>CM052718.1:17485429-17506616 GCA_028551405.1 Uromys caudimaculatus
CCCCCTCCCTTCCCCAAACTTTCTGCCCAGAATAGTTACAAGAATGAGGTTGACATAGACAGATTGTGGAGTGGATTCTTGGCTAGGGAAGGAGGAAGAACAGCTTGGACAAACTAACTTTTTAAAAAAATAAATATTTATTTTATGTATGTGAGTACATTGTCACTGTCTTCAGACATACCAGAAGGCTTTGGATCTCATTACAAATGGTTGTGAGCTACCATGTGGTTGCTGAGAATTGAACTCAGGACATCTAGAAGAGCAACCAATGCTCTTATCCACTGAGCCATCTCTCTAGCCTGAGACACTAACTTTTAAACAAGAGCTTTACTCTGTGTGTATGAACATTTTGCCTGAATGTATGTTTGTGTACCACTTGTGTGTGCCTGTTGCCTAGATAATCCAGAAGAGGGCATCCGATCCCCTGGGACTGGAATTACTGATGGCTGTGTGTTGCCGTGTGTGTAACCAGTGCTGTTAACCACTGACCAGTCTCTCTAGCCGGGACACACTAATTTTGTCATGAGTTATCCTAGTTGACTGGTCAAGATGGAATTCAGGACAGAGACTGGCTTGGAGAGCTGTATTAGAGCCCCACTCTGCAACTGTCTGCAGGACTTAGCTTCCTGCCTGGTACCCTTCGTCCTGGAGCTTCCTTAAGGCCAGATAAAAGACAGCCTGGGTTGGAGGGCTGTACTAGAGAGTTGTCACCCACATAAAGGTGGTGGGAATTTAGCCTAAACCTGTCTCCGTACTCGGATGATAGAGTATAGCCCCAAGTGGTCTCCATGCGTACTGACCAGTAGCCCAGCCTGTTTAAACATGGTAGGATTAGCCTATGAATATATTCCCATTAATAAGTCACAGTCAGCCAATCAGAGGCTACCAGCTGATCAACACGCGCTTGCTTCTGTGTAAATCTTCCTTTTTTCTGGCTCTAAGTATGGCCTGTGCACCGAGAGAAGGGAACTCTGTGAAGTATCTTTGATCTCAGTCATACCTGCTTCTAGAGACTTTTTCTTGTTCCAATAAAGTAAGTTAACCTGTTTCAGATTGTGGGTCTGATTGTGCACATGTGCGGTAGAGGCTGGAGGTCTTTGGTGTCTTCCTCAATAGCTCTCGACCTTGTTATTTATTATTTATTTATTTGCAGGGTTTCACTGTGTAGTCCTGGCTGGCCTGGAGCTTGCTCTGTAGAACAGGCTGGCCTTGAACTCATAGAGATCTGTCTGCCTCTGCCTGTTCAGTGCTGAGATTAAAGCCATGTACCACCATGCTGGGCTCTACCTTGATTTTTGACACAGGGTCTCTCACTGGCCTGGAACTTGTCAAGTAGGATAGACTGGCTGGCCAGCTGAGCGCAGGGACCCTCCTGTCTTCACTCCCCCAGTGCTGGGGTTACAGGCATGTGGGACA
This sequence comes from Uromys caudimaculatus, assembly GCA_028551405.1. Classification (NCBI taxonomy): domain Eukaryota; kingdom Metazoa; phylum Chordata; class Mammalia; order Rodentia; family Muridae; genus Uromys; species Uromys caudimaculatus. Next base: position 17,486,846 of record CM052718.1, read on the forward strand.
ATCTTTATGTGGGTCTGGTGACTGAAGTCAACTTAGGTTCTCATGCAGGTTCTCATGCTTACATTGAGCCATCTTATGTCAGAGTTTCAAAAAATATTCAACATTCCAAGAGTATGTATGTGTAGTGTGTGTGTGTGTGTGTGTGTGTGTGTGTGGTATGGTGTGTGTATAGTGTGGTGTGTGTAGTGGTGTGTGTGTGTGTGTGTGTGTGTGTAGTGTGGTGTATGTAGTGTGCTGTGTGTGTGCAGTATGTGTGTGCCTAGTGTGGTTTGTGAGGTGTGTTTGTGTGGTATATGTGTGATGTGTGTGTGTGTGTGTGCGCGTGCGTGTAGATAACTTCTGAGAGTTGGTTCTTGTCTCCACCGTGGGTTCCAGGGATGGCACTTGGGTTTTTAAGTGTGCACGTAGATAACTTCTGAGAGTTGGTTCTTGTCTCCACCGTGGGTTCCAGGGATGGCACTTGGGTTTTTAGGTGTGCACAGAGACACTTTCACCCCCTGTACCAGCCCCTCAGCTCTTCTGCCGGGTTTTGTTGAGCGCCTCTCTATAGGGACCCCGCTGATGCTTGCTTACCTGCGGGCCTTCTATTGTGTGGGAGGTGGCTTTGGAGTCAGAATTGGATTCAACGCCTGACTTCACCGTCACCCGGCCCTGAGGACTTGGGAAAGCTAGTTCACCTTCTAGGCTCTGATCTTCCTCTGGGATGAGGAAGGTGTGATAAAGGACGGTGAGGTTTTCATAAGGCAATAGCACCGGACCGGCATGGTGCTGGGCTCCATAACTGCAAGCCCACTGCTCCTTCCCCATGGGATTAACTCTGGTCCACACAAGCCTCCCCTGGAGGGGACGAGGCTGGAGATGGGGCTTATGGACTGCCCATCTAAGCAGATGACTCTGGCTAGTAAGACTCGCTGGTCATGAACTTGAGTTAAGAATGAACACTGGACCAGTTAGAGGACCACTCTGGACCTCGTACCAGAGAAGCAAGCCAAGGACACTGAGTGATCTTAAATAAGAAATTTAGTGGTGACTGTCTGGATCCTGTTCTTGTTCCCAGCAGATCCAGATGCTGAGAGTTCTGCCCTAGGTTCTGCCTGGACATCTTTTTTTTTTTTTTTTTTTTTTTTTTTTTTTTTTTTGGTTTTTCGAGACAGGGTTTCTCTGTGTAGCCCTGGCTGTCCTGGAACTCACTCTGTAGACCAGGCTAGCCTCGAACTAAGAAATCTGCCTGCCTCTGCCTCCCAAGTGCTGGGATTAAAGGCGTGCGCCACCACCGCCCGGCTTTGCCTGGACATCTTGTCAACAGAGCTACACTGTGGACCTAAGCTCTAGATGGGAACCTCTGGGGTGACTAATTCAGAAACTAGTCTGGTGCGGAGGAGATGGCCCAAGCTGCACTTTCCTTTCTTTAACAAGCTCTGGAGAGTTCTGGTCCCCAAACTATGGCTAGAAGAATTGGAGTTTCTCTGACACCATCAAAAGAAGAGAGCTTGGGGCATTTTCTAGAATGACGGCCCCTCGTCAGTGCCGTGCTAGGAAGCTGATCTCTTTCTTGTCAAGTTTCAAATCCGGAACAAAACAGCGAAGTACATAACATATCAAATCAGACCTGGCCTCCAGGTTCTCCCAGCATCCCTCAGTCCCTACCCTGTCCCTGCCCTGAACTCTCCAGCCCAGGGTCCTTCCCCAGAGGCTCTTCCCTATATAATCCAGACATTTTGGTTCCCTGTACCTCCTGGCTGCTGCACCTGGTTCCCTCTCTCTCTGTCTCTCCCCCAGCCTCTCTCCTCATAGGGCTCAAGGTCATGATGACTCTGGACTCTGTCAGACATACCTGCCTCTGGCTATGCTCTCCCTTTTTATCTACAATAAATCTTCTTCGCCATATCTAGGAGCATTCATGTCCTTTTCTTTTTCTTTTTTTCATTCACCTCATTCATAAAAGAAAGCAAAGAGGGGATCTCTACAGACACGGACTTGGAAAGACCGACGTTGCCAGATCCGACAGAGGCCATAGGCTCCACACTGGGCAGCATGTACCTGAAGGCAATGATTTGGGAATAGCCCTGGATATCTCGGGCATGGGGAGCAATCAGAGATGAAGCCCCACTCTGTAAATGAGCTCTCCACTTAGCTCCCTGCCTGGCTTCCATCTCCCACAACCTCTTAACGTCATTGTCTTCAACAGTTCCCGCCCCCTCCCCGTGCTCTGCCTGGAGCCAGGCTTATGACTGCTGCCCACGGGACAGCGTCTAGACCTATTGTCTCACCGCACTGACACTCAGAGTGGCTGTTGCTCAGGTTGTCAAAATGACCTTCCCTGTCAGCCTCCTTTATCTGCGACGACTGTGGTGCTTGTGGAAACAAGATGGCCAGGGCTGAGTGGATGTTTGAGAGGCAAGCCAGGCTCGCCACCTGCTGGTCGATGTAGCAATGGCCAACAGTGACAGAGTTCGCTGAACACTGAAGTTTGTTAGGGGTCCTCGGGGTAGCAGTGGAAGGGGGTAAATTTTTTTAAAAAGATTTATTTATTTATTTTATATAATATATGTATATAATTGTATACATTGTATATGTAATATATATGTAGTTGTCCTCCAACACACCAGAAGAGAGCATCAGATCCCATTACGGATGGTTGTGAGCCACTATGTGGGTGCTGGGAATTGAACTCAGGACCTCTGGAAGAGCAGTCAGTGCTCTTAACCACTGAGCCATCTCTCCAGCCCCAGTAACTGTTTTTATCTGTACATTTCCTCCACTCCTAGCAAGTAGCCTGGTGTTTCTCTATAGCCATCCCTCTGCTTACCTGAGGCAAAAGAGTTTTGCTGATTCTGGAACTTCGAATGTGTAGAATCTCGTGTTGCATGTCTTTCATATCCAGTATGGTGTTTCTGCTCATGGTTTCTGTCTCTACATTTTGGTGGAGTTTATCGGCAACTTATTTCTTGTGGTATTAGGAATACAGCACAGAAGCGTACTTGGTTACCTGCTGATAAATACTGTGGCAGATTGAGTTTGGGGCTATAACAGATAGAGGCATTGTGGCCATTTCTTTAGCAGTCTTTTGTTTTGTTTTGTTTGTTTGTTTGTTTGTTTGTTTTGTTTTTCGAGACAGGGTTTCTCTGTGTAGCCCTGGCTGTCCTGGAACTCACTCTGTAGACCAGGCTGGCCTCGAACTCAGAAACCCACCTGCCTCTGCCTCCCAAGTGCTGGGATTAAAGGCGTGAGCCACCACTGCCTGGCTTTTAACAGTCACTTTTAAATTAAATTTATTTATTCATTTTACATCCGAACATCAGCTCTCCTCTCCTCCCACTATCCCCTCATGGAGATCCTCCCCCATTCCTCCCTCCCCTTTTCCTTTGAGAAGGGGGAGCTCCCCCTCTACATATCACCCCTTCCCTACCCCCTCTGTAAGAGTCATTTTATGGACATACATTTTCAGTCCTTTTCTGGCCCCCAGGGTAAGCACATGACTGACTTTGACAAAGTCCTTTTCCCGGTTGCGTTTTGGCTGTGACGTCCTCATATTATCCGTCCCCCGACTGTGTCTATTTCCCAGGGTTTTGGTACATTCAGTGTTCTCCAGCCAGCAGAACTAACTCTACAACATTCTCAGCACCCAGAGGAAGTCTCTACCCTTTCCCTGCCACTCAAGCCTGTCCCTAGCAAAAGTATAACCTGCTTAGTCTCTGAAGCTCTATTCTGGACATGTCCTACTTAAAAATGCAGTCCTACTGTGTGTGGCCTTTTGTGACAGGCTTCTGCCCTTGGCATCTTTTCAAGGCCGTGCATGTTGTGTGTGTTAGAGACATCACATTTGTTGGTGCATTCGAGTTCTCTGGAGTACTACTGAGGGGCAAGATTGCTGGGTCACGTGGTGTCTCTGCCTCAGCTACTTCTGAACTCAGGGAGGCCAGTGTGCTCTACCTAGGGCTCCACCCATAGCCACCCTGCAGTCCCTTCTGCTACCAGGGCACTGCACTGGCAGGGAGGAATCACAGGAGCTTAGGCAGCTCACCTCGTTTCTCTCCCAGAGGTTGTAACTCTGAGCTGTTGCCACATTAGAAATGGCTTTTAACTTATTTGGTCATTTTCTGTTGCTTATAACATCAGAGTCTAGTATGGTCATCCATAGAAGCTAGGAGCCTAAGACATTCGTACTTCCAAAACTGTAGCATCTGAGAGCTGCATCACCTAAGTTCCTGGGGCCAGGTTTCTTGTGTGTGATGCCCTCACACGAGCCTTCTTTTGGTTTAATGTGGAGAATTTAATCTTAGGAATGCTGTGGGTACAGAGTCGTGCCTGCTTTCTTCCAGGGCCCATTTCTATTAGTGTTGTGATTGGTACTATCGCGTGCTTTTCCAGTCAGCCCCCTCACCTTGGCAAAACCAACTTGAGACCATCAGATTAGGTTTTCTGCTGGAGATTTCTCTCACTTCTATGAACAAATCGGTGTTCTGGGACCACAGAGGAGTGTGCTTGTGGGTGTGAGTTCTCAAGGGCCACTACATGTGCCGAGAGACATGGAACTACAGGGGCGTAAGAAGGGAGCAAAGCCCCTCATCCAACATGTAGTTCATGTTTCCTACTGAGTGTCAAGATTTTAAACACAACTGAGAATATTGCACTCAGAGGCAATGTTCTTTTCTACGAGATGTCTCCAGCAGAATGCAAAAAACAATAGTAGGCTAGGCTTGCTCAGAACCAGAATGTTTGCGATCTCTGAGTTCAGTCCCCTCAAACCTCTCTCCTGCCTACACCCCAACAATGTACCCCACAAAACCTCCTTACAATTTTATTTGCAGAAGGAACCTAAGAAAAATAAGTAGCTGGGCAGTGGTGGCACACGCCTTTAATCCCAGCACTTGGGAGGCAGAGGCAGGTGGATTTCTGAGTTTGAGGCCAGCCTGGTCCACAAAGTGAGTTCCAGGACAGCCAGGGCTATACAGAGAAACCCTGTCTCGAAAAACCAAAAAAAAGAAAGAAAAAAAAAAGAAAAATAAGTAAATGAGTTCATAAGCTTTTTCACTTGTAAATTTTGCTTAATCATTGAACCCAGTTATTACATCCTTTCAATGGTGTTTAACTTTAAAAGCCACAAAATCTCATGAGCAGCTATTATTTTTCCTCATCACAATATTTTTACTAATTATTCAGGAATTTCGAACAATATACCCTGATCACACTGGCTTCCCATTCCTCCCAGATCCACCAGCCCACTCTTGCGTCCCCCCCTCAATTAGACAAGAAATAGAAAAATAAGAAAAGAAAGAAAACAACAAATATAAACAAACAAACAACCTCATCCCAGCCCTCCCTCGCCAGTCCAACTTGTGTTTTCCATATACTCACTGGGGCCTGGTCAAACTCCCAGGACCAACCCCTTAAAGAGAACTGAGTACATCTTCTCCTCCCCTCCCCCTCCCCCCCCCCATAATCTAGCAACTGCCAAGATCTACACTTCAGCATCTTTATCACTATTTTTAAGGACTCTTTAGCTTCGTGTCTGAACAGTTTCATTTGGGGGAGGGGAGGGTGGAGGCCCAGAAGCCTTCAATGTCTCTCATTCTTGGTTATGAGTCTGCAGTCATCAACACCACTGCAAAAGATGACTCCCTGACCATAGCAGTCAGCAGCAGCCCAGATCAGAAACAGCAACATAGTTTCGGGCAGCAGTGCTCGTCACAGACATTGGCCTGGTTTTGGGCGGCAGTACAGATCACGGACATCAACATGGCCTCTGGCATGGGTAACTGTTAGTACGACACTTGAGGTTTGATTCTCTGTGTAGCTTGGCTGTGTAGTGCCCTGTTCCTTAATGCTCTCTCCCTTTCTCTCTCAGTGTCTGGGCATTCTCTCAACCTCTCAACGGCTCATTAACTGTCCTTTGATTCACTCTATCTCAGACCACAGTCCTTTTCGGAAATGAATTCAAGGACCCTGCTTGACCTAAGAGGATGTCTCTAGGATGAGGAGCTCTTCAGACTAAGCATAGTAAGGTTGGGTTGCCATGGATACCTTGCTATCCTCATCACCCTCTTCCTTACTATCCCAGAGTCATAGAGAACACTCATGGGTTTCTGGCAGACTTCTTATATATGGTGTCACACATGTTACAATGAATGGCCCTTCTACATGTCATTGTAGCCAGGGACACTGTTGACCTTAGAAGTCATTCTGGAATGGTAGGCAGCTGTGGGCTTGAACAAATGTCTAACACAGGTCCCACATTAGAGCATTATACAGATTGATCCCGGCCCTCTGGTCCTTTGTCTTTTTGTGTCTCCATCCCTTCCACACTGCAACCTCACAGCCACTCCGTAACTGCCCATGTTCACAGCGTCTCACAGGAGGCCACACAACATGGAGCCTTTTGTGCTTGGCTTCTTTCCCTTAGTGATGTGCATTTAAGTTTCCCTTGGGCCCTCACTCTGAAGTGTTGGGGCGTCATCACTGTTTGGTGTCTGTGGTTTTCCATCTCTCTGTTTACACTGAACGAGTCACTTCCAAGTTCCAGCACCATCAGTGAAAGTGCCCCAGGCATTTCCTGAGAAGGCACGTGAGCAGCACTCAGGTGAGTTAAAGTGACTTCCAAGTGCTGTTATTTCACCTTTCTGAGCTCCCATTTTAAAAGGGTGTTTTGTTTTCTTTGTTTTTGTTTGTTTGTTTGTTTGTTTGTTTTTTGAGAGAGGGTCTCACTATGTGGTCCAGGCTGACCTCAAACTCTTGACTCTCCTTCCTCAGTCTCTGGGGTGCTGGGATTAATGGTATGTGCCATCACATAGAATTCAGATCTGCCCTTTACAGGCAGCATAAAACACATTTGAAATATCTGCAGAGAAGTAGATGAAGCAAAGAAAGCAAAATATTAACTGTAGATGTAGGCTGTGGGTGCATGCATATTGTACAATTCTTTTTTAGCTTTTCTGTGTTTGAAGTTTTTCATAATAGAATATTAATAAAATTTAAAAAACAAAATCTAAAGCCCCCTGGAGCATTCTGCTGGCTGTGTAAAATCTGGTAGGCTATTCAGAAACATAGTGGAGGGCTCCTATTGGGCCTGGGTCTAGTTTCCACCTGTGGGAAATCACTTAGCCCATAATGTTGCTGGACTAAAGTAGTGTCCCAAGCCCTGAGGTTAGTTAACTCCCTTTCTTTTCCTGCCTGAACCACAGGGAACTGTGCTGCTAGCCACCAGCAGAGGATGCCTGTCATGGTACCAAAAAGGGATTTCAAACTAGGCTCTCCTTTTTGGTACACACAGACATAATTAGATACATAACGGTGGTCTACTGGAAATCGGTAGCAAGCTATGTCTCTGCACACTGAGTCCTTGCGTGTAGACATTAGGACTGCTAATGGTTGCAATCTTCTGTGCTCACATGTGACTCAACCTTGCACTCCTCTGCAGGAATGAGTGTCTACTCTCCAATCTTCCCTGGGTCATAGGACATTCCCTAGGGACTATTATGAGATCTCAGACTTGAAGAGGCCTTGGTGCTTATGGAGTAAAGAGATATAACCCCCACCCCCAGTTCTCACAGTACCTCCCTGATCTTACATTGTCTCTTGCTGTGAAGAGACACCAGTGGCCTTGGCAACTCTTATAAAGAAAAATATTTAGTTGGGGATGGCTTACAGGTTCAGAGATTTAATCCATTATCCTCCTAGCAGAAAGCATGGAAGTGTATAGACAGACATGATGCTAGAGAAGGAGCCGAGAGGTCTGGATTTGGATTGGCAGGCAACAGGAAGAGAGTGAGTCACTAGGTCTGGCTTGACCTGCAAGCCTAAAGCCCATCCCCAGTGACATACTTCTTCTAACAAGGCCACTCCTACTCCAACAAGGCCACATCTCATAATTGTACTACTCCCTGTGGGCCTGTGGGGAGCATTTTCATTCAAACCACCACACTCCTCAAAAGTGGGAGGATCCGCCACCTCAGCTGCTGGCTATGGTCCATCAGCAGAATACTGCCCCAAGCAGATTTGTTTAGCCTGGGCACCAATGTTCCCCATTCTGTGATGGGATGACTTGTTTCACTTCCCTCCAACGGCTCAGACTGTAACCTTACTTGCTGTGGTGGTTAGGTTTGACCCCCTCAGACTCATGTGTTTGAATGCTTGGTCCATGAAAGTGGCCTTATTTGGAGTAGGTGTGGCCTTGTTGGAGGAAGTGTGTCACTGTAGGGGTGGGTTTTGAGGTCCTATAGTGTTCAAGCTCTGCCCAGTGTGATCAAGACTCTCCTCCTGGCTGCCTGTGGAAGACAGTCTCTTCCTGGCTGCCTTCAGATTAAGATGCAGAACTCACAGCTCTTCCAGTATCATGTCTGCCTGGACACGACCGTGCATCCCACATCTAAAACTCTAAGCCGGACCCAATTAAATGGTTTTCTTATAAATGTTGCCCTAGTCACGGTGTCTCTTCACAGCAATGAAAACCCTAAGATACTTGGAAATAGGGTAATTATAAGTGTAGTTGTTAACACAATATCATTATATCCTATCTCAATATGACTGGTGTCCTTATCTTCCTGGCATCTCCATCACAAACTTCTAACCCTCACAACTGTAAAGAGCTAGAAATGTCTACTGTGTGGTCTACTGTAGTGCTTTCAAGGCTCCCTCCCCAAAACATCCACACCCAGCCTTTCTTCATGGCCTGTGTTCTTGTCTCATAATGCACTCTTAGAATCAGAAGCTCTTGCTCAAGAAATGATGGCTAGGTTCTAGGTTCTAGAGGTGGATGCCCTGGGTTTGGTAGTGGGGCCACCCAAGTATATAGGCGGGCACTGTGTAGCCCACAGAGGTTCCTCTGAAGGGACTAAGCCCTGGTCTCTTTTCAGATGAGAGTCTTTGGTTTCCATGGGTCTCTGGCAACATTTTAGTCAGTATCATAGGATTCCATGTTGCTCCAAAGAAGAAGTCTCCTTGTGGCTGGAACCATTCGCAGGGTGTAGGGGCGGTCCCTGAGGAAAACACAAGGCTGTGTGGGACTCAGACAACGTGAAGCCTGTACGAATGTGTGGGTGGGTCCTGCAGCTGACCAAACACCATGAGCCACTTTGTCTTGACCACTGGAGTCTTGGTTCAGGTGGCTGCTTTTAAAGGACAGGCCTTCAAGGAAACCTGTTCATAACTGTGGGCAAAAGAGGTGGCCACTGAGTGCACACTGCTCTCCTGCTCTGACCTCAGTTCAGGAGCAGTTTGACCTTCCTGAAAGCCCAGCAGCTGTTGGCAGTGTCAGGGGGAGCTTATTACCCAGAGAATGCATCTGTGGTAGAAAAATGTGTAGGTCTCCTTGGTCTGAATGTCCCACTCAGGGGATGTCCGAACCAAGGAGCACCCTTGCTGGTGGAAGTTCAAGGAAGAGTAGAGATGTGAGCGGAGGTGAAACAAGTGCTTCTGGACCACATGGCCGAAGGGAGGTAATGCTTACTGCCCAGGATCTGGAGGGTGTGGCGTAGGGTTGCAAGCTGGAGCAGAGGCTAGACCTTAGGATGGGAGCTCCATAGTGGCACTGGAGGCTGAGCAAAGAGCAGAGGGCACTGGCTCCTCCCCCAACCAGTAGGGCTCCTAGGTCAGCTTGCTTTTCTTACAGCAAAAATAAAAACTGATGCTTTATAGAAGCCACTGTTGCCTGGGGTCTTTGTTACAGGGACTGGGAGATAAAAAGGCTGAAAGCCAGACTTAGTGGGCTCAATCCTGAGTGCTAAGATTTTCTGGGGGGGGAGGGAGAGTGGTTAAGGGATTGGCCCTCTTTGTGGTGAGAATCCAAGGAAGGAGTGCTCCATGGAGCACATGCACAGCACCTATGATGGTCACTGAGTCAGAGAATGGCTCAGCAGCCAGCTTGGAGCTTGAGCAGCACACAGGTCCTCAGTGTAGCCTCTCTAGAATGGTTCACTGTGCCCCCTATGTCCTCAGTACCCAAAGCTGTGCTAGACACCTCCACAGAGCAGAGCTTGACCAGGAGTGCGCATGCCCATATGGGGAGAGTCAGACCAAGGAGCAGATTCACTTTGAAATAAGTGTGACTCCTAGGGGACTGTACTACTATAAACAAGAAAACAGGAGTCTTTTCTCTTAGCGGCTTTTTGTATTAAACTGTGAGAAATAGTCTTCTGTGGGTTGGCTTGAGGAGGCTGCATCCATTTGTTTTTTCCTAATGACAAAAGAAAAACGATGAGCAAACATATGAGGCAAAACCCACAAGCATTTTATCCAGACGCTACAGAATCTGTTCCAACACTAATGAGTTCAAAACAAGAGCTTCCCAGGCCTAGATAGAGGGCTCAGTGACTAAGGGCACTTACTCACCCAGACTCAGTCCCCCACACCCACTGGACACACACATCAGTGTGGGACTCCAGTCCTAGGGCATCTGATGCCCCCCCTCTTCTGGCCTTTGTGGGCACTGCATGTAAGTGGTACACAGGATTCATATAGGCAAAACACCTGCACATTATTTTTTTAAAAAATGTATATATATAAAATGTCAGTGACTCATGGTATCAGTGACTCATTAGGACATCTCACATGAATATGACTGGATTTTATCTTGTCAGGTTATGTCTGAGTGCTCCTTTTAAGCCCCAGTGGAAACCATGGCAACTGTCAGACCCATTGGTGATGGAGTTCCTACTGGAGCAGACCCTTGGGTTCCCTTCAGGACTCAAGTTTAGGATACAATAGCTGAGTGGCAAATGCCTACTGGTGCTCACTTGCTACTTTATCTGGCATGGACACACCCCAGAGCTACTCTTGGGGTTCTGTCTGTACCCAGCTGACTGATATGTGAAAGAGCCTGGGAACCCTCTTACCTTCTGCCTGGAGAGGCCACACGGTGGGCTACTCCTGAACCCCAAGGCTCGGCCATGAAGCCTCCTTCAGGAAGTCTCCCTGATTTCCCATGTGACATGTGTTCCTCAGGCACATAAGGTACACATGGTGGCTTATGGGGCTGCCCACCTACTTGCACCTACTTGAGGTCCCTAGCACTCACTGTAAATACTTCTGCCTGGCCAGGCTGAGGTTGCTGCAGTCCAGGGCCCTGCGCTGTTCCCGCAGCAAGCGCTGCTGCTGCCGTTCATGCAACAGGTTGGCATGAGCCTTCTGGATCCTGCGCAGGTCCCAGTCCATGCTGTGCTGGCGCTCTTCCTCCTGAAGTCTCTGGAGGCAGGAACGCGATTGATTACCTTCTCTTGGGCACAGGAACTCTGGGGATTCATCTGAGAAGCCTGGCCTCTTTTTATGGATGGGGAAACTCAAGCTTGGAGAAGGGGAGAGGAGGTGGCCTCCCCCACCCTGCCTTTGTCCTGTGTGGCCTGGCTGCTTTCCTGTGCTCAAAGGGTATTGATGCCCTCTTATTCCTGAAGGAACAGTGGGGACCTGCCTTTCACAGTGCTCCCAGCCAGGCCGATTCCTGTCGGGTCCTCAGGAGGGTTCCCAGCTGGCTTTACAAAACCTATACTGCCCCAGCAAGCTGTCCAACATGGGGGTTGCTTGTGGAATCCCTAAACATACAGACATAAGCCTCACTCAGTGACAACAGTGTCACCATGGGGGTATTGGGGATAGCCTAGTTCCAAATAACCTGCCTTTTAGCTCTGGACATGCACTCCAGAACCTTCTTTGCCAAACATGGAGCCCTCCAGAGGACAGTGGGGAAAAGTGGCTCCCAAAAAGGTTCAACTCGGTGGACTTCCCACAATAACCTCCCAGGAGAAGCAACAGGGTGGGCCAGGCTGAGGAGAGATGAGCATCCACACCAGAGGGGCAGGGGTGTGCAGCATGGCCTTCTGTTAGGACCAAAAGTCAGCCTGCACTGCTTTAGTCACCTGAGAGGAGTGACCGTGCTTCTGGGAATCTCAAAGGCCTCTCTGTAAAGAGACTTCTCAAAGGCACACTTGCTTCAACATGAGCTCTGTTTCCCAGATCACCCGGGGCTCAGAGAGCATGGGGAAGACAAAGCAGCAAGACCCATGGAACCAGGGTCCGAGCAACAATTTTAATGTGGTCTTTCTCCCTTTGTGTGTTCCTGCCTTTAGATCGTCTAGATTAAAAATTGGACCAAAATGCTGGGTTCAGGGCAGGTGGCCAACCTTCGCTGCACAGCCTTGCTGAACAGAAGTATGGCAGACAGGCAAGGCCTGCCATTTACATTCCGTTCTCTCCACTCAGGCTAGCCCACCATGCACCTCTCACAGGCCAGCCCACCATGCGCCTCTCACAGGGCTGCCCTTCCTCAACCCAGCACTTCTGCCTGCTGGGTTGCTGGGGGGGCCAGTCCACATCCTGGGAGTCACTTTGGTGCAGGGGTTTCTTCTCTATTCTCCAGGGACATTTTCCTTCCCTGAGCTTACAGGACATCCCTCTGGAACCTGTCTACCCACCCCTTTCCCGTTGGTTTCAGCAGGTCCTTGCTTTATAAATCATGACCATGCCTGAGCCCCAGACCTCAGGGTTCCTCTACCCTGTCTGCACTTGCCCATGATGGCACCCAGGATTGCTGTCTTGCTACTCTCTGTAACAACTATCACACTTAAGGCTCGAGCCTTGACCTTGTTCTGAGTCCTGATCATACCCTGCTGCTTTCTCCCACCTACCCTCTACCTAGAAATTGTAGACAGAAAATGATACGAATCCCTTAGTAGCTATTATTCTCATCCTTGATAGAAAAGGGCTAGTGATACATTTCCCAATGTCCTTTATAATTAGATTAACTTTCTAAATGTTGTCCGATAAAACATGACTGGAAAGATCTTGTGAAACTCCTTTAAATTGTTATCCTCGCTTCTCCACAGTTTGCTCATGCATTCGCTGGCTGGCATTTAAACAGCCATTGTACACGAGGACAGGACCAGATGCCAAGGATGGCAGGACACCGTGGCCACAGAGCTTCTATTCAAGCCTGACACTACTCTGAGGACTGATACATACAGACAGATTCTACCTTGCTTAAAACGCTGGAGTTGGTGCTTTTTTGGTTTTTTTTTTTTTTTTTGCCACCTCAGGCAAACCTAACCCACAGGTGCCTAATGGACCTTATGCAGTTAACATATCCAAAGTTGTACTTGTAAGCTCCCTGACCCTCCAGCCTGCCCCTTGCCCCAGCTTCCCATCTCTGTAGACACCAGTTTCATCCTCTAAAAGGCCTGCAGTCACCCTCCACTCCTCTCCCATGCCTGATAAACACATCATATGTGGCCAGATTTCCTGGCAGTGAAACCTGCCCACAGCAGAGGCATCTCTCAGAGTGAGCACTGACACAGGAGCTAGGTGTGTGGGCAGCTTGGGGGCACAGAGGTGACTCTGTGGCCCAAGAGGGACTCACCAGCTTCTCCTGGATTTGCTGCTTCTGTGTGTACCAGATCTCCTCCAGCTGTTCCTGGTTCATGCCCTTCCAGCGGTCAGGGATCACACGGTGAGGCCCAAAGGAGCTGGCCGCCTGTTGAGGGTTCTCAGAGAGCAAGTCCCCACGCAACAGGTTGGTGATTTCGGCCATGTTGTCTTCTTGTTCTTGTTGCTTCTCTTGTCTCTTTCTTTCTGCCAACTCCACAGCCTGTGCAGAGAAGGACCTCAGCACATGCTAAAGTACTGCAAGGTGAAGACCTTCCATCTGGGCCCTGGCTGCAGGCCGGGGCCCCCAGCTATCAGAGCACTGTTGGGCAGTGGCTGGGCTTTGGGTCATTCCCCACAGCAGTGTGTACAACTGTGGATTTCTATACCAATTTGTCAAAGCAAGGCACCGCCCCACTGGCTTGGCTCTAAGCAGTGCATCCTGTGGTCCCTAAAACCTTTAGACACCTGCACATAACAAGCCAACACAGTGTGACTTGTAAGGGTGGAAGAACACTGCTGCCCCAGCAGTCCTGACAGCTTCAGCAGACTCCGTTACAAACGAGTTCCTGTCCATTGACCATTCAAAGCCTGGAGTTGAGGACTGTGTGCTTTGTATAGTAAGTCCTGCCCTCACTAGGCTGCAGAGAGTTCTCTGGACAGTCAAGAGATGGTGTGATGGTTATTCTTGGTTGTTAATTTGACTACATCTGGACTTAAGTAAAACTCAAGCTGCTGGGCACATGTTCGAGGAACTCTTTTGGGGTGGGGTGGGGGTCGTCTGAGGTGGGAAGACTGTAGTAGTTTGAATAAGAATGGCTCCCGAAGGGATTAGAAGAATTAGGAGGCGAGGCCTTGTTAGAGGAAGTGCGTTGCTGGGGATAAGCTTTAAAAAGTATGGACTTTCAAAAGTCCACACCAGGTCCAGTGTTTGTCTCCCTATGCCTGTGGTCAGGATGAAATGTTTTCAGATACTTCTGCAGAACCATGCAAGCCACCATGCTCCCATCGTGGTGATAACCCTCTGAACCCGTAATTTTCTAAATGCTTTCTTTCATAAGAATTGCTTTGCTTGTGGTATCTCTTCACAGCAATACAACAGTAAGACAAAGCCTATATAAAGGGCATGGGAGAAGGGAGCTCTTGCTCTTGGCTCGCTTATCCTCACTCTCTGGCAAGTTCATTACTCCACTGGTGTTAGAGCCCACTTCTTTGGGATTCTGAGGTATATTGGTGACCACCTCATGGACTGAATAACAACTATTGGGTTTCTGGACTTTGTCGGCCATTGTTGGAATAGCCTGACCCATAGCCTATAAAACCATAGTAAATCTATATTCATTCATTCTGTCAGTTCTGTTGTCTAGAAAACCCTGACTAATACAGATGGGATAGGAGACATTTCCCAGCATCAGCTGATCTTAGAAAGAATGGGCAGAGGACTCGCAAGGCAGGTGTGGAGGGGTTTATAACCCTTGCTAGCCTGTATAGAGGACACACAATCCAGGTATTTTATTTTCAAGCCAGCGTTTAGCGTTAGAATCCAAGCAGCATCAGACCCACCCACTACAGGCAGGGGCTGCACGAGGACAGTGCCTTGTCACCCAGCACAGGCTCTGTGGCAGACAAGACCGAATTCACATACTTACCATTTAGTACTTGGATATTCTTGGAAAATCACTCATCCCTTCGGAGTCTTTCTTTAATCAATGAAATGGCATTAATCAGCCTCTCTGGTAGGGCTGTCAAATCGGCAAACATGCGAACAGGGAATTGTTGCCAGGGTTAAAAGCCACCAGCGTTGTAAAGATAGCTTAGTGTTTAAGAGCAGAGGACATAAGTTCTAGTCTCAGCGCCCACGTCAGGCAGCTTCCAGCTCCCTGTAACTCCAACTCCAGAGGATCTGACAGTTGGTCTCTGAAGGTACGTGCATTTACATGGCACACATGCACACACACACACAACTAAAAAAATAATCTTAAACTCGTGGCTACCATTCAGAGTCCTGACAATGTGCTAAACTGTCCTAACACCACATGGGTTCTCAAATGTAATAGCAAGTGTTAATAGCCATTACTGATGACTGGGACGCTGTGCCTGACCATGGGCGTATTCTACCCTACAACATGTGAGCAAGGGAGGCTGTGCGGGTTCTTGGAGGACACGGATGGGACCAACCACAGCCTCTCCTTTCTGCACTGCTGGGACGCTCTCCATCAGCTGCTCCGACTCAGCCAGCCTGGGATGGACATGAGCAGGAGGGGAACACTGGTTTTGTGCTGAGAACCACTGAGGTCTTAGGTGTGTCTTTCCAGAGCACTAGTGCATGCCTTTGGGTAAAGTGGGTGCTGTCTTCACCCTCATTCTGAACATGATAAAACAGGCGTCTATGGGCTTGCCTAAGGCTGCAGAGAAGGGCTTTGCCTTGAACCTTGAAGGTAGGCTCTGAAGCCTGCATGCTAAACCCTGATATCACACTACCTTCTGATAGAATAAGCAGTTCCCACTGTGCCTGCCTTGCTGACAACCAATGGCCTGTCTGAGATGTTCTTTTCTTCTTTGGTATGGGGTCTCTCTGTGTAGCCCAGCAGGGCCATGAACTCTTCCTACCACCTCCTTGGACTGCCAGACTTACAGGTGTGGAACATCATGCCCAGTGTGGAATTTTCTTTTACTTTTCCTGGCTAAATGTCAAAGTCTGATAGCAGTCAGGAACAGGAGCAGTGAAGGCCGAAGTGCAGCTTCCTCAGATAGAGGCACTAAGACAATGCTGCACTGAGTATCCTCCTGCATGGGGAGCTGTGGGGTCTGAGCGGATCACTGCAGAGGCTTATTAAAACAGTATGGACTGAGCCAAACATCTTGGTACGGGCCTTTAACCTTGATACTCGGGAGGCAGAGGCAGGCAGATCTCTTTGAACTTGAGGCCAGTCTCCTCTACATAGTGAGTTTCAGGACAGTCAGGACTACATAGTGAGACCTTGTCTTGATTTAAAAAAAGAAAAAGAAACAAGAAACAAGAGTAAATGTGAAATAAAGTCAGCTATTTTTTTCCTAAGACCATAGGTCTAGAGTCAGGGTAAATCACCAGGAATAGAACCACAGGAGAAAACAAACAAACAAAACAACAACCACCAAAAAACCCCAAACAAAACAAAGCACAGAGGAGGAGGCAGTTTCCAGAGGAGTAAGAAACTCTATTTCAGGAGGGGCTGAGGACAGGAAGCTTATGGTGAAGCGGCAGTTGGGAAGAGGCTGTTTTCGTGGGCACTGACTGCCTGATTACTGAGTGTCTGACCCGATAAGACTGAGACAAGCCCAGACCAAGGGGTGTTCATCTGGACAGATGTTGCCATCCTCATTCAGAAGTTTTAAAAAGTGACCCCCTCCCCGGGCCCTGCAGCTTCTTGCATGGAGAACTTTATAGGGTTCACTCTTAGTTGAGGGACATGCCAAATCAGATTTCATCTACCTCTATCATGGGGTGAGACCTGTCAGAGCTGGTGGTGTGAGCGGTCTGGTTTTGGAACCCCTCTAAACGCCAGGAGCCCCCGCGAAGCTGCTGTGTGCACATCCTTCCCTTTGGACTGAGCTCAGGGTATGTATACCTGGTTCTTGTTGAACGCTTTCACAGCTGCACAAACTTTCTTCCTTGAGGAACCTTCTAGCTTCTCCAAGTCTCTGGCTGCTTCATCGAACTTTAGTGTTGTCTGAGTGTG
Organism: Uromys caudimaculatus; assembly: GCA_028551405.1. Lineage (NCBI taxonomy): Eukaryota > Metazoa > Chordata > Mammalia > Rodentia > Muridae > Uromys > Uromys caudimaculatus. The sequence goes on from CM052718.1 coordinate 17,503,912, forward strand.
GAGGTGTTCTGCCAGGAGACAAGACACCATCAGCCTGAGTGTGCTGTCCAGAAGCACCATCCAGTGGTGTGTTGATTCACACTCATTCCTTACCATGGGAGACAAGGGGGAGTGAGTGGAGGGAGAGGAGACTATATGCCTCATAGGTTCAAATCTCATAGGAGATTTAAAGTGTAGCTCCTACATCTTTGTGAGCAAAGGGTACTAGCAATCTCTATGGATTGATGATATTTGTTGTGAATTGGTGATGTCTGCAACAGTCCTGAAGTAGATTAGTTAGGCCTTGCTAACTCTGGTCTATCAGGAGATGATTTCAGCCTTACAAAGGCAAGAAGTGGTAGGAACCCAGGAAAAAAAGGCTGTCGAAACCAGCCAAGACCCAGAGCAGAGTGCCGGGTCACAGATACTTGTGGGATAGTAGCAGAACTTTGCTAGGCCAGTGAAGGGGACCAGGAAGGATGAAGGTCAAGGGCACCAGGAGTGAAGTATAAAGGCCTATAGCCAGAAGAGGCTTCCAAACATGGCCCAGCACTGTTAACAGCAGCTGTTGCTTAACCTCTGTGTCTCGCCCTCACAGTGTGGATGAGCAATGGATGGAGTCACAGGCCAGCAGCTTCTGCTTTCTGGGCTTGTGCTTTGGGGGCTCCTCCATATCTCCAACACCAAACAGACTCTTCATTGTGCTGGGGATGCAGGTCCTCACACACGCGAGGCAAGCGTTCCTACACTGTGCTATGTCCCAGTCCCATGAACCAGTCTCTTTAGCCTTGACTTCCAGCCTCTGCATACCTTCCTCCTGAGCTCATTCTTCATTTGTTAATCTGGCAAGTACCAGAGGGTGATGAAGAGCCGAGATTGGGCCCCATATCATTCAGGACGCACACATAACATAGAGAAATGGGTTTCTCTGCCATCCTGTAACTTGAAAGCACACAACTCTCCCCCAGATAGACATACAAAGGGTGACAGTCCATAGAGGAAAGGGAGAGGGGGAAGAAAACGTGGGGAGTGCTTGGCTTGGGAGGTTGGAGGGTAGAGCCCAAGAAACAGCTTCTCTTAGGAGGACACGGTTATTCAAATCCAAAGGACTAAATGGTCAGGGCAGGTGCAGAGAACCTGAGGTGGGAGAGACAGGATGGAAACTCAAAGTGAAAGAGCCAAACATTTGAAATGCCATGAATGAGCTGATGTTGTCTGGGTGGGCAAAGGCCCGGCATGTAGATCCTATGGGCTGTGTGATGATTTGTCTTATCTACATCCTGTAAAGGCGTTAGATAGTACTGAGCTGGGATGAGAGCATGGGCGTGGCAGGGCGCGGCTCAACTTGACAGTATGTGAAAAGTCTCATTCTGCCTGTCATGTTAAGAGTGGACTAGAGAGGAGAGTAAACAGTTACAAAGCCATTAGCAGAGGCCCATCCAGGTGAGAAAATGCCATGGTTTATCTCACGGTGGTGCAAAAGGAACGGTGGGTAGGGAGTAGTTCAAAGTGTATTCGGGGGGTAGAAGGGGCACAGTTGAAGATGGCTGAAGGTGAGGTCAGGATTGCCTCCCAGGTTTCTGGTTTGACAGGCAAGGAGGGAGCTGAAGGAGAAGCAGATCCAACAGGGAGAGAACTGGCCTGGGAGTCAAATAAATGCGTATATCAAGGAGGCTGAGGCTGAGAATGGACAACCCTGGGCCAGGCTGGTCACAGCAGCTCTAGGACATATGGACATGAGGCTGGGAAGGAAAAGGCCATCCGGGAGAAAAGCTTGGAGAGCCCAAGCTGAGCAAGGATACTGAATTATCACAAGAGATGGGAGCAGCTGAGGAGGGGAGGGCAGTGGCTCCCACTTAGTTCAGGTTTGCTCTTCAGTCACTAATGATGTACCCAGAGGACCAGATGCTGGCTGCTGTGACTGCCTGCCTAGGAGGGGTTGACTGCCTCTCTGGAGGCAGAACATACTATTCTTTTGTTTGTTTGTTTGTTTGTTTGTTTTTTCATTCCCCCTGGCTCTAGAGGTTCTCTCATGTCTGAATCCAGAGGTTCCCTGGATCCAGAGAGTCCTGGTGAGGACCTGCTAGCACTGGGCCTATGACTGGGCTCCCAAAGTACCCAATGGCACCTCCATTCCCACACCCAGGAGACTTGCAAGACTTATACACATTTATTCATCTTCCAAGCAGGCTGTGCCTCAGTGCCTACCTCCAGGTTCCTGCCCTACTTGAGTTCTGCCTCGGCTTCCCTCGGTGATGAACTGTGACCTGTAAGTTAAATAAACCCTTTCCTCCACAAGTTGCTTTTGGTCAGGTGGTTTTATCACAGCAATAGAAAGCAACTAGGACAGTGAGCATGCTCAGAATATGTTCCCCGTACTGTGGAGGCACACTTGGAGATGCTGACTCCTGGGGCTGAGGTTTGGCTTTTGTAATGTTAGTAGGGTTTTGAAAAAGCGTCCACTAACACTGAGCTAGAGGGTGACTCGCTGGAAAGACTCTTGTGCTCACCTCTCCTCTCTTTCATTACCTGCCAGTCTGTGGTCGGCCCGGGCCCTCTCCCATTCCCCCTGCTGTTGCAGAGACCATTCTCTGTTCTGTTCCTTTTGTAACCTCCTCCTCTCTTGGAAGTTTAAATCCTCTCCCATGAACTTCTGCATTCCTGATATAGTGTTCCTCATGTCATTGTCTGAAACCCGGGCTGGAAGCTCTTTCTTAAGGGCCAGG
>CM052718.1:17506716-17573792 GCA_028551405.1 Uromys caudimaculatus
CTGGCTTCTGGAAGCTCTGCTGGAAGTCGCTGATAGCTCTACACAGCTGTTTCCGGTTCCTCTGCTCCCGGTCATGCATGATGCACATGACCTTGTCGTTGTGCTTCATCTCAGCAGCTAAGAAAGACACAGCATTTGTACAAGCCACGGGGGGGGGGGGGGGACAATGAATCTACTTTAAAACAATCTTCCTGACTTAAAGACAAGGTTCCAGAAACTGTAACCATTAAAGGAGCAGTAGCTACATTTACAAAAACTGATCTTAAATACACAGGAAAACCAACTCAAAGATGAGCACAGGCCAGGCCAGGCACAGCACTGTAAAGAAACCCAAGAGGGCCACACACTTAGAAAGGAATGTTAACCTTTCATGGGACACACTTAATGAATGTCAGGAAGAAAGCTTCAAATGTTGCCCATGGCTGCATTAGCAATGATGTGAGGAGTGAGGCTGAGATTGTCCCATGTACTGCTTGTTGAAGCATAACTTTATACACTTGTAATAAAGCAATCTGACCCACCGATTCCACTCCAGTGTCCCTCTCACATGGTCACAAGAGACATAACATGTGGACAGTCAATGCAGTAGTGTTTGCCAAAAAAAACAAAAAACAAAAAAACCCAAACCTTTAAAAATCTGGGTGTGGCAGTGTGCACCTGCAGTCCCAGAATGTGGGAGGCAGAGGCCAGCACAGAGCTTTATGTGGCTTCTGTGCTACCTGCATACACCAATGTGCATACCACACACAGACAAAACATATAGATACAAAGACACACAAAAGCAAGCTCATATTATTATGATCATCTAGGTAGTACAAGTATAAACACCCTGGAAATGCGCACTTCCATAGAGAAAGAAAAGGGGGAAATTAGAATCGAGGTGGGGCACTTGTGCTGAATACAACACAGTTCTCAGAATGAACTCTTAAATACCAGAGCCCGACACTGCAAAGTGTTGACATTGGACCTGGTGGCGGCTGCATGTGTCTGTTACACTGGTGTATAAGTTTGAATTACTTTACACATTAAAAATAAACAAGACTGAAAAGTTTGGAAAATGTATCCTAGTATCAAAATAGCAACTTCCCTCATAATCCAACTATTCCAACATTAACCACTAACAACAGGTTTTGTCTTTTTCTAGTCGTGTTTTAAGAATTAAGTTGGTAGCCCATGCATCTCTAAGATTTGTATGTCCAGCTTTTTTATATTTACAAATCCCTATGGTATTTTAAAAAGCCAAGTGTTCAACCGGTTGGTGAAATTGCTAGCCAAGAAAGGAAAACTGGATTCTGTTTGCAATTTTGATCTAGGACCTAGAACACTACTTGAGCCATGAAAATCACCCAGATGGCTCAGAACTTAAAACTCAAAACTGCTTTTCCTTGACAGGAAGAATATGCTCATTTAGTTAACTGAGCACAACAAAGTGTGAAATTTTAAAGACCATGAAAATGATACCCGCTCGTGTGTGTGTGTGTGTGTGTGTGTGTGTGTGTGTGTCTGGAGACACAAAGCAGATGCTGTGGTTTTCTCAGTTGTGCAAGAAGGAAGACACAAGGCCCCAAGAGATAGATGCGCATTTTAGAAATGCTCACCAAAGGTTTCATGCCTAACTTTTTCAGTTGCTTCTTTTATCATCTGGTCACGGACTTGAACGTCCCAGGCTTGCGTGTCTCCCTAGGAATGGACAAAGGAAGAGAGGTTAGAGATAGCTAGCATTATTCAGCAGGCCACGAACCCCCTCATCTGGCCACAGAATCAGCAGGTTGCCTTCCCATGCTTGGATGCCTTTGCTTATGGCTGGGTCTTCTGCCTGTGCTGTCAGGTGTCACCAGAGCCTTCTTCATTTCCTCTATACACACACACACACACACACACACACACACACACACACACACACACACACACACACACAAAATCATTGTTTAAGTACCACTCCTCTGTGGAGCCCTCTCTGATTTCCCCTTCAGGTTCCAGGCGGTGCTGGTGTGGACCCCACTGCATTTTCTGTGTTTTAAAGTCCGCCTGTTACCCTACTGCAAGGTCTCCCACCTCCTGGACCCTATTCAGGCTAGCCAGGGCATTTGTCACCTGGAAGAAAGCAAACATCTTTCTTCCTGAACTGGCTCCTGCTGGGACACTCCTGGGCAGGTAAGGATTTCCAAATCCATCCAGCCAAACTTGGTGCTTCCATATAAAGGCTCCGCTAGAGCCTTGGCTGCTCTCTGTCTCGTCCTAGTGCCTCACCCCGATGATCCTGTTCCTGGCGTCGAAGACCCGTCCCTGCCTGCACTGGTCCGAGTACCGCTTCTTGGCTAGGCGGGCCTCCTGTTGTAGGTCCTTAGGCAACGTCACCTCCATGGCTCTTGGATTCGGCGGGGCTTCAGGAGCTTTCCGAACAAACACGGTAAGAAAAACTCACAGAAAAACAAAAAAACAAGCTACGGAGTCGAGAAGCAGCGCCCACAAAAGTTTGAGAGCAAGTCTGTCCCGGCGGCCACCCGCAGCCCGCTTTCCCTAACGAGTAGTGGCTCAGAGATCGGATTCCCCGGGCAACGCCAACCTCGGTTGCTAAGCAACGGCGTCCCGCTCGCTCGCTCGCACCAGTCTCGCGAGACTTAGAAAAGAAAACTTCTTCCCGCGCTTTTCTCTCGGGCACACGAGGAAGCGGCTGAGGCACGGAGCGCAGCCATGGGGCGTCTTGAGCTGCTGCTCGTGGAGAATTTCAAGTCGTGGCGAGGCCGCCAGGTCATCGGCCCTTTCAAGAGATTCACCTGCATCATCGGCCCCAACGGCTCCGGTAACCAGCGCCCCAGAAATCTACGGCCTCCGGGGATCCACGGGCCACTGTCGCCCGCTATAGACCTGAGGGAACCCAGGGACCCACTCTCGCCTGTTGTTGGCTTGAGGGGACCGAGCCACCCCCAGTCCCCGTTGTTGCCTCCTGTGGGTCTGACGGGGCCGAGACCATATACCCCAACTCCGTTGTTACTGTGGTAGTCCCGAGGAGACCCAGGGCCCTCTGTAGGCCTTAGGGGACCCAAGGTCCCAGGTTAGACCAAGGGGACCACTGTCGCCCATTGTTGGCCTGAGGGGACCGAGGCACCCCCAGGGCCTCGCTGTTGCCTGCGGACAGCCCTTAGCTCCCCCTTCATGCCCCGACCTCACTGTTGACTGTTGTAGGCCCAAAGGAATGCAAGGACTGGCTATCGCCTTGAGTTCCCCCCATCCTTTGTTGGCCTGAGGGGACGGAGCCACCCCAATCCCTGCTGTTGACTGCTGTAGGCCTGAGGGGCCCCAAGCCTCTTTCCCAGCCCAGTTCGTCCGTCTGGAACCTTCCCCCACCTCCCCACGCTCCCCATCTATCTGAGGGGACCCAAGGGCCTCTGTAACCCTGTTGTTGGCCTGAGGGGACCAAGCACCCCTCCAACAACCCCCCCCTCCAACAACCCCTCCTTTCACCCACTGTAGGCCTGAATGGGACCCAGGGGCCTGGGGGTCCACTGGTCTGAGGTTTCAGTGTTTCCTAATGGACTAGGCCCAAGAGCCCCGAATCCTGAGCTACCAACCCTTTCTGGCTGTCCTCATCCCTCCCCTGCCCTCCTTCCCTGTAGTCCCGTGTCGTGTCCCCCTCCCCCCAATCTCAGCCCAACAACAGCAAGTACTAAGAATGAAATGGATTTGGCCTTTGTTGGAAAAAACCCAAAACACTTGTAACCCAAGCATAGTTAATATGAAGAAAGGGAATTTTAGAGCCTAAACGATAATTTCTAGAATAGTTCTCCTAGTGCTGCATGTAAATCATTCACTGCAGATGTCTCCAGTCTGAGCACTTAAAGTTTTATAGTTTTGATAGAACAGACTCATCTTTAATATTCCTTATATAGCAAATCTACCATTGAGTGAAGATCTCCACGACTACCCTGTGGTTTAATGATTTGCTAGGAGATCCTTCAGTGTTTGACATATCGTTTACTCAGGGTTAATATGCATTACAGCTGAGAGGTACAAAGCAAACTCAGCAGTCGGAAAAGATAAATTCCTTCAGCAGTATGTTCCCATGTTGAAATGTCACCTACCAAGGAATCTCATGGACTCAGTGCACAGGGAGATGGCCATGCCCTTTACCTAGCACATACCAAAATTCCAGACTCCTAGAAGGAAGCACATATTTAATCCTAGTGATGTCTCACTAAGTTTCAGCACCATGAGCCGTTATTACCAAAAGATTGTAGAAACCCTGCCCAGATCCAAGTATAAAAATCATGAAGATTTTAGCAGTCTTATTCTATACCTTTAGAAGATCGTACATTCAGTTAGCATTTAGTGTTTTCAATTTTTTAAGTATAAAGGTGTCGTGCCATTGTAATGTTTATGTGATCATTTCTCTATAAAATGGGAATTACTAGCATAGAGATGTTAAATGATTTCTCTAGTGTGATAGCCAGTAATGGGAGATTGCTGAGATCCATGTTTGGTTTAATTTTATTTAGTTAATTCATTTTTTTGATTCATGTATTTCTCTCCTTACATTCATACTTCTGCCACAGCTATGTGAAAGAAACGGTCTACCTGCCTGGAGATTTTTAGTCACATGGATTTTAAACATTGACCAGACAAAACTTCTGAGATTTACATATTGGTTATATTTCACTTCTATTGGTAGTTTGATTTCTTTGGCTCTGAGGTTTTCAGTCATTAAGAATGAAGTTTAAACTCTTTTCTTCTCCAGGAAAATCTAATGTAATGGATGCACTTAGTTTTGTAATGGGAGAAAAAACAACTAATTTAAGAGTAAAAAACATTCAAGAACTTATTCATGGAGCACATATTGGAAAACCTGTTTCTTCTTCTGCAAGTGTGACAATTATATACATAGAGGACAGTGGAGAAGAGAAAACATTCACAAGGATTATCCGAGGTAGAGAGACAGAGAGAGGGTTGTGTGTGTGTGTGTGTGTGTGTGTGTGTAAATTTTAGTTCAGGGTCTGATTGCCTGCTCTTTCTTTGAAACTTGGAACTTACTAATCACTGGTATAGTCAGTACAAGATTTCTTTTTCTTAGAAGCATATAGCAGAGCCTGTTTTATTCCCTATTACGACTCTTGCTTAAGCTGACTCACTTGTTCTATACTCTTACTGTCAAGAAACATTTTTATACTTGAATGTTTGCTTAAGATGGAGGAGGGAGCCTACCTCTAACATGGAAACATCATACAACTTCCTCAGCTTCTCTTTGCTTGTTTTCTTAACATATAATTACATGTATATTTTTGGCTTATATACACCTAAAAACAACTTGAATAAAATGTTTATTATTATTTATGAATTCACTGTGTTACTCTAATAAACTATTATGTCTCATCTGTAATAAATATATCGTGTGGACTTATATAGAGTTATAAAAAGTAGGTATATATTTTATTGTTGTTTCTTGTTGCTGTTCCTATTTCACTAAAATGCATACTCCCACCTTCCTTCCCTCCCTCATTCCCTTTCTTGACAGGACCTTGTAGTCCAGGCTGACTTTTAGCTCACAATCCTACTTAGGCTCCAAAGTACAGACATTGCACACATGCACTATCATGTCTGATTTCACTACATTTCTAAAGAATGAAAACTGTATTACTAACTTAAATTATATAGATATTGATAGATATACATAATTTAAGTATTTTTGCATTTTATTATTTGGAGTAGTCATTAGACAGTTTTCTCACTTCCTTTTGGACATTTATTAGTTGTGATGGGGCTCTCAGTGTGTTGTTAACACAAGCTCAAGTGATCCTCCCCAAGGAGCTAGAACTGTAGGCTACGTCACCATACCTAGCCTTTGGCTTTTAAAATGAGAATTCTTCATTTTAATTTTACTGTTCACTGTATTAAAAGGTATAATACCAGCTGGGCATGGTGGTGCATCATTCAGGAGGCAGTGGCAGGCAGATCTCTGTGATTTCAAGGGCAGCCTGAGCTACAAATCAAATTCGAGGACAGCCAGGGCTTGCTACACAGAGAAACCCTGTCTTGAAAAAACAAGGAAAAAAAAAAAAAAAAAAAAACCAAAAAAGCAATACCTTCCCCCACATGCAGAAACATCTCAATCATCTTTCTTTTCCATCTTTTTCACTCCTTTTTGATACCATTTTCTCACATGCTATTTTATTTGAATATTTTGTTATATCTCTAAGATATGAACTCTTTGAGATCAGACTTTTTTTATCTGTTACTATTGTGAAATAATTCTTAGTATATAATATTTGTTGAGTAATTAAATGAGCTTATTTATAGGTATATTAGTTATATTATTGTAAAACCAGTCATTTCAATAAGAAAAACATTCTGTAACAGCTTATTTTGTTTACTTTAGGGGGGAGCTCAGAATTTCACTTTGGGGATAAACCTGTAAGTCGTTCTATGTATGTAGCCCAGTTGGAAAACATAGGCATAATAGTCAAAGCACAGAATTGTCTAGTTTTTCAGGTAAGTAGTTGTACTCATTTTATTCAATTCATTTTTAAAACATGTTACCATATTTTACATGCTGTTGTGCTTTACTGTTACTAATAGGGAACTGTAGAGTCAATATCCATGAAAAAGCCCAAAGAGAGAACCCAATTTTTTGAAGAAATCAGTACTTCAGGAGAGTTTATAGGAGAATATGAGGCAAAGAAAAAGAAGTTACAAAAAGCTGAAGAAGATGCACAATTTCATTTTAACAGGAAAAAAAATGTAGCTGCAGAACGGAAGCATGCAAAAATAGAGAAAGAAGAGGTAAGGTGTCATGAAGATGTTACCACTTAGTAAGCATTTATTAAATAGAAAAAAATTATGTTAAAATTTTAAGTTATTATCCAGACATTGTGGTGCATACCTTTAATTCTAGCATTCATTAGACAGAAGCAGGCAGATCTCTTAATTTGAGGCTAACCTGGTCTACAGAGTGAGTTCCAGGAGAGCCAGGGCTATACAGAGAAAGTCTGTCTCAGAAAAATTAAAACAAACAAAAAACCCAATTTATTAGCTGTGGGCTACTAAAAGATTCCATCAATAATGTGAAACAAAGTCTGGCATTCAGTAGAAAGTTAAAAAAAATAGTTTTAAACATTGTGTGTATGTGTGTGTGCGTGCGCATGCGTGCATGAGAGCATGTTCTGGTTTGTGCGTGGTAGTTAGAGGATACCTTGCAGGATTCAAGTACCATTTCACCCCATGATTCCTGGAGACAGAATGTCTGGCTTGGCAACAAACACATTACTTGCTATAGCATCTTGCTGCCCCAAGATAAACTTTATATATATCTGCCTATAAGAGTAGAGCAGAAGTACTCAATACTTTGGGGTCTTAACTCTTGTACACTTGTAAAAGAGATTGAGGATCACTATGAGTTTTTCATAACAAATTACATTACCAATATTTATTATATTTTATTTATGTTTGCCAAGGACCAGCCTCATCTAGGTCTGGGTTCTTGAGAGAGGGTTGTTTGAGAGCAGCAAAAAGAAACAACAGTCATGGGTCCAAGCTGGCAGCCTAGGTTCTGCTGAGATGGCTTTCCAGATTGCGCTCTCTCTCTCTCTCTCTCTCTCTCTCTGTGTGTGTGTGTGTGTGTGTTCTGCTCTGCTCTAGACAGCTTTTTCTTGCTATTCTAAAAACTCTCTGGTTGAGACAGCTCTCTCTGATAGTAAAAATTATAAAAGCTCATGGGTTTTCTGTCCAAAATCAGAAAGCCAGAAAAAAATTCTAAAAGAACCATGTTCACTCTTCAGAGTCTTCTCTGGATAGCTGCTAGAGAACATTCTGAAAGAGCTGCATCAGCTCTCTAAGTAATTCTTGTTAGAATTCCTTTTTAAAAAATTCTAAAAGAACTGTGTTTGCTCTCCATGGATTTTCAGACTAAAATCAGGAATCCTGTTAGAAAAAAATTATTGAAGAGCTGTGTTTGATCTCTAGAGGTCTCCAGACAGCTCAGCTCTCTCTAGAAAAAATTCTAAAGAACGAACTGCTATACCTTTCTGCTAGCTCATCTCATGCAGACCAAAAGCCCAGTTTTTTTATTGACATATCACTTCAGCTATTTATTCCAGGTTCCCTTTTGATTATCTTATGAATCAGCATCCAGCAAGCGTACATTTTCTTTTAACATTGTAAAAGAACTCAGATATCTGCCTGCCTCTGTTAAGCATAGAGGATAAACAAGTACACTGTAGCTGACTTCAGACACACCAAAAGAGGACAACTGATTCTATCACAGATGGTTGTGAGCCACCATGTGGTTGCTGGGAATTGAGCTCAGGACCTCTGGAAGAGCAGTCAGTGCTCTTGACCTCTGAGCCATCTCTCCAGTCCTGAAATTACACATTTTCAAACTCATATTTTTAGAGTTCTTTTCCACAGTCTTAAGTGCTGTCCTTAAGGTCCCACTGTTTACCATTTTGCTGAGACATTAGCCACACCTCCTGGGCTCATGCTGTTTCAGGTTATCATGGAATTGTTAATGTTAACAGAGGGTATTCCTCGAAGGAATATGAAAATATGTATGTTATCATCCAAACAAGCCTTATGTCCATGCCAGCCATTGACACTCATGGAGGCCCATGTCCACTGACTGGCCCTGTCCCAGGGGCAGAAACCATGTCATTCTGTCTCCACCAAGGCCATGCTGGACCCAGCAATATTTCAGTTTTACTACTTTTAATGTGCATGAGTGTTTTGTGTAAATGTGTATATGTATGCCATGTGCCTGTAGAGGCCAGAAGAGGGCAAATGGATCCTCTGTAACTTGAGTTGTAACTGTTGTTAGCTATCATGTGGGAGCTGGGAATTGAACCTCAGTCCACTGGAAGAGCAGCCAGTGTTCTTAACTGCTGAGCTATCTCTTCAGGCTTATTTTTAAAACTAAAACTCATAAATTTTTAATTGGTTAAGCTCATTTTAATGCATTTAACAAATTAATTCTTTCACTAAATGTACTTAATGAAAAATAACTACATTTTTCCAAAAAAATTAAAAGAACAACACTATGTTTTGATAATCTTTAATGTCTAGCTTAATAGAAAATAGTTGGATTCTCCCAGAGATTTCTGAGTTTTTACATGGGTAAACTCATGCTTGCAACTCAGGCTTTCCCCAAACTATTTCCTCATTAAGTGCTTGTTGTTCAGAGCACCATTTAAATTAGTATCTCCTTTTTAAAGCATATTACTAATTTTATTTTGTAACATACACTTCTATATAAAACTACCTTGTTTATTTTTGTTTGCTTTTTTAGTAGTCTCTGAGTCCTCTGCCCTGTATTAGAAACACTGGGGTATAAGCCTTGTAAGAATAGGGATGGTTCATCTCATTTCATTCTTTACCACATTCCCAACACACAGGGCACAACCTGACATATAGTACTCAATAAATATTTGAGAAAATAAATGAAAGGCAGATATATTCTTCATTAGTAATATTGCTTAGTTTCTTCAGATTATGAATGTGTATACATGTTCTATATCTATAAAGGGGTGAGCAGTAAGTCAGAACATAGTATTCACCACATACTGAAATAGCTTATAGAATGGTAGAACTTAAAACATTTTTATAAAGACAATTAGAATAATCCAGCTTCCTGATTTTTTTTTTCAATATCCTTAATGAACCGACTTCTATTTATAAGTTACTTGTGAAACTTTGTTGACTAGGACCTCACTTTATGAGGTGGTGACTCACTCCCTTTTTTTCTTTATTGATAGCACAAAATGTTAAGAAAATTCTCCCTTTTCATGTGTAATTTAAAATTCTAGTAGTCCTATTTATTTATTTATTTATTTATTTATTTATTTATTTATTTATTTATTTATTATATGTAAGTACACTGTAGCTGTCTTCAGACACCCCAGAAGAGGGCATCAGATCTCATTATGGATGGTTGTGAGCCATCATGTGGTTGCTGGGATTTGAATTCATGACCTTTGGAAGAGCAGTCGGCGCTCTTAACCGCTGAGCCATCTCTCCAGCCCCTAGTAGTCCTATTTTATCAGTGTAAAAATTTATTTTTTAGAGCAATAATTCTACTTGGAATCATTTACTATAAAGTGTCTATGGACTTATTTAATCTCCTTTCAGTTATAGTAAAGAAGCAGGTGCTAGCAATGTTAAGGGACTTGTCAGACTTTCTGAGGATCCATGCTAGCAGGTGCCACTTCACTGTCTCAGCCTGTTCTCTAAGTGCATGAATGCAGACTTATCTTTTGGTTGCTGTTTTATTTTAGAAATATAGCCAGAAACCTCCAAATAATTCTACTTTTGTTCAGGAATACTGTCTTTTGGCTGGATGTGGTGGTACATAACTATAATTCTAGCACTTGGTAGATAGACAGGAAAATCAGGAATTCAAAGTCATCCTCGGCTGCATAGCAGGACTGAGACTAGCTGGGCCACATGAGACCATATCCCTTTCTCAAATTATGAGAGTGAGAAAGCAGGGAAGAGATTATTCTTTCTTACATTTCATTACAGATAGTGTGCTAATACAGTAGTTGAATTCATGAACAGAAGCTTAAACATGTGCTCTTTGCCTTCCCCTGTCCATATATAGGCAGAACATTACCAAAGTCTCCTTGAAGAATTGAAAATAAACAAGATACAACTGATGCTCTTCCAACTATATTATAATGAGGAAAAAATCAATGCTTTAAACACTGAATTAGAGCATATGGACAGGAATTTAAGTGTTGTAAAAGACACTCTTTCTCACCATGAAAACATAATTAAAGCTAAGAAAAAAGATTATGGAATGTTAACTAGACAACTACAGCAGACAGCAAAAGAACTGAAGTAAGTTTCTTAAAATAGATGTTAGCACTTAAATTTTTTATGGCATTTATTTAATCTGTTGTGTGTGTTCATGTGTCGTGTGTGTACACTTACGCACCAGCTCATGCTTACTGAAGCATGCATGTGGAGGCCAGAGGATACCCTGCAAAAGCCAGTTCTCTCCTCTCACCATGTAGGTTCTAGGAATTGAAATCAGGTTAATTTTATCAGCAGATACCTTTACCCAACTGAGTCATTTCTCTGGTCCAACAGTTGTATTTCATGTAAATAGGGAAAATATAATTGACATTTAGAAGTTGATATGTTTGAGAAGAAAGTACTGAGGACTGAACTTAGAGCTTCACACTTGGTAAGCAAGTGCTTTACCACTGAGCTATGTTCTCAGCTTAGAAATTACATTTTTTTTTTTTTTTTTTTTTTTTGGTTTTTCGAGACAGGGTTTCTCTGTGTAGCCCTGGCTGTCCTGGAACTCACTCTGTAGACCAGGCTGGCCTCGAACTCAGAAATCCGCCTGTATTTTTAAAAATTTGTATTTATTTTGTTTTGTTCTGTTCTGTTTTGTTTTAGACAGTCTTACTTGTAGCCCTGGCTGCCCCAAACTCACAGGGATCTGCCTGCCTCTGACTCCTGAGTGCTGGGATTAAAAGTGTGCACTACCATCTCTGGTGGAAATCAACTTTATTATAAAGTGAACATTTTAGTTGGGAATGCCTCTACATACACAGAGAAGTTATAAAGATCATGCCTTTCTCTCATGTTCCCATGCTATTTCTCCTACTATTGACATATTACATTAATATAGTCTGTAGTTGCAAGAAGAAGGAAGAGTTGAATAGCAGAAGCAGAGGGGTATTTTTTTTAAGTGGCTAAACTATGAATTTGTCAAAATTAAAGAAACTATACCACCAAGAGTGAACCTTAATGTAAACAAAAATTTAAAAACTGATGTAAGAGAGTTAGGGATACCAAATGGATTGCAAAATGCGACTAAACACTTAACTGTATTATAAATGTATCAAACAACTTTATTAGTGGAATGGGAAGAGAAAGTGATGGCTTAAGTAATTTTTAGATTTTAAACTATGTTTATATATGTATATGTGTATACATATACTAAGTGCAATTGGCTCTGGAAATGTAAGATCTCCTAGAGCTGGAATTACAGATAGTTATGAGCCACCCAATGGCTGGGGGAATTTAATTCTGGTCCTCTCTGAGAGCAGTACTGTCAACTCCTAAGCCACCTTTCTAGATCCCTACCCTAAGTAATTTTAAAATCCATAGATTTTAAAAGAAGATAAATTATACAGAACCACTGTATTATAAGTGTAAAATTGTTTCTCAAGGGGAAATGTGCTGTTTTTTGAGACAGGGTTTCTTTGTAGCCCTGGCTGTCCTAGATCTTGCTCTGTAGACCAGGCTTGCCTCAAACTCAAGAGATCACCTGCCTCTGCCTCTCAAGTGCTGTGATTAAAGGTGTATGCTACTACCATCAGCAAAAAAACAAAACAAAACAAAACAGAATCTCAATAGTACAGTTTTCTCTGGAAACTACAGATATGCCTAACAAGCTCTGCAAGCTAATTTTTAGAATTTAATTTAGAATATTATTTGATCAAAGTTACTTTCCTTTTGGCCAGGGTTGGTGATTCATACTCATGGCTTTAGTCCTGGCACATGGGAGGCAGAGACAGGAAGATCGCTGCATCCAAAGTCAGCTTTGTATACATAGCTAGTTCCAGTTTAACAGTGCTACATAGTGAGACCCTGACTCCAAAAAATAAAAATATAAATAAAATAATAAATTAATACTTGCTTATATGCTAAAAATAAAAACTATTTTTCCTTTTTAGATCTGTTGAAGCAATATTAAATCAGAAGAGGCCTCAGTACATTAAAGCTAAAGAAAACACTTCTCACCATCTAAAAAAATTGGATTTGTCTAAGAAATTGATAACAGACAATGAAAAACAATGTTCTAAGCAGGAAGATGGCGTGCGAGCCTTAGTGGCAGAACTGGCCGATTTAGATAGAGCATGGAGAAGTTTTGAAAAGCAGATGGAAGAGAAAATCTTACATAAAGGGCGAGACATTGAATTGGAAAATAGTCAGGTGAAAAAAATGAAAATACTGGAAACATTTTTTTATTGTTTCAGTTTCTATTTTTTCCCTCCTTTTTTATTTTTGATACTTTATATACATTTCCAATGTTTCCCCTTTTCTGAGTCTCCTCTTCGGATACCCCCCATCCCCTCCCCAACCCCAGTTTCTATTTTTAATTAGAAAAAAATTAAGAGATAACCCCTATGATAATTTATTAAGATTATACCTAGAATGTAAATTGTAGGAATTAGGTTTTTTTTTTTTATCTGTTCACAGAATCTAAATTTAATCTTGATATAAGGTATTTTTCCATCATATAGTTAGATGGTGTTATAACATTTATAAATTAATTAAAGCCTAGTACTACCTGGAATTATATAGTAATAAAAGTTAGGTAATTGTTACTATTTTAAAGACAAAACAATTCTCTCTTAGATATATAAATGTAAAGATCAGATATATGTGGCTTTAAAGAGACTTAATTGACAAGGGAAACTAAGATGATTTTAACAGTTCAGTGATGCGTTAATAGTTGATGTAATACGGTATACAAGATTAAAATTATTAATCAGTAAAACATACAGCTAATCAAAAACAGTTTTCATATATTATTTCAATTAAAGTATCATTATTCATCTCTTTCAGTGAGTTATGCTAGTCTTGTATCACAATATACATACACCAAAATAATTATGACTAGAAAAGTAAAGTACCATTTTCTCCAGATTGGTTTTTTTTTTATTTTTTATGAAAGACCTTGATTACTTTGTTATACTATCTAAAGAGTTTTTAATATGGAAATTTTCATATTAAGTTCACATATTTTACCTGGAGATGACTAATTATGATCTAATTTGTATAAAGATTTTAATGAGAATAGGATGTCATAATTTCATTAAGGTGAGTAATATGTCAATGCTGTTTATATAGCTGGATCGGTACAAAGAGCTTAAGGAGCAAGTCAGACGGAAGGTAGGAATAATGACACAACAACTGGAAAAACTGCAGTGGGAACAGAAGGCAGAAAAAGAAAGACTGGCATTTGAAAAGAGGAGGCATGGAGACACTCAGGTACCATGGATTCTATAGTCATAGTTTAGAATTAATTCCAGTGAGATGTTGCTCCCCTTTATATTACCTTTTCAGTATATAAGTGGATTTATATAAAACACAAATTTTAAAAATTCTGAGGGGCATATAGCTTAGTTTTAGAACACTGATGTTCTGGGTTCGATTTCCCAAGAACAGCAAAATAATTAATTCTGGTTTCTTTGTTGTTCTTAGAATTTTTATTTATATATGCTTTTATAGTTAGAGTAGGCCGTGCCTTCATATATATGTTCAGGAAGTGTTTTCTGTGCACTGTATGGTGGTGAACATGGTCTGAGCATGCACTTTAGTTCAGTAGTGTGAGGAGGAGGATGGGGAGAGTGGGGACATTAAATACATTTATCTCTCTGTATCTGTGGGTCTTGAAGCTGTAGATTCAACTGAGGATCAACAATACTCAGGGTAAAAATGTTTACTGGACATTGTTTTAGTACTTTTTGTCATTCCCTAAGCAATACAATACCTATCTATATAACATTTACATTTTACTAAGTAGTGTAAGTCTTCCAGAGATGATTTAAAGTATATAGGAAGATATGTGTCAATTATATGTGAATACTCTGTCATTTTATATAAGGATTTGAGTATATGTAAATTAGGTGAACAGTTATGGGTTCTGGAATCATTCCTCAAATATGTCGCCTAAGAGGAGCTAGTCAGTCTGTGCTGGGAACAAGTGTTAAGATAGCATTATATTCTTCCTCAGAGTAAGACTTCGCTTCTAGCCTATCTTGCTCTTCACTTACTGTGTATAGTCTCAGTAAACAATCTGTCTCTGAACAATATCTTCTCCACCAGCTGCCTTCTCCTCGCACTCTGCTTGCTCAACTCACTTCCAACTCTCAGCCTTAGCTGGCTTTTTTTAATATCCTATCCTGTTCCCAGAGTCCAAGAGGCAACCAATACTAAAGGTCATAGCATCAAGCAGTTCTGACAGCTAAGAATTCTTAAAGGGCCAGTTGACTAGCAACCGGGGATCTTTTAAAGAGCCAGGTGCACAAGATAAATCACACTACAAAGTCAAGCTCACAGTGAAGGACAAAGGCAATAGTCACTCCCTCTTAATGTTTTATGACTCCTTTTCTAAAGACTGAGGATTGGGTATAAGATTACTGTTGTTATACACTCAACAATAATAGTTCATCATACATTATGAAGTTTCTCTGAGTCACCCTGATATTTGTGAATATAGCATGCTAAGTGCTTCTCTAAATCCAATTTGTGGTGGTTGTTTCTAAGCTTTGGGTTTTCTCTTACCTGTATTACTGACTTGGTGATCTATAGTCACATATATTTAAACACTGCTTTAAAAATGTAAACGTCTAGCTCTCAGACCTTCAAAACTCTGACCATGTGTTTTTCCAGCTGCTACTTCAGGTTAGGTGTTGAGCAAACATCACAATCGGTCTTGGACCCCAAACTGAACTTTCAATCTTCTCACCAAAATGTGTTCCATAGTCTTTTACGTCTCCAATTATGACAGTTTAAGTTTGTTAGCTGCTCAGGTCAAAAATATGGAGCTAGTCTTTGACTCTCTTATTGAAAACTGTTGGCTTTACCTTGAAAATACAAGAGTCTGACTATGTTTTTCCATTTCTACTGCTATCACTTTTGTCCATGTTACTATACTTTTGGTTTGACTCAGTTCAGTAGCCTACCAGCTTCCTTTGCTACCATTCTTTATCCTACACAGTAATCTCAGCATAGCAGCCAGTTAATGCATTCAGTAAGTCAAATCATGAAATTGGCTCTTTAAATTCTCCATAGGCTTCCCAAGTTACACATAAAAGTTTTAAGTCAAAGTTCTTAGGTGATCTACATGGGCCTACCTGAGTTGTTGATCAGTTTTTCTTCCTGTTTTCCTTTCTTTGATCTGTTTTATTGACCTCCTGTAATATTACAAACATGTTTCTTCATGAGAGTTTCCATCTGCAAAAGCAGTAAGTTCTTGTAATCACTGAGCTATTTCTCTAGCCCCTGAGTGGATTTTTTTTTTTTTTTTTTTTTTTTTTACCCTTTTTGAGACAGTGTCTCACTGTGAATCCCTGGCTGACCTGGAACTCATCATGTAGACCAAACTGGTTTTAAACTCACAGAGGTCTGCCTTCCTTACCCCCTGAGTAGTGGGAGTAAATGGGTGTACTGCTATGCCCAGCTCTAAATGGACGTAAGTGAGATAGTAGAATTTCAATGTTGGGCTTCTTAATTTCAATGTGTGCCTTCCATTAGAAAAGAAGCTGTCTTGCCTTATTTTGGAGGGAGACATATACATGTCTGTGTGCAGGTGAGTTCGTGTCCCTGTTTGTATTGGTGCAGAGCTAGAAGAACATAGCAAGGATCTTGCTCCATCACTCTCCTAATATCCTTGAAACAAGGTTTCTTACAGAACCTGGAGCTAGGGTAGCAGCCTGCACGTCTTAGCAATTGTTCTGTCTCAGTCTCCATAGTACTGGGGTTACAGGTGTGCACAGCCACTTCTGACTTTATATGGGGATTTGAACTAAGGTCATATTTGTGTAATTGTCTGAGTCATCTCCTCAGCTCATCTTGGTCATTTTTGTAACTCCAGCACCTAGCACAATAGATGTTTGTTTCATGGATTATCATTGATTATTAGATGGAAGAAAGGTTAAAGGTTAAAAATCTGAAACTAGCCCATCCATCCAGTTTCTCTTCCCTGGGAAGTTAAAGCTCTCCTTTCAGTTTTATCTCTGGCTAACTAAATGGGAAATTAAAAGAAATAAACCATTCATAAATAACTTACATTGTTGTATTGTTCTGTTTATTATTAGTTATTGTAAGTGTGATTGGTGCACTTGCATAGAAGAAAACATGGTACGTCTAGGATTTAGTGCTATGTTTTTAGGCATCTTAGAGCCTGTCTTTCTCAGGTGACAGTTTCTGCTGCTCTGCAGTATTTGGATTTAATGGTAAAGGAAGTCCTCCCCTTGGGCCTGTTAGTTCTTGCATCATGGTGATACTTAACTACTCTATTGTAATCACTTATTTTCTTGAGGATAGGAACTACTCTGCTCATTAGTATACCTCTAGATCCTACCACATGGAAGCCAGTGAACGGAAATTCATTGAATGAATTAGTTCGAAAGATAGATATGAACTGTGTAGATACTTGAAAATGTTTTTGAACTGAAGAGAGAAAGAGCACTTGTCAATCTTTCAGGATTTAGTTCCCAGCACATACATGGTGGCTTATAATAGCTCATAACTCTTTTTCCAGAGGATCTGATACCCTTTTCTGTGGGCATCAGACAGGAATGTGGTGTACCTACATACATGCAGACAAAACACTTATAAACATAAAATAAGTAAATCAAGAGATATTAAAATATATACTTGAAGTTTGAATTTACCAGTAAAATCACTGGGGACCAAATATTTCAGCAAAATACAGTCAGATTTGATCCCCAATCTATTAGTTATAAAAGCTAATATCATCTGACCTTTTCAAAATTAATTTTTTTCTTTTATATTTTCTCTTGATTTTTAAATTACATTTATTTATATATTTGTGTATGTGCCCATGCATGCCCACTGTACAAGTACACTGTGATATGATGTACTTGTAGAAGCCAGAAAACAACTTGAGAGCATTGGCTCTTTCCTTCTCTTATGTTCAGTGGTTGAAAAGAATTCATCAGGCTTGACAGCAGGCACCTGCTAAGCCATCACACAAATCCTAAATATTTTCATTTAATCATATTTGATGCATTTCAAACTTTTAACAACTTATAGCATAATAAATTCTAGATATGTCATCCTATTGGTTTAGAATGTTGTAATTAATTTTATGCTTATTTCCTATTGTAGGGAAATCTAAAACAAATAAAAGAGCAAATAGAAGAGCATAAAAAACGAATAGAGAAATTAGAGGAATATACAAAGACGTGCATGTAAGTAGGAAAACAATCTTTGTAGCTTTTTCATATCTAAATGGTCCAGTGTATTCTCTAAGTAGTGAATGAGTGTTTACTAATGTGTGATATTCCTATTCCTTTGTCTGTATAGATTGTTAGAAATTATACTGACCACATAAATATATATATAAAACTTGAAAACAAAAATGTTTAAAATTTGAAAATACAAATGTGTAGCAGTGGTAGAATTTAAATCTCCTTTTGACATTGACATTTTATAAATAAATAATGAATTGTGGGGGCTGGAGAGGTGGCTGAATAGTTAAGAACACTGGCTGCTCTTGCAGAGGACTGGGTTTGATTCAAAGCACCCACATGGTGGTTGGACTCACAACTATCTGGAGTTCCAGATCCAGGGGATCCGATACCCTCTTCTGGCTTCCATAGGCACTAACTACATAAATGTTCACAGATATACATATAGGCTAACACTCATACACATAAAAATAAACCTAAAATTTTTTAAATGGTAATAAATTGTCTTGAAAGCTAATTCATGATAGTCAGTCTACCACTAAGGAATTTTAGTTGAGTTTACATTGATATTAAGCATGTGATGATTGCTCTGGTTTATATTATCTACCCTTTGTTGTGGGAGATATTAAAAAAGAATGCTGGCATGTTGCCGGCAACCAGCCGACCACAGAGCTCCAGCCAGGTGATCTCAGCTCGGCCATCTCTCTGTGCCGGAGCTCCCGGGTGCCTTGGCAGATCTCTGCCACCAGGCCCATGCAATGACCGCCCACTCCGCAGTCAGCCATCACAACACCCATTTACCCGGTAGAATCAAAACTCTTGAAGCTTATAATGAACCAATTAAATTTATGTATCAATAAATCTCAATTTACAAGATACCAATACATTAATTTCAGAACCAATTGATAATGATAAAAGCTTTATCTTAATTATTCTAACCTTATGATATCACACCTGCTTGTGGCTGGTAAATGCCATGCTGGTTCACATCTGCTACCATCTTCCTTCTTCCTGCTACCCTGAGATACTCCCTGTCTCTGCAACTCTTAGTGCCACCTCCCTTTTCCCTGTCCAATCACAGGTCTCTGATGCTCTAATGTAATTGGACAGGGAAAATCCTGCAACAACCCTTACTCTCATAGTAACCAGAAATATGTATTTTCAAATGAACAGAAATGACCAAAAAGCTCTTTTGCCTGTTTAGTGTTGAGTATGTTTTTTTTTATTTCTTTTTTAATTGATAGAGCACTACTCCACTTTCATACAGTGTCAGACAAGACTTTTAAATTTTAACAAACTGTTTTTTGGACTGTTATTCTTGTTGTTACTCTTATAGGGATTGCTTGGAAGATAAAAAACAGCAAGAAGAAGCCCTGATAAAAGAAATTGACAATACAAAATCAAGAATGTCTGAAGTTAATGAAGAATTGAGTCTTATTAGAAATGAATTGCAGAATGCTGGAATTGATAACCATGAGGGAAAACGTCAGCGGAAAAGAGCAGAAGTTCTGGAACACCTTAAAAGACTTTACCCAGATTTTGTGGTAATTGGAATGAATTTTAAAGGCTGCTCTCTCATTCCTAAAAATAGTGTTCTTACTTGAGACTGGAAATATAACTGTTGTAAGGAAGCATAATTATTTTAGAAATGTGTTTTGTGATTGACAATTTATATTTAAAATATAGTAAATATTTAAAAATAGTAAATAGAGAAAGAGATAAATAATTTCAAATTGTACTTCTAAGTAAGTATTGGAAAGAAATGCTTACATGAACACAGTACCTAGCCAGTATACATTATGACTGATATCCCCAGAGGAAACATAGTATGAAGTAGTCTTGGTCCTCTCAACAAGAAACCTCTATGCTCAAGTTCTTCATAATTTTTGAGAGGTATCATTGCCATATTTTCATTTTCCTTCTGTACCCAGTAGTCTTTCATACTAAGGACTTTGGCCAAAATGAGATGCTATCCTGTTACATGGGGCATTAGCCTCACAGCATCATTTTCTGTTATATCAGGGGCCTTACTTCTGCCTTAGTGTGCCCTGTGATTTCCTTATGGCCTATTTTGACTATTTGACACTTCACCATTGCTCTGTTCTGAAACACTTGCCATTGACCTTTATGGTACTATATTTTCATGGCCACCTACTTTATCTCCTTTATTTTGTCTTACTAGAACATCTTTTTTTTCTTCAAGAAACTGTGTAGGGGGGAAGGGGGATTGAAACTAGAGCCTCATGTATGTGAGGTAAACATTCTACCAACTGAGTTATATATCCCCAAGTCATTGATGTTCTTCTTCTATCTTTACTTTGAATCATAGATAATAATAGAGGAATAGGGCTACATTGTCCAGTCTTGCTTCCTCAATTCATAACAAAATGACACAACCCTATTTTTAAATTACTCAGTAGTTCAGCAATCATATCTAATGGCAGAAAATGGCTATTGTGCAGATTTCTTTTTAAACAAAGAAAAAGCTGGCAAGATGGCTCAACAATTTAAATATAGTTTTGGTTGTTTTTAACTCTGTAGAAGCCAAACTGATGAATTGACTAAATCCTGAAAATTCTTATCCAGTATTCCATAAGTTGGCAAGAAGCATCACTTATATACTTGTTTCCTTTCAAAAGTGGAGGGAATTGATTTTAAAAACTAGAAAATCGGGAGAGGGGGGACTACTAATGCTCTTCTCATTGTAGAGAAAACTCAATTCCTCATTGAAAGAGGATATTTTGAATCCCTCCCACCACATAAGGTGTGTTTTTCTACACAGGACAGAATTGCATTGAAACAGGATGTTAATTTAAAAATCCACAGAGGGAGAGGATGAGATATTCAAATAGTGTATTTTTACAAAGCGTCAACTGAGCCCTTGTATTTCCTGCCTTCCAGGGAGAGTGAGTAGAGCAGGAATATGGATTCAGTCACCTATTGCTCAAAGAAGGCACTTGATTCATTCTATGGGAAAGCAGTCAAGAGTTGTCCATTATCAAAACTGAAAAGTCCACATTAAATATAAGAATTCAGATGAATTTGAATGTGACTATTAAATTGGACATATAAATTGTATACAGTTATCTGTCATGCTTTGTTATATTAGAAAACAATGAATTATATGTTTCTCATTAATGTATTTGTTTTCTTCTTCTGTTCTGAAACCTGCTAAGTTTGGAAGACTGCTTGATCTGTGTCATCCTATTCATAAGAAATACCAGCTGGCTGTGACTAAGCTTTTTGGGCGGTACATGGTTGCCATTGTTGTAGCCTCAGAAAAGGTAGCAAAAGATTGTATTCGATTTCTGAAGGAGGAAAGAGCTGAACCTGAGACATTCCTTGCTCTAGATTACCTTGATGTAAGAATTTTAACATATGGTATTTATTAATTGCCAAATTTAATGCCTTTATTGCTTCAAACTGGCAGCTATGGGATGAGGGTAGGATGGGCGCAAGTGGTGTAATTGGTTGCCAGCTAGCCAGTCATTCAAGTGGCTGGGGTTTCTGAACTTCAGGTGAATAATATCAAGCAACTGCTATCTTTTATGATTCATATTTCTTCCTAATCTAATATTGCTACAATTCTTAATGTCTTCAGTTTCAATCCTGGAGAAGAACTCACTTTGTAGATCAGGCTGGCTTCAAATTCTTAAGAGATTTGCCTGCCTCTGCCCTCCTGAGTGCTGGGATTAAAGGCATGTACCACTATGCCTGGTAAAGATCATTTTTATTTGTTAGTCATTTGAATTTTTTCAAGGCAAATTCATATTTTACAAAAATATGATACAGGAGAGTCTGAAATGATGGCTTAGCAGTTAAGAATACTGGCTGCTGGGGCTGGAGAGATGGCTCAGCGGTTAAGAGTGCCGACTGCTCTTCCGAAGGTCATGAGTTCAAATCCCAGCAACCACATGATGGCTCACAACCATCCATAATGAGATCTGATGCCCTCTTCTGGGGTGTCTGAAGACAGCTACAGTGTACTTACATTTAATTAATTAATTAATTAATTAAAAGAATACTGGCTGCTCTTACAAAGGACCTGGGTTAGATTCCCAGTGCACCTCCATAGCAGCTAACAATCATCTGTAACTCCAGTCCTAGGGTCTCTGATGCCCTCTTCTGGTCTCTGGGCACTTCATACATGTGGTACACAGACATACATGCAGACAAAAAGTTTTTTTAATAAATTAAAATCTTACACAGGAAAAAATAATAACAAAAATCTTATACAGGGTCATCACATGACTCAGTAGATAAAGGTAATTGTTACCAAACATGACAACTCAAGATTTAGTCCCTCTACTCACATGACAGGAGAGGAACCAATTCCCACAGGTTGTCCTCTGTACTTCTAGAGACATGCTAGAGGACACCTACACACACACACACACTCTCTCTCTCTCTAAATAAATAAATGTAAAAAATAACTTATACAGAAACATTATAAAAGGAATATGTCCTTTCAGTATACAGTTCTTAAATACTACATTAGAGGTTTTCTATACATTCAGGCCATGTGAACATATGTATGTATATATCTAACATTCCCATGTGCATATATATATACCTTTTAGTGTACATAGGATTTTTGTTTAACAGAAATGAGATTATATTTGCTAGTTTTCAGTAATACGTGGCAGATATATTTATGATTTGTAGACAGAAATCTGAAAGTACATCTATAATCTGAAGGCTGTCCTGATCATTTCAGACAAGAGGGGTTTTGTTTTGTTTCATTTTCAGATCTGTAGTACTGTGCTGCTTTGGGGTACATACCTAAGTGGCTACTGCATTTCACTGTGTTTTATGATGTAAAGAATACAAAGCACTTCTTATTTATTGTTTCATTCCAACTAGCTAGTGGCAGTTGAATCGGAAGTTCTTTCTTGTAGCTTTTGATGAAGTTTCCCTATTTTTGAAAAATATTACATGACATAATGTGGGATACAGTTTCTCATGTTTTTACTGAAAGTGCATTGCATAGAAGAGCATTTTGTCAAGCCTTGGCTATAATGTGGAAAGAATATATCATTTGATTTTTATTCTGGTGTAGTTAATATACCAATTTTCCTTTTAACCCTTCAGATCAAGCCAATCAATGAACGACTAAGGGAAATTAAGGGCTGTAAGATGATGATCGATGTTATAAAGACACAGTTTCCTCAGCTGAAGAAAGTGATTCAGTTTGTTTGTGGAAATGGCCTTGTCTGTGAGACTGTGGAAGAAGCAAGACATATTGCATTCGGTGGACCTGAGAGACGGAAGGTGAGACACTTGCTCACTCTTCTAAGTTGAAGTGTGTTCATTCATCTGTTCAATCTCTACCTCCCCCCTTTTACTTATATGTTGTTTTTAATAAAGAAATCCAGCATAGGAAAGCCTAAGATGCTTTCATTTGATGATTTTTGTTTTGAGACAGGGTCTCATGTAGCCCAGACTGGCCTTGAGCTTGTTATACAGCTGAGGATAACTGTGATAACTATGATCTTCCTGCCTCTGCCTTCCAAGTGCTGGGGTCAGAGATATGCATGATCATGCCCATTTGTGTGTGTACTGAAGATTGAACTCAGGGCATTGTATATGTAGGCAAACACTACCAACTAAGCTACATCCTCAGCTCTTCAGTTGAGTTTTATAAAATTAACTTCTGTAACATTCTCTATATCACAAGTTGTATTTTAGAAATTTGATTTATTTCAGTATTCTAAGGCATTTGAGTTTTTCCCTTTGTGTGTGTCCTTATTGATCCCTGTATTTTCCCTGTGTTGTTTTACCTTTAAATAGCAGGAAGGATTTTTTTGTTGCTTACTTTACATTTTTTGTTCTTATATAACTTAATGGGAATACTTTATACATTGAAGCTTAGCACAGTTATATTTAAAATAGCACAACTGAAATGTTACTGAGTACTAATCTTTTAAGGGAGTGATTTTTCTTTTAAAAATAAATATTTTAGGGGCAGAGGAGGTGGCTTAATGACTAAGAATGCTTCCTCTACAAGCATGCAGACCTGATTTCAAATCCATAGCACCCACATAAGCCAAGCATGACTCGACATACCTATAACTCTAGCATTAGAAGGTAGAGACATTTGGATCCCAAGATCTAGCTGATTAATCTAAGTAACAAGCTTCTAGTTTAGTGAGAAACTGTCTCAGAATAGTAAGACAGAGAGCAAAAGACATAGAGACCCCTTATCCTGCTCTACATGCATGCACATGTACATATATATCCCCATGCATGCATGCACACACACAAATATATATATATATTTTCTTACGTGGACAATTTATATTTAGTTGAACAATGCTAAATTATTGCTTAAGTAATTATATATTTTTATTTTATAAAGTATACCAATGCTTAAATGCCTAAGCCATAAAATAAGACTGGTGATGCTATATAGTAAGTAGTTATATGACTTTAGGTAAGTTCCTAAACTCTTAATTTTTTCTTATCTAAAACTGGGGAGATAATTAACTCTCATAAAATTATGAAGCTTACATTAAGTGACATCAAGCATAATGCTGCCAGAATGCTTAGGAAATAATCCTCAGCAAGTGCTACCCACTTCATTAAAATTAACAGTTTTCTAGAATGTCTAGTATCAGAAATCAATTCAAGATAAGCTTTTCTGCCGGGCAGTGGTGGCACACACGCCTTTAATCCCAGCACTTGGGAGGCAGAGGCAGGCAGATTTCTGAGTTCGAGGCCAGCCTGGTCTACAGAGTGAGTTCCAGGACAGCCAGGGCTACACAGAGAAACCCTGTCTTGAAAAACCAACAAAACAAAACAAAACAAAAGATAAGCTTTTCTTCTAAGAATTTCCATTCTTAAATTTAGCATTTTTCTAAAATGATTGATGCTGTGTATTTATAAAATAGGTGCCTCTGCATGTATGTCTGTGCACTATATGTGTGCCCAGTACCCATGGAGGCCGGATCCTGGGAATCTAACTTAGGTCTTCTGGAGTAGCCAATGCTCTTAACCACTTAAAGATTGTGTACTCAGTTTTAAAGAGCCATTTGAAGATAACGTGATTTTTCCCTTAATTTAACTCATATTTACAATTTATTTCTTGTTCATAGCAACATGCTTTATCTCATTATATTGTAACATATTCTTAGTATTTTAGAATTTTAATCTGGTTTATTTGCATATCAACAGTATTTCAGAAATGTAAAAAAAATCTTCTGTATTTTAGGTTTAGTAAAACGATTTGGATAGATATCACATTTTCACAGAAATTCTTTCATCTTCAATTTGTACTTATGATTTCCTATAGCCTTCTATATTTTAAAACTTTACATTTCAAGTGACATTACAAAATAGTCTGGTTTATTTAAATATATAGCACATATAAATTACATACAATACCTACAAACAATATAATGTAAAACTAGCAATTCTGCTAGGCATGATGGCACACACCTGTAAGCTCAGGACTTGGGAGGTAGAGGCAGAGGGTCAGGAGTTCAAGGTCATCCTGGGCTATCCAGTGTGTTTCAGGCCAGTTTGAACTACATAAGATTCTGTCTCAAAAACAAAACAAAACAAAAAAACATAGCTTCTCACAGGGCTGGAGAGATGGCTCAGCAATTTAGAGCACTTGTTGCCTTCCAGAAGACCTGGGTTCAGTTCTTAGCATGCACACAGCTCACAACCACCTACAACTCCTATATTCATAATTATAGAGGATGTGATGCCATCTTTTAGCCTCCACAGGCACCAGAAATGCACATGGCATACATACGTCCAAGCATTCATACACAAATGTTTAAATCTTTAAAATCTAAGGAAAAAAGATGTCAGCAAAAAAACGCTCTATAAGACTGAGAGGGCAGAGTTCTTGCCTAGTATGCTTGACTGAGGCTTTAAGTTTTTTTCCTTACACCCACCCTGACAATTGTATACTAATATGTGGTATGATGCCTGAAGGCATTTGTACATGCACATATTTCTCAGGAAAATATCTAAGAATTTATACATAAGTTTTTATTATCTCTTAAGAAAGCAGCTGGGAGGCTAGGGCAAGGAACATTTCTTATTCTACTTAAGTAGAAACATTTATAAAGTATTGAAAATTGATTAATTTATTCCATTAAAGCACTCACTTAGAGCACTATAAACTCTGGGTAATTTTATGCCTTGACTCTAAATTTCATTCTGTATTTATTTTGGAGAATACAATTGTTTGGGGGTATCCTAAAGTTATTAAGTCATTTTCATAAAATGCTGTTGATAATATATGTCAGAATTTTCAAAACAAAGGATTAAGTAATGCAAATTATTTAGAATTCAATATGTTTTTTTCTTTTTCAGTATTATGTATGTTTGGAGCTAATATACAGTTTATTTTAAACCTCTATGATGGCTTTTAATTTGTCGCCTAGTCTTAGTAAAATGGGTTATATATTTGTGGTTTATATTCCTTTAAAAATCAGTATTTTACTAGTAAAGTTCAGGAAGTGATTTTCACATCTATAAAGTCTCAGCTGGAAAAAGTATCTTTAAATAGATTTCTCTAAGGTAAAATGTTTTTTATGATGCAGGCAGTAGCACTTGATGGAACACTGTTTTTGAAATCTGGAGTGATCTCTGGAGGGTCAAGTGACTTAAAGCACAAAGCTCTGTGCTGGGATGAGAAAGACTTACACAGTCTAAGAGACAAAAGAAGCCAACTAGTCCAAGAGCTAAAGGTAAATCCTCATCATAAAAATTATAAAATATTATGTTTTCTTTCTCTCTCTCTCTCTCTCTCTCTCTCTCTTTTTTTTTTTTTTTTTTTTTTTTTTTTTTTTTTTTTTTTTTTTTTTTTTTTTTTTTTTTTTTTTTTTTTTTTTTTTTTTTGAGACAGGGTTTCTCTGTATAGCCCTGGCTGTCCTGGAACTCACTCTGTAGACCAGACTGACCTCGAACTCAGAAATCCGAACTCAGAAACTCTGCCTCCCAAGTGCTGGGATTAAAGGCATGTGCTGCCACTGCCCAGCTAATATTTTTCTTATTAAAATAAGTTCTGTGAATTGCTTGTTTACTGTACCTTTTTATTTTTCTTTTTTGGTTTTTCAAGACAAGTGCTGACTCTGGCTGTCCTGGAACTCACTGTGTAGACAAATCTGACCTTACCTGCCTCTGCCTCCCAAGTGCTAGGATTATAGGCATGTACTACCACATCCAGCTTCCTATACACATTTTTGTGTTAGGTATTGTTACCTAATTAAGTTATTTGTATAATAACTTACTCCTATATGTGGTATAGAATTTCTTCACATTTTAAAAAGATTTATTTTAGCCAGGGGTGGTGGCACATACCTTTAATCTCAGCACTGTGGAAGCAAAAACAGAGCAGGTAGATCTCTGTGAGTTCTAGGCCAACTTGATCTCCATAGTGAATTCTAGGACAGGCAGAGCTACATATTGAGATTATCTCCAAAAAAAAAAAAAAGATTTTATTAAAAGATTTATTTGTGTGTGTGCACTCATGCGTGCATGCATGTGTGTGTGTGTACTTGTCCATGTATACGCATATAAGGGGTACCCAAAGAGGCTAAAAGAGGACATTGGATTCTCTTCCAGGAACTGGACTTACAGAAGGCTGTAAGCCACCATGTGGGTGCTGGGAATAGAACCTAGGTCCTCTGCAATGGCAACCAGTACTCTTAACCTCTAAGCAGTTTTTCTAGCTCCAAGGGTATAATTTCTAACTAAAATGCCAATATAGAATCTTCATCAATATAATAAGAGAATATGTATGACTATATAAAATTTGTTCTAAAAACACATGTATTATTTTGATATTACACTTTTCTGATTGGTTTTATATCAAACTGACATAAGCTGGAGTTGTTTTTGGAAGAGGAAAACTCAATTGAGAAAATGTTCTTACCATATTGGTGTGTGGTGTATTTTTCTTATTGGTGATTGATGTGAGAAATCCCAGTTCATTGTGAACAGTGCCACCCCGAGCTTGGGTTATTGGGTACTAGACAAGCAGGCTCAGCAAGCCATGAGGAGAAAGCCAGTAAACTGCACTCTTCTATGGCTTCTGCATCAGTTCTTGCCTCCAGATTCCTGCCCTCCTTGAGTTCCTGCTCTGACCCCTCAATGATGGACTATTACCTACAAGTATAAAATGAAATAAATCCTTCACTCCTCAAGTTGCTTTTGGTCAGGGTGGGGTTTTTTGTTGTTTGTTTTGTTTTGTTTTGTTTTGTTTTGTTTTGTTTTTTGTTTGAGACTGTCTCTGTGTAGGCCTGGCTGTCCTGGAACTCAGAGATCCACCTGACTCTGCCTCCTGAGTGCTGGGATTAAAGGAAAACATGCACCCCCACCACCCAGTTGCCACTGTGTTTTATCACAGCAGTAGAAACCCTAATTAGGACATACTTGATAATGTAACCCAAGATATAATTAGAAAAGTTATATGCTTCTGTATAGAAAAGGCATTTTATAAAATTTATAGCTAGGTCTAATTGAAATACCAAGTAAAAGAGTAATTGGTTTAGGGCTGAAGAGATGTGTGATGGTTATTTTTGATCATCAACTTGATTACATCTGGAATTAATTAAAACCCCAAAATGGAGGGTGCACTAATGCAGGAATTTTGTTTAATTTGAAGTGGGAAGATCTACTCCTAACCCAGATGTTTGATGTGGGAAGACTGTCCTCTAATCTGAACCACATCTTCTGCTGGAAGCCTATACAAGGGCATGGAAGAAGGAAGCTTCAATCTTTTCCAGACTTTTCTAGCTTACTCACATCTTGCTAGCAAGTCTATCCTTTCACTGGCATTGAGCCTACTTCTTTGGGATTCTGTATACTGAAGACCAACTGAGACATCCAGCCTCATGGACTGTAGAACTACTAGATTCTTGGACTTTCCATTCATAAACAGCCATTGTTGGATTAGCTAGACCATAGCCTCTAAGTCATTTTAATGAATCCGATAGATAGATAGATAGATAGATAGATAGATAGATAGATAGATAGATAGATCTCTTGCTCTAGGGAACCCTAACTAATACAGATTCTGGTATCAGAGCCGGTTCTAGAGCAGTAGAGCTATAAGAATGAATAATATATTAAGTATTTGGAATAAGCTTTGTAATTTGTTAGCACCTATAGTTACTGAAGCCTCTGGGTACTTGGAGAGTACTGAAAGCCAATAGTGTGAAATATTTTACAACTTAAGGAGACAAGTGCATTTGACTACCCTGATAAACCAATATTGAGTTACAACAAATTTGGTGACTTTGTATACAAAACTTTTGAGAGTTTGTGGAAAAAGAAGAAAAATTATGATGGTAGTCTGTTGCTCCTAATATCTCTGGATAAATTGGCAAACACATTTATGAACTCTGAGAAAAAATTAACAAACTTCTAGCATCTCAGAATATGGTGAAACACAACAGTGGACTTAGTGATAAAATTGACTGGATCCAGATGTGTATTAACAGTCTACAGATCTCTAAATGTTCTCTGAAAGAAAATCTCTCCAGTGGCCACAGAGTTCAGATTGCAGAAAATCAAACCACAGTTTTCATTATAAGGTTGGTTGGATGACAGCAAAAATTCAAGTCCCAGCCTCAGAGGGTGTTAGCAGTTAAAGTAAGTAAAGTAATTGTTAAAGAATGGGACTCTGTAACTTGGAATGGGCTGTATATGAGGACCCACCCTATTGAAATTGAGAACTTTGATCCACCTTCTGCAGAAGATATACTGCCACCCTTTGAAATGTTGCCTTTTCTATCTTTGACAATATTGATGTCCTTTGGAGCCCATAAATAGTTGCCTCTAGACCTATAACCAGACTTAAGGCAAAGCAGAGTTCTAGAAGGGAGGTAGAAAGTATAGTCCATGAAGAAGTGCACTACACTAATAAAGAGCTTAATGAGTTTGCTAATCCATTCAAGCGGAAGTCTGGGGAATATGTGGAATGGATTTTAGGAATATTGGATAATGGTCAAAAGAACACAAAACTGGATCAGGCTGAGTGTATTGATACGGGCTTACTGAGATTCTAGGTTTAATATGGAAGCTCCCACATTTTTTTAAACAAAACTGTCCATTGGGGGAAGAAAATGACCAGACTTTTTGAGGTATGTTGAGTACTGGTTCTAAACTGATGCTGATTCTGGAAGATCCCAAGAAACATTATAGCCCTCCAGTTAACCTAAGAACTTATGGAGATCAGATAATTAATAAAGTTTAATTAAGTCTGACTCACCGGAGGTTCAGTAGGTCCCCAAACTCATTCTGTGGTTATATCCTATGTGTGTGTGTGTGTGTGTGTGTGTGTGTGTGTGTGTGTATCCTATATACTCATAGGATATATAATTAGAATTGATACACTTGGAAGTTGGCAGAAATCTCACATTAGTTCTCTGACCTGTGGAGTGAGGGCTATAGTGACTGGAAAGTTTAAATGGAAGCCTTAGAGTTGTCACTGCCAAGGTGATAGTGAGTCAAAAACAGGATCATATCCATGCAGAAACTACAGAAATTATTGTTTTATCATTAGAGACTTGAAAGATTGAGGGGTGGTAGTCCCATCACATCTCCCTTTAACTCTATCTGGCCAGTACAGAAGACAGATCATGGAGAATGACAGTTGACTAGCAAAAACTTAATCACTCAGTCAAGTAGTGACTTGTATTACAGCTGTTGTACCAGAAGTGGTATCCTTACTTGAGCAGATTGACACATTTCCTGGTACATGGAATGCAGCTATTGAAAAAGTGCCTTTTTCCTGATACCTGTCCATAAGGACCACCAGAAGCAATTTGCTTTCAGTTGGCAAGACCAGATTTTACCTCAGGATACATAACTGCTCAGCCCTGTGCCATAATTTAGCTTAAAGGGCTCTTGATAGTCTATCTCATATCAATATAAATTATGCCAACATATCACATTGGTTATTATATTGATGACATTATACTAATTGGACAAAGTGAGCAGAAGGTAGCAACTATGTGTGTACATCAGAGGATGGGAAATAAATCTAACCAAAATTCAAAGGCCTTCTATCTTAGTGAAATTCTTAGGAGTCCAGTCGTGTGAGGTATGCAGAGATTTTCCTTTTAAAGTGAAGATTACGTTATTGCACCTGGCCTCTCCCACCCAAGAAAGAAACAGTGTTTAGTGGGCCTATTTGGATTCTGGAGACAGCATATTCCACACTTAAGTGTGTTATTCCAGGCCATATACCAAGTGAACCAGAAAACTGCTAGCTTTGGGGGATGGAGGCTGGAACAGGAGAGGGCTCTTCAACAGGTCCAAGCTGCTGTATAATTTGGACCATATGATCCAATAGACCCAATGGTACTTAAGGTGTCAGTGGCAAATAGTGATGCTATTTGGAACCTTTGGCAACCCATAGATGAATTTCAGAAGAGACTTTGAGATTTTGGAGCGAGGCTCTACCATCATCTTCAAACAACTATTCTACCTTTGAAAGATAGGTCATACTCTACTATTGAGTCTTAGTGGAAACTGAGTATTTGACAATGGACCACCAAGTTACTATGCAACCTGAGCCTCTGATCATGAACTAGATGTTATCTGCCCTGCCAGTTCAAAAAGTAGGACCACATAGAAGCAATTCATTACCAAATGGAAGTTGTATATTCATGATTAGATCTGAGCAGGAGCAGGTCCTGAAGGCACAAGCAAGTTACAAAAAGAAGTTGCCTAAATGCCTATGGTTTCTACTCCCATTAAAATGCTGTCTGCTACCAAGCATGCACCTATAGCCTCGTGGGGTGTGCCCTTACTGGTTGACTGAGGAAGAGAAGATTAGAGCATAGTTTTCTGATGGTTCTGCACAGAATTGGACAACTGCAGCATGTCAACCCCTTCCTGGAACAACCCTGAAAGACACCATTGAAGGGAAATCTTCACAGTGGGCTTAGGCAGTACACACAGCCATGCATTTTATTTGGAAGGAAAAAATGGCCAGATGTGTGATTGTTTATTGATTTCATGGGCTGTAGCCAATGGATTGGTTGACTGGATTGTCAGGGACTTGGAAAAGCCATGATTGGAAAATAGTTGAGAAAGACATCTGGGGGAGAAGTATGCTGACAGATCTTTCCAAATGAGTGAAGGATATGAAGATACTTATGTGTCATGTGAATGTTCATCCAAAGGTGACTTCAGCTGAAGAGTTCAGTAATCAAGTAGATAGGATGACCCATTCTGTGGACAGTCAGCATCTTTCCTCAGCCATCCCTGTCATTGCCTGGTGGACCCATGAACAAAGTGGCCATGATGGCAGAGATGGGAGTTATGCATAGGTATGACAACATAGACTTCCTTTCACCAAGACTGACTTGGCTACAGCTGCTGCTGAGTGGCAGATATGTCACCATTCCTCAGGGTAACCAGCCAGTGACCTGGTAGCAGGTTTTTTACATTGGACCACTTCCTCTGTAGAAAGGACAACACTTTGTTCTTACTGGAGTAGATATTTATTGTGGTTATGGATTTGCCTTTCCTGCACATATTGCTTCTGCCAAAACCACCATTTATGGACTTACATAATATCTTATCCACTGACATGGTTGGTATTCCACACATTATTGCTTCTGACCAAGGAACTAATTTCTTAGCCAGATAAGTGCAATATTGGGCCCATGATCATGGAATCCTCTGGTTTTACCATGTTACCTACCATCCTGCAGCATCTGGCCTGATGGAAAGATAGAATGGCCTTTTGAAGACACAGTTACAGTGCCAATTATGTGGCAGCAGCCTGGAGAGCTGGGGCAGGATTTTCCAGGGGCAGTATATGCTTTAAATCAATCTCCAGTATATGATAAGTTTTCCTCCATAGCTAGAATCCACAGGTCCAGGAATCAAGGAGTGAAAAAGGGAATAGTTCCACTCATTATAACCCCCAGTGACCCACTAGAAAACTGTTTGCTTTCTGTTTCACAATCCTAAGTTCTGTTGGCCTGGAAGTTTTGATTTCAGAGTGGTGGAGCATTCCTGCCAGGAACCACAACAAATATTCCATTGAACTGGAAGCTCAGATTCCCTCCCACCCCCAGTCACTTTGGGCTTCTGATGCTCTTAAGCCAACAAGCTAAAAATGGAGTGTCAGTGTTAGGAGGGGTGATTCATCCAAATTACCATGGAGAAATTAGGTTGTTTCTCCACAGTGGAGTTAAAAATCATGTCTGGAGTGTAGGAGATCCTTTAGGGTGTCTCCTGATGCTACCATATCCACTGATTAAAGTCAATGGGAAACTGTAACAACCTAATCCAGGAAGGATGACAAAGGACACAAGATCCATCGGAAATAAAAATATGGGTCTTACCTCCAGGAAAAGAGCTAGTACCTGCTGAAGTGTATGCTGATGGTGGAGGAAATACAGGATAGTAGAGGAAAGTAGTTACAAATATCAGCTAAGACATGTGATCAGTTGCAGAAACATGAATATTTCTGTCATATTCTGTTAAGAATGTTTGTGTTTTTTCTCAATTTCTTTATCATGTGTTATCAATTAAGATAATATTGATGGTTATAATATTCAAATTTAAGACACTAGAAGAATGTCCCTCAAAGAACATTGCTACATATTCTAAATTTATAATGTATTTACAGTTTTAAGTGGGATAGTTATATAATGTTAGTCATAGTTTTGACCTGGTTATTGTTTTCATGTGGGAATTAATCAAGACATAAGAAGATATGATGTGTGTCAGGTTGACAAAGGGTGGACTTGTAATGGCTATTCTTGATTGTCAACTTGACTACATCTAGAATTAATTAAAACCTAAGAAGGGAGAGCACACAACTAATGGATATTTGCTCAATTTGAAGTGGGAAGATCCACTTCTAATCTGGATCTTAGAGGGTGGAAGACCCATTTCTAATCTGGGCCACACCTTCTGCTGGAAGCCTTTATAAAGATATGAAAAAAGAAAGCTTTACTCTGTCCACTTACTCTCACTCTTACTAGCAAATCCATTCCTTTACTGGCATTACAGCCTACTTCTCCAGGTTTCTAGGGTATAGTAAAGACTATCTGAGACATCCAGCCTCATGGACTAACAACTACTGAATTCTTGGACCATCCATTCATGAATAGCCATTGTTTGATAAGCTGGAGCACAGCCTGTAAGTCATTCTAATAAATCTCCTTTATATATAGAGAGATTCATTCTATAAGTTATTACCCTAGAGAACCCTGACTTATACAAGATGGCTCAACAATTAACAGATAGAACTTGGTGCACGCCTTTAATCCCAGCACTTGAGAGGCAGAGGCAGGCAGATTTCTGAGTTCGAGGCCAGCCTGGTCTACAGAGTGAGTTCCAGGACAGCCAGGGCTACACAGAGAAACCCGTCTCGAAAAACAAACAACAACAACAACAACAAAAAAAAGATCTTGCTGCTGTAGCAGAAAAACATGAGTTCATTTCCCAGTGCCCATGTTGGGCAGCTTACACTCACTTGTAACTCTAGTTCCAGGGAACCCGATGCCCTCTTCCAGCCTCCACAAGCATGGGAAACACATGGAATGTGCACCTAGACACACGTGCTCAACTATGAAAAAACATTTGGACAAAGAATCCTGTTAGTGACTGAAAGACACTATTGGTCAGGATATATGAAGACATGCTCTTGATAGTAAACAAATTGATGTTGCTTTATTCTTATAAATAAGTTGAAAATTTCAATACATAGTCCTAGTAAAAAGAACATTTGTCCACTGCTTACTTACAGACATTGAATATAAAAACATTAATACATCTAACCAGTCAGTCTCACTGTAGCGAATGTTTTGCATGAAATAAAACACCAATACTAGAGAAACAATGAATGCAATTATTAAGAGAGTTAATAATTTTGGAACAGTCATACTCTGGAAGTCATCCATCAAAAGAAAGATTTTAAATTACCAAAAGAAGCATGGTTCAGAAAAGTACATTTCATGTGATTTCGACTTTCCAAAACAAATTCTCAGAAACCATTAGGTACAGGGACATATATATGTTTATATATTTTAAGGACTCATAGTAAAAAATACAGAGTGCTTCATTTATTTGTGGTTGCATATAAGGTAATGAAGGCAGAAGGGAGTGAAGATGGCCAGCTCAAAGAAGATGCTCTACAACATCTTGTCAGATGACCCCAGCGAGGCTGGCGATGTGCACTGGGTGAAATAGCCTGCAGTTTTCACTTTTCATGCCTGTATTTTCTGTTGGAAAGTTTGTTAGGTTTTTTGGTTTTTTCCAAGACAGGGTTTCTCTGTGTAGCCCTGGCTGTCCCGGAACTTCTGTAGACCAGGCTGGCCTCGAACTCAGAAATTCGCCTGTCTCTGCCTCCCAAGTACTGGGATTAAAGGCGTGCACCACCACTGCCTGGCAGTTTGTTAGTTTTTTGAAGAAGTTGTATGCAGTCTTACTCCATATGACAAATATACTTTACACACCAGTATTTTTTTTTAGATTTAAAATTTTATTTTTATGATATATGTGTGTGTATGAAATACTCATGATATATATATATATATATATACATTTTAACTATTTAGAAGCTTTACTGTGTATACATATATATAATATGAGTATGTATACTTTTGAATATGTCTACATAGCTTTACTATGTATACATATATATCATATGAGTGTTTTTGCCTGACTGTGTTTATTCACCACATAAATGCTGTTTCTAAGGAGGCAGAAGAGGACATCAGACTCTTTGAGACTGGAGTCACAATTTTATGCTACTCTCTGGGAATTGAGCACCAGGGTCCTCTGAAGAAGCATCCATTGCTCTTAACTGCCAAGTGTTCTCTTCAACACCCCTACTCCTTTTTATGTGTATGTGTGTTTCGCCTGTACATATGTCTGTGTACCACCTAAGTGTCTGCCTGCAGAGGCCAGAAGGGGGCATTGGATTCCTTGGAACTGGAGTTACAGATGATTGTGAGATACCATGTGGGTGCTGGGAATTGAACTCAACGTTATCTGCATAAGCAGTCAGTGCTCTTAGCCACTGACACATCTCTACATCCCCCAGACCTTGGGCTGGAGGGATGGC
This sequence comes from Uromys caudimaculatus, assembly GCA_028551405.1. NCBI lineage: Eukaryota > Metazoa > Chordata > Mammalia > Rodentia > Muridae > Uromys > Uromys caudimaculatus. The sequence continues at coordinate 17,542,720 of CM052718.1, forward strand.
TCAGTGGATAAGAGCACTGACTGTTCTAGAAGTCAATTCCCAGCAACCACATGGTGGCTCACAACCATCTGTGATGGGATGTGGCGCTCTCTTCTGGTGTGGCTGAAGACAGCTACAGTGTTCCTAAATAAATAAATAAATCTTTTAAAAAGAGAGAGAGAGAGAGAGAGAGAGAGAGAGAGAGAGAGAGAGAGAGAGAGAGAAAGAGTACCATAAAAAAATGGAGAATCCATATCAATAAACGTTTAAAAAAAAAAACCAGTAAGTCTTTATTATGAAAGCACTGAAGAGTAAAAGTGCTCTTCCACTATAAAATGTTCTTATATTTATTTCTCTGTTTAGGAGTTAATGAAGACACTCCGCAAGGAAACAGATCTGAAACAAATACAGACTTTAGTACAAGGAACCAATACACGACTCAAATATTCACAAAATGAACTAGAGATGATTAAAAAGAAGTACCTTGCTACATTTTACCGGGTAATGTAAACTTGTCAAATGTTTGATGGAAATTTATAACAGAACAGAATTTTAAGGGTGATATTTATATAACATTACATAATCATAGATACTTTATCCTATGGCTATATTATAGTCCTTGATAATTTTTATAATATTTAATCATGTTATTTTGTTATGCCAGAGTCCATTGTACTAAAGATTCTTCATTTATTGTAAAAGTCATCTATCATATTTTTAGCCTTACTATTTAAAAAGTAAAATAGTTGTGTTACTAAGCAGAATTTTTTCTTATTAGGAACAATCTCAGCTACAAAGTGAATTACTGAATATTGATTCTCAATGTACTATGTTGAGTGAAGGAATCAACAAACAGCAACAAAAAATTGAAGAATTTCAAGATAAGATCGATAAGGTAAATACCGCACTTGTTATTAAATGGCATATAGAATACAGTTCTAGACTAGAGTTATGGTTTATAACTGTAATATGACTATGGAGCCAAGACTAGATCAGGAAATAATCCTTTGGATACTGCTACTCGCTCATGCCCAGAACAGAGCATAATATAAATAATGTACCTGTGGTCTGACAGGTACTGAGGATCATAGAGCCCACATACGTAGTTTCACAGGATTTTGATTATCCAGTGGGATTAATGGTAGTTTACTGCTGTATCAGTCATATTACATTCATGTTTAACTAAAATCCACAAGTTTTTAACATGACTTACTATTAAAATACTGTTGTATTTGAGGCTAGATATTTTGTTGGATTGAGATTATGCCACGTTTTTGGAATTTATTACTGATACCGTACTCTAGCCTCGAGGTGTTTTCACTGTCCAAGATGTTTACTTTACTCATATAACAGATAGATTTTTAAAAATATAGAATATTATATTTTTGGCATGGCTAAAGTAAATAGAATATCTACTTCTTTATATCAGATAGGGCATAATACCATCTAATAAAGCCAATTCATGAGCTTTTTCATGTAGTTTTCTGAATAATAAGTTTGAAAACATGAACATAATTTATGCAGATAAATAAAGGGAAAGCACTGGGCCGATTGCACTGATTACCTTTTGACCTAATTCATGAAAAGCTAAGAGCAAAAAGTTATATTTAAGCACTGCTTGTTTATTTTTTTAAACGTGGTTATTAAGTCAGTTGTTCTAAAATAATCTAAAAGGTAGAAGATGACATATTCCAAGCCTTCTGTGAAGAAATTGGTGTGGAAAATATCCGTGAATTTGAGAACAAACATGTTAAACAGCAGCAAGAAAATGATCAAAAAAGGTATTTTTGTTTAAAAACTTGGTAAGCAGTACTGATATACATGTAAAGAAAAAAAATCCCCTAATTTAAAGGAATCATGCTTGAGGTAGGCTTTATTTCAGCTCAACAAGAAATAGTAATAGTGGGCTTATATCACAGTAGTTGATCACACTTGCCTTGCATACATAGGCCCTTATTATGATATTCAGTACTACAGACGGTGAAGAAGCTAGTAAAACTCAGTTTCTTACAATGAAATCTAACAGAAACTAGAACAAAAAGGGAAACCATACTAGTTCTTTTTTATAAAGAAGTTGATTTCTCCCAAAGTTAGTCTACAGTTTAAATACCACCTATATGGACATGATTTTTTTTAAATAGACTAATTCTAAAGATCACATATGAAGTAAACAAGAAAAATGTAAAGGAAAATAATGAGGAGTGGGAATAGAACTCCAATATTATACTTTATTTCATTTTAGAGATTTAAGTTTATATGTGAATGTCTGTAAGTTACGTGCACACGTGTGAGACTTTCTATAGAGGACAGAAAAGAGTGTCAGAATCCCTGGAGCTGGAGTTAAAGGCAGTTAGAAGCCACCCTGTGTGTGCTGGGGAACCAAACTCAGCCCTCTTATTTTTTCTTTTTCTTTGTTTTGGGGAGGGGGGTTGTTTGCTTGTTTGTTTGTTTGAGACAGGGTTTCTCTGTGCAACTCAGCCTGTCCTGGAACTCACTCTGTAGACCAGATTAGCCTCAAATGCAGAGATACACCTGCCTCTGCTTCCCAAATGATAGGATTAAAGGCGTGTACCACCATGACCGGCTTCAACCCTCTTCTAAAAGGGCAGCAAGAGTTCTTAACCACTAAGCCATCTCTCCAACCCCCAGTTCCCCAAATTTTAAAATGTTATATACCAGCTGGGCAGTGGTGGCGCATGCCTTTAATCCCAGTACTTGGGAGGCAGAGGTAGGCGGATTTTTGAGTTCGAGGCCAGCCTGGTCTATAGAGTGAGTTCCAGGACAGTCAGGGCTACACAGAGAAACCCTGTCTCGAAAAACCAAAAAAAAAAAAAAAAAAAAAAAAAGTTATATACCTTGAGATACTAGCTCATAAGTACAATTCTGAAATATACTCAACGTCTACAAGGAGAGATTTGATATTTAATGTGAGTGGACAAAAGTTGAATTTTTAAAATAAATTACATTGAGATAGATGTGATTTTAAAAACTCAATTCCTTTTTCATTCCTTACACTTAATAAAATTCAAGTTATATTCAAAACCTTAATGTAAAAAATAAAAACATAAAAATAGTAGAATATGACATAAGCAAATTTTAAAAACAATCGCTTGGGGCTAGTGAAATCACTCAAAGTTTAAAGGCACTGTACTGGTGACTCCTGCTGAGGGCCAGGGCTTAGTTTCCAGCACTGGTGTCAGAGGGCTTGTAACTATCTGTAACGTCAGCTCCAGGGCATCCAATGCCCTTTTTTGACCCCTGTGAGCATCCACATGCATGTGGCACACACAGATAAGGACACATAAACAAAAAATTAAAAAATAAGTCAGGCAGTGGTGGTGCACACCTTAGTTCCAGGAGGCAGAGGCAGGTGGATCTCTGTGAGTTTGAGGCCAGCCCAGTATGCAGAGTGAGTTCCAGGACATCTAGGACTACACAGAGAAACTGTCTCAAAACAAACAAACAAGCAGATACATATCACAAACAAATAAATAAAATACAAATATTTAGAAAAACTTAAATTATATGTCAAAAAGCATGAAGAAAATCAGGAGACAAATGATACCCTGGAGGGAATGTACATACTTGTGTTTAGAAATGGTCAGAGCTGCCTCTGGGAAGGCCAAGATGAAAAAGAGACATTTTTCTTTTTATTAATCTAACATCTTTTGAATTTTGTGCCATATGCTTCTATCTATTTAAATATGTTGAAATATAAAAGTAATACATGCCTTTTAGAAAAAATGTTGCTAGGCACAATGGCACGTGTTTTTAATGCCATTATGTCCAACAACCTTGCAGACCTAAAATGAGCCCAATTTAGTCATCATGTATTAACTATCCTTTCCAAATATTTTTGGATTTGCTAAAATATTGTTTAGAATTCTTGTGTCTTTTTAATGTGTAATGACCTGCAGTAGTTTTGTTTAATATTGTTGTGGTGTTTGATATCAGGGTAATGTTAAGTCTGAGTGGTATGGTCTCTTATCTTCCCTCTGCAGAAAACTGTATGTATAGGATTGATAGTTTCTTCCCACTTGGCTACCCACCATTTTATGGAAATGTTTTTACTGCTAATGTCTTTAATATATACAGGGTTATTCATCATTTTGTCTAGAGTACATGTATTTTTTTGGGTGAGCTTTGGAAGTTTGTATCTTTCATGAACTTTGTGTATTTTATGTCAAACCTATTGTCATGACGTTATTTAAAATACACTTTTTAAGTTATTTAAAATATACTTTTTGTAGCATCTTTACTGATGTACTTTTATTCATGATATTGGTGATTTGTCATTTCTCTTTTTTCTTGTTACAATACTAAAGGTATCTCAGTGTTACAGATCCTTTCTAAGACATGAATTTTTTTCTGTGATTTGTTTTTTTCTATGTTATTAATTTCTATTATTTTTTCTTCTACTTATTTGATTTACCTTTCTTTTGTAGCTTTAAAGATTGCAGTTTATAGTAATTCATTTACATATCAAATATTGGAATACTCAGTATGTAACCCAAGCTGGCTTCAAACTTATGTTTCTCCTTCCTCCACCTCCAAAGTGTTGAGATTACAGACATGCACCAACATACCCAACTGACATTCAGTTGACAGGAGTTTATGGAGATATCAGAATAAGAAAGTGTCAGAAATTTCTTAATTTCTCAATTTTAGAAGTTTATGAATGAATAGCTATTCACACTAGCTAGCTATTTCACAAAGTCTAAATGAGAACAGGCATATCAATTTTAACTTAAAAAAGGTGAGTAGATAATGTATATATCATAAAAGATTTAAGAAACTGTCAACTGCTAGGTGGTAGTGGTGCATGCCTTTAATCCCAGCATTTGGGAGGCAGAGACAGGTGGACTTCTGTGAGTTAAAGGCCAGCCTGGTCTATAGAGTTCCAAGACAGCCAGGACTGTTACACAGAGAAACCTTATCACACATGAAAAAAGATAAGTGGCTCTCTGTGAGTTCTAGACCTACCTGGTATACTGAGCTAGTTCTGGGACAGCTAGACCTACACTGAGAACGCCTGTCTCAAAACAAAAAACAAAGGAAAAGAAGGAAGGAACGAAGGAAGGAGAAAATTTGCAAACAGCCAGGTTTTTAATAAAGTATTGGAAATTTTGGCAATAACAGTGATTACATTAAGAATATTTTTATATTTTTAGGGTATAGTAGTTTATGAGTATGAATTGGCAGTCATTTTCATAGAACATTACTGATGAAATTATCTAGTATCTGGTATTTGCTTCAGATAATCCAGAAGCTGTGAATGGTATTGTAGGTCAACAAGAGTCAACATAAATTGATAATTATTAAATTGGCTAAGTTGCATAGAATTCATTATACCTTCATTATACTTACATGTTTGAAATCCTATAAAAAATTAAAAGGGGCTAGAGAGATGGCTCAGTGGTTAAGAACACTTACTGCTTTTGAAGATCCAGATTTGGTTCGCAGCACCCATATAGGGCAGCTCACGAGAACCTAGAACCCCAGTTTTAAGGGGTCTGATGCCCTTTAGCCTCAGTAGACATCTGCACAAATGTGGTGCGCGTAAATCTACAAATACACATATATTTTTTAATCTGAAAAAAGTTAAAAGAACCAATGCATTCTTCTTACCACTTATAATGCTTGACTTTATTATACTAGATTAGAGTTTGAAAAACAGAAAACTCGGCTTAATATTCAGCTTGAATATAGTCGAAATCAGCTTAAGAAGAAACTGAATAAGATCGACACATTAAAAACAACAATCCGGAAGGGCAGAGAAGATACTGATAACCTAAAGAAGGTAATTCATTATGGGCGCCGGAAGCGCCAGTTTGTTGAAATTATAGCTTCTTTCATTAATTAGCAATTTTTTAGCACCTACTGGTGCCTGATTTGGATCAGGGCTACATATTACAGAAATATTAAGGTAAAACTCAGAGAGGGAGAGGGAGAAGGAGAGGGAGGGAACGCACACCAGAGAAAGTGAGATGACTCAAACATGTAAATGATGGGAGAATTCTGGCCTGGAACCACAAACTTCAGAATTACTGGTTGAGTTCTGGTTTGCTCTGTTTTCAGAGGCAGGTTCACTATGTAACCAGGCTGGTCTCAAACTCAAAATTTTGTCCCAGCCTTCTGAGAGGTAGATTAAAGACATGTTCTGTTTATGGTAGGAGTTCCTGGTTTGTTGGATAATTTAAAACCATGTGACAGGAGCTGAGACTATGGCCTAGTGGAGAACCAGTTGGGATTGTAGAAAACCCAGAAATTTTAGAAGGAAAGCCAGAAGAGGAGGCAGTATAGAAGCCTAGCACTGTGGGAAAGAGGAAGTAATGAAAACTGTTAAGACAGGCTAGCATTTTATAGTCTCATGAGCACTTCCACTGGACAAATGGAACATAAGTCATGTAGCAGCAGGTTGAAGAGTAGATTCAAAATGAATGACAAAAGCAGGGAATGATTACCAGCTTCCAAAATCTATAGGATGAAAGAGGATCACAACCTGACAGTTTAGTAGCACACGAGATAAGAGGGTTTCTCTTAGGATAAGTAGATGTTCTTACAGATAATAGTAAAACTTGTTTGTATTAATATAAAATATTATATATACATTATGTGTGTATACATATATATAATATATGTACATATATATTGTATATAATATATAATTGTGTGTGTGCATTATATATAAACTTACAAATTCTCTCGTTCAGACCGAAGAAGAATGTCTGAAAATTGTTGATGAACTCATGGTGAAGCAAGAGCAAGTTAAGGAAGTGCTTGCCACACAGAGTTCCAACATTGAGAAAATTCATATTCAAATTGAAGAGGAACGCAAGAAGTTTTTGGCTGTTGATAGGTAATTAATAATTCAATTTGAAAGATCTGGCTAATAACTGAAACTTATACTTTCAATTTGATATTATCTAATGTTTTTATTTTGTTGCTCTTGGTCTTCCAAATGTTCTAATACAGGAAAGATTAGGACAGGTGATTTGTTGATTACACTGAAGTTCTTTTTGATGGATGAAACATGAACCCATATGTAGTACTTTACCCTAAATCTTTTGATCCTGATATTTTCCTGTCATCCAGTGATTCCTTCTTGTCTGTGTTTGCAGTTAAAGCATTATCTGGTACAGGACAAGTTTATGTGTGATCATGATGGGGACAATGCCTTGAATCAGCTGATTTGTATCAAAACGACATCTGCTTTCCTGTGATTAACAGGACCACAAATACTTTTCTTTGGTTGAACCTTGGCATACCATAATTTTCCTCACTATCTAGAGACCTCCAGTGCTTTTGAGATTCAGTCTCTTGTATTTAGTTTAAACAATCATTTCTACTTTTCTTTACATCCCTGAAAACCATCCATCTTCCTCCAACCCCCTTCCTTTTACTTTTTCTTTTTTTGTCGTCTTTCTGATCTTGTTTAAAGGTCTCTGTTGGCTTAGAGTTACCACTCATACTCCACTTTCAGATAAGGCATTCCATGTGTGGTGGAAACCGGGTTGTCGGGGATGCAGTAGGTGACCTGGTGTTGGTCTGCTAAGAGACATTCTTTTAGTTTAAGCTTCTAAAGTATACAGCCTATCTAAAGAGGAAATGTGTGTTGAAAATTGCAGATTTAAAAATAAAGTATTTGGGGCTGGAGAGATGGCTCAGCGGGTAAGAGCACTGACTGCTCTTCCGAAGGTCCTGAGTTCAAATCCCAGCAACCACATGGTGGCTCACAACCATCCATAATGAGATCTGATGCCCTCTGCTGGGGTGTCTGAAGACAGCTACAGTGTACTTACATATAATAAATAAATAAATCTTTTAAAAAAAAAGTTTAAAAAAAAAATAAAGTATTTGGGGATAGATATGGTGACATACCTGTAATCCCACCAATTAAAAGGTAGAAGCAGGAGAATCCAAAGTTTGAGGCTAACTGAGGCTATATAGGAAAACCTTGTCTCAAAAAATAATTAAAATAATTGAAATAAAGCTGTATCTTTGCTAACTCTGATTAAAGAAATGTCTATGAAAAATATTCCCTTGGATTAAATGTATACATTGATGGTCTTTCTCAGGAATGATAATGTATAAATCAGGGACCGGCACTTGGAGCTCTCATAGGAAAGTAACTTTGTCGTGCAAGTTTATAATGAAACATGTTCTTTAGTGTGATTACATAATGAGTAAAGTCACTTTTCATATCTGTATTTACAGGGAAGTTGGAAAATTACAGAAGGAAGTTGTAATCGTTCAGGGTTCTTTGGAACAGAAACTGCTAGAGAAGCATAACTTGCTGCTGGATTGCAAAGTTCAAGACATTGACATAAGTCTTGTGCTGGGGTCATTGGAGGACATTATTGAAGTGGAGGTATCTAGCCAATAACACAATATGTGCAGTTATGCAGACTTAGCTGATGTCTTCAACTGCTTGTGCTATAGATTCTTTAACTCCTAGGAAAGGAAAAAGGAAAAATGTGGCTAGGTATTTCAAGACAGATACTAAAATGTTAAGCTCAATTAATACTGAATCATTACCTAAAAAAGAAAAGTGGGTTTTCTAAGATGGTCACAATGGTGTAAGCTTGTAAAGACCTAGCACTCGAGGTATTGGAAGGCTGAGAGGAGAGTCAAGAGTTCAAAACCATCTGGGCTATTTAGTGGGACCATATTCTCAAGAATACATACATAAATGAAAACTCTAGAGAGAGCCAATCTCAGGATCTTGGACTTTTTATGTTTAAACCTTCTGAAGTGATGGCAAGCTCTCACTTAACAGGGTCTGCTGTCCTCTGGAGAAATTACTTTACCAGAACCTCATCTTCTGAGGTTAACAGTGCTTAACTGCTGTTACCAGTCCTCCATTCAGTCATCTCACCATCCTGTCCCACCTAAAGAAGTAAAAACTACTGAGAAGCTTGTGAAATTCATAGTCCAGGGACAAAAGCTTGCTAAAGATTGGCACCTAGTGCTTCTCTCTTCATATACCCTACCACAGTGCTGAGGGACATTTACAGTAGCCCCTTTTGCTCAGCACATGTCTAGCTATCAGGAAAAGTATCAGAACCAGCATCAGACTTAAACTAAGAAATGGATGGGGCTGTTGACATTATCAGAATAGTTATTTAAGACAAATGTGATTATTAATAAGCTAAAAACTCTACTGGATCATCAGTGTGTAGAGCAGGATAATTTATATAGAAATGGAAATTTTAAGCAAAACTAAAAAGAAACACTAAAAGAAATAAATACTTTAGATGGGCTTACTAACAGATTGAACAAAGTTAAAGATCTCTGGGCTTAAAGATGGCTTTATAGAAATCCCAAAAGTAAAAGACAAAGCAAAAAGAAGGCAGAAAGAGATTTTCCAGGTACTCTGTAAAAATTATAAAAGGTATAAAATATATGTAACAAGAAAGAAGAAACATTACAGATAATTATTCCCAAGAGAAATATTGGAAGACCATCAGATGGAAAATGTTAAAAAAAAAAAAAAAAAAATACCAGAAGGGTACCAGAGTAAAAAAGAGCAAACACCATTGTAAATGTATTTTTTATTCACCAGATGTAATTGTCATCTTGGAGGCTTACTGCTTGAATAAGCTTGCCCTTTCGAGATCTTTCTGAACTCTAGCTGGCTGGTTCAACACAGCTCTTCTGGCCCAAACTTCTTTCCAAGCTGACTGATTCAAATTGGCTTCTCTTAGCTTCTGATTGAATTGCTCTGCTTGGCTTAAAACTAACTCTGGCAATCTGTTGTAATCTTCTGGCTTCTCATCCTCTGGCTGTTCTGTCTTCACCTATAACCTGCCTATAACCTATCTCTGTAAAAATGTCCTAGTAAAACTGCTTCCTCATCCCTCTACCCCTGCACTGTTCTCAAGTAGCTGTGCTGTTCTCATGAGAGTTGGGCATATCCTATCTCTTGGCTCATTCTGTCAAATCTTTCTCTGATTTGTCACTTTTCCTCTCAATTAGATGTAACTTTCAAACATAGCTGCCTCCTTTTACAAACTAACCTTACCTACATTGTTTGTGATTAAAAGTGTGTACTAAGGGTGTGTGTATATTCCATCCAGATCATACTATAATCCAGGGCATGTCTGGATTATATTCCAGCCAGATCATATCTTTGGATGTTATCCCTTGCCAGAGCAACCAAGTTGCTTGATTAAATTTCCTCTACACACCATACAGTTCCAGCCATGACTCCTTTATGGAGAATGGGGGATAGAATCAACTCTACTGAAAAGAAACTAGTGATCTTACCCTAAGACAAGCCTACAAATCTCAAAGGTTTAGAGGGGATCCAATTGGGGATTGTGGAAATATATTAGCTCCTCTAGCATGGTGGGTTAACAAAAGAAAGTAAGTCTGTTTTATCGCTTCCATGTCTCAAAGAATTTGTCTCAGTGCCATTTTGAGAAGGAGCCTGTTATTTAAGACTGAACTACTTTGGGAGCCTGAAAAAAAGAACAGTCACCAGTAAAGAAGTCTGGAATCAACTTCCTGCAGGCTCCACAGTGGGAAACAGCCAAGGAAGCATTATGGAATTGAGGACTAGATGCTAACACACCAGAAAGTTCAGGTGGTAGGAGACTTAGCTCAGGCAATGAAAAGTACAATGGTGGGGCTGGAGAGAAGGCTCAGCAGTACTTACTGCTCTTACAGAGAACTCAAGTTCAGTGCATACATCAGGTAGTTCATGACCTTTGATCTGGAACTCTAGTTCCAGGGGATCCATTGCCTTCTTTTAACATCTACTTCTAGTATCCATGTGCATACCAAGCATGCACGTGGTATACATACATACATACATACATACATACATACATACATACATACATACATACATACATACAGTCAAAACATGTAGAATTTACATGTAGAATATTTACATGTAGAATAAAGTGAATAAATCTGTCTTAGTGTTCTATTGCTATGAAGAGACACCATGACCATGGCAACTCTTACGAAAGAAAGCATTTAATTGAGGCTTGCTTACAGTTTCTGAGGTTTAGTCCATTGTCATGGTGGAGAACATGACAGCATGCAAGCAGACATGGTGCTGGAGAAGTAGTTGAGAGTTCTACATCTGGATCTATGGGCAGCAGGAAGAGAGAAACTCTAGATTTAGTACGGACTTTTTGAAACCTCAGAACCTACCCCCAATGACACACTTCCTTCCTTCAACAAGGCCACACTTACCCCAACAAGGCCATACCTAATCCTTTCAAATCATACCACTCCTTGATGACCCAAGTATTCAACTATGAGCCTATGGGAGCCATTCTCATTCGAACAGTCACAAAACCTAGTAAGTTTTAAAAGAAAAAAAAAGTACAGCAGTTGACATACCTGCTTTTGTTTGGCAAGAAGCTGAGCCCACCCCATAAGGATAGCTGGGGTCTGAGAGCTCCAAGCCTGAGGTCAGTTGGTACCTCAGTCCTTGGAGCTGTCTATCTTACATGAGGCTTAATAGGACTGAGAATTCTGAAACTCCATTGCAGTATCTCCTGTGCACAGCCTTACTCTCAACAAAATGTTTAACACTAGGTTTTGAAAAGATGGTGATTCAAAGCTAGGAAGAAAAAGCCACTTTTTTTTCTTCATATATAGATCCTTCCTGGCCTGTGTTGTATATATGTACATATGTCCACATATGTAACTAGTGTAAGTGCATTACTATGGTAGAACATTATGGCATGCTACTAACAAAAACATACACAAACCAATGGGACAGAATAAAGGATCCAGAAGGAAATATATACATTAGTTTTCATGTATTTTAACATATACTTTAGCAGTCTGATTTTTAGTAAAAGGCCTAAAATCAGATATTGGAGAAAAGATATCCTCAGTAAAGGGCACTGGAAAAATTCTGTCACATACAGAAGAGTGAAACTCTTTCCCTATCACTATACAAAAATAAATTCAGAATAGATTGAAGACTTTAATGTGAGACTTAAACTGCCAGGGGAAACAGAATCCTTGAAAATGTTTGTAGAGATGAGGACTTAATGAAAAGGATTCCAACAACTCAACTAACAACAAGAACTGATACTTAGATCATAATGACTACCTTTAAAAAAACAAATGGCAACACATGCTGGTGAGGATACGGGGAAAGGAATTACTTTATACAGTGCTAGTAGAAATGTAAACTAGCATACCCAACTGTGGAAATCTATATTCTTGTTTCTCAAAAAAGTAAAAAAAATAAACCACCAACAGCAAAAACTTACCATATGATTCAGATATACTACTATTGTGTTATGTGTTTTGAAGAATTAGCGTACCACAGGTACACTTGCATATCTGTGTGTATTAAAGTACTGTTCACAATAGCCAACACATGAAAATAACTTGGATTCCAATCAACAGGTGGATAGGTAAAGAGAATGTATATACACACACAAAAGTTTGTTCAACTGTAAAGACTGACATATCATTTGAAGAAAAATAGAACTTGAGATCATGACGTTAAACAAAATGTTTTAGCCAAACATAGACAAAAGCCATTTCTTATATGCAATTAAGTCACACTCATGAGATGTAGAGCTTTTACAATACATTTAATATTCAGCTTTAGCTTGTATTTGAGCTGTTTTAACACATATATTGCAGCCAGATTTCTGGATACTTTATGGGCTCCCTTTCTACCACCCTTCTCCACTCCTATTCTACCCTTCCAACCCTGCAATACTAGGTTGAAGAGAAAGAAGGTTAGAGGGGCCAAGCATATCCAAACCACCACATTCCACTCCCTGGCCCCCTTTTTCCTTTCTCAACTTGCTCCTTTTTATTAAAATGTTCTTCATAAGAGTGAACCTTAGTAACCGCACAAAAGATTATTCTAGGCTGTTTTGAGACTTCCTTTGTCAAAGTAATTAATATAAATCTCTTTACCTTAGCCTCAGGCAGACTCTTCAGACAAAGGCAAAAGTCAACCATGTTCTCCACCAGAATATCACAAAACAGTCTCTAGGCCACATACTAAAGTTCTTCTCCATTGAAACCTCTTGGGCCAGGTCTGCACAGTTCAAATCATCCTCAGCACCAATGTTTTCCATATTCCTACTAGAATGGTCCATTAAGCCCCACTTTAAGCATTCTACTGCTTCCTAAATCCAAAGTCCCCAAACCTACATTCTTCCAGACAAAAGCATGGTCAGGGTTATCATAGCAGTAACCTACTCCTGGTACCAACTTCTGTCATAGGGTTTGCATTGCTATGAAGAGACACTATAACAAGGTAATTCTTATATGGGCAGCATTTAATTGGGACTGGCTTACAGGTTCAGAGGTTCAGTTCATTATCATCAAGGTGGGAGCATGGCAGCGTCCAGGCAGGCATGGTGCAGGAAGGAGCTGAGAGTTCTTTTCTACATCTTCATCTGAAAGCCACTAGAATAAGACTGGCTTCCAGGCAGCTAGGTCGAGGGTCTTAAAGCCCACACCCACAGTGACACACTTCCTCCAACAAGGCCACACCTCCTAATAGTGCCACTCCCTAGGCCAAGCATATTCAAACCATCACACTGAGTGTTGATGGTAGGTCTCAGAAACGTAGATAAAAAGGTATAGCTTGAGAGAAGACAGCTAGTAAGCAGCTGAGTTCAGAATTGAGCAGACATGCAAGGTGGGCTGCACTGATAGAAGTATGTCAGTCCTGAGAGTGGGTCCCACCTGCTTTGTCAATAAGGTGTGTTTGTAGTAAAGTGAGCATAGGACACTGCTGCATGATTATGTCAAGAATGGCTGAGGCCAGGCCTTTTTGGCTATGTGGCTGCATAAGGGTGATAGCTTGATCTGAATGACTCAGTAAGTAGCTGGAGTAGAGATTACCATTCAGGCAAGAGTGTCTGTTTTTCAGCTAACTGAAACAGAAAGTACCCAGGCAACAGCTGATATCTATGAAAAAGAAGCATCCATCCAAATAGACTACAGTCCTCTAAGGGAGGATTTGAAGGTAATGTAAAGATTTATGTTTGTGATTAATGGTAATATTGACTATTAAAATATTATAGAATCATTTTTATATGGTTAAGTTTAAGATGTGTGGGGTAGGTTAGTTGGTGGGGTTTTTTGTCATTTTTATTTTGTGGAGGGAAGAGACATCAAAGGGAAAAAAAGCTGGGATGATGATTGCAGATGCCTGCAATCTCAGCATCACTTGGGATATATAGGCAAGAGGATTAAAAATTGACTGTTGTGCCATGAAATTCATTCTCCAAAAATCAGAATAGAAGCTACAGAAGCGATGTAGTCAGTAAAGTGCTTGCCAAGTAATTTGGCTCCCCAGTACACCCCCTTCCCCCCAAAAAGCTGGGTACAGCAGTTTTATGTTTGTAATCCCAGAGCAGGGGAAGCAGATACAGGCTGCTCCCTAAATTTCACTGTTCAGCTACTCTAGCCAAGCAGTAAGCTCCAGGTCCAGTGACAGATCCTGTCTCAAAAGATAAGATGGGAGTTGGAGAGATGGCTCAGTGATTAAGAGCACTGACTGCTCTTCCAAAGGACCCAGATTTTGTTCGCTTCATTCACACAGCCACACATCCACTAACAAGTTGTCTGTAACTCCAGTTCCAAATGATCCGATGCCCTCTTCTGGCCTCCTAGGGCACTGCATGCAGGTGGTACACAGACACACATGCAAGCAAAAACACTTGTAAAATGGAAATAATTTTTTTAATTAAATAAAAATAAGGTAGAGAGAAACTGAAGTAGACAGCCAACCAGCCTCTGGCCTCCACAAACACATGTGCACACACACACAAATATGTGTGTGTACCACCAAACATCTATATTAACAGTGCTTTCAACACCAGAGAACTAGCAGTTCTTTAGTTCTCTGAAGACCAGCTGGAAATGTTAGAGTTCAGTTTCAGTCTGGCACTGTCTGGGGTGGCATCAGTTCCATAAGTTTAGGCCACAGACTGTCTGCACTTTGGATGCCAGTCACCCAGGGGTGCCTTAACCTTTGAGTGTGGTAATTTGCTAGAATTACACACAGAATTCCGAGTAGTAATTTATTCTACATTTGCCAATTTGTTATTGAATGACAGAGATGGAAAAGAAAGGACACGACTGCTCCTAGGTATAGTGGGATAGAAGGTTTGCTGTAGTTAGGTGGGAGAATATAGGCAGAGGCAGGGATGTGTGGGAGAGTCCAAAGTGGACATGACCAGACTAGCTGTTCTGTGTAAGGGGTAGGAAGGGAAGGGAAGGAGAGGGGAGAGAGGAACCAGGTGCAGCAGCAAGGAAGCCCAAAGGTACTAAGAGAGCAGGTAACCAAAATGGTTAAATTATATATGGAAGAGGAGCTCAGCACCCTGGGCTGGAGAGTTAAAGGTAGTGGGCTGGGTATGCCAGCCAGGAGGGTGCTCTGTACCAGGTAGGGACTGAGGGATAAGGGGTGATCTTTCAGGATCCGCTTTAATGTAAGTAGGCACCTCAGCCATTTGTTGCTGGTTTGAAACCTAGCAGTTATAAAAGATAACATGGGAAGCGATGTACAGGACAGGGGTGGAGGAGGTACAGAGCTCCCATGCACTTAGCTGTGCTACCCTGGCAGCCTGTCCATGTGCCCACCAACCTGGATGTCCCTCTCTCAGCTGGTGACTTTGGTGATTAAACTGAATCCCTAGCTTCTCTTCATTCCCAGTGAAGATGTGCTAAAAGTTACAAGCTACTAATCCCATTTGGTACACCTAGCAACCAGGTTTCATCCTACAAATTTCAGTTTATTAGCATTAATTCAAGTTACAGTGAAAAGGGGCAGATGTGAATAACAATAACAATAGCAGCTCCCTTTGTCTTATCTCCCAAGAAATGCCAAGAGTATTAGTTCTGAGCCTGGAGCCAGGATGAATGCCAAATATCTATTACAAAATAGCAGGAAATAAGTAACTTTCTTTTTTTTAGTGAGACAATCATGCTCTAGGCCAGCTGGCCTTGAACTCATGTGGGCACTGTGACTGCTACCATTTGGGCTACCTACCTACATTGCCAGCATCTTCAGAGAAGTGAACCTGCCTTTGGGGGTAGTAATGGTCTAAAACTGAAGTTGTTCTAGGGAGCCTAAGCCATTGTCTCCTGGTTATAGTGTGATCTAAACAAGGTCCCATGGTCATTCCTGAGGCAGTAGCTCAGGTAAACTTAGCCTTCCTCTAAGTCATTACTGTCCTAGTCCCTCAGCACTTCCCCTCATCTTCTCACAGCCTGGGCTAGGTTGAAGATCAAATGATGCTGAGTAGCAAGGCCCACATCTTTAAACAGCATGTTAATATACTTGGGAGACTTACTGGATTCTTTGATTATATCTGTGAAAGCTTTCATCTTCTCTGCAGTTTTTTATTTACTGCTTTCTTATTTTGCCCTAGTTTAGAAAAATCCTTTCCTACATCATTACCCAGTAAATTATTTTGTGTTGATGGAGTATTTGGTTTTATTTTGATGTTTTTTGAGACAGGGTCTGGTGTAGCCCAGGCTGGCCTCAAACTCACTATGTAGTTGAAATGACCTTGAACTTAATGATATTTTTGTTTCTACTTCCCAAGTACTGAGTTTAGAGGCATGTCCCACTATACCCAGTGTATGAAGTGCTAGGGATGGAACCCAGGCCTTTGTCGACACTAGGCAAGCACCTGAGCTACTGCCTCAGCATATGTCTTCTTTAGTTTTCATTTGCCTGCTTTGTCAGATTATGTAAAGACAGCTGTATAGAAACAGAAGGCAGAAAGAAAGAGAGGTTTCCTCTGACCTTAGGTGGGACCATGCTTATTCATGGTGAGGAGGCACTTTTGTCACCTATGTGTATAGATGGCCAAAATGCCTACAGAAAACCGGATGCCGCCCCTTATAGGGGTAGAAATGATTTCTGTAGACCCTAAGGGAAGCTGGGAAGTATAGTCTTTCAGAAGGACACTACTGTTTCCAACTTCAAGAGGATATTTACAAATGCAGAATGTTATAACTGTTTTCTGCTAAGCAGAGTCTTTGTCAGAAGGGAAAGTACTGGTCCCATTGAAGAGGGGGTCCTCTGGTCATGAAGCAAGGGAGAGTATTGATTGGCTCTGATGGATTAGGCTATTGGCATCCTATAGTCCTGAAGAGGCTTGGAAAAAGGGAGGGCTGTAAGCAGATGGTTTTGCTGCAGACTAGAATTGAAAGATTTTCCTGGAAGGTTGAAGGAACAGAGGCAGAGAAAATGGAGTGGAACAGTGAGAGAAAGTGTTGATTCAGGGTGACAGTGACTGGTCCCATTGTCAGGACTGTTGTACCAAAACAAGTTAGCATAAGTAGCAGGGCGCTACAGAGCATCAAAGAAAGGGAACAAAATAAAATAGAGGACTAATGTGAAGAATAATATCTAGCCTGGCGTAAAAGTGATAAAGGTTGCTTTTAGCCAGAATTTCTCCACAGCATCCAAAAGGTCTTTTTGCAGATGCATCAGGAACAAATGGAGTTGTTTTAGAGTCAGAAGAGCATATGTAAAACACTTTGTTTGGATATAAGGAGAAGTTCAGTAGGTAAAACATCTGAAAGGCAGGGTAAAACATAGATATGAGAATAGGAAGGAGGAAAAATGATCAAGGATTTGTTGGCATGAAAGCAGCAATGTTTGAGGGTGGCATAAATGCCATCCCTAGCAGTGTCAGATCTAGTCCTTTTTAATTTTGGAGTACTGCAGCAGTCAAGGAGTCAAGCTGGGCTTGGAAAAGAAGATGCTAAGCTGTTTTGGCTGATGAAACAGGTTAATTGATGCAAAGGAGGCTTCAGTCCAGCTGTTTTAGTTCTGAGTCCCCAAAACAATGTCCAGAATGGCAAGAAGAGGGATGAGTTGGACAGCCCATGTTCCATTAATATCCTTTTAGAGATCGCCCGGACTGATTTTGGAGGCATGGGGGTGTGGATCTCTTATTAACTTCTTCAAAGCTGACAGAAAGCTGATGAGGTGAGCAAAAGCCAACCAAGGGGCCATGGCAAAACTTAACTGTTGGCAAAGATCCAGAACATAAGTCAGGAGATAATAACTACCACTTTGTGGAGAACATTAATAGGCAAAGTTAATGAGGAAATTTTACATCAACATTAATGTGAGTCAATATAACATAAGGTTAAGTGCAGTTGTACAACTGGTTGGACCATTTCCAGAGTTCTGTAGAAGAATAGGTAGCTGTAATTAGCTGTTTGTTTACATCATATTTCTGCATAAGTAACCAACCAGCTAGAAAGAACTTTGTAAAAGAAACAATTAAAGTCAGCAATCCAAAGAATGAATTTGAACAGAAAGTGTCTGATATTTTTTGCTTTTATATATGATGAACTTTGTATATTTGTTTTAAATATTAACAGTACCAGCTATTATTTAATGAACAAAAACAGTATCTCAAGTTAAACAAAATTTCTGGTTAGAAACAATTTGATAAAGTAAAATTGGGACTATTACCTTAAATGCCCATATCTAGTATTAAAAACATGACAATATATATTTTTGTAGACAACAAATTATTACACTTATATTCCAGTATTATTTAGGAAATGTATTTTATATTGTCATGCTATGTAAAAAAAGACATTTTAATTCTAAATTGCATTCTACCAAATGATTTTTAATTTTAATATAAAAAGTATATTCCCAGAGACAGTGACTTGCCTTGTCAAGAATAAATGATACATTTTAAAGTTTTCTAAAATTAGCCCTATAACAGAACATTGTAAAATTTTTATTTAACATTTCCATTTTGCACAGTCAACCAACAGATGGAAAAAATGAAAGCAGTCAGTCATGTCAAATCTGTAATAAATAATTTACATGTAACATGGACTGAACTAATGAAGGCCAGTTCTTTACTCCTTTTGTTGATGGACAAATCTGTAGGTCACCACATACTGACAGCAGTAAGCATAGTTCTTAACATCATTCTATTTAAAAATAGATTGTTTTGAGGCATAATTTATAAAGCAAAATAACCAAATTAAGTGAGCTTTAGGAATTTCTAAGAGGATATCCACAAGCATCACTGCTAAAGCCTGTATACCCTTTGTAGAGCTTCAAGGTAAGAGTGTAGGCACTGGCTCTGAAGCTCCCTCCATCTGGGTAAAGACTAGGTTATGGTCTGAAAGTACGACAGGTGAATCTCAGTGAGAGTCTCCTTCATCTAAGTCATCTCCAGATGACTCTGAGTGCTTATGGGTTAATGGATATTACTTAATAGAATCACTTGTTGACTCTATAGATACAAAAACCAACTGCCAAAGATAGCTTGGATATTCTGAATACCTTTTCAAAGCTGTGAGTTTGAGGACAGAATATCTGGCAGCCTCCTTTAATCAGGGCACATGGGTAGTTAGGATGTGGACCCTGAAATTAGCTTTTGATAAGAGGAAGAATCAAATGCCAAGGTAAAGGGTATGGCCAACTGAACTAGCATGCAGGCCCTGTACCAGTTAGGTGGTAGGCTTAGGTACAAAGTTTCCCTGTTCACAGCATCCTCGAATGCCAGTTTGAAAGACGCTGAGAATAATGTTATTTGCCTCTCTCTGGTTTGTGACATTTAGGATGTGGGTGCAGACTGAGATCCTCCACTGGGCAGGAAAATCCATCTCCCTATTATGTGAGACATGAGGAGTAATTCATCTTTAGATAAGGAGAGGTGTTTTGTTTTGTTTTGTTTTGGGCCAGGCTTACATGACCAGAGTTGGTCAGGCCTATACATCTGGAGGCAGAAGCAGCAGACTTCCAATGGAGGTTTTAATTCCCATGCATCCTTGTCCTGTAAGGGGGCTAACAAGCATTTTACTCTGGTGGGATGGTGCTCCATCAAAGGGAACAACTTGAGCCTGGGGACTTCCTGCCATGGGAGTATATTGTAAATTTAACCCACTTTACTCAAGCATGCAGACTTTCATAGATGATTTTTATATGCCTGATTTTGAATATTACTTTACATTAAGCAAACTTTAAGTTTACTTTAAACTTGTTTTGCTTCGCTTGCTT
Source organism: Uromys caudimaculatus (assembly GCA_028551405.1). NCBI lineage: Eukaryota > Metazoa > Chordata > Mammalia > Rodentia > Muridae > Uromys > Uromys caudimaculatus. Next base: position 17,562,704 of record CM052718.1, read on the forward strand.
TATACAAGGGAAACTGGGAAGTGTAGGTTTTTAGCAGGAAACTATCATACTTGATCACTTAAAATTTACTTGTTATTTTTTAAAAGTCGCCCAAATATGCACCTTATTCAGTTTTCAAATAGTGTTTTTCCCAGTGAGTTAATATTACCTTTATTATGTATTAATTAACCCCCTTTAGGAGTCAAGAAAGTTTTCCTAGAAGAGTGTGGCTACACCTTCCTCTTCCCCTCCTTATTCACTGACTTTGGAGTTTTTCATTACACCTCCAGCTCACTTGAATTCCTTCTCTGTACCTCCCGTTACCTATGCCCATCCTGTGAGGAAGCTTTCTCATCCCAATGTAAATGTCAGTTTGTATTTCTGACTTCTCTGTGAGTGCTTTTTTTATTTTTTTTAATGTGTATGGGTGTTTGGCCTACATGTATAATCGTGTATTACATGCATGCTTGATGCCCTCAGAAGCCAGAAATAGACATCGGTTCCCCTGGAAAAGGAGTTATAGATGGTTGTGAGTCACCATGTGGATTCTAGAAATCTAACTCAGGTCCTCTGAAGAGCAGCCACTGAACCATCCCTCCAGCCAGTTCCTCTGAGTTCTTTTAAGGCAAATACTAGTTTTCCTGATTGAAGGTTCAATGCCTAACCAATTCATCATAGTTGACTAATATCTTTAATGAAAAAAGAAACAGATGATAAATAAATCTTCATTTTTGGCATGATCATAATCTGAAGAAGTAAAGAATGTTCCAGAGCAGCATGATACAGTAGTAGAGCCATGAAAGATACAGCTGGGTAGGGAAATTACAGGCGCTGCCTATTTGACTACAGTATCAAACGCAGTGGCTTCCAAAGGGAAGCAAGGAGATGCAGAGTGTGAAGTAGAGTCAGATAGTAGCATCCTTGCCAAGTGTGGTGGCACAAACCTGTAATCTCATTTGGGAGTTTGAGGCAGGAGGATTGCTACAAATGTGATGCCTATCTAGACTACATAGTGAATACCAGACCAACCAAGGCTAAAATGCAAGACTCTATCTCAAGAAACCAACTAACCAACACTCCTCCACACCCACCCCAGAAGAGATGATAGTAGCCTTAGGCCAACAAGGTGGCTCACCATATAAAGCCACTTGCCACCAACCTGAATACAATTCCTGGGTCATACATAATGGAAGAAGAGAGTCAGTCCCAAAAGTTGATCTCTTACCTTCACACACATGCTGTGGGAGATATGCTCACACACACAAAGAATGGTAAGTCTTGTACTTAGGTCTTACCTTTGAGTTTTAAAGGCATGCCAATCAGTGTTGTTGTTTGCTAATGATAGGCTCTACAATCAGATAAGGAGGTGGAGGCCCACCTTACACTCCTTCTACAGCAAGTAGCATCCCAAGAAAATACTCTGCTGAAGACTGCAGCTCCAAACCTGCGAGCACAGGAGAACTTAAAGGCTGTCAGAGACAAGTTTCAAGAATCTGCAGATGGTAAAAATGAGTTTAGAGTTGTCAGCAAGATGTTCAAGATGTTCAACTGGGTTTTTATTTCTGTATGTGCCAACAACCTCCTTATTGTACCTTGCTTTTATTGACATGCATTTTCTCTGTTGCCATATGGTAATGTGTGCTTTTTTTTAATACTGAAGCACAAATGCCTTCTTTCAGGGAGAATGGTCTACTTTACTTAAAAATAGGTTTATTGGGGGTTGAGAATGTATCTCTGTTGGACAAATACTTACCTAATATACATGAAGCCATGAGTTCCATTTCCAAATCCTCATAAACTGGGTTTTTGCACCTATATAATACCAGAGCTCTAGAGGTAGAGGCAGGAGCATCAGAAGTTCAAAGTAATCCTCAGCCACATAGTGAGTTTGAGGCCAACCTGGCCTCATGAGACTTTGTCTCAACAACAACAAAGTAGTATTAATTATTTTAAAACATAAGATTTTTCATGCCAGACAAAGAAGTATATTAAATACACTGTCAGGATTTGCTAACATTATTTACATATTAGCTCTGTCAGGAAAAGACTCATCAAGCTTAAAAGTTGTGTTCTCAGAATTTAGTAATAGGTAAAGTATTTTGAATGCAGGTATATTCAAAACAACCAAACTCAAAATGATCATTGTGTTTTTTTTCTTAGCTTTTGAGGCCAGCAGAAAGGAAGCCAGAATATGTAGGCAAGAGTTTGAACAGGTGAAAAGACGGAGGTACGATGCTTTCAGTCAATGTTTTGAACACGTCTCAGTGTCAATTGATCAAATCTACAAGAAACTCTGCAGGAACAACAGTGCCCAGGTGTGTTTCTCACTCTCTGACACTAGAGGGAGCTTAGTGTCAATAATGATGTTTGGTTTCTGGAGAGAAATAAATGACCACTGCATAGTCCTTAATGACATGGTGCAAAGCCAGTGCAGGAAGACTGATCATCTCAAGACATATGTTCTGGAATCCACTCAACTATGCTGGCAGCAGTCAAGTCAGAGCTACTCTGGGCCTATTCCACTTGAAACATGAGTGGGGTTAGATCATTTGATGTCTAAATTTTTTCAAGTGCTGAAATTCTATTATCTAGTACTAAATTTACCTAATGAAACTACTGTCTGTATGGTAAGAAATAGTTGTGGTATTGATCAACATATCAAAGGAGAGTGGAAGACTAAAGGCAAGATCAAATCCCCATAATATCCATTGAATGAATCTCGGAGCCCATTTTATTATCACCCCTGTTGTATTAGCAATAGCCATAGCAAATACTTGTAGATTAAATGTGGAAAAAAGATGTAGGTCAAGATTTATGTACTAGCTCTGTTTGGACTCACATTATGACTGAAATGATCCTGAACCTGAATTTTAGAATTTCAGCAAAACATAACCTGTAGTAAAATAGACATATTAACACATTGAAAACAGGGTGAAAACACCTACAGTATGTGGCCCACAGTAAGTATTCAGTAAATGTCAGAGACATGAACCAACAAGTAAGTTGATGGAGACTGCTCATAAGTCTGTGGCGTCTGCTGCTGAGGTTTGACTGGAATTATGGTGGACAGAGACGGGCGGTGGATGTGTTGAGCATTCTCATTTCCCCTCAACCAGAACCCTGATATCTGTGGGCAGTGCACAACTAAATGTATTCACAGGCATTAGCATTTCCCCATCAAAACTGAGGAGAACCTAACCAAGAGAAAGAATTTTTTTCACTTAAATATGTTGCCACCTAACTTAAAATGTATTGGTTACTTTTCTGATACGGTTAAATAAATGTGTTTCAGGCATTTCTTAGCCCAGAGAACCCTGAAGAACCTTACTTAGATGGAATTAGCTATAATTGCGTGGCTCCAGGCAAAAGGTTCATGCCTATGGACAATTTGTCAGGGGGGGAAAAGTGTGTGGCTGCTTTGGCTCTTCTATTTGCTGTACACAGGTAAGGTCACAACAAGTTACCAAGTTTGTCTTTCTGTAGAAAGCCTATAATTATTTTTTAATAATATTTAGCAAAGCTATCTTTCCAGTCATAAAATTGAAGTTTGTTTTAAGCCTATTATATCAAGTTAGAAAATCTACAAGTATAGTCTTTGACAAAATTTGGCAACAACTAGTAGTTTTCTAGCTTTATAAAAGGATGATACTTGGATAATCGGCATAGGACAGCAAGATTTCCAAAAACTGAACAAAAGCAATGACCTAGCTTACATATTATTTTCCTAAGCCATACTCAGAGTTCTGCTGTGTAATGAAAGCAAAGTATTTCTTTCTTTGCAAAGAGGAAACGGGGGCTTGAATCCTCATTTCCACTGATGATGGCTATACTGTTTCCCCAAAATATAAATCAAGAAACAAAAGTTGGGTAAAATTAAGACAAACAACAGATTTCAGCAATCATAGCAGACAGTAGCAGTGTGGGTGCTGTTGTCTTCCCATCACCAGGAACAGAACATAGCAATTTGACTTCTGGTCTCAAGAAAGAAATGGGACAGCCCCCCACGGGAGAGGTACAGAGAAAAACCATGATGGGGTAGACACAGGAGCACAGCAGAATGAGATTATCACTAGGTAGCAACCCATCCTTTTACTCTATTAAATAATCACACTTTCAGGTACTGTTGCAGGCTCTGGAGATTCCTGTGAACCAAATAAAGTGTCTTCCTCAAAAATAGTTAATTTTGCCAGTGGTGGTGGCATGCACCTTTAATCCCAGCACAAAGGAGGCAGAGGCAGGTAGATCTCTGTGAGTTTGAGGCTACCCTGGCCTACAAAGTGAATTCCAGGATAGCCAGGGCTGATACAGAGAAACCCTGTCTCAAAAAACAAATGTCATTTTTGCTGGGCATGGGGGACTATAGTTCAGAATAGAGTACATCTCTCCCGTGTGTGAGACCTTAGGCTCATTTAAGACACCATTGTGGGGAGATTTATTTTCATTGGAGGAGATAGTGAAGTACATTTGTAAACAGTTTTCCTAATATAGAGAATATTTGTAAGTGACAAATTCCATAAAGGAAAAAAAAAAAAAAAAGGAATGGAGATATGCATGGCCCTGAGGTACTTTACAACAATAAAAAGATTAGATTAGTTAAGAATTAAGGGAATAAGTTATATAGATAGCTAAAGCAAGAATGTTCTAGATGTAACAAAGAGTAGCAAGTGTAAAAGGCTCTGAGGCCAAAGTGTGCTTAGCATGTGTGGAGTATACTTTGTGTGGCAATGAGGCAACAGGGTTAGGATGCTGCTCTAACAAGCCAAGTGTTGGCTTGGGACAATGTAAGAGCTAGAGGTTACTGACAGACATGGAGTATGAAGGAGTCAGTCATGGCTCCATGGGTTTGGTCTAAATAATCTTAATGATAACTGCTACCGCTAGCTGCCCACAGGAGAGAACAGTGTGTGTGTGAGGGGATTGCTGGAAAATTGATGGCTGAATGTTCGTGTGGAATCCAGTATGCAGACGTGAGAAGAGAGCTCAGAGCTGTCACTCAAGTGTGCATGAGCTGGGCATGGTGGCACAGGACCTCGCTCAGAGGTTCTAAGAGGTCTTGATCACCCTAAGTATTGTTGCTCTTTGCCTCTAAGTCTTTCATAAAGCAAACAGAAGTTGTTGCTCATGTACATGTTATTCTTTTCTAGTTTTCGGCCTGCTCCATTCTTTGTATTGGATGAAGTAGATGCAGCCCTAGACAATACTAACATTGGCAAAGTAAGTTTCTTTCTGATTTAAATCCTCCCACTCCTTTTGGTTTTTCAAGACAGTGTTTCTCTGCTTAGCCTCGTTGTCCTGGAACTCGCTGCCTCCCAAGCACTCGGATTAAAGGTGTGGTCCATCACTACCCAGCTTCTGTTTTCAATTTCTAATAGAATGGTTACGGTCTAGTTTTATTTTATTGCTGTGTCAAAACCATGGCCAAAAACAACTTAGGGAGAAAGACTTATTAGGATTATACTTTTGTCACAGTCCATCATTGAGGAAAGTCAGGACAAACAAGCAGAAGCCTAAAGAAGAAACCCGGAGGCAAAGAGCAACAATACTTACGGTGATCAAGACCTCTTAGAACCTCTGAGAGAGGTCCTGTGCCACCATGCCCAGCTCATGCACACTTGAGTGACAGCTCTGAGCTCTCTTCTCACATGTCTGTATACATCCATTTGATGGCTTGCTTGCCAAACAAAACAAAATGACAAAATAAACCACTCAGAATTTGGGTACAGGAGAACTAAGACTCAGACTTTTGTCTAGTAAGAGAGTACTTACCAAGTTCCTAAGATTGGTCTGGGTCAGAATACACTGGAACTAACTGCTGTGTATTCATGATAGCTATGCTTCTGGCTATCTTGAGTGAATGAGACAGGTTAAAAAGCCACATTTGCAGAAGGGACTGTGGAGTTAGAGACCATGTTAATAGCCATGATGCAGGAACGTGGAATAGTGATAGTCTTGAAATAGTGATCGTAGGAGCAGGAGACAAGAGGATTTGATGGTCTGGATATAAAATGTCCCCACATAAAGGCCGTGGCACTGGAAAAGGGTTTTCTTCAACTGAGCTTCCTAAAGGAAACTTTGAGAGGATAGGGCCTTGGCGGGAGGATGGTAGGTGATCCTAGGCATTGCCCCGAGGATACTGGACCCTCAGACCCTTTGCTTCTCTAGAATTACAGAATTACACCACCACACCCTAATCATTTTATTTCCTTGGAATTGAGCTTCCTGAAGGAGCTAGAATTCATCATTATCCAAGACTTGATTATAAAATCATATACACTTGCCATGGTTTCCCAATCTTTAAGCCTTGAGTTATCAACTCAAATGTGATTTTAAAACTAAAAAGAAAGAACCATTGTTCCCAGAGCCCAAAGGAGCCTTGCCTTGCTGGTGAAAGGTGTGCTTTGTATCTCCTCCCAGGTCTCAGGTTACATCAAAGAGCAGAGTCAGGAACAGTTTCAGATGATAATCATTTCCCTGAAAGAGGAGTTCTACTCCAGAGCTGATGCCCTGATAGGCGTCTACCCAGAGGTAAGGGGGCAGGGTGGGGGACAAAAGACAGGCCCCATAAACTCCTCTGACCCTGCCAGCCCTGGAGCCTTGGGATTTCCTAACATAATCCAGGAGTTTGCAGACATTCTTGGGTTTCTACAGTGAGTAAATATAAACCAAATAATTTTTAAATGAGTAAAATTTCTGAGTAATTACTTAGATACTCTCCTTGACAGAAAGTTAAGACATACTTAAGTGAAAGAAGGAAATTAAAGCTGTAGGTCATGGCCCAGCAGATGGCTCAGCAGGTTGGGGCACTTGCTACCAAGCCTATTGACCTGAGTTTGATCATCCAGACCCACGTGATAGAGGGAGAAAACCAGCTCACCCCCCCCCCCCACACACACACACAAGAGTAAATATGTGTAGTAAAAAAATAATCCCCAGGGGGCTGGAGAGATGGCTCAGCGGTTAAGAGCACTGACTGCTCTTCCAAAGGTCCTGAGTTCACTTCCCGGCAACCACATGGTGGCTCACAACCATCTGTAATGGGATCTGATGCCCTCTTCTGGTGTGTCTGAAGTCAGCTACAGTGTACTCATAAATAAATAAATAAATCTTAAAAAAAAAAATCTCTAAAACTACAGAGTACTAAAAGTACAGAGGTACTTGTGTTTTGCAAAATAATAGTACATAGTAACAGAACAGACAGTTAAAACTGTGCTTCATATTTCTGACTTGTAAATATTTTTCGATAAATGAATCACTATTATCAAAAAACAGATTCAATAAAAGCTCCAAGGGGTACAGAAACTCTTACAATTTCAACACAACAATCATAGGTCAAAAACTGAGCTAGGGTATTAAGATGGCTCAGCTGGTGAAGGCACCAGCTGCCAAGCCTGACAACATAAGTTCCATACCCAAGACCCATGTCGTGAAAGGAGAAAACTGACCGCTGAAAGTTGTCCTTTATCCTTCACTCACACACACGCACACACAAAACAAACTTTTAATTAAAAACCTGAGCTAAGAGAATAGAGCACAGCCTGGTCTACAGAGTGAGTTCCAGGACAGCCAGGGCTACACAGAGAAACCCTGTCTCGGAAAACCAGAAAAAAAAAAAAAAAAGAGAATAGAGCAACAATTCAAGACTTTTCGTTTTTAGGCTGTTCCCCTTTAAGTTAAGATAAAAATTACCTGTCTCAAAAAAAAAAAAAAGATAAAAATTAATTTACTGGGCCAGGTGTGATGATGCATGCCTTTAATCCCAGCACCCAAGAGCCTGAAGTAGGCACATTTCAGAACAACCTGATCCACACTGTGAGTTCCAGGACACCCTATCTCAAAAAACCCACACAGGAGAATGAATCCCCTTTAAATCCATTATTAGATTAACCAATGACCTCACTTTAATAAATACGAATCCTCTGATCAGGAGAATTGACTAAAACTGCCCTACCTCCATTTCAGCACGATGAGTGCATGTTCAGCCATGTGTTGACTCTGGACCTTTCCAAGTATCCAGACACTGAAGACCAAGAAGGCAGCAGGAGCCACTGGAAGCCCAGAACACCACGAGTATCACAGTCCCCGCAGTCTCCCCAGTCTCGTTAGAAATGAGCATACCCTTGAACAGCCACCAGCTATAGAAGCTTTACCCTGACCCTGTGGTAGTCAGGTCAGTCTCTGTTTAGACCTAAGTGTCATAGAAGAAAAAAATTCTTACTGTTTTAGTAGAACAAGCTATAGCCCACTCCAGCTAAGGAGTGAGTGAGTGCTCAGCCCCATTCCAATAGAGGTTTCCTATGGCAGCAGTGAATGAGGTACATGGTTTTCTTTTGCTTTTAAGGACTTCTGTTTTGAAATAAATTAGATTCTGCAACATCTTTACTCTGGTCTTGCCTTGCATTTATCTTAAGGGAACAGCTGGTCTGGGGGGTTTATTTTTTGTGGTGCTGAAGAAGGAACCCAGAAGGAATGTGTTAAGTGTTGAACCACTAAGTACCTCCCAGCCTTGACAGTTTCTAAAAATGTCGGTCATAGTACAGTTAATAAATTGGTGACCCTGGCTTATATGGGAGATTATTTCAGAGGGAGTGTGTGTCAGTAGATAGATAAAGGAATCTCGCAAGTTTTAAAAACAGAAAACTTGTGAGGTGAAACTGAGTTGTGTGCTTCAGTACAACTCTAATGTTTCTACGTCTAGTTCTTTTAAGGGTACACGGAATTATAAGGCTTTGCCGGGTAATAGGGACTTCATGTAAATGTCATTGTGGAAGCCGGAATGTGGCCATTTTCAGCAGCGCTTGTTCCCATTTCAAAGTGGAACAGGAGGATTCTGCAGGACTCCATAGAAGTCAGATCTGGTCCAAGTGCTGACCCAGGAACTGTCTCCTGAAACCTTGGCTCACTTCTGAATAGCACTTGTTTCCTGTACACAGAACATGCTCTATGCCTGCTTGGTAGACTGAGTCAAGATTTAGTTTCATCCCACATAGGCACACAGACACACACACACATAAACACACACAAAAAAATAAAATGTAGTAAGATACAGTTACAGGACTATACACCCCCCAAAAAAGCAAAGATAGCTTTTATATACATTAAGTGGTTAAGAAATACACAAATGCTACAATTAACAGTCAATTTACTATGAAAGGACCCTGATGTTAATTTACAGAAAATAGGTATGAAGATGGCCATACAAAACTCATGGTTTGCCGGGCAGTGGCGGCACATGCCTTTAATCCCAGCACTTGGGAGGCAGAGGCAGGCGGATTTCTGAGTTCGAGGCCAGTCTGGTCTACAGAGTGAGTTCCAGGACAGCCAGGGCTACACAGAGAAACCCTGTCTCCAAAAAAAACCAAAAAACCAAAAAAAAAAAAAAAAAAGAAACAAAACTCATGGTTTTGTATGGGAACTAGAGAGCCTCTGAGCCTTAGGGAGCTGCAAAGTAAAGATTTCAGGGTATTCTCTCAGCTCGAAGGAATTGGGTGCAAAGTGCAGCATTCGCTTAGAACAAGGCTCAGTAGACTTCTTGAAGATCCACAGTTAATATTTCTAGCGTTGGTGAGGCTGTAAGGAGGTTCTCTGAAGAAGTACTTGAACAACTACTTAAAATGTGCCAACTCTCTGGCTCTGGGCAGTGACCACAAGAGAGGTCCAAACTCTCTTGTCAGCTAACTTCATGCTTCTCACTGATAAAATTTAAGAAGCAAATACCCTGTGCTGAAACTGTTTCCTAATACATGAATCACTGGAATAAAATGACATTCAACACACCATAACAAAAAGGTTGAAAATAGATATAATTCATTATAGCAAGAAAATTCAATCCTTCGCTGTGACACTAAAGCTTTTCATAGATTCTGTTTTGTTTGTATACTGCTTTTATAGCCAGCAGCAGAACGTAATTTTGCTAAACAATTTATTAGATCAACTTGAATATTTACCTATCTGTCCCTGATAGCACTTGGTAAATGTGTTTTAAAAAGAAAGAAAAAAAAAAAAAAGCTCACTACTGAGTCTGTAATCACAACACTTAATGGGCTGAACAGGAGCATTGTTGTGAGTGAGTTGGAAGCCAGTCTGGCCTACAAGGTAAGACCCTATTACAAAATAATAAAATAATAATAATAATATCATCTTTCTGTTGGGGAGGGGTCTATGCAGACATGTGAGTACAGGTGGCCACAGAATCCAGAAGAGGGCATTGTATTCCCTGGGTGGTTGTAAGCCACCTGATGATGTGAGTGCTGGGTCTTCTTGGGTCTTCTACAAAAGTGGTGTGTGCTTTTAAATGCTAAGCTATCTCTCCAGCCCTCAAATAACAATTTCAAAAGTTCGGGTTTTTTTCATTAAACACATTCAAAAGAAGTCATTTGCTTGATTTCATAGTTCAGTAGCAACTCAAGCTATAAACATTCTCTCTATCTATCTATACCACATCTTGTCATAATTAAAGAAAAACTGAGCACATAGGGTTGATTTTAAAATTTTATTCATAACCAGTGACATAAAAGATTTATTTTCAACACTTAGAAAGCACGGGGGTGGGGAGGTGTCTTTAGCCTATCTCTGGCTTCTCCCTCATTCCCTGTAGCCACCGATGTTGTTAATTGTCCATATCTCTTGGGAGCTACAGTGCCATCCATTCAATGTCACAGGCAGAGCTTGGCATCATATCAAAGATGGAAAGTCTCAAATGAACCATGCAGGACCTGTTTCTAAGAAGTCTTCCTTTCAGGACCACTCAGTACAACATGTGAGCCTTGGCCACAGTCACTATCAGAGGAGCTGTGGGCATATGCAGTACTCTGAGCATAGGTGTTTCCCCAGAAGTTAACCTTGAATGTAGTTAAAATTTGGCAAGCCCTTTCAAAGTATTGCCTACCCCACTCCATGTAAATCTTACTATGAACCATGGGAAGAGAGAAAAACAGAAAGGATGGGCCTTATCCTAGAGAAATAAGACTTGGAAAGCTTAGAACTTGTAAAAGTTTAAAGCTTGGTCTTGTGCTTCACTTTTCCTTTTTAACTTGGAAGTCACACGGTGGATCTAGATAGCACTAAAGACTTTGGGAAAGGTCTTCAGTTTCTCTGGACTTAACACTCACTA
>CM052718.1:17574292-17590520 GCA_028551405.1 Uromys caudimaculatus
TCTTCAGTTTCTCTGGACTTAACACTCACTAACAGTCTATCATTTCTTTGGAACAGAAATTACTGAAATGTCACACTTCCAAAGAAACCAAATTGATCCAGTCATCCCTTTAAAAACAACAATTCTCACTAGTGGGTTCAGCCCCTCTACCATCCACTTGTTCACTGTTTAACACTGTAACCAATACATCTTTAAAAAACTTTCTATAGTAAAAGATGTTTCCACGCATTTCCACATAAGGATATAAAATATAAATGTTTACGTCTTATTTTCTCTTTGGCAACGACTGTTGCTTGACTAGTCCTCATTCTCCTCCATTTCTTAGGAAAAATAACATCCTGACATAAGAAAACATGGGAAAGGGGAACAATGCCAGGTACATCCCACCTCCCACCCCTCAATTTGGTCCCTGAGGTAGCTGTCCATTAGTTCTTATGAGTATACCTGAAGTGTGTCCATGTCACCTCCTGAGCAGCTAAACACATAGTAGAGCTCTGTCATTCAACCACAAAGACCACACACCCACATGGCTCTTTTGGTGTGTGACAGTTCACTATTGAGAGATCCATTAGGAGTCCTCTGTACATTCCTCCACTTGGGCATGGCACTGTGGTTACAGAAGGCTGGTTTTCAAGTTTCAAGTTTTAAAAACTTCAAGACCCTCCAGCATCATCTGTTGAAGCAAGAGAAATACAAGAGTGTTTCAGTTGAGCCAAAAAAAATTATATCAGAATTTCTGTTTCAGCAACTACCTCACATGCTGAAAATTTTGAAAACCCTCCATAACGGTAACAGTAGCCACTGTCTAGAAATGACACTGCAAAGCTATAAATACTACCAAGGACCAGGTACAATGTAGGTTGTAAAGACCTATGAATATCTTTACCAGTTGCAACACACAAAAAGCGAAAGCATGTTTTAGGTATGGGTAAGAATGAAGGCTCAGAATGCACACACAATTTGACTGCCACACAAGTAGAAACACCACTCCTCTGGGGATCTTAAGGTTCCAAGTGTGGACTGCAGGACAAGGAAGGTGGCTCTTGGCCTTTCTCATCCACACGCGAAACAGGTCAAGGCTTTCTGCACAACAGAGACCAGAGAAATCCTCAAGCATACATGACTGCCTAGGGAGAGGCAAGGCTGATCCAGTTGCTAAGACTCAGGGGGAAAGCTCTTTCTGGGTATCAAAGAGGGTTCCTGGCCCACTGCTCTATGGCACTGTCTACCAGGCAGTAGCTCTAGCACCTAAACAAGCAGCATTCAGAGAGATCATAAACATGTAAAGCCTAGTATACAGGTGATAGGAAAACAAAGAGAAGAAACCCCCAACTGTCTACTGAAAACCATCACTTTACACATCAGCAAACAGTAAAGGAAGCTTAGATGTGAGGAAAACCAGAAACAAAAGCCTAACAGGAATGAAAGCACCTGCCAGAGGTAGCAATTGAGGGCTATCTGATCTATTTTAGTTACAGAAGTCCTCGCCAACTAAAACCACAATCCAAATGAAAGATACCAAAGAATTTTGTCTATACACAACCAAAATTGAATTCTCCCTATCTAGGAAGAAGCATGCCGTCCACAGCAGCTGTTCCCAGCCATTGCCCCAGAAGGACCTCAACTCACTCCCTTGATACACCTCTGAACTAGGCCTCTACAGCTTCCTATCTCTTGCCACCCATCCCAACTGAATCATACACACTGAAGATAACATTTTAAAATCACCCTATTTTTTCATTTGTGTTCATTGTGACTCTTTATCAATGGCAAATGACTTCAGTAACTCATGCTCTCAGAACATACAGTATCTTTTATCCAAAATATACTAGTATCCCTTATCGAATCTATCCAATGCTTCGGGAATTGAGTGGTAACAGATAATCAGACTCCAAAGATTTAAAAAGACTTAGCACTGTCCAATAGATGAAAAGTTAAATACAAGAAGAATTCTTGGAAACTTGAGATGACACCACTAAAGTAGGAATTCTAAGCTGGGCATGGTGGCACACACCTTTAGTCCTGGTACTCAGAAGGCTGAGGCAGGCAGACTCTTTAGTTTGAGGTCAGTCTGGTCTATACATGTTGAGTTCCAGGCCAACCAGGGACCCCATCTTAAAGCAAACAAAAATTTAGATGCCGAAGATGTGGCACGTTGTACTTCCCGTGTACACGCCCCTGGTTTATAGCCACAGCTCAGGCACTCAAAAATAACAAAACTTGGGGTTGGGGATTTAGCTCAGTGGTAGACTGGGTTCGGTCCTCAGCTCCAGAAAAAAAAAACAAAAAAACAAAACTTTAACCTAAGGAATAAAGTATAATTTTGAGAATCTCTCAAAGTGTTTTAAGGAAGATTTAAAATGAAAATTAAGAAGCACTAAAGGAGACAGACTGGTAATGGCACATTCATTTAATTCCAGCACTTGAGATGTAGAGGCAGGTGGAGCTCTGTGAGTTCAGGACCAGCCTGGTCTTCATAGCTAGTTCTAGGACAGCCAGGGATACACAAAGAAACTCTGTCTTAAAAAAAAAAAAAAAACAAAAAAAAACCAAAGAAGCACTAAAGCAAACAAAAGATAGTGGAACTAATCCAAGAGACTCTAACTAGCACGGCTCCCAACATGAGAAGACAAGAGTAGAAAGGAAAAAATAATTATATTGTCAATAAGAGACAATCAGAACTGGAAGAATGGAGTGTTTGTTTGTTAAACAAACATTTAACTGCTATTGAGCACACATCTCACAACTAAGAAGTCCCAGCCTTGGCCCACTAACACTGCATACAAGCTGAAAGGAAAGACTATAGATGCCTTTTTTAATAAAGTAAATGCTTTTATTTTCTACCTTTTAGAGTCCACAGAATAGAGGCCTTGCTTCCTTTTTTATCCTGTATCCAGGTGCTTGACATTGGGAATGTTAAAAGCTGGGGCTGGGGGAATGAGATGGAGACGGGAGAAGAAGGGAAAAGCCCTTCGGAGCCCAATCAACAGGTTCAAATCCTATTTCCTAGTACTAAGTAACTAGAAGTGCGTTCTACCACACTAGGGAGGGAGGGGGGGAAGAGGAGGGAGGAGGGACACAAGCAGTCATCCAGATCACCTCTCCTAGTTTCAGAAATGAGAGTTGGAAGTTTACAAATGTATATATATCCCAGTAGGACAGAGAACAAAAAGCAACAATCTCAAGTGGTTTCTTTAGAGACTAATATGGGCACTCTGATTGGTGGGGGTACTGCCAAAATGTTCTGTTTGCCAATGTGGTATGACCAAATGGGTGTCTTCCTCATGAAAACTCACTGAATTGATACCACATCACTGCTTGTTTTCTTTCTATTACATTTTAAGAGAAATTTTGGGAAAAATAATAGTATCTCTGATTAGTAATGTGAAAGGTCAGGTTCCACTCAAAAGGTTTGTGATTCCGACATGACGTATGTACTGATCTTCCCATAGACCAGGGTGTTAAAGCAAAGCATGGAGTACAGACACCTCAGACAGTTCCCATGGAGACAAACAGTACCTACCAGTATCCAACTGTCTGACTTTTTTTGTAACTTCAATTCCATTCTCTTCCAACTTCCTCTTAGCACAGTCCTGACATGCATTACCTTAAAGAAGAAAAATTATTAAAAAATTAAGAAATTTGTAAAAATACATTTTTTAAATTTTACATTAAAATAGCCCAGGAGAAAAAAGGCGCCGTGAGGAGAACAGATGGGCTGTTCTGGGGATTCACTTATTCTCCTTGTGCATCCTTCAAGTTGTCCATAGTAAGTGAAGATATAGTTTGCCTACTTTGCATGGTATAAATACATAGTGTCCCTCAAAACTTTATGAGTTAAAGACTTGGTCCCCAGTACAGAACCCAAAGCTAGGCTGTTGGGGGTAGTGATTAGATCTCAAGGGCTCTAACCTAATCAAAGCTATTGCTGGAAGGTGAAGCCTGGCTGGAAAGAGTCGGTCACTGGGGACAACTCAATGCCCTCGAGTAGACTTTCCTCTTCTACCCTCTCCCTTCCTCTCCCTATCTTGCTATGATGATGTGGGCAGCTTTCTTCTGCCATGTCTGTCTTGTCACAGGTCCAGAAACAATGGAGCCAAGTGACCCCGGACTCAAGCCTCAGAGCCAAATATCTATTTTAAGTTGCTTTTTCTCCAGTAATTTGTCACAGAAAGGCCAGTAGAGAACTGGTGCCAACAAATGACTCTATGTGAGCGTGTGCTCCAAAAGCCTTTGGAACTAGTGTGCAGGAGTGATTTACCGCAGTTTAGAGAAAGTGTTAGGACAAGTTTAGAAATGCTGAGCGGTCAGAAGCCCAGGACACTGGCGGGAAGGCAAAGCACAGGACTGCTCACAAGATCAGGTGAAAGGGAAGGCGAGCAGGAGCAGTGACTGGGTCGAGCTAGCCATGGCTGCCGTGGCTTCTATGTGCCTGTGTGGGTGAAAGAAGCTTACCTAGCCATCCCTGAGCAAACAGCCCTAGATCTCATGGAGCGAAGCTCAAGTTGTAACTTTGCCCCTTGAGCCTGTGGCTGAAAGCCCTAGCTAATTTCTGAGGTCTTCAAGGCATCCAGGGGTCAAACTAGAGGCCATTCATTTTGCATTCTAGAATATTTAATTAATGAATTAAAAGCCTACAGTTTGTCTATGTCCTGAGACTTTTTTTTAATGTTTATTTTATGTGCATTGGTGTTTTGCCCACATATACGTCTGGAAAAGGGTGTCAGATCCTGAAGTTACAGACAGTTGTGAGCTGCCATGTGGGTGCTGAGAATGAACCCGGGTGCTCTGGAAGAACATTCAGTGCTCTTAACCACTGAGCCATCTCTCCAGCCCCACCCTGAGACTTGTAGGAGGCTAAATTTTAAATGACAGACTAATCTGGTGACGAGAACTGCAAGGCTGCGTAGTACTCAGGCTGAGGCCTGGGTATTATTACGAGCTGCTTTAGCCAGCTTCACAGTGAGAGTTAAAAAAGCCAAGAGCAGAACAGAACTGGAAAACTGCAGTTTGGCCAGAAAAGGAGGACACTTGAGGTCAGGGTTAAGGAAGGTGTGGCTGCCAACTAGGATTAGCGCCATGGAAAGCAAGCCCCATGCTTTTCTGTACCATGACAACAGGCAAGGTGCCTTGAAGACCTCAGAAATTAGCTAGGGCTTTCAGCTAATTTCAGATCAAGGGGCAAAGTTACAACTTGAGCTTCGCTCCATGAGATCTAGGGCTGTTTGCTCAGGGATGGCCAGGTAAGCTTCATTCACCCACACAGGCACATAGAAGCCACGGCAGCCATGGCTAGCTCGACCCTGTCACTGCTCCTGCTCGTAACAGTGCTTCCTGTCTGGTTTTGCAAACGCATGAGTTGTGGAGTCCTGGAGGCTTCTACCCAAATCTCATAAGGAAGCCAGAGGGGCCAAACACTATGAAAGGGTCAGGGTCCCTTAGCACTGACAGAGCAGAAGCATGAAGCTGAGCAAAGGCAGAGCTGTGATGCAAGCCCCAACTGGCAGGGATATGGAATATCTAGGAAGGCTGCCGGCAGCAAGCAGAGCCAGCCCAGGAGAGGCCATATGAACTGAGGCTGACGAGGCCATGGGATAGATCTACCTAAACCATTTGAGGGCAGCTTGTACCAAGCTGTGCCAAGAAGTGGAACACACTGTTAGCAAGGCCACACTTCCTAAGCCTCCCAAAACAGCACCACCAACTGGAGACCAAGTATCCAAGTGCCCAGGATTTAGGGGGATATCTTATTCAAAGCCCACATGTTCTCACTGTAGCACAGCCTGTAACTCACTACACTCTGCATCTGTACTGAATGGACTATAGGGGTTGGCTGGAGAACACGAGGCACTGGAGCATGTATCTGAAAGGCATGTCTTGTCCCTGGCCCCTTCTCTGTACCCTGCTCTGCCTTACCATGCATAGGAGAGAGCCAGGTGACCACTTGCTGAAACTAAGTGGCACAGTTCTTCCGTTTTCTCAAGTATTTTGTCACTGTGATGGAAAGCCTCCTCAGGGTAACACACTATCATAGAATCTAAATCTACTTCCAGGAGCCAGCTTCTGAACCTGACTTTATTGTGGCCCTGGCCAAGGTTTCCCTGCAGAGCACTGTATGTTTTATCAACTGCTGCTTTCAAAGGAAATTATTCTGAGATTCATACTTAAGGAGAAAAAACTACAGCAAAAATAGCCTTTTATGCAGACACAGGAAGCAGAATGCAGCTCTTCCCACTCCTGCACTGAGCCAACCCTCCACTGATTCAGACTGGCACTGCTGTCCCTACACCGCCACACTCTGTCCTGTCTGCACACACTGGCCCAGCAGGCTGAATAGAGGCTCCTGCTTACTGGCTGGAACCCCTTCTAGCCTGCTTGACTCAGGCGGTGAGACACCCTGATTAATCTGCCCTCTGGAAGATGCTGGTAGCTGCTGAGACATCAATTTATAAATCCAGCAAGAGCATTCACACTTCAAAGAAGTTCTAAAACAGAAAACTTCATGAAAGTTCACACACCGCTAAGGGACAGGTTACTCTAGATCACTAGATCCTTCTCTGATGGCATAATACAAATAGAACATTTCTCTTATTTCCTGTGACTCTTGGTTCTAGGGCAGAATTTAGTCTCTGCTCTCAGCGACAGTCCATGACTAGGCTGTGCTTCCCAGTGGAGGGGATGGGCTTCTGTGCCTTTAGCACAGTGGGGACCGTCTGAAGGCAGAGGTATCTGTCCTTTCTGTCCTATTTAATAAGGCAAATTATTGAATGGAAGGTACGTTTTCATGGTGATGAATAGAACATGCAAGCACAAATCAGGTGAGAAAAGTCAAGATTTGCTTTACCCAGTAGTGTGGTGCTGTCCACTCGCTCAGCATCTGGGAAGAAAGGAAACAGTCAGCAGAGCCACAACCTGGAGTACGCCTCCTCCCCAGGCCTAGAATGATGGCAAAGGCCACCCGAGGCCGTCCTCTGATTGATGGGGGCAGGCTTCTGTGCCATTTGCACTGCATGCCAGCCACGGATCCCTGCCTGTCTCTCCCTTCTTCACCTGGCAGGATGGATGCCAGAGCTCACTGCATGACCATGGGAAGCTGCTGGGGCTACAGGCACAGCGAGACACATATCACAACAGCTGGTGTCACTTTCAGGTAGTAGGCATCCTCCCCCATCAAGAGAGAATACAAACTCAAGATGTTCTTCAGGACAGGCACAGATGAAAGCCTCAGTGACCTTTTACTCCTTGGCAGCTGACTGAGAGCATTCAGCTGCCAGGCCCTAGAAAGGGGCAGCAGTGGGGAGGGAAGGCAGCTCAGCTGCTTACTCTGGGTACCCGCGCTCAGTGGCTGGGTGCTGGTCTCCCAGGGAGTCACGACTGTGGACGAGAGAGCTCAGTAGGAGGAGGGAGGTCTCGGGAGACCCCTGCCCACACTGCTGCCAGGACATCTTTGTATGTGTTAGTCCAGGGTCAAATCTGAGCTTCAAAGTTCTGGCACACACTGGGGAAACATTCACCCCTCTCAGCTGTTATCTCCAAAATCATCTAAGTAACAACAAGTACCAAACTAAAGGCAGTGGGGCCTGGTATGCAGGCCTCTATTCCTAGAACATGGGAGGCAGAGGCACGCAGGTCTCTGAGTTCAAGGTCAGCATGATCTACAGAGTGAGTTCTAGGACAGCCAGAGATCTATAGCGAGACCCCCGTCTGAAAGAAACAAAATAATAATAATAACAATAATAATAGTGAAAATGTGAAATTTGTAATGCTCATGGCATGGCTCTGTGGCATGGCTCACTCCCACTCCCATAAGAAACTGACTGCCATCCTGTCATACAGCTACTCATAATTTAAGTCAGCCATCTCCACTGATTATTAGCAGCTAAAAGGGAATAGTAGAAACTCGTGGTTGCTATACTGTGTGTGTCTCACTGGTCTCTGCTGACCTTATTCCACCATGTGCTGAGCCTCTGGGTTTCCTGTTACCATGAAAGGCCAGTCAATACAGAACTTTCCACACTTGCTATCATCCATGTTTTATGACACTGAATTCAAAGCCTTATGTAAAAGTGACTCGTCAGCATTTCTCATTATCGTGGGCTTTCCTGGCAGAGCTGTGGACTCCCCCCCCCCCCCCCCGAAAGAGCAGAACTGAGATGTTTCACACCTCACAGAGGTGTGCAGCGAGGGGAAACAAAGTGTAAGCCTCATGAACTTTGCAAGGTTTAACGATCACAGCCAGTAAATAATGCTGCCTGATGGCTTTTCTTGGCTACAGCAGTCTGCAGTGCCGATCAGTGTGTCCCACCTGTGGAGCAGAAGTCTCAGGTTCTACTTACAGATGGTTATCTATACCACTCACCCGGTTTTCTACTTTTAAACTCAGAGGCATTAAAAAAAATAACTAGATTGGTCAGTCTTACAGAATGCGAGGAGGAGCAGCTAAAGAAGAACCCCGGATTCTGCTCGGACAGTAGTGACAGAGCTCCCCACCTGGACTTCGCTGCTTGCAGATCAGAGTGGCAAGGTCTTGCACATATCCTGGGAACAGGTCAAAACAGTCCCCATAGGACACCACTTTAATCCCATGCAAAAGCATATCCGCCTGATGCTTAAAGAAATGGTCTTCGTTCTCCTTGAGTACTACCATATAGTGCTCCAAGTCCACCTTATTGGGCACGGAGTACAAGAAGAGCGCTTGGAATATCTGATCACGCAGCGTCTCTCCACAGCCCACGAACAGGAATGACTTGGTGCGGTAGAGATTTTGCAGGACTTCCTGGGGAAAGCCAATAAACAGAGGACACCTCAGTGAAAACCAGCCGGAGCTCTCAATTTACATAAAGACCCCTGTGTTCATTTACATCCTAGCTTGTGCCCACCAGGCTTCCCAAGAGCCATCCTGAGGGGCACTAGGAAGCACATACTCAGGTCAAGCCCATGCAGTGATCTGTGTGCAAGCCACGGTGAAGCTAGGCTGAGATTCACCTCTCAATTAGGACAAAAAGGAGAGCCAGCAGAGGCAGGGCACTGGCCAACCTGGGCAGCATGAAAGCACCTCACAGTGAAGTCAGCTTATCTTAGACCTATGGCTTGCCAGGTCAACTCCTAGATTTATATACAATCTTAAATTAAGACATAAAAGAAGAATATTAAATGTTCAGTTCTGCTGGGCATGGTGGCACATACTTTTGATCCTGACACTAAGAGGGGCAGAGGCAGGTGGACCTCTGTGTGAGTTCCAGACCAGCTTGGTCTACACAGCAAGTGCCAGGCCAGCTGGGACTACATAGTGAGACCTTGTCTCAAAAAGTTTTTTCTTGGTTCAAAATTGTGTACATGCAACACCCTGAAACTAATGAGTGGACAGATGAGCCAGATCCCGCAGGAAGATGGGATAGATAGATTTTGTAGAGTAAAGGCAAGAGAGCTTTGAAGGGGAGCAGAGGCAGTAACCCCGGAGCAGCCTATGAGGGTCACTCAGAGAAGCAGCGGTCAGTGACTAGGACACGAAGGCCCCATCCCAGCAGCAGTCTCTCAAGAGGAGATCTCAGCAGTGTCAACTCCTAACTGCCCAGCATTCATCTTTTGATGCCATCCCTGGTGACAGAGGCCAGAGAAGAGCTCCAGGGGACTAGCACCTGATACTGAGAGGATTACAGCAGAATACACAGACTCAAGTCAGAGTTCTAGATAGCCTGATATGGTGGCGTATGCCTGTAATCCTAGCACTTGGGAGGTGGAGGCAGGAAGACGAAGAGTTCAAAGATACCTAGCAAGTCTGAAGGCCAGCAGACTTAATGAGTCGCCGTCTCAGAAATGGTGGGAGGAGTACGCTAGGACAGAAGAGCTGGCAACATATTGTACAGGGCTTCTCCACACATTCATGCAGATGGCTGCTGAGGCCATCAGCAAAGGCTCTGCAGGGCTGGGAAGATGCTTGGTGGTTAAGAAAGCAAGCGAAGCTCTTCCAGGGGGCCTGTTCAGTAGCACTCATGGCAGGTAGCTCAGCCACCTGCACCTCCTGCTCCAAGGGATCCAAAGCCTCTGGGCTCTGCAAGCAACTGGGTGAGCACACACACCCTTACAAATCTGTTTTGTTGTTTTTTTTTCTTTTTGGTTTTTCAAGACAGTGTTTTTCTGTGTAGCCCTGGCTGTCCTGGAACTCCTCTGTAGACCAGGCTGGCCTTGAACTCACACATGTGACACAAGTGCCCAGCCACAAATCTCTCATTCAAAAATGAAGAAGGCGTGGCATGGCGGCAAATACCTTTAATCTCAGCACTCAGGAGGCAGAGGCAGGCAGATCTCTGTAAGTTCAAGGCCAGCCTGGCCTACATAGCAAGTCCCAGGAAAGGCAGGGCTCTGTAGAGAGATCCTATCACAGAAGAACCCTAAAACAGAGTGAAGAAAGGTTCCCATAAAATGAGGTGCTAAGTGCTCTTGTCTGCTGTGCTGGCACGGAACTAAGGACATGCATGTGCTCCGCCAGAGCTCGGCCAAAGCTCCATCCTTAGCCCTAGTTTTAAAACTAGGTTTGGAAAGCGGAAGAGACTACTATGTGAAGAAGGTGAGGACTGCAGACAGAAGAACCCTGAGTAAGCGTGGAGAGCGGACAAATGGGACAGAGGAGAAGCAGACTGCGGACTACAGACCGCCGACTACCAGCATCAGGCAAGTCTCTCCTGCCAAGTCCCTGGCCAGGAAACCACAGTGTGCTAGGGCTGGCACCAGGACAGAGGTTTATACTTTCTAAGGAAGCACATGTCTTCCTCCGGCAGCTGTACCCTGAGCATCTATTCAAAATGTAGCACCATACCAGGGCCTAGAGGCATGGCTATGAACAGGAAAATATGGCCCTGTCCCCAGCAGCCATGTGAAAGGGGGGGGGGGTTAGCCAGAGGACCAAAATGCCTGGGAAACACAGCCAGATGGCTGGCTGCCACCATCAATTCCCCAGAAGAGGTACCCAAAGCCTAGTGAAGACAGGCTTACCATTACTTCTGGATCTTGAGTGACATCTTTATAGCCCGATGGATCCAGCACCATCCCACAGGGGTCTGTGTACAAGCCGTGAATATGAAGGACTCCATACTTGATATGGCCTCTTGCCCACTGAAGGACCTATTAAAAAACAAACCAAGACAAATAAATCAAGAGCCTGCTATATTTCAAACAAGATACAAGAACAAAATTATCCGAAAAAGTAAATGTTTCCACGCATAATTATACCTTTAAAACAGAAACTAGTTCTCCTGCCCAGAGTCTCAGCAAGGTCTTTACTGAAGACAGTAAACTGAAGTAACCCTGCTGTTACAGCAGCTGGTGGTGACTGCATGGGGGAGGGAGCTTCTTCGTTACATGCGGTTAATTCTATGTTGTTGTGGAGTTATAACTGGTTCTGTTTCCAGTCTTATGTTTTGTGGTTCTGCAGGTAAAAGCCAGGCCCTCCTTCACACGCACTAGATGAGTGGTCTATCCCAAGCTGCAGTCATTTTTACACCATCAACACTATAGATCAATAGCCCCCTGCGTTCATTTCAGTCCAAATAACACAGGCAAGCAGGTTACAGGCCATACTTCATCTCAGTGCGGGGCCTCTGCATCTGCAGGCTCTACAGAAACAGGCTCACTAGAGGTGGAAGCCAGCAGACGATTCTTTCACCTACACTTGACTAGTCATTTTCAAAGGTGCTGTCATGCTCAGCTACAGCCTAGGCTGCACCCCATCATAGGGCCGTGTCACGGTGCAGGATACCAAAGCAGCCAACCAGGGCAGGCTAACACAGAGAGAGCATGCACCACAACTTAGTGGGCAACAGCACAGGTAGTGTGTGACTCCCTAACACGCACATAACATGAACATATTGCAAAGAGCAAGCACGCCAAAAATGAAAGTGGTCCATTTGATCAAATGAACCTCAGCAGTAAGAGAAAAAAAAAAAAAAAACACAGGACTTTCGCCTCTCATAGAAATACATTTGGCTGTTTTATTTTGTTTTGGAGACAGGTGCCCAAACTTGTCTTAAAATCACTATGTAACTCAGGATCGACTCAAAATTTATAGTGCCTCCTGCCTCAGCCTCCAATGTGCTAAGATCCCAGATGTGCACCACCATGACTGCTTGCTTTGTTTTTAGTAACTCCGCTGCAGGCAAGGGACAGGGAACGGGTGCTCCCATACAGCGCTGGGGAACACAACTACCTTCCATAGGCATCACTACACCAGGCCAAAATCACTAGAAACAATTTTCTGGGGCACATTTCCCTCAGAACCAACTCTCAGAAGTTCTTTCTCACTTTTCCTTAATAAATCTACACTTGTTCTTTTAAAATTTAAAATAATACAGTTTCAATTAGAATAGCCCTCCTAGGCTAATATAGCCAGTAGAACTGTTTGGGAAGGATTAGGAGGTGTGGCCTTGTTGGAGGAGGTGTGTCACTAGAGATGGGCTTTGAGGTTTCAAAAGCTCATATCAGGCCCAGTCTCTCTCTGCCTCCAATATGTGGATCAGATGTGAGCTCTCAGCTACTGCTCCAGTGTCATGCCCGCCTGCCTACTGCCACACTCCCCACCATGATGGTCACAGACTCACCCTCTGAAACTATAAGCAAGCCCTCAAATAAATGCTTTCTTCTACAAGGTACCTTGATCATGGTGCCTCATCACAGCAATACAGAAATAACTGAGACAAATGCTTAGTGAAGTCGAGCATCGTGGAATACGGTTGTAGTGCCAACACTTGGAAGGCAAAGGCAGGAAGACTGCTATAAATCCAAAGCCAGCAAGGTCTATACAGTGAGCCTGGAACCCCAGTATTTGAAAGCAGAGGCAGGTGGAGCTCAAGGATAAAATCTGCCTGAGCTACTCAGCAAGTCACAGTCTCCAAAAGGGAGAAAAAAATTAAAAACAGGTCTGAAATGTCTGCATCCATTAAATTCCAATTATATAAGAAAAAATCCACACTACGAGGATTGTGGGTGTTTTCTTTTGTACTTGTTCTATTGCCCACATTCCTATGATGGTCAATAATCTGCCAACGCAGATGAGAACCACTGGTAGGAGTAGGACAGAGCATGAAAAGAAAAGAGTGGACAGCAGGAAGCATGGCAAAGGGTGGAGGAGGGCAGCCTGAGGGAGTGGCTGCATGGCATCAAGGAGTAACCCAGAGCAGCGTGCCCACAGCAGTGACTCCGGAGCCTCCTGACCACTCGGCCCGCACCTTCGTCTTGTCCTTCAAGTCCAAGGACTCCATGGGTTTGCTCTGCTGCTGCCCGAAGATCTCCAGCAGGTTGTCGTAGTTGGTGGTCAGCACCATGGTACCTCTGTCCATCAGGCTGAGGATGGACTGCAGCACCACGGGGTTCTGGATGTGCTGCTCCAGGCTGTCAAACACCTCCATCAGGCAGTCCTGGAAGAAGTTGGGCTTGGTGTCGCCTGTGCGCTGTGGGGAGGTAGATCAAGGGTTAGGAACACATGCTCGCTGTGATGGTGCATGAAACACAGGCAGAAGTAGAAGCAGGCGTATCTCTGTGAGTTCAAGGCCAGCCTGGTCTACCTAGTGAACTACAGGCCAGCCAGGTTTAAGTAGAGGCCCTGTCTCAAAATGACAACAATGACAAGAAGATAGGAACAGCAGAGGCTGATCACTGCTGTGACAGCAGAGGGTACATGAATAAGGAGGCACATTCTTACCAGAAGAAAGAATGAGGTCAGCCTTGGGGGAGGACGGGCCAAGTACAAGGACATAGCACTGCAGAATGAACACTTGGGGAAAAGCAAGGCAGAGCAGTGGGCATAGGCGGGCAGGAAAGGCCCATGGAGGTCTCTCTGAGTCCTGGAGGAGTGGGGAGCTCTCAGACTGCTGTAAGCAGGGGCAAACACAAAGGTGCTGCAGTGCTCGTGGAAACGGGGCCTGTGTGAGGCTAGAAGAGAAGTGGGGAAGATTAGCAGGGGAGGTCAGAGAGCTGACCCAGAGCCAGGTCAGAAGGTGCTATGGAAAGTCCCTACTTTCCCCAAGTGGGACAGGGAGGTGAGGAGCTAAGGGCGGGGAGAAATGACAACAGCAGACAGCTTTGCTCAAGGGAACCAAGATGGAGTTGAGCTGGACATGATAGGGGTCAAGAGGTCACACGTTCCCCAAGAAGAGCCCTAACCTAGGCTTCCTACAGCAGCACTCTGTCTCCCAGTCAGTACCATGTCAAGGGCCCACAGGTCAAGACAGAGCCACCAGGCAAGCTACCCGTAGGCCCCTCCTCCTCCTAGGAGGCTATGGTATGTCATCCTGAGGTGGCTACCCTGGTGCCTGTTAGTCCTCATCTTTATCCATGGGACCATAACCCCCTAATAAAACCAACTTGATGTCTTCTAGGGTGACTCATAAACACGCCAGCATAGCAGGGAGTGCACAGGGAGAAGAAGCATCAGATGGAGCTTCGGACACATCTCCTGACGAACAGCATCATCAGCACGACAGCCTCTCCCTGAGTGAGCCACATACCCTTGGTGTTGGGCAGCCACCCCACAGGTTTCCCTGGCCCAAGGGTAAGCCTTCATCTTCCTGTACAAGGGATTAGTACCCTTTGTCTGATGTGCCAGAAAGTAAATCTGTTAGGCCTGTGGCCCCGGTTCCTACTGCAACTACTTAAGCTGGCCTCTGGGCATGAAAGCAGCCACAGACAATGTACCAGCAAGAGGGTATGGTCACATGCTAACATGACTTTATAAAAATGGCTAGCAGGTCAGGTTTGGCCCAGCCCCTGCCTATGATGTCAGTTCTCCCTGATTAACTGAACACCTATATTTGGCACAGCTACCTAACTGAAAATGCCCCCAGCCTGGAAAGGTGAAGTGCAGCACCGGTGAAACCAGTGATCTAGTGACTCCATGCAAAGTCTCACGGGAGGGGAAGGCTTGGCAGCCCCATCTCCCATTGCTCACTGGAAGGAATGGGGGCGGGGAGGGAAGAGACAGGCCGCTAACTATACAAAGACAGGGAACTTCATGCTAAGGATGGCCAAAGCCCAGGTCCCCAGTACCACTGAGCTTCTGCATGCTCCTGAGCTGTTTCCCCAGGTTTCAATGTAGGAATCAGAATTACTACCCAGATAAAACCACAGCATTTGGGGTCTCTGGTGTTTGAGACCCCCACACCAGTCCTGCCCTTCCTGCTGACCACTTCACGGTCCTATCCTCCCTTAGACTCCCATGTCAAGTCTCCTTCTGCCTCCTCTATATCCCAGCTGCACATCTCTATGAGCACAGAGCAGTGAGAAACAGCCTCCTCCAGCTTCTCCCACGCTGCTGCTCAGCCTGCACCAGACAACACAGCCACCCATCATCTGGCTGTGGCCTCTCAGTAACTGCCCCCTGCATTCCCAACTCTGTTACCTTCTGCTACCTCGCTTTTATTGGCAGACACTGACCTCCCACCTTAAATGTCTTCTGAGGACCGGCTGTTCTCTGCAGAGATATGAGGAGCCTACTCAACCAAAACATATACACAGTGTCTCACAAACTTCACACTAAAAATGGCAGCGTAACAACATCCAGAGCCAGCCAGTCTATGGGAGCCATTACTACAAGCTGATCCAGCACCTTCAGACAGCCCAATATTGAGGTTTAAAAGGGTAGGATCCTGCTGGGCACAGTGGCAAACATCTTTAATCCCAGCATTCAGAAAGCAGAAGCAGGTGGATTTCTGAATTTGAGAACTGCCTGGTCTACAGAGTGAGTTCCAGGACAACCAAGACTACACAGAGAAATGCATCTTGAAAATCAAAACAAAACACCCCAAGGATGGTAGCCTGATAGTCTGGGCACTAACAAACAGTACCTCTGCTCATGGAGGCCTAGTGTTAAACTTACAACTCCCTCAACCTAGAACCTCTGCTCATGGAGGCCTAGTGTTCAAGTTACACACTCCCTCAACCTAGAACCTCTGCTCATGGAGGCCTAGTGTTCAAGTTACACACTCCCTTAACCTAGAACCTAAAGCTAGCACTGTGGAACCTGATGTGTGTGAGACTCACAGGTGACATCTTCCGGATCAGATCATGGGCCACAACCAGCAGGTCCCGGTCCTTCATCACCTTCCTCCGGAACTCGGCAACGTCCCCAGGGTGCAGAACCTCTAACTGCTCCGCAGCCTCAATGACCGCCTCGATGCAGCTCATCCAAGAGCAGAGCGCTCGGATACCTGGGGCCACGGCTGCACTCACGCCAGTCCCA
>CM052718.1:17591020-17619844 GCA_028551405.1 Uromys caudimaculatus
TGAAGGCATGAAGGAGTCGTGAAGAGCAGCTGAGGCTCGGGCACTGTGAGAGGCCGCGGAAGGCCATTGGTGAAGGTGCAGCCTCAGTTGCATTGACAGCCCAGGATTGAAGGAGTCATGCAAAGGAGGTGAGGCTTGGCACCATGAAGAGAGCCTATGAGAGGCTGTTGGTAAAGCCTAGTTGCAGCGGAAGACAGCAGTGTTTTGGAGATGCCAGTACCATGAGATGACCACCAAGAACAGTAGCAGCAGTGGAGTACAGGCATCTATCTGGAGCCATGTGTGCTACGAATCCACAAGATCGTGAGTGGATCCCAGACATTGGACGGTTGGAATTTGATTTCGCTTTTGATTGTGACTGCCCTGATATATTTTCCCTCCTGAAGAAAGAAGGCATTTTAGTGGAGCCCACAGTTAAGAGACTTTGAATTTTTAAAGACTTTGAATATTTAAAAGAGACTGAAATGTTAATATGTAAGAATTTGTAAAGACTGTGGGACTTGTAAAGTTATTTAGATTTTGGGGATGAATAAGGAAGTAAGGGTCAAGGCTTATTGGTGATGTGTTTGTGTGTCAAGTTGACAAGGGGTCAAGTGTACTGGCTGGTTTTGTGTGTCAACTTGACACAAGCTGAAGTTATCACAGAGAAAGGGGCTTCAGTTGAGAAAATGCCTCCATGAGATCCAGCTGTAAGGTATTTTCTCAGTTAGTGATCAAGGGGGGAGGGCCCCTTGTGGGTGGTGCCATCTGTGGGCTGGTAGTCTTGGGTTCTATAAGAAAACAGGCTGAGCAAGCCAGGGGAAGCAAGTCAGTAGGAAACATCCCTCCATGGCCTCTGCATCAGCTCCTGATCGCTGACCTGCTTGAGTTCCAGTCCTGACTTCCTTTTGTGGTGAACAGCAGCATGGAAGTGTAAGCTCAATAAACCCTTTCCTCCCCAACTTGCATCTTGGTCATGATGTTTGTGCAGGAATAGAAACCCTGACTAAGACACCCTTCTTCTCCAGAGCCAAGAGAGACAGACAAACACCTACTACCCAGCCTGGCAGTACTAGGATCACCCTGATTTACAGGGGAAATCCCGGAAACCTACTTTAATCCCTGGCCACTGTGTCCATTCTGAGTAGATAATGTGGCTCCTGCCAGGGGCCAGTATGACGCCTGCCAGGGTGTTGCTGCTGTGTATCGTTCAGGTAGGTTGTACAAATTCATGAATAGGTGTGCGCACAAAATGAGTTTCATGGCAGACCAGACATCTTTCTTTGTTATACCAAAGGTGGCCTACCCCAGGAGCTATCAGTATGTTTGAAATGCATGTGCCTGTGGAAGTCTGTGAGAGTACGGTAATGATTACTGAGCACATACTATGTGCTAAACCGCCCTATGACACCTTCATTCTCACAGCAACCCTGTGCAGTAAGGATTGTGTCTCTCTTTTTTTTTTTTTTTTTTTTTTTAACA
Organism: Uromys caudimaculatus; assembly: GCA_028551405.1. NCBI lineage: Eukaryota > Metazoa > Chordata > Mammalia > Rodentia > Muridae > Uromys > Uromys caudimaculatus. The sequence goes on from CM052718.1 coordinate 17,592,482, forward strand.
GATTCAGAAAACAGAGTCAGAACTGGGGAGATAGCTCCGTGTGGGTAAAGTATTTGCCATGCAGCCATGAAAACCTGAGTTTGAATCCCCAGAACCTACCTAAAAGTCAGACATGATTGCACACCCACAGGGAAATGAGAGGCAAAGACATGAGGAATTCCAGAAGCTCCAAAGCCAGCTAGTCCGGCACATGAGGCTGTGAACAACATAAAACAGACCCTGTCCCAAACAAGATGGAAGGCCGGGACCCACATAGAAGTTTGACCTCTGAACTCCACAGTAATGCCATGACATACATATGCATGTGCTCATACACACACACACACACACACACACACACACACACACACACACACACCACACACACACACACACACACACACCACACACACACCACACACACACACACACACACACACACACACACACACACACACACACACACACACACGAGAGTTTAAAGTAACTAGTCAGGTTGCCTGGGTGTGCTGCTGTCTGGTTTGCTACAGAAAGAGCTTTCCACAGCCAGAAAGGAAAGAACTGCCAGATTCAGTGAGACATCCCAGGGTGGACAGAAAAGATACGAGGTGTCACATGACAACATGTTGTCGCCCCCTCCTACCCACACACTCCCACTGGAGAGGAAGCTGTTACATTACTATAGCATTGGAAGGCCTCCATCAAACAGGCCCTGCATCAGTGTACAGGCTGGGCAGACACAGAACTTGGGTCACTACCACAGCCTATGTAAATACCAAGCACTATAGCCACTTGAAGGTATGTGTCATCATGCATGCAAGCCGTAAACACTAAAGACCAGAAACCAACAATGTCTCTGGACCCTCCCCTCTATCCCACATACACCCAAGTCAGCTTCCTACCGAAGTCGCCCAGGTTACCCTGACTCTGGGAGGAAAGGACTGTGTAGACAATGCAAGATGGTTTTGCTGGTAGCACAGCCTGGGATAAGCTCTCTGACCCACTTCACCCCTATTGGCTGTGCCTGCCTCACCCCCACAGCACACCTTTACTCCATGGAGGGCCTCCTTACTGCTGACCTGAAACTCTGCAACAGGCTGCTCTGAGACCCTCCTCTCCCAGGTCTCCTGCACCCCCAACAGCCATTAAATAGTTGGGGACAGTTAGGCACTGAATAAGCATTCACAAGCTCACTGTGCTAGGAGCTCAGGACACAACAGGAAAACCACAATTGTCCTTTGTGGAGCTGACTGTTTAGCCAAGAAAAAATGACCATCAACGGGAGTGGTGAGGCCAATAAGACCAGGGAGTAAAAGATAAGTCACATAAGGGAAAGACTTGACTATCAGAAACTTGGAAAATATATATCTGACCAAGGATCTAATCTAAAATATATAAAGAACCTTCATAGTTCAATAATGAGGTAAAGGGTCTGATTTTTAAAAACCTGTAGACTATATTTGTAAAAGCAAATTGAAACTAAACAAGAAGGATGAAGCTCACTTTGCACATGCAAAGCCCATGAGCAACCTGCAGCAATGGAAGATTTAAGAAATGTAATTGAGTAATTATTTGAACACATGATTTTCCAGAGAAGACTCGGAGATGGCATGTGGGCACCTGGAAGACTGCTCTGTGTTATTATCCATAAGGGATATGCAAATCAAAACCACTCAGAGGTACAAATACACACTAGAATGTTCAATTAAAAAGCCAGATGGAGCCGGGCAGTGGTGGCGCACGCCTTTAATCCCAGCACTTGGGAGGCAGAGGCAGGTAGATCTCTGTGAGTCAACAAAGTGGACTTCAGGCCAAGCAAGGCAAAACCAGTGAGACCAATGACTCTTACCAAGCACACACATGATACACAGATAGACATGTTGTCAGTTCCTAGAACCCCTGCATTCCTGAGGACAGGTGGCTAACCCATGCCAAGTGAGACCCCTACTGTGAAGCAAGCATGCCAGGCGGAACACAGTTCCACAGCCTGGGACCTCATCAGAACCTGCCACATGAGAGGCTATCACCACAGCTTCCAGGATGATGAGGCTGCAGTGGGTCCCAAACCTCTACCGGCCCCACTCCCTGGACAGCGCTCTGCCAAGAGTGGATGGTGGGGAATCCCAGTTCACCAGGCTTGTGTGGCAGGCTGCCAGGGTGGCAGATCTCCAGAAGAGAGTGCTCTGGAGTGCCATAAAATGCAATGGTTTATTTGCAGTTGAGAGGACAGAGTCTGACTGGAAGGCAAGAGTGGTGATGGAAGGGCCATCCACATGGCTCTGAAGCGGCTGACTCTCCTAGCAGAGGAGAAGATAAGGAGAGAAAAGCAGCAGGGGGAAGACTCTTAGGCCTGCTCCAAAGTAGCCTCCAGTGCATCGCTAGCCAGCTGATGACAGCCAGCATACCGCTCGCACTTCATACCTGGACTCTGTAACAATGGATCAACCAAACATGGATCAAAAAGATTCAGGGAGAGCTGGAGAGACGGCTTGATGAATAAAGTACTTACTGTGCAAGCATAAAGACCTGAGTTCAAATACCCAACTCACTTGCAAAAGTGAGTTGTGGTTGTGCACATCTATAACTCCAGACTGGGGTGGAGGAGAGAGATTCAAGGATCCCAGGGCTTCTAGGGCCAGCCAGTCTAGCTGAAGCAGTGAACTCCAGAGCCAGTGGCAGACCGTGTCTAAAAAATAAGGTAAGAGGCCCAGTGTGATGGTGCACACCATTAATCCCAGGACTCGGGAGGCAGAGGCAGGTAGGTGTCTGTGAGTTTGAAGTCAGCCTGGTCTACAGAGTGAGTTTCAGACCACAGCTACACAGTGAGACCCTGTCTCAAAAAGCAAAAAGAAAAAATAAGTCTCCGTGTGGTGGTACACACCTTTAATCTCACCATTTGGGAGGCAGATCTTTGTGGTTGAGGCCAGCCTGGTCTACAGAGCAATTTTCAGGACTGCCAGGGGGGCTTAGTGTCTTAGCTGCACCTTCACCAGTGGCCTTCCATGGCCTCTCCCAGTGCCAAGTCTCAGCTGCTCTTTATGACTCATTCATGCTTCAAAACCAGTTCCACCTGGGTAACTGTTCCACCTCACCAAGTCCAGCTGCAGCACAAGGTACAACCCCGGCTATCTCTGGAACACAGCGCCTTTGTTCTCTCAGAAAACACTTCTCAGGAGATTTCACCTCAGTGACGCTGCTCTCTTCCTAATCACCACTAATTTCTTAGCTCCAGCTAACTAGCATCAACTGTCCCAGTAGGCCCTTCTGTTTTTCACTCTAAAGCCAGAGATGCATGGCCAAAGCTGCCAAGCTCTGCTGCGTGCTGGGGCTGGAACAGGGCCCCTTGTTCTATTACATTCATCACTAGCTTCCTCATTTCCAGCTCCTTCACTGCCTAAGTTTGGCTGTCCTGAATCTTGCTCTGAAGGTTGACCTTGAAACTCAGATGTGCAGTCCTATCTCCTGGGATTAAAGGTGTGGACCACCATGCCTGGATCTAAACTTAGCTAGGTAGGACCTTGCCCCAGAGTCCCACTCCCTTAATGTTATCTCCTAGAACGCAGGATTTGACTCCACTTCAGTTCCTGGTGCCTCTTTAATACTTGAACAATATATTTTATATTTTTCCTTTCTAAGCTTGCTACACTTGTTCAAAACGCTCTTCATGAGACTTAACCAGAGAACAGTCTCTGCTAGGCTTTTTTTGAGACTTCCTTTGTCAATGCAATTAATTTAAATCTCTTTACTTTAGCCTCATGTGAACTCTTCCTACAAGGGCAAAAAGCAGCCACATTCTTCACCAAAATACCACAAAAACAGTCGTTATGCCATATACTGAAATTCTTCTCCTCTGAAACCTCTTGGGTCAGATCTTCATAGTTAAAATCACTCATAGCAACAAAGTTTTCCATATTCTTGCTAGAATAACCCATTAAGTCTCATTTAAAGCATCCCATTGCCGGGCAGTGGTGGCGCATGCCTTTAATCCCAGCACTTGGGAGGCAGAGGCAGGTGAATTTCTGAGTTCAAGGCCAGCTTGGTCTACAGAGTGAGTTCCAGGACAGCCAGGGCTACACAGAGAAACCCTGTCTCAAAAAAAAAAAAAAAAAAAGAAAGAAAGAAAGAAAAAAGAAAAGAAAAAAGAATGCATCCCATTGCTTTCCAAATCCAAAGTCCCCAAATTCACATTCTTCCAAACAAAAGCATGGTCAGGCCTATCATAGCAATACTCCAGTCCCTGGTACCCAACTAGTTAGGGTTTTACTGCTGTCAACAGACACCATGACCAAGGCAAGTCCTATAAAGGACAACATTTAATTGGGGCTGGCTTACAGGTTCAGAGGTTCAGTCCATTATCATCAAAGTAGGAGCATGGCAGCATCTAAGCAGGCATGGTACAGGCAGAGCTGAGAGTTCTACATCTTCATCTGAAGGCTGCTAGTGGAAGACTGACTTCCAGGCAGCTAGGGTTAAGGTCTTAAGCCTCTCCCACAAGGCCACACCTCCTGATAGTGCCACTCCCTGGGCCAAGCATAGACAAACCATCACACAGGGCTACGTGGAAAAACCCTATTTCAAAATAACAAATAAAAAAGAAAAAAGAAAGAAAGAAAACCCCTTCAACAACAGTAATAGTAAGGTGGAGAGGGCAGAGAGATGGGGAGGGATGCTAGCTGCCTCCGACAGCCTCGGGGCATCCCTGAAGCCCACATGAAGGAAGAGGACCAACTCCTGATAGCTCCCCCGACCTCCACACACCTGCCATCTCCTGCCACGAATTAAATGGATGTAAAAGAGCATGTTTTAAAATGTATTTTTATTTCACATGCATCGGTGTTTGGCCTGCACATATGTCTATATGAGGGTGTAGGATCCCCTAGAACTGGGATTACAGACAACTGTGATCTGCCATGTGGGTGCTGGCCATTGCCCCTGGCTTCACTGGAAGAATGGTCAGTGCTTTTAACCGCTGAGCCATCTCCCCTGCCCCAACAGGTGCAGAGTGATAAAGACATTTGACAGTGACCTCTGGCCTCCATTTCTGCATGCATAGGCAAGGCCACCTGCTCATGCATGCATACACTGTAAGAACTGTGGCTAGGGCGATAGAGGCTTTCCCCCTTTACTCTCTGAATAACACAACTCTTACACAGCCTCTGCACATAACAGGAACTGGCCACGGTGCCTCCACCTGCTGCTCCAGCTGCTCAGGAGGCTGAGATCAAAGGAGCCTTTGAGTCCTAGAGTTTGATCCCAGTCTGGGAGACACAATGGTACCTTATCTGAAGGCAAATAAAACTAGCCTTGCGTTAAGGAACCTACCAGCAATTTTAAGTATATAGAAGTCACTTGTGGTATGACTTAGAGGTAGAATGCTTGTCTAGCGTGTGCAAGCTCCTGGGTTCCTTCCCAGCACTATCATAAGAATTAATAAAACAGAAATGGGAGGGTAGCAAAGGTTATGTGTACAGATGTTCAGCTGTGTACATAGGGATTTAAGCATTGATGCATCTTGGTATTAGTGGGCATGCCGGAACTAGTCCCCAAGGATAACATAACTTAAATCCTGCCACTGCAAGGGTTGAGGAGTATGTAGGAGCCATGATCCCTCTAGCTCACTCAGATGACAATATTAGTACCTGCAACCCCTTCTTCCTGTGAGTGACAGACTTCCACACCCATTGCTCCTGCTGGGCTCTGTGGATACAGCCTAAGCAGCCTGTACGCAACTTCCCCAGTTCCCCCAACCCTAGTTGAGGTGGCATTATCACATCCCCAGTGGCCCTGGCCCTGAGCCCATGAGTCCCGCCCCTTTTCCTGTCACCTCATGCCACGCCATCACCATGTTCTTTACCCCCATCGAATTACACTCCCACCTGGTTCCCATCTGCTCCGTTCCATGCTAATCTGTTCGTATCTCCTGCCTTGGTTACTGCAGAGCCTACACTTGCCTCGGGGGTCTCCCTGTCCCAAAACATCTATGGTTCAAATCTAGAAATGTCTCCCAAAGGCTTAAGGTTAACTCTTGAGCCTCAAACAGAGGCAGCATTTGGTTCCTGATTGGTTCGTGAGACCTTATGGAGGCGGCACTTGGTTCCTGATTGGTTCGTGAGACCTTATGGAGGCGGCACTTGGTTGCTGATTGGTTCGTGTGACCTTATAGATGGACTGGTCCATGAATGTGTCCATAATGTGACAGGCTACTGGGACTCAGTATTGGCCATGAGATGTAGCTGAAAGGTCTCCATCTTTAATGTGTGTTCTTTAGAACCACATCTTGTCCCTGGTCTTTCTCCCCCTCTTCTCCCCCTCACCAAATCCTTCTTCATCACCAAGAGGTATCATCCTCACCCCACCATGCCCTCTCTATCATGATATTCTGCCTCATCACAGGCCCCAAAGCATCGAAGCCAAGTAACCAGGGGCTGAGACTTCTGAATCCACAGCCAAACTAAAAATGTCCTCTTTTCGGTTGGCTTCCTTGAGCATTTTGTCATTGCAACAGAGGGCTCAGTGGTACGCCATCCTCCACAGAGCAGCCAAGTGGGCTTTGTCAAGTGTATTTTCAGTCTGAAACTGTTCCATGGTCTTCTATCACACTCAATAAAAGCCACCGCCCCACAGTGAAAGACCTCAAGAGCTCTGGCCCACTGACCTCATTTATCTCAACTCTTTCACCCACTGGGGCACACCCTCTTTCTGACCTTGAGGGTGCCAAACACTGGCAGTGTTGTGTCTGCCTCATTCCTGCACATAGCAGGTGTCCAGTGAATAGTGAACCAGGGGCTGCTTTTTCCAGACTCCTTCTTCCCTGTGTTGGTCGGGGTTCTCTAGAGTCACAGAACTTATGGATAGTCTCTATATAATAAAGGAATTTGTTATGATGACTTACAGTCTGTAGTCCAACTCCCCAAAAATGGTCCAGCTGTGAAGTCCAAGGATCTAATAGTTGCTCAGTCCCATGAGGCTAGTTGTTTAAGCTGGTCTTCTACGGAGGTAGATTCCAACAGATGTGCTAGCAAGTAAGTGCAAGCAGATGAAGAAGAGTGAATCTTCCTTCTTCCAATGTCCTTCTGTAGGTCTCCAGCAGAAAGTGTGGCCAAGATTAAAGATGTATACCACCACCAAGCCCGGATCTGGGATTTGTTTTGTCCCAGGCTGACCTTGAACTCAGAGATCTCCTTGCCTCAGTCTCCTCCCTAGGATTCAAAGCCACTATGCCTTAAGATCTCCATGCCAAGATCCGGGTCAGAAACTTGTATCTCCCAGCCTCAAAATCTGGATCACAGGTGAGCCTTCCAATTCTGGATTGTAGTTCATTCCAGATATAGTCAAGTTGACAACCAGGAACAGCCATTACACTCCCCTTGCACTGTGCTGGGTGGGGGAGGCATAGAAATGAGTCAGATGCCTTCCTGCCCTCCAGGGGCTCATTCTTGGTTCACACCCATCAGTGGACTTCACAAGTCTGTGCAAGATTACCATAATAATCGGCCACACACAGGGTAGCTGGGATGGAAACCTACTTCATATGGTTTGGGAAGAGAGATCGGGGTACCTACATGACCTAGTTGCTGTGAGCCTCAGTCCTTAGCTCTTTTCATGGCCTGTGGTAATTTGAATATGCTTGGCCCAGAGTGCCCACTGTTAGGAGGTTTGGCCTCATTGGAGGAAGCGTGTCACTGTGGGTGTGAGCTTTAAGACCCTCGACCTAGCTGCCTGGAAGCCAGTCTTCTCCTGTCTGCCTTCAGATGATGGTGTAGAACTCTCAGCAGCTCCTGCACCATGCCTGCCTAGATACTACCATGCTCCCTCCTTGATGATAATGGACGGAACCTCTGAACCTGTAAGCCACCCCCAATTAAGTGTCATCTTTATAAGAGTTTTCTTGGTCATGGTGTCTGTTCACTACAGTAAAACTCTAACTAAGACGTGGTCAGAGATCTCAAGGCTAGCCCTCATATCCTCCCTACCCCTCCCCCACATCCCTTTTTTCTCAACAGGTCTCATGAGTAGCCCATATTGTCCTTAAACCAACTATGTTGCCCGAGATGATCTTTTTTATTTTTTATTTTTTTATTTTTTTTTTAGAGACAGGGTTTCTCTGTGTAGCCCTGGCTGTCCTGGAACTTACTCTGTAGACCAGGCTGGCCTCGAACTCAGAAATCTGCCTGCCTCTGCCTCCCAAGTGCTGGCGTTAAAGGCGTGCGCCACCACTGCCCAGCTCCGAGGTGACCTTGAACTCCTGATCTTTCTGCCTCCTCTTCCTGAGCTCTGGGATTACAAGCATGTGCCACCACACCAGCTCTGGGGACTTTTATAAGAACACCGATCTCAGTGGTGAGGACTCCAGCTTCAGTACCACTCTCCAAAGGCTCCCATCCTAATATCACCCACTGAGAGTCAAGACTTCAGTGGCCTGGGAAGAAGAGTCTAGTCACTGGGGCTATCACTAGTTTGTGTCTGTGTTTGTGTGTGTGTGTGGGGGGAGTTGCCTTCCTTCAGCTGGAAGTAACTTACCTACTGTAAACAGCCCCAAAGCTCCCCTTTCAGTGATGAGGGTGGGCTGGGACTTGTTTTGCACACCCCAAACAGGGAAGCATCTTGGTATGTGTCCCAGAAAATATACATCTTTTGAACCCAGACCCTGGTCAGGGACAGATCCTTTACATGCATGCATGAGCACAGCAGACTTGGTGTCCTCCCTGCTCCCTGTACATCCTGCAGCCTCTTAGGCTCACTCTGTGACAATCTTGCTCACCGACTTCTCACCTTCCTGCTGATCTAGGGACCTAAAATGTCCATTACCTTGTTCAATTGTCATATGCTAGTTGAGCTCACTAGGAGGCTGGCTCTGAAAACTAGCTGTCATCCTGTCCTGTTTCCGATTCGAGCATGATTAGCTAGAGTCTTCCAAAGCCCTTTGTCTGGGAGTGGGCACCCCTTTAACTGTGACAGGAAGGATGGAACAACATGGACATAAACCATCCATCCCAACAGGTGCCTGCACTGGGAAAGGGAGGCTGGAGGCTCAGCCACAGAGAGAAAACGGCCAGTTGGGAACTCAGCGGACCACCTCAACTTCCCCAGTCAGTTTCTGCTGGATGGTGAGAGGACCCACTTTAATGACATCACCTCTCACTTGGAAGCCTCACCTGATGGCGTCCTCCACCCTGCCCAGGGCCCTCCATGGGAAGCCCAAGATGGCTGCTTAAAGGGCTTTCTTAGTTGGTTTCCGATGGCTGATTTCAGTGCCTGATTTGATAATGTTTTACTTTCTACCTATCTATCATCTATCATTTATCTATCTACCTTCCTATCTGTGTATCATCTATTCATCATCTATCTCTATCTACCTACCTACCTACCATCCCTACTTACATACCTCTTGCTATTCAGTCTTTTATTTGAGCTTGCTGTCTACCTAATAAACCCACTCATTCTAAACCAAAAGCAAAGATCATTCTCCAGAAGGCCCAGATCAGAGTCATGAAGATGCTCTCTGGGAAAGTGGTTTAAGAAACTAGGTCAGGCTAGCCCTGTAACAGCCCAGATCCAGCAGCACATTTAACAGATGGGGAGACGAAGACTCAGAGCTCAGGGGTGAGCAACACACGTGTCCTCAGCAGCTCTCACCACCATAGGTTTTTTTTGGGGTTTTGGTTTTGTTTTGTTTTGTTTTATTTTTCGAGACAAGGTTTCTCTGTGTAGCCTTGGCTGTCCCAGTACTCACTCTGTAGACCAGGCTGGCCTCGAACTCAGAAATCTACCTGCTTCTGCCTCCCAAATGTTGGGATTAGAGGCATGCACCACCAACTGCCCGGCATTTGAACACAGTGTCCCCACCTCCTGAGACCCAGTGTCCATCCCCTCAGTGTGACGTTACCCACATGTCCATCCCCTGCTTCTCCTTTCACTTGGACATTAACACTTAAGATTTTATTTAGCATATTCATAAAGTTGGACCAAGATGTCTTGTCTCACATATGGTCCAGTCAGAGTATAAACACCATCACTGCTTAACGGCAGGGCCAGGCCAATGGCCTGGAGCTGGGGCTTGGTTGTTTCAGTCTTGGAGCTTGCTGGAGAACACCTCGGCTCTGTCTAGGGCTGGGCCCCGGTTCACAGATGAGTAGGAAGGCTCAGAGGCCCCCAGGGTCTTGGGGACTGCCTCCTGGGTGATCTGAGAGCCATGTGTCATTTCCCCATCAGTACTGCCCATGTCCCTGAGAGAGAGAGAGAGAGAGAGAGAGAAAGAGAGAGGGAGAGAGAGAGAGAGAGAGAGATTAGGGGAGCAGAGCAGACCTGGACTCCCCCAGTTGTTCAGGGCTCTAACTTAGACATTACATTGCCTTCCAGGACATAATCTCAACAAGCCAGGATTTTTGGAGCCCTTGTTGTATGTTAGGCCTTAGGAATAAGGGAAGGATCACCCTTCTTGAACTTGTATAGATAGTGTCACGTCTTTGAGCTAGAGAATTGGAGGCCATTGTTCCAAGTCCTCAAAGTGCCCTGATCATCAGGAAAGACAGATCAAAGTCAAGAATGCTCACAGAGACACAAAAAAGAAAAAAAAAAAAAAAAGAAAAAAGAAAAAAGAAAAAAAAAACAAAGAATGCTCACAGAGAGAGGACAAGTCCAGATGGAAGGCTTCCTGGAGGAGGAGGCAGATACTTTGATCCTGAAAGAGGATCGTGGGCAGAGAGGGGCTCAGGGGATGAAATAGGAAGACTCTGCCCTGAATGTTACTATTGCCTCCATTTTCCATGTGGGGAAACCGAGAACCTGGATGCCTTGCTAAGGTCACTCCATCACAGCTAAAGCTTGTCTTCTTTGTGGGGTGTTGGGATTGAATCCAGAGCCTTCTACGTACTAGGCAAATGCCACACCACTGAGCTATACTCCCAGTCCAAGAAGTGAGATCTGAATGGGCCCACTGCCCACAAACTGGGATGCACTTGCATCCTTCCCTCTCCTGGGCACTTCCCTTGCCAGATGAAGGACATGACCCTGAGATACCAAGGCTTTGCTTGCTCTCACCAGCACCATGGCAGGCTGCCCCTTACCCTCACTCCCTGTCTTGTCTCAGAGAACCCGGATGCTAAGTCTTTCCAGGGGAAGGTGTCATCCTGTCTCCAGGCTCCTGCCCTCCCAGCTGACTGAACTCACACAAAGCTGAGGATGATGGCTCCAGCGAAGCCCACAAGCAGGAAGAAGGGCAGGGAGCCTAGGATGGACGTGATGACAATCATGCCTCCGCTCCGCCGGCCAGGCCACGTGTCGATGGTCGAGTAGGGAGTAGCTGCAGAGGACCACAGCCCACTTAATCCCCAGAAAATGCCCCACCCTGGGTCTTCTCCCAGGGACAGGCAAGGTAACCTCCTGCCTTGGTTGCCTGGAATCCAAGGTAACCTAGGAGCCCGGGGCAGTAATTGCTCTTCCCAGGCTTTGGCCCAGTGACTCCTCTGCTCCTCACCCCTTCCCGCAGTCTGAGTCTTTCTGGTGTCTTCCCCTTTTTGCCTAAGTCGGGTTATATATCACTTCTGGTGAAATGGATGGCATACATAGTCTAAACAAAATAAAGCTGAGCAAAGGGCTCAGAGGGGACGTGGCTCTGGTTATCTTTCTGGTTATTGGCGTCAGGATGGCCGAGCGATCTTTCTGGTTATTGTCACCCTTGGAAATGATGGACAGGTCCTACATTGAGCAAGTGGCTTGTGGCACTGTCTATACTGAGTTCAACTCCACTCTGGTACCTCAGGTTTAAGCAGTCTCATCTGTATACTGTCCCCAGAAGCCAACCCTTTAAGACCGGGTCCAGGAGTGCTGGGCCTGCTGCTGCCTTTAGGGTTCCTAGGAACCCCACCAGGCTAGCCAGGCGTGGAGATGGAGGTATCCGCCATGTGAGGGTCAGAGGCCAGGCTTAGAGCCAGGACTCAGCTCCGAGGATCTCATCCCCCCCAACACACACTTACGCCGGTTGGTCCGGATGGGATCTGACCACAGTGTCTGGTCCTGCACCAAGCCTGTGGACATGTTGACCAGGACATATTTGAATCTGGAAGAAGATGCAATAAGGGTGACTTTCATCTAACCTGGGCACCCAGCCACAGGAGGGAGGAGCACCATGGGGAGCACACAGGAAGACGTCCAGGAGACAGCCACTTCGTGAGGTCAGGACAACAGAAGGATGCTGGACTTGACCACACGTCCCCTGGATCCTCCTCCTGCTTCATAGCATCTGCTCTGGGAAGCCTTCCTCCTTGGGCACCCCTTTTATTTTGTGCGCCTGTAGCACCCCTGCTGGGTAATCCACACATCCTCCTGGCAGCTGCGGTCCTTCCGATCACAAAGAGAATTAGAAACCCAGCCCAATAGCATTCATCACCAGTACCGGTTCCCTTGAATGAGGGGTGTCTTAGGTGCAAGACTCCCCAAACAAGGGCTGCTAATCAGAAGAGAAGACCCAGAGAGACAATCAGCTCTCTACCCACTTAAGTCCCAGTTTAGACAGTGGACTGGATAGTCCGAGGAACAATTCATCTACAGCCTATAGTTTAGTGACCCTTAAAATTAAAGCACCCTTAGGGAGCTGTGGCTGTAGCTCAGTGGAAGGGCACATGTTCAGCATGTGGGAAGCCATAACAGCACATAGAGCCTTAATCCAGGCAGCACGGGAGTGGGGGGTGGGGGATGAGGGGTGTTTAAGCCTAGCCTGGGTTACAAGAAGGCATGTCTCAAAGCAAAAGAGGAGGTGGGAAGGAGAAAGGCAGGGAGGGAGGGAGGGATGGTGGGAAGGAGGCAGTAAGAGAGGAAGGAAGGAAAGAGGAAAGGGAAGACAGGGTGGATATCAAACTGTCTGCAGAGCAAGGTGCCAAGCAGGGCCCCGCTGGGTCTCTGGGTACCTGCTGCAAACCAGGAAGCCCACCCTCCCTGACACCTGATGGCAGAGCAAGTGTGGCTTCCCCCATTTTGTCCCCCCTTTGGGTCTTCCATCCTCCCACAGCTGCTAGCCCACCCTCCCTGACACCTGATGGCAGAGCAAGTGTGGCTTCCCCCATTTTGTCCCCCCTTTGGGTCTTCCATCCTCCCACAGCTGCTGACACCCACCTGTACTCAGTGGCTGCCGTCAGGGGTGGGTTGCAGAGGCCCTGGAAGTTGGGGTCCCAAAAACAGGTCCCATTGTTGCCCACCCTGACTAGGTATGCGTTCAGGATCTCTGAGGCCTGGGTCTCATCTCCAACAGCATCCAGGCTGGGCAAGTCACCACAAGGAGTCAGGTCAAAGGCCGCAGCTTTATAGGGGCCTGACCTCCCACCCTGGGTTTGCCGGAAGGTGGTGCTCAGTGGAGTGCCAGCGCTGTCCTGCACAGACACATTCCTGGAGATGGCTGCAGAGATGATGCAGGAAGTCAAGACCCTGGCCACGCCAACTCAGCAGCAAGCACTCAGTCTCCCACAAACACCTGAGTCCAGATCTGTCCAGGTTGGTGCTGGGTACTAGGATGACTGGCACGTGCTCAGTGGTAACAGTGAAGCTGGCCTGGGGGCACCTCACTGTGAGGTACTGGATCCATCTCTCACTCACTGTCTTGCAGTGTCCTTCCAGCTCCACAAACCTCTGCCATCTGTAGCTGGCAGCCCTGGATTCTTTCCTCTCTAAAATGGGAAGGGCCGGGATAATGCTAAGGTGGTGTGGTCGGACCCATATTGGGTCTCAGATTTCTTTCTTTATTTCTTGGGTGACCTTGGACTAACCACTTGACATCTCTGGCCCCTGGACTTCTGGTGAAAAAAGGACATACCCCAGGGTGTCCACAGATTGGGTGCATGTAGGCAGTAATAAAGGCCTGCTGACAGGACAGGATGCTGGGGTTAAGAGGCTGTTACTGGGTAGTTGGTCCCCAAACCCAGGAGCTTGCATCAAAGGGTTGTGGTTTGGATCACAGGGAGCAATCCTGAGAAAAAAACCTGAAAGGACCAGGTTCAAAGGTCAATGAGCTCAGAATGGAGCTGCCAGAGCCCCAGAGATGGGAGACAGTGGCTCTAAAGTGGGCAAGACAGATGGTGCTAGGCAGGTACTCTGAAATTGGTGTGGCTCCCTCACACCAACCTGGCAAGGGCAGTCTGGGGCCATAGCCACAGTGGTGACAGTGTGTGCATGAACAGTGATGAGCAAGGGCATCCCGGACCATCACAGGCATGCAGTATCCCACCCCACCCCCACCTCCTTCCTCTTCCATGTAGACTGTCAAGTGTGCTTGTGGAGGGCAGCGGGTACCTTACCTGAGTCAACCATAGCGTAGAGGTAAACCTCGTAAGAGCCACTGAGTGGCTCTGAGCTATCAAACATGCACAGAGGCTTCTCCAAGGCCACGGTGGTGAGGGTAGGGTTGTTGGTGGCAAAGGTCACACTGGCCAGTTGGGGTTGGAGGTTCACAGCTGGGGAAGGCAATGGGGGTAGGAGCTGACCTCTGGCACAAGAGTCATTGAGCACTTGCTGCAGGTTCAGCACTGGGTTTGGTTCTCCTGATGGGCCATCCCATGGACTTCTCTCAGAGATAATCAGGGCCCCTGTGCCCACCTTGCTGGTCATCCTGGGCAGACACATCCTGGGGTGGGGCACCCCACCCCAGTCAGACAGCTGCTGTTCTCTAGCTGTCTCTGTAAGGTCTCTCTGTCCCCATGGGCCCTTCCCCCTCTCTCCCATACTCTTCACTTGAACTGTCTACCCTAACAAGCAAACCTCATCTAATTTCCTTTCTCTCGGACCCTTTGCGGCTCCCCATTGGCTTCCCACATAGTCTAGTCTTTCAGGAAAGGCAGTGAGGTCCCAAAGTTCAGGGCTTTCACTTGTCTACTCTCAGCTTGAATCGTTGCAGGCTTCCCCTCACTACCTGCCTCAGCCACAAGGATCAACAAGCCAATTCCAGGATGGGCCATCCCTCCCACTCCAGGAACCTGCTGCTCTACCTCCCCCCAGTCCAGGGGTTACCACAGGATTGGGTGGGTCTGCTCTCTGCAGCTCCTGTGTGGCAACACCCATCACAGGGTTGAGGCCAGCCCAGGGGTGGGCTCTGGGATTCCTGGCAGTTACTACAGCTGCTAATATCTGTGTCCCTAGTGCAGGTGCCTATTCCTGGACCCCCTAAATGAGATTCCCAGGGCCACTCCATGTCTCCACTCCTCTCAGGCCTCCCTGGATACGCCCCGGTGTTCTCGTCCCCGGCTTACTCCAGCCACTCCTCAGGCATCCGAGGGCCAGCAGGGACCAGAGCAGGAGCATTGCCCGAGATGAGCCTCTGCGATGCGCCTCTGCAATGCACTCAGCCTGCGAGCGCGCACCTGGCCCCCGCAGCTCGGCTCACCTGCTACCTGCAAGGGCATGCCCCGCCCCTCTCAAGCGGACCAATCCGAAGCCTCTCCTTGAGATATTTACATACAGTCCCGCCCTGAGCTCCTCCAGCCAGGGCTGTGCTAGGGACCAGCAACTAAAGCGCTGGTCCTTCTCTGGGTCTTCTGCAAAGCTCCTAAGGTGTGCTGAAGCTGAGCTGCCGCTTTCACAGTGTTGTCTGAGCCAACCCAATCTTTGGAACCTCAGTTTCTATACTGTAAAGCAGAGATGCTAATTCTCACAACCATGAGCCCATACTATGTGCCAGACACTGATAAAATTAACAATCATGAAAAGAGAAATTCCTGGGTGATGGCTCTTTCCGTTCACAGGCCATGCAAGACAGAGGCCCAGGGAGGCAGGGAAGGAGCAGAAACCTCTTCCTGAGAGGCAGTGAACAATAGTGATGGTGGGCTGAGGTACAGCTCAGTGGTAAATGCTTGCCTAGGCCAAAACTGAAGGGGAAGGGTGGGATAGAAGAAAGCCTACTCTTTTGTGCTGCACCTCTTCAGCTGATGGTTCCTTCAAGATGAAGCTAAACATCTACCTAGCCACTGCTGTCAGAATTCTTTGAAGTGGATTATGAATGCAAATTTCACTGGTCTTATGAGAAACACACAGCCCTAGAAATAAGGCTGATGCCCTGGGTACACTCTGGGTGAAGAGTGGAAGGGTTACGGACCCCCAATCAGTGGTGGGAAGAACAAACAAGGTTTTCCCATGAAGCAAGGTGTCTTGACCCACAGCAGGACATCCTGCTGCTAAGTGAGGGCCATTCCTGTTATGACCAACAAGAATGGGGGAGGGGAATTTCTCTCTAAAGAAGATGATGCCTGCTAACATGTTGTCAGGGAGCCCTTAAATGCACCCAAGACTCTGCATCTTGTCACTCCATGTGTCCTGCAACACAAACACCGAAGTATTGAGCTAAAGAAATGACATGCTAAAGAAAACAAGGGGGAGCCTGCAGAATGTGCCAAGAGAACAAAGGAAGCCAAAGGGAAAACGCCAGGAACAGACTGCCAAAAGATGTAGGCTGTCCTTGCTGAGAGCATCTGCTTCTAAGTCTCAGTCCAGTCAAACGTAAGTCTTTAAGAGTAACAGATCAGCAGTGGTGGTGCACACCTTTAATCCCAGCACTTGGGAGGCAGAGGCAAGTGGATTTCTGAGTTTAAGGCCAGCCTGGTCTACAGAGTGAGTTCCAGGACAGCCAGGGCTATACAGAGAAACCTATCTCGAAAAAACCAAAACCAAAACCAACAACAACAACAACAACAACAACAACAACAAAAACATGAAAAAATGGAAAGGAAAATAATAGGGTTCTCACCTAAATTAACCAGTTCCTTCCAGTGTCAGGAATCTGTGCACATCCTCAAATGCATCTTAAATCAATTTTATGTGTAAGACATGGGAACGAACAAGCATAGGTGTGGAATGGATACTGTGATCATCTGTGTGGAAACCGAAGCTGGGTGGATTTGCAACCAGCTATCTCAGGCTCTTCTCAGAGAAGACCCTAAGGAATCCTGAGACAGAGCCCAGGATTTTCCCGGGAAGTTGTTGGTAGTAGGGGTGGGAGGGCAATCCTGTGGTATCCGAGCACTGAAGATGTGCTCATTAGAGAATGAGGAAGATTTGGAATGCAGAAAGAACTCTATAGAGCAGAATAGGACAAGGAAGATGGGTCAGCTGGTAAAGCGCTTGCCTTGTAAGCACTAGGACCTGAGTTCAAATCCCCAGCACCCATGTAAAAAGCCAGGCACAGTGGCACACCTAGAATCCCAGGGCTAGGGAGGTGGGGACAGAAGGATCCCTAGGATTTTCTGACTTTGTCTCAAAAAATATGGTATAATGAGGAAGAGACCTGATGTTGACCTCTTGCCTACACATGCGAACACACATGTGCATGCTTAAAACACACACACATAAATAAATAAATAAATAAATAAATAAATAAATAAATAAATAAGCAAAATGATGGTTTTTTGTTTTTGATTTTGATTTTTTCTGACCACTTAAAGAGCTTTGTACCCTCCAACACTCACCCCTGCAGAGAACAAAGTTCAAATGCTTACATCCTGAAACCCACTTCCTGGCAAAGATCCCCTGGCCCCTTGGAGAAAGGCTAACTCTAGCCTGGGAAGAGCAAGGCAGGAGGACCTAGGCTTTTGCAATCAATTAAAGAATGCTGAACACATGTCAAAGTAGCCAGTCTAGAATGGCTGGAAGAGGTGCCCATCACCTGATCTGGGGAACTTTGAGCACAAAATAAACAAAGGCAGTAATATTTTACATTTAGCCCGTTTGATAAAATCCAAGTCTGTGAGTCAATACTGATTCTGTACAGAGATATAGAGATACTAGCTTAATGCAGTGACCTAGCTTCGTGTCACCAGACAGACAGACTGCATGTGCTTCCTGGACTCACAGCAGCAAGGACTCAAATGCACCTACACACTGTCCAGCCCGCAGAGTTTAACCTGGGTCTACTTGACAGGAAGCAAACAGACAGATCCAAACTGGGGGCCTGGCTACCAAACAACAGACCACACTGTGTATCTGTGTCCCAAAAGACAAAGGACAAAGCAAGACAGAGGCTGAGAATTGAGGCTGACTGAGGATGACAGGGCACGTAGCCCCTACATACACCATAAACTTATGGTTTATTCATCTAAAAACAAGCAGCGGAACCAGGCACAGTGGCACACGCCAGTAGGAGAAGCTCAAGGTGGAGGCCAGCCTGAGCTGCCTGAGTCTCCAAATCCAAAGGCTGGACTGTAGCTCAGGGGTAGAGCACTTGCCTAGCATGCACAAGGCCCCATTTTTGCCTCTGGTACCACATGGTTGAACACGCTGGTGCACACACAGATGCACACACACAGAGCAATGCATAGTTTACACTATTATAATCACTGTAACAAGAAAAATTATCAGCATGTAATGCATATTAGATAGCAATAGTGCACAGAACTTAAATTTCTAGGCCAGTAGATAGCCCGAGCAGTGGGTAAAGGTGCTTGCTTCTAAGCCTGGTAACCCAGAGTCTGACTGACTCCTGGCGTCCATACGATGGTATGGGCCTGACATGGATACAGATTTTGTTGTTGTTGTTGTTGTCGTTGTGTTTTGTTTGGTTTTATTTTTTCCAGACAAGGTTTCTCTGTGTAGTCCTGGCTGTCCTAGAACTTGCTCTATAGACCAGGCTGGCCTTGAACTCAATCCTCTTGCCTCTGCCTCCCAAGTGCTGGAATTAAAGGTATGTGCTATCACCACTTGGCCAGATGCAAATATTCCAAAAAGGCTGTGTCCTTCACGTTGACTGTAGGACTATTGGGACAACAGACCCCAAGAAACTGGAATCCCCTCTGTTGCGGGAAGTATTAAAAAAGAATTGAATGTAAGGTACATCACATGTTCCCACGATATGCCCTGGTTCTCTCATCTCGGTGGGCTGGCTAGTATTGGCGGGCAATGGCCAACCTGCTTTTATCTCCACAATCTCTGCACCCAGCTCACTAGGTCCCCACTGGCCGGTCGTTACCATGCCAGCCCCAAGCTTCAATACCCCCATGGCCTCTGTGGTGCACATCAGGCAAACCCACACTTTGCCACTGTACCGTTCTCTCTGGAACCCAGATGAGCTGCCACGAGAAGGAAAACACAACACAAACTTAGTTCAGAAACAATGATAACTCAGTCTCTGGGCGCATCAACTAAAACCTAATCTTGTAAACCTTATCAAAGTCTGATTCCTTTGGAGGCGAATCCTTTCAGATCTGCCATGATACCAGGAGACTCTACTAGCTACATCTTACCTACTACATGCTGTCCCCGTTCCAAAAGGCACCTCTTTCTCTCTCCTTCTTTTCTCTTCTTCTCTCCAACCCAGAAGTCTCCCCAAGCACCCAGTGATTGGCTCTTTTATTCATTAGGGGATTGGTTCACAAGAAGTCACAGATGTAACTCACTCCTTGTCAGAAGCCCCTCACAGGAGGGCAGAATTAGAATACAAAAAGCCCCAGGGCTATCCACAACACCCCCCTACCCCGGGAATCTCATGCTAAGAGAAGACAAAGCCTGTAGCCCAGACTGACCAGAGGTGACACTTCTCTCCAGGACAGAAGCTCCTAACTTGTCAGCCTACTTTATATGACATGACAGCAACAGATTAATGGTGTGTGGGACCTTGACCCAGACTACCTATATCTGCACAGCATTGGCCTTTACTTAAACTCTAACCTTACCTTAGGACCCCTAAGATGCACCTGGGGCCACCAGATCTCTTTGTCCCACTACCCACTGCAGTCATGTTGAAAAAATATCGGGTTTTTTGCCTTTTGGATATTAATTTGGCAGCTTTAAATGCCTTATGAATGACAGGTGCTTGAATCTGACTTCTTGGGGCACGTTCGGTGTCCCCAAATCTGGTAATGGTAAAAGGGGAGAGCTGCTTCCCCCAATACTGTGGCAGCTAGATACCTCTTACTCCAAATAAGTGTGAAGTTCTCACTAAGAAACTTTCACTTGCCTAGAGCTTGTGATGTGAACCAGGCTGTCCTTGAACTCAGAGATAGCCACCTGCTTCTGCCTCCTGAGTGTTGGGATTAAAGGCACGAGTGACTAAAGGTACGCACCACTACGCCTAGCGTGGGAAAGGGACTTTCTTTATTCTTTTAAAGAAGTTCAATTTTTATATTGCTGTTGTGGTTATGTGAAAGGCGGACCACACATGCTTGGGGACAAGGGTGAAGTGTCCTGAGTCAGACCCGAAGGGAGAGAGGATAAAGGCAGTGTAGCCTTGTGTCAACAGTTGTAAATGGGGAAGACTTTGCACACTGCTGGGCTTAGCAGCATTCCTGCAGGCTTGACGTTTTCAAAGTCAAAATGCTGTGGGGGAAGGGCTGGGCGTGTAGCTCAGTGGCAGAGGACTTGCCTAGCATGCCTGAGACTCTGGGTTAGGGGAAGTTCTGTGCTCTCCCTTTACTGGGGCTCAGTTCCCCTCTGTGAATGGGGTGGGGCTGGACACTCTGGGCCCTGACCTACAGGGTAGATGGTTTACCTTGGAAACCTAGAAAGTACCCAGCGACAGGCGC
Source organism: Uromys caudimaculatus (assembly GCA_028551405.1). Lineage (NCBI taxonomy): Eukaryota > Metazoa > Chordata > Mammalia > Rodentia > Muridae > Uromys > Uromys caudimaculatus. The sequence continues at coordinate 17,612,950 of CM052718.1, forward strand.
TCCGGAGCGGGGTTTTCTACAGGAGTTTTCAGGGGCTGACATTTCTGGCTTTGTGGTTGTTTGTGCACCTGGGCCCTTCCGGGGTCCTCGGGGTTGATCTCACAGGTGAGAGAGAACGAGCCAGCAATCCCCTGAATTCTCCAGACCCCGCTGTTTTCTATGAGAAAAACAAACAGAACATCTTCTCAACAGCCCCTTCGCCCAAATATGGAGGGAGCTTTGGGGGGAAATGTTTAAATAATAATCCACAAAGGCCCAAGCATGCTCAGCAAAACAAACAAACACTCCTCCAGTCTGAAATCAGGTCTCCTCTTCAAAGCCTCCCGCTTTGGTGCTCCGCTGGGAGATTCAGGGGAATGATGTCAGCAAGTTCACTTGGGGGTCACCAGTGCTGGTCTCGGCGGAGGAACTGATGCAAAGAGGATCCCTAGCCAAGTGCGACTCAATGCCAGAGCGCCACAAAAGACAGAAAGAACCAGCCTCGATAACCCCCAAGACCTTGTCGTAGTCACGACCCCCCCCCCCCCGTTGTAAATGCTTCAAAACCTTTCTGTAAATTAATAATGTCTTGGTTTTTGGTTTTATTTTGTTTTGGTTTTTTGTTTTGTTTTGGTTGTTTTGTTTTTAATTTGAGACGGTCTCACTATGTTACCCTGGCTGTCCTGGAACTCACTATGTAGACCATGCTGGCTTTGAACTCATAGAGATCAACTTCTGCAGCCCCCAACCCCCACCCCGACCTCTGCCTTTTGATTCCTTTGCATCCTGAGTCCTGGGGTTAAAGGTGTGTGCTACCAAGCCCTGGCCTTGTTTTTGTTTTTGTTTTTGTTTATTCTAGGCTTTTGCTTTTTCTGACAAATCCCAGGTCTCACATGGCAGGCTGGCCTCAAATTCTGTCTGTAATGAAAGACGACCTTGAACTTCTGACAGCTTGCTTACCAGGCAGCTCGATGTAAATCTGGCAGGAGATGAAGACCAGGGAATCACAAGTCCAGCCCAGTTTTCCCTTTATAACCAGAGACTTCAAGTTGCTGAGCTTCATTCCTCTCAACCTCAGTCATACACAAGGATGCAGCTGATAGACTTCCTGAACCGGGGCCTCCAGACCCAGTAAGAGGGGAACAGGAAATTCAGTGCTGGGAAAGGTTTTAAGCCCAGCCAACTCTGTGCAGACTCATTCGAGTTCAGCGTGGTTAGTTTGCGGCATGGAAAATTTTGCCCCTGGACTGTTTTCTCCAATAGCCATCAAGGCCTGTCTCGTGGGTTTTACACGCTAGGGAGGCCGTGGTGATATTGGGCAATGCTGGCTTTCGGGGTTCGTCTCTGACCCTGGGGACATGGAGGCTGTGGGATTCTGCCGCTCTAAGACAACAAGAAGACGCTGTGGGAAGCAGGAAGCCTCATGTCACACTAAGTGTGCTTAAGACTCAGAGTAGGGAAATCAAAAAGGCAGAAACAGCTGGTGGTCATTGGAGTGAGACTGGCATTCATCTCCCTAACACCTTTCCTTTCCCCTTGAATTTCTCACTGGCTGAGTTCTTCAGGGAGGTGCAGTCTTTCCAGGGTCTAGCATTACCCTCTCCCCAGAGGCCACATCCTATGGTTCAGGACCCAAAGCCTAACCTAATGTGTATCCCGGGGCTCAAAATTCCCTTTATCTTATCTTGGGCTCAGTTACAGAGCCCACTGTCTTTGGCTTTGAATCCTAAGATAAACAGAGCATCTATACCTGTAGAAGCCAGCTATGGAAGACATGGGCCTAGTGCCTCCTGCATGTCCTGGTTCTCTGCTGAACTCTAACTGTGGAGAATAGATCATAATGATTTGTTTCTTTTTTTTTTTTTTTCTTTTTTCTTTTTTCTTTTTTTTAGTTTTTTGAGACAGGGTTTCTCTGTGTAGCCCTGGCTGTCCTGGAACTCACTCTGTAGACCAGGCTGGCCTCGAACTCAGAAATCCACCTGCCTCTGCCTCCTTAGTGCTAGGATTAAAGGCGTGTGCCACCACTGCCCGGCAATGATTTGTTTCTTACAACCCAAGGGAAGAAACTCAAAGTTCCAGGCTTCAGATGGTCACAAGTCTTGCTCTGAGTGGCTACATGTGGTTCTAAACAATCTCATCTCTCTCTCTTGGGGCCTCAACCTTCAAAATATACCCACAAACTCCCTGACAGCACAGCATTTAAAAACTTGGCTTGACTGGTCTACAGAGTGGACAGCCAGGGCTACACAGAGAAACCCTGTCTCAAAAAACAAACAAAAAAATAAACTTGGCTTGAGCCTGTCAAGGGTCCTTCTGGGGGTGACATTCAGCCGGTGGTTCGAGGAGACCTTCTACCTTAGACCATGGCCAAGTTTGTCTGTAAGTTCGAGGAGAAGGCACCGTCAATGATGGCTGCTGCCATGACTTAACTGAAGCCTCGATTGGCCACATTTTGGCACTACACCAAAGCTGAGTTAGTTCCCCCAACCCCTGGAGAAATCTCTACAGCTATTCAGAGTATGAAGAAAATAATCCAAAGTGCTAAAACTGGTAGCTTCAAACAGCTTACAGTTAAGGAAGCTGTGCTGAATCGCTAAGGTGTGGATATGGTTTTATATTGGAGCAATCATAGGCAAACGTGGCATTGTGGCTATGATGTGTGAAGACCAATCTTTAACCTCTGATTTGAGTTCTTATTTGAATGTTCTTGGACCATGTGTAACAGGACTGCTATCTGAATAAAATACTAGGTGTTGAGAAAAAAAATAAAAAAACTTGGCTTGGGCTGGAGAGATGGCTCAGCAGTTAAGAGCACTGACTGCTCTTCCAAAGGACCCAGGTTCAACTCCCAGCACCCACATGGCAGACTCCCTCACACAGACACACATACAAACAAAACACCAATGCACATGAAATAAAAAATAAATTTAAAAGCAAAAGATGAAAAACATGTATGGCTCTTGCAAAGGACCCAAGTTCAGTTGTCAGCCATGAGAGAATCCGTATCTAGAGCAGGCATCACTGTGCCCAGCAGCTCCTAAAGGGAGAACTATCTTGCCAGCAGTGGGTCTTTCACATCCAAGAGCAAGAAGAGCCACTCCAGGGCAGAGACATGGGCTTGTGACAGCGATCTCTTGTCCTGTGGGGTATGTATGCTTATTAGTTCCCGATGAGTGAATATGTAGGTTTTTAAATCAGTACAGGAAGAATAGGAAGACACTCTTTGCTGGTAGTGATGTCACACACCTTTAATCCCAGAACTCGGGAAGCAGAGGCAGGCAGATCTCTGAGTTCAAGGCTAACCTGGTCTATAGCGTGAGTTTCAGGACAACCAGGGCTACACTGAGAAACTTTGTCTCAAAAAACAACAACATAATAACAAAGAAACAAAAAAGAGAAGAGACACGTTCATCTCTGGTCACACCAGACAGGCTGGCCCTGGAGAAGAAGGGAGGAATGTTTGTAAGTGGATTTTGAGGCCTCCGCCAACAGGTCACCATTGATGGGTTAGATGTGGGGTTCAAATAAGGGGATATCAGAATCTAGATCTTTCTTTCTTGTTTTTTTTTTTTTTTTTTTTTTTTTTTTGAGACAGGGTTTCTCTGTATAGCTCTGGCTGTCCTGGAACTCACTCTGTAGACCAGGCTGGCCTTGAACTCAGAAATCCGCCTGCCTCTGCCTCCCGAGTGCTGGGATTAAAGGCATGTGCGCCACCACTGCCTGGCTGGTTTTGTTTTTTCAAGACAGGGTTTCTCTGTGTATTTCTGGCTGTCCTGGAACTCACTCTGTAGACCAGAGAGGCCTTGAGCTCACAGAGATTTGCCTGCCTTGGCCTCCCAAGTGCTGGGATTAAAGGCGTGCCCCACCACACCACCAGGCTTGTTTTTTAAAGAGACAGAGGATATAGAATTGGGTGGGTGGGGATATGGAGAGGATCTAAGAAGAGGAGAAAGTGTGATCAGAATATATCATATGGCTGGGCCTTGGTGGCGCATGCCTTTAATCCCAGCACTTGGGAGGCAGAGGCAGGCGGATTTCTGAGTTCGAGGCCAGCCTGGTCTACAGAGTGAGTTCCAGGACAGCCAGGGCTACACAGAGAAACCCTGTCTCGGAAAAAAAACAAAAACAAAAAGCAGAATATATCATATGAAAAAAATTTTCAATTAAAAAATTAAATAAATAAAATTTTCTTTGAGATAAGAGAATTGAAGATTGTGGGTATATATTGCAGGTTCTGGGAGAAGCTTTCAAGTAACCCCAGGAGGCAATCTGACTGTCAAATGATGCTCACCCTGGCCTCACTGGGTTAAAGGCCACAATGACCTCTCCTCCTCTTGAGAACCTTGCATCTGGCTCCAGGCTGTGGCTTACTTTTGTGTGTTTTTATCCCCAAGGCTCTCTGGTGCAGCAGAAAGAGAAGATGGCTGTGGTGTCCCATACTAGGCACCCCAAAACTCTGTCTATCTGGGGGCACTTCCTGGCTGGCTACAAGGGGCTTCCATTAACCTCTAGATACAATGATCCCATCATGTTTTGAAGGGGAAACTGAGGCCTAGAGCGAAGACATTGCCCATCCAGCTAGTAGGGCTTCCACAGGGTGGGTTCAGAACACATGTTCTTGTGGTTTCACCACCCTGGTTAACCTCAGACTCTCTCACCATGCTCCTCAGCTCAGGTGCAGGGCTGCAGGGCTGCAGGGCTGACTGGATCCTTTCTGATGCTTCCCTGAGGAGATACTTCCTGTTGTCAGAACACGCTGCCAGCTGTAGAATTAATTAGTTTTCTATTGTCTTTGTCCTCCTTCAACCTTCTATGCTCTTATAAACCTTAAGTCTTCCCAGGCTGGCTCACAAGGGTCTAAGTGCATGGCGTGGCTGAATGCATAAATGACCCTGGGAAAGTCCCCATTTTAAATGACCATCATTTCTCCTTTGTGGTCTGCTAGATTGATAAAAGACAATGACTGGGCCTGGCGGTACTTGCCTATAATCACAGCATTGGGGCGGAAGAGACAGATCCTGTCTTAAAAAACAAAATACCTAAATTAAAAAAAAATAAAAAAAATTAAAAAAAAAGCCGGGCAGTAGTGGCGCACGCTTTTAATCCCAGCACTTGGGAGGCAGAGACAGGTGGATTTCTGAGTTCGAGGCCAACCTGGTCTACAGAGTGAGTTCCAGGACAGCCAGGGCTACACAGAGAAACCCTGTCTCGAAAAACCAAAATAAATAAATAAATTAAAAAAAAAAAACCATCCATATTCATGCAAGCAATCCTGATTAAAATAAACAAGGGGGGCTGGACAGGAGAGGTGGCTCAGTGGTTATAGATGATACTCCCCTTGCAAAGCAGTGGGGTTGGTTCAGTTCCTAGCACCCACCAAGTGGCTCACAACTGCCTGTAAGTGAAGCCACAGAAGATCTGATGCCTCCGGCTTCCTAGGGTACCTGCACTGTTATACACACACCCATATAAGTAAATTTTTTTTTATTCTGAGACAGGTTCTCTGTGTAGCCCTGGCTGTCCTGGAACTCACTCTGTAGATCAGGCTGGCCTTGAACTCAGAAATCCACCTGCCTCTGCCTCCCAAGTGCTGGGATTAAAGGCGTGCGCCACCACTGCCCAGCCCCATATAAGTAATTTAAAACAAACAAATAAATAAACAGAGCCAGGCATTGCTGAGGATGCATACTTTTAATCCCAGCACTTGGGAGGCAGAGGCAGGCGGATTTCTGAGTTCGAGGCCAGCCTGGTCTACAGAGTGAGTTCCAGGACAGCCAGGGCTACACAGAGAAACCCTGTCTCGAAAACACCAAAAAAAAAAAAAAAAAAAAAGTTGATTTGTTTAGACCAGGCATGGTGTCAAACACATTTGATCTGAGCACTGGGGAGGCAGAGGCAGGTGGGTCTCTGTGACTTTGAGGCAGGCCTGGTCTATATAGTGAGTGCTAGGTCAGCCAGGACCACATAAAGAGATCCCTGTCTCAAATTTTGTTTTATATGTATAGGTGCTTTGCATATGGATGCACGTATGTATGCAGGCCACGTGTGTGTCTTGTGCCCATGGAAGAAAAAGAAAAGGCCATCAGAGTCTCTGGAACTGGATTTGTGAATGGTTATAAACAACCACGTGAGTATGGGGAATTGAACCCAGGTCCTCAGCAAGGGCAGCAGATCCTCTCAACTTCTGAGCCATGTCTTCAGCCACTCAAAGAATAATTTTAGAAAACAAAACAAAACAAAACAAAACAAAACAAAACAAAAAGGTCACTGAACTAGTGTGTAGGAAGCACACACTCCATGTGCTGGGAATACTGCTATTCACAAGGACACTGTTACTGAAGGACTCCTGTACCACATAACTACACAAATGTGTGTAAAACCTTAGCGCGGGAGGAATAGGCCCACGGGATATCATCTGGGCGTATTACCTTCAGGGGCATGGCAGGCCCCTGAGGGTGGTGTGACTCAGCCTGCGTAGACAGCGCATGGCCTGTGCTTCAGCTCTGCGTTGTTTTCAGCTTTGGGATGTTTTATGGAGTATGTCCCATCAGCACCAGAACATCTGGTGTCCCGTCACCCAGAGGAGAGACTGGCCAGTCTTGAAGGTTGTCCCCGAGCTGCTGCTGCATCTGGAGCCACTTCAGGCCTCATGTCCAGGCACCAAACTGCTTGGAGCAACCACAAAAAGTTAGGACTGGTGACATGACATTTCTGCTTAGGTGGGTGGGGGCGGGGGTGGGGGGACCTGTGACAGGGCTCTAGTGGACGGAGGGTCCAGGATGGAAGACAAAAGAGGGGCAGCCCAGAGCTCCATTTTCAATGTTCATCTTAAATTACTTATTAACTGCAAAGAGCTAACTGTCCCGTCCTTCCCCAGGGGGCCCTCCCGGGAGGCTATCGACCACGGTCCATGGTC
>CM052718.1:17619944-17658649 GCA_028551405.1 Uromys caudimaculatus
CCCCCCCCCCCCCCCCCCCCCCCCCCCCCCCCCCCCCCCCCCCCCCCCCCCAGAGGGAGTGAAATTTCTCAGGGCCACTTAATTGCAGCCAAGTATTACGCCACTGTAAATCAGCATAACAAGCCTCAAGATAGCGGGATATCTCAAGGTCTCTTTGGAGTCACAAGCTACTATAAACAGATCATCTATAGCCTTTAGGAGACATCTGCAGAAGAGAGGAATCAAAGGAATGTCTGCTGAAGCCTGGGACCCTCTGGCTAGCTGATTAAGAGCAAGGCCTTAAGTTCAAACAAGGCCATTTGGTCTCCGGCATTAACTGTGTGTAGATATGTGGATACACACACAGCACAGAGCAAGTGTGTTGGCAAGAAGACAACCTTAGAAGTCAATCCTCCTTATGTGGGTCCCAGGGATTGAACTCGGATCATCAGGCTTGGCAGCAGTCACCTTTAGCCGCAGAGTCATCTCATTTACCCCAGACCAGAAACTCTTCAGAGAACCTCCAAGAAATGTGGTTATAGCCGGACAGTGGCAGTGCACGCCTTTAATTCCAGCACTTGGGAGGCAGAGGCAGGTGGATTTCTGAGTTCGAGGCCAGCCTGGTCTACAGAGTGAGTTCCAGGACAGCCAGGGCTACACAGAGAAACCCTGTCTCAAAAAAAAAAAAAAAAAAAAAAAAAAAAAAAGAAATATGGTTACAAAAGGACACAGGGAAGAGAGAGCAGGGAAGGTGGGGGCTGTGGTGGTGTTTGGGGGGCTCTCATGGGAGACTAGTGATGGAGGTCATCAGGGATATTGAGTGGAAGGGGAAGGGTTGGACTGATGGTGAGTGAGGGCCTTGCTTACAGAGTTCCCCAAAAGGAGACAGCAATGATGCTTAACTCACAAGCACAAGGCTCAGGGTTCAACCTGAGCTGAAGGAGACTCTACTGGAGGCACTGAGCGGAATAAACAATCCATAAACTAAGCAGGATTATGTGGAAAACAAGCTGCAACCTGAGAAGAGAAAGATTCTGGCCAGGCCGTGGTAGCACACATCTTTAATCCTAGCAAAAGTGGGGGCAGAAGCAAAAAATCTCTGAGTTCGAGGTCAGCCTGATCTACATAGTGAGTTCCAAGACAGCCAGGGCTATGTAAAGAGATCCTGTCTTGGGAAGGTGGAGGAGAAAGAAAGGAAGGAAAGAAAGAAAGGAAGGAAGGAAGGAAGGAAGGAAGGAAGGAAGGAAGGAAGGAAGGAAGGAAGGAAGGAAGGAAGGAAGGAAAGAAGGAAAAAAGATTGATTCTGACAGGCTGAACAAAAGCCCCCAGTCTCAGATCCTTGTGCCCTACCCCAGAACCTGGGTTGCACAGAAAGGGCTTTGCGGGTACGGAGGGGTTCACCTGTAGAGATGGGCACGCACCAGACAGGGATCTTCCCCAGAAACTCCTGGAGGAATCAGCCCTGTCAAGGCCCAGCTGTCATCTACTCAGCAGATCTGGCCTCTGATCTGCAGAGGGGAGAAGATCGAATTGTGTTATTTCAAGCCAGGAACAGTATAAAGTTTGCTACAGTAGCGGGAAACGGAAACAGAAATCAATCACCTGCAAACATCCTTAGCTCTGGCTGGCCCGGCTTTGAGAACCCTTTTCTTTTCTTTTCTTTTCTTTTCTTTTTTCTTTTCTTTTCTTTTCTTTTCTTTTCTTTTCTTTTCTTTTCTTTTCTTTTCTTTTCTTATTTCTACACTTTCTAATTTTCCTATAAAAACACTGTGTTATATTTAGCTTTTTTTTTTTTCTTTTTTCTTTTTTTGAGACAGGATCTCACTGTGTAATCTTGACCCAGAACTCAATATATAGACCAGGCTGAACACAAATTCAGAGGTCATCTCCCTCTGCGTCCTGGGTGCTGAAATCAAAGGCATATTCCACCACACCTGGTCCTACTTTCTTTGTTGCTTTTGAGATAAAGGATGGATGGTTCTATAGCCCAGATTAGCCTGGAATTCACTAAGTAGCCCAGGGTAGACTCAAACTCCAGACTATCCTGCTGGTGGGTGAGGCAGCGATCGATCCAAGGCTATACACTTATCAGTCTAACAGTCTACCGCCCAGCTTCACCCCTAGACCTCTTCTTGCCTTTTTTCCTTTTCTTTCCTGACAGGGTTTCTCTCTGTAGCCCTGGCTGTCCTGGAACTCACTCTGTAGACCAAGCTGTCTTCGAACTCATAGAGATCCTCCTGCCTCTGCTTCCAGACTTCTGGGATTAAAGGTGTGCACCCTACCACTGCCTGCCTCCTCTTCTTACTTTTTAAGACAGGGTCTCACTAAGTTGCCCAGGCTACCCCTGAACTCAGTCTATAGCCCAGGGCAGGCCCTGAAACTTCCACTCTGCTTCTTCAGCATCCCCGGCCGCTGGATTATACGTTTACGATACATACCTACTCGTCCTATCCACACATGGAATATGGTATACTTGGGACAGAGGGCACACTCCACACTGAAGGTTCCTAGTCATCTGTGCCACACAAGGCACTGAGCTGAACACCCGGCCCTCATGACCTCCTCCAACCTTAATGGTTTTCCCAGGGGTCCCATCCCCAATGACAGTCACACTGCTGCTAGGGCTTTGACTCATGAATTTTGGGTCACTCACACTGTCAAAATTTGGGGGCTGGAAAGATGACTCAGGTTAAGGTAGCGTATGGCTCTTACAGAGGACCCAAGCTTAGTTCACAGTATTTTAGTCTGGTGGTTCACAATTGCCAGTAACTCCAGCTCCAAGGGAATCTGATGCCTCCACAGGAGCCTGCACTTGGTGCACATACTCACTCATGTGTGTGTGTGTGTGTGTGTGTGTGTGTGTGTGTGTGTGTATCTGTATGTGTGTGTCTGTGTGTGTATATCTGTATGTGTGTCTATCCTTGTGTTTGTGTGTGTGTGTGTATATATATATGTCTGTGTGTATATTTGTATATGTGTGTCTGTGTGTATGTGTCTGTATGTCTGTCTGTCTCTCTGTGGTGTTTGTGTCTCTGTGTATATCTGTATGTATATGTCTGTGTGTGAGTCTTTCTCTGTGTATATATGTCTGCAAGTCTGTGTGTATCTCTATGTGTGTGTATATGTATATGTGTGTGTGTGTGTGTTTGTGTGTGTGTTTCTCTCTGTGGTGTGTGTATGTGTGTACGTATACACCTTTCAGAATTTGGGCAGGGAAGGGAGCAGTCTGGGAGAACCAGCCATGGCGACTCTAAAACTACAGGAAACTGAGCCCCAGGCCCAGGCCTCCTGCCTATCACTCAGTGGTCATTTGGATCTCCTACACACTCCTGAAAGGAATTGAACTCTGACCCCTGGGCAGAGTTCTCTCTAGAGAACAGCCCCTCCTCCCACCTCATGTGCTGTCTGTCAGTCTAGGAAAAGGCAAGGGCAGCCTAGGACATTCCTAAGCATAGTCAGAGTCCACAGCCATCTCAGGTCCAAGCCAGGTTCACCCTTTCTCTCCCACCTCCCTGGATATCTGGTGGTGACATTTTAGCCCAAGATCAAAGCCAACCATTTAACCTTTACCTGGGAATCCTGGGGGTAGCCCTGGCGCAGATAGGTTTTACCATCTCCTTATGACATACAGCTATGGAGAGCAGAAGCTGGGATTTGAATCCAGACAGTCTCACTCAGTCCTGGCTTGACACGATCTGCACTCTGCTTGTGTGAGCCAGGGGCCAGCACAAACCCTGGGCTGAGTGTTCTAGCACATTCAAACCCAATCACGAGAGACAAATTGTTGTGCGGATAACAGGAAACCTTCTGGCATAGGTGTTACAGGTGGAGCCTTGTGACTGCTCACAAATGCAGGACCTATTTCTCAAGTGACCCTTCCATGCCAGCAGGTAGAAAGAGCCTCAGAAGGAGCAAGGGCCATCTGGAAATAGTCTAAACAAGGCCAAGGTGGACACCAAGGTCATTTTCAGGGCAAGCCTGGAAGCTCCCCCCCCCCCCCCCCCAAGCGCTCTGCAGGACTAGTCAGCCCTGAGGGAGCATGAGATATCAGACTGTTGCAAAAGGCTTCAGCCCTCAGAGGTATCCCCTGGGAATCATTCTGGGATGGTGAGTGGCGCTGCCTTATTTGCAGCTGGTGAATCATGATCCACTGTCCCTGAGAAGATAGCAGGGAGTGACTTCCCAGCCAAGGCTGACTAAACAAGGCCCACTGAGACTGGGAAGACTCCCTGGAGGTGGAATTCCTCACAGAAAATCAGTGTTCTTGATTTGGGAATTGACAAGGGAATTACTTGTGTTCAGGCAGGGTGAGAAGCACAGGGTGCAGGAGGCTTGCTAGGAAGTGCATTCCCTACCCAGCATGTTCCTGCATCCAGCACCCAGCGCTGGTGTCAAGCGCCCCCTGGCGGCGTGTGTGGGCGCTGTGGACATGGAGCAGGAGTCTGTGTGCACCTGGGTGGTCCCGCCAAGTTGTATCAGAGCCTTTTTTTGTTTTTGTTTTGGTTTTGATTTTGGTTTCTTTTCTTTTTTCTTTTTCTTTCTTTCTTTCTTTCTTTCTTTCTTTCTTTCTTTCTTTCTTTCTTTCTTTCTTTTTTTTAGAAATAACTTATAAAGAAGCAATTTATTATTGTCTTAAGTTTCTTTCTTGCTGTGTTAAAATGACCTGACATAAACAACTGAAGGGAGGGAGGGAAGGAGGAAGGATTGGTTTATTTGGGCTCACAGTTCAAGGTACAAGTCGGTTACAGCTGGGAGATGAAGGCCACAGGAGCTTGAAGCAGCTATTTTCCACAGTCAGAGAAAAGCAATGAAAACACGTATGTTAGTGCTCAGATCCTCAGCTCCATTTTATATAGGTCAGGACCCCTCCTATCCAGGGAACTCAGCAACTGGCAACAAGATGAAGACACCCACACGCATGGCCAGCTGCTCATTTCCCAGGGGATTCTAGATTCTATCAAGATGACAATTTACACTCACAAACATATCATTTGTTTTCTAGCTTTTGTTTTGTTATGTTTTGTTTTGGGACAGGTCTCTATTATGTGGCCCTGGCTATCCTTGAACTAGCTCTGTAGACCAGGCTGGCCTCAAACTCAGAGATCCTCCTGCCTCTGCCTACCGAGAGCTGGGATTAAAGGTGTAAACCACCATGCCCAAGTGTTTACTAGATTTTAAGACAGGGTCTTAATGTAGTCAGGAATGACCTCAGAATGACCTTACTTACCCCCCACTTCACAAGAGCTAGGATTAAAGACTTGTGCCATGACACCAGATTAACATATAATTTTAAAAATGTGTGTGTGTACGTACATTCATGTCCACATCACAGCGGTACACATGTGGAGGTCAGAGGACAACTTTGTGAGGGGAGGGGGTCTCTTCTCTCCTTCCACCTTCATGTGGGTTCCAGGGTTGAACTCAGGTCACCGGAGTTGCTTGGCATTACCAGCTAAGCCACCTCCCAAACCCCTTAACATATAATTTTGACATGTGGTCCTTATATTAACTCAACCTTAATTTGGGGCTGGAGAAATGACTCAAGGGTAAAGTGCTTTCTGTGCAGCAAGCCTGAGAACTCAAGAACGCAGTTAGAATCCTCAGCACGACCCCTCCCCCCACCGCATGCCTGATGACGTCACATCTGCTGGTTCTACAACCGGGTCACCATCAGTAACCTGGATCCAGAAGAGCTGGACCTGGACGCTTTTCTCAACCACTGGCCTCTATACTGTTGCAAGCCAGCCTTTCTGCTCCAGGCGAAATCAAAAGTATAGCTTTAAGAAAAAAACTGAAGTCCCAGGGTTAGAGAGATGGCACTGAGGTTAAACGCATGCACTGCTCTTGCAGGGACCTCAGTTTGGTTCCTGGCACCCATGCCAGGTAGCTCATACCTGTCTACGGCTCCAGGGGATTAACACCTCTGGTTTCCTTGGCATGTGCACCTACATCCCGACAGACACATACAGACACATAGTTTAAAATTATGCAAATAAATCTTTTTAAAAAGTGAAGTCCCGGAGACGACTCAGTGGGTAGAAACACTTTCTGTTGAAGCATGACATTCTGAGTTCAAATCCCTAGGACCCACTTAAAAACTCAGGCATGACTACTCCAACCTGTAACCCCAGGGCTGAGTTTTACTGGCTGCCTGCCTGGCTCCAGGTTCAGAGGGAGACCCAGTCTCAAGGGAGTAAGCTGGCAAGTTAATACAGCAGGACGTAGGCCGTCCCCTTCGGGTCTCCTTCGACATGCACACAGATATGCAAATGCACCCTTTGACATGTGTGCAGATCTAAGGTCAGTGTGTGGAGCTGCTTCTGTCCTTTTCACATGAGGGTTCCTAGGACTGAGCTCAAGTCGTCAGGCTTAGCAGCAAGCGCCTTAATCCACTGAGCCACCTTGCCATCCCCTAAAATTCTAATTATTTATAAGCCATCTAATCCACAGTGTTTTGTTATTGCTGCCAGAATGGAATGCGACAGTCTCAAGGCTGGCAACTAATTTACATTTTCACATTGTACACATTTTTAGGTATAATTGACATAAAATAAACCATACACCTTTTTGATTTTTTTTTAAAGCCTCCATTTCTTTCTTTCTTTTTTTTTTACATGAGTACACTGCAGCTGTCGTCAGACATACCAGAAGAGGGCATCAGATGCCCATTACAGATGGTTGTGAGCCACCATGTGGTTGCTGGGATTTGAACTCAGGACCTCTGGAAGAGCAGTCAGTGCTCTTATCTGTTGAGCCCTCTCTCCAGCCCTAATTTTTTGAGTTTTATTTTACAATTTTTTTTTTTTTTTTATTTCTTAGGACAGGGCTTCTTTGTGTAGCCCTGGCTGTCCTGGAACTTGCTCTGTAGACCAGGCCGGCCTTGAACTCAAGGAGCTGCCTGCCTCTACTTCCCCAGTACTGGGATTAAAGGCCTGGTGTATAATTTGCTGAGTTTGAATAGGAATATATACATATACATATGTATATTATATATCCCATGAATACACCAGCAAGTAAAGTTAACCACTCCAAAAGCTTTCTCCTACCCATTTGTAATCTAGTTCCATCTCTGTCTGTCTGTCTGTCTCTCTCTCTCTCTGAGTGTGTGTATGTGTCTGTCTGTCTGTCTGTCTCTGTCTCTCTCTGTACGTGTATGTCTGTGTGTCTATGTGTTGTGTTTGAGCTCAATGTATAACTCAGGCTGGTCTCAAACTCATGGCAATCCTCCTGCCTCAGACTCTGAGTTCTGGGATTACAGGCATAAGCCACCATGGTGGACTTCTGTCCCTCTTCATCTCCCCTTCCGTTGCCCACCGCATCCCAGCCCTTCCAACTTCAAGTCTGCTTGTCCCTTTAGGGTAGCCGCACTTCCCATACTTACAGTAAACAGAACCGCCCAGCAGGCTCTCATTCAGCTGGGGCCTGGCTTCTTCCACTCAGTGCAATGGCTTAGAGACTCATCCTTTTCATTATGTGACATCAATAGTTACATGATATTAACAATTTGTTCCTTCTTATGGCTGAGTCAGATTGCACTGTAAGGTTGACACATTTGCAGCTGGTTGTCCCATTTGCCTGTCAAGGGAGGGACACTTTCTCCTTTAGCAGTTAAAAGTGACACTGCTGTGCACATTTCAATTGCCTTGCTGAAACTGCAAGAAGAATGGCTGGGTCATGAGGCAGACATGTGTTTAGTTTTCTTAAAAATCTGAATCGTAGGCCAGGTTAGTATCGTACAACTTTAATCCTAGCACTGGGGAGGCAGAGGCAGGCAGCTAGCTCTCTGTGAGTTTGAGGCCAGCCTGGTCTACATAGTGACTTCCAAGAGAGCCAGGGCTACACAGACAGACCCTGTCTCAAAAACACAAAACACTAACAAAAACAAAGAAACCCCAAGTTTTCCAAGTGCCTGGGCACTTACATCCCACCCACCATAGTCGAGAACCCCAGTTTGGCCCAGTGCTTTCCTACTATAGCTGGGACCTGTGTTTTGAAGGTTTGGCTCCCAGTGCAGCAGTGTTCACAGATGACCTTTGGGGAGGTGACTGGATCATAAGAGCTCTGATCTCTCCCATAGGTGGATCCATTGATGGGGTCAACATTCAACAGGCTGCTGCGAGTGATGCAGCCTTAGGAGGTAGGTGATGCATAGGAGATAGTTGAGGGGTACAGGTCCTTGTGAGTGTTCCCTCAGAGACATTTTGTCCCCAGTCCCTTCTATTTGCTTTGAGTCCTGGTTGCTGTGAGGCAAGCAGCCTCCACCACGCCCACTCACCACCTGACATTCTGCCTTAGATCCAAAGCAGCGAGTGGTGGGTGTGACCTCGGGAACCATGAGCCAAAACAGACCATTCCTCCTTTAAAGCTGTCTTTGCAGGTAGCTTCTCACAGCCCCGGGAATCTCACGACACACCCACCCACACTTGCCACGCTCAGTCAGACTTCTGAACACTGTGAAGTGGGCGTAGCAATGTGTCACGGACACACTCACTCCCGACTAAAGGATGCTGAGTTTCTTCTCGTATGCTTATAATTTCTTCAGCTTCTTGGGGGCCAGTTTATTCTAATCTACCATGAAAAGACTTTTTTTCCCATGGTGCTGAGGGTGGAACTGAGTGTGTGCTCTACCACTGAGCTGCACCCCAGTTGTGTACATGCGCTCTCTCTCTTCTCTCTCTCTCTGCATGTGCATGTGTACATATGTGCTTGCATGAAGGCCAGAAAAGGGTGTTTGATGTCTCCCCCCAACTCCCACATGCACACTTCTGTCTACTCCTCTGAGGCAGCTTGGCATGTGGTTGCTGGGATCCAGTTCTGGTCTTCTTGATCACAGAGCAAGAACCCTTAACAACTCAGTCATCTCTCCTGCCTCCACCTTCTGGGTGCTGGGTTGACAGGCAAGCACCATCAAGCCCGGTTTATTCGGTGCTGGGAATTGAACCCAGGGCTTTGTGCATGCTGGGTAAGACTATACCATGGAGCTGCATCTCAGCCCTGGAAACCCGTTCTTTCTGTATGTGGACAGTCACTCCAAGCTATGGTGACATACTGTTCCTTCCCCTAGAGCAGAGCTTGGTCACACACACACACACACACACACACACTCCATTAGTTACAGGCTAGGGAGACGGCATGCCTTTCTGATATCAGTTCTTCAAGGGTAGAGACAGGAAGATCAGAGAGGTTCATAATCACCTCCTGCCAGTGAGCTCAGTAGTGAGTTGGAGGCCAGCCCTGGCTACATGAGACCTTGTCTCAGAAACAAAAACACCAGAGCCAAAAGAAAAAAAAAAAAAGAAGAAGAATTGACAGTGAACAGTCCTCCATGATGTGCCAACAGCAGCCTTGTCTTTAGAGATGCTTACTTTTAAGCCAGGCACTCAGGAGGCAGAGATAGGTAGATCTCTGAGTTCGAAGCCAGCCTGGTCTACAGAGTGAGTTCCAAGACAGCCAGGGCTACACAGACAAACCCTGTCTCAAAACAAACAAACAAACAAACAAACAAACAAACAAACAAACACGCAAAAGACACTTACCTGAGTTCCTGGGGCAATCGAACATTTAGGTTTACTCGAGTACACTCCAGCACTCTCAGTGGCTACCACACAGTTCTCACATGTCTCTGTGGTTGAGTGACCCACGACTGTCCTGTGTGAACTAAAACATCCAAAGAAAAGCCAGTAGATGAGTTGTGTGGTACAGGCCCACTTGTCCACGCAGACCTCATCACTGGCTGCAGGGTAGGCTATGGCTGCTCAACTTCAGCACCAGTTCTGTCCTGCCCTGCCCTGAGGCTGCTGCCTCCTTCTTTGGGAGGAAGACCAGTGCCCAGAGGGTGTCTGGTGGGTTTTTTTTTTTTTTTTTTTTTTTTTTTTTGGTGTTTTCGAGACAGGGTTTCTCTGTATAGCCTGGCTATCCTGGAACTAACTCTGTAGACCAGGCTGGCCTCGAACTCAGAAATCCACCTGCCTCTGTCTCCCAAGTGCTGGGATTAAAGGCCTGCACCACCACTGCCCGGCCTGAGGGTGTCTGTTAATTGGGTCCGAGAGACCCACCGAAAGGTGTCCACAGACTCTTAGCACACGGGAGAGGCCACAAGGTCTTCCACCATACCATGGTGAATCTAACTTGTTTTGTTTTTTGTTTGTTTGTTTGTTTGTTGTTGACTGTGGCAAAAGCTGCTGGGGCAGGTGGACAGAAGGGGCAGAGTGTGGAGGCAAGGCTGGAGAAGGAAGCTTGGCAGGCACAGGGCTCTGGGTGGCCACTCCCTTGACTGGGACCCTGTCAGTTATCAAAGCAGTCCTGTTACTAAATTTTTTTCCCCAAAGAGAGATGCAACCGACATCTGCTTCTCCTCCTAAGGTCCTAATGATGCCACCAAAGTTCGCTCTGGGGCACCTATGACTTTACTGGGCCTACTCACAAAGTACAGGCAGGGGGTTGCTGGCAGAACTGTGGGTGCTTCCTAGCAAAAGGCTGCATGTAAAAGGATGACTTTCCCATGGGTTAAATAAGTGGCACCCCTCCCCTATATCCTCTAGCCCCTCCCCCAACTCCCTCAAGACCCCAAAGCTCTTTGCAATTAAGAATTGGGGAACACAGATAGTTGTGAGGAATGGCTAGACACTCGGGTGAGCATTTCATGTCTCTCCCTGCTTTCTCTGTCTGTGAGAAAAATGTTAGTAATCTACAAGCCCAGTTGTGACAATTTTCTGTGACCAGGTGTAGCAGAACTCCTGAAGATGGCAGCAGGTTTGGAGGACAGGTCCTGCATAAGTTCTTGGTTTTGATGACAGAGTTGAGAAGGGAGGTCCACAGTGGTTGGCCTCCTTTTAGGATCCCAGGGAAGGCAGAACTCCATCACCCCGGGACCCTCTACCCCATCCCCTACCTTCTGTCCCATGTTCCCCCCATGTCAGACTCCACCCCACCCCTGTCCTGTGTTCCCCCCCACCCCCCGACCACAGACCCCTGACCCCGACCACAGACTTCTGAACCCCTCTGCCTTGCAAGGCTATCAGCCTTCCTCTGCACTCCACAAGTTTGACTGCATTTATGGGGAAGAGGAAGTGGGAAGAGGGCTGGGTTTAATTAGCCTCCAGTTCCTCCTCAAAACAGTGGGTGAGTCACTGACACTGGCAGAATCTGACAAGTAAAATCAGGTCCTGTCTCTGCTGCCCAAGCTTGGCAGATGGATCCAGTCTGTCCAGGCCTTGCAAGTCTAGTACTGGCTAGAGAGCAATCTTCAGCTGTTCATCAGGAACACTGAGGCCACCAGGACAACTGGAAGTTGTGGGGGCCGCCTCCTCCAGAAAGTCTTCCTTCCCTGACACCAGTCCTGCCTCAGCCTGGGTCCGGGGACCTCTCCTAATGTACTTGTTCGTTTTCTTAGGAGAAGCCTAGCCTGGAGCTTGTGATGCTCCAGTCTGCTGTTGTACGGGCTCAGGAGGACTCCCCTCAGTGTCACCAGCATCCAGCTCTCAAGAGCATGCCGGAAGGAGGCAGGCAGCATGCATGGAGAACACAGGGAAACAATTATTTCTCTAAGTTCTGGGTTTTACAGAGAATATAGAGGCACAGTCTAGGTGTGCAGGGGCTGACAGCCATCCTCCCATGGAGCCTGCACACAGCCCCGCGGGCTGCTATTCCCATCCTGTTTTGCAAAGGAGGGAGCTGAGGCTGAGCTGCCCCTCCCAGTTGGGGAGTCAGCAGAACTAGGGGTGACACCGCCCTCTTCCTCCTAGCTGTCAGTATGTAGGGGGAGGAAGCATTCTGTGCACTTCCTCCTTGACACATGGGGAAACTGAGGTCTGTGGCAGGGAAGAGGCTGGCAGTCACTAAGCTTGACAGGCTGAGTCAAGATTTGAACCCAAGTCCCTGATTCTTCTTGTTCTCCTTTTACAGTCACCTCTTCTTCTGTCCCTGACCATGGCCCCAGACCCTCATCCTGGCCCCTCTATCTGTGACCTGGTAGTTCCTAAGGGAACTTTGAGGAGGCTAAGGGCTTGTTTAGCTAAAGCCTACTTTAACTTCTAAAGGTGAGCATGCTTTTTCAGACTCCTGTTCTAGCTAGTACAGCACCCGGGGAGCCAGGTGTCCTCGAGAGGACCCTGTATTGTGATCTTGGGGACCCCCATGAGTGTGCCTCTCATACCTGCTAGAACAGCATATCTCTGCTGGCCTGTCCCTCTGGTGATTCTCTCTCCTGTCATTGGCAGTCAGCTGGGGTTTCCATGATCCTGTGACAGTGGCTCTGGCCTCATCCAGTGTGGGTGTCTCTGCAAGTGCTGCAGCCAGCAGAGAAATGACTCAATTGAGGCAAGAAAGAAACCCAGTTCGATGTGATTTAGATAGCTGGTACTGTTTCAAACGTCGCCAGTCTGTCCCCAAGCTGTTTATTGCAAGCACATTTAAGAGCAGTACAATTTTCGAGAAAAAAAAAAAGTTTCGTCCTAACTGATCTCAATACACTTAAGGTGGAGCTGCAGCAAATCTTTTGCAAAGTCCGTGTGACGTCTTCCATAAGAATAGGTTCTATAGCTTAAGGGTCTAAGAGGAGGATCTGGTGTGGTCTAAGTCATCAGAGAGGTCACCCAGCTACAAAGTTCAGGGGACATCTCCCCTAGGGATGTTTTCTACTGACAGAAACCACATTCAGGCTAAAGGTCCTGGAGGAAGAGTCTGGGATAAACATAACAGTCTGACTGGATCTGCACGTGCCTTGGCCCTACAGATAGCAAAGGTCACCAGGAGGTCCACAGCATCCACCCCTAGCCTTCTGGGTGGGAAACAGGCCTTCCATTGAAGAGACAAATCTTCGTGTTTATCATTGCGTGTTTCCCGAGGCTTATTTGTGAACATGAGGACCTCACGGCCCATACAATTCTGCCCAGGTTCACTTACTGTTCACTGATTCAGCTGTGCACTTATGGAGGGCCCACTGTGTGTCAGCTCGAGAGCCTAGCAGTCACACCCAAGAACTACCTTCCCCTTCCCTCCCCCCAACCCCCACCCTCTCCCACTGGTTCACCTTTCACCCCAAATAGTAGTGGGAGGACATAGGGGTTCTGGGCACAAACGGGCTCTTAGGGATCAGAGAAGACCAGACTGGACTTGGGTCACAGATTCTCAACACTTCCCTAGGAAAATGATGTCTGAACTTGATGGTAAGGAACTTTCCAGAAGGAGTAAATAACACTCAGAGGTCGTGGTAGGAGGGATGGCAGCCTGTGCAGATGCAGATGCTGAAATAACAGGGGGGCGGGGGAGGCAGCGGGCTCCAGAGCATCTGTGGTCCCACCCCCAGAAAAGGGAAGGCTTCAGATTTGGGCTTTAGAAAAGTCTCTCCAGCCAGGGGTACACACCTTCAACCCCAGCACTCCGGAGGCAGAGGCAGGTGGTTCTCTGTGAGTCCTAGGCCAGCCTCGTCTACAGAGGGAGTTCCAGGACAGCCTGGGTACACAGACAAACCCTGTCACAACAACAACAACAACAACAACAACAAAACCAAGATAATACAGGGCTTCTGGAGGGAAAGCATTATTATTGTTCTTGAAGATTTTATTTACGTGTATCTGTGCATGTTCGTAATCCTAGAATCCTAGAACAGACAAGAGGATTCCAAGCTCAAGGAATTCCAGTTTAAGCTACTTAGCAAGACCCTGTTTTAAAATAGAAATGTCCAAAATGGCTGAGGGTATATATAGCTCAGTGGAAGAGCACTTACCAGTATGTTTGAGGTCCTGGGGTCAAATATTAGTATAAAAATGATGCTACTCCAAATCTTCCGGATCTCAGTTCTACAAGGTGTTGCTTTCAAACTCCATGGCTCCTTTCTCCCAAGGCATGAGCAGCTAATTATAATTGTAAGGTCGCCCCCTTTGGGCCCATTTAGTAGACACTATTAAAAGAAAAATAGAGTGCTAAGGGGAGAATTCTAAATAACACTGTAGACAGTATTCTTCAGAGGTTGGGGCGATGGCTCAGTCAGCAAAATGTTTGCCATACAAGCATGAGGACCTGAGTTCGGATCCCCAGCACACACACATGGCAGCTCACCACTGGAATTCCAGTTCCGGGGGATCTAACTCCTCCTTCTGGCCTCCATGTGCTCTAGACACATGGGATGCACAGACATACATGTGGGCAAAACATACACATAAAATAATAATAATTCAGGCTGGAGAGATGGCTCAGCCATTAAGAGCACTGTCTGCTCTTCCAGAGGTCCTGAGTTCGAGTTCCAGCAAATCACATAGTGGCTCACAACCATCTATGATCTGATGCCCTCTTCTGGCATGAAGGTGTACATGCAGATAGAGCACTCATATACATCCAATAAATAAAATCTTTTAAAAATATACTAATTCATATATGTTTTTGAAGTTGGACTCAGCAGCACATGTCTTTAATCTTATCGCATCCCTGGGGCTTGCTGGACAGCTAGTTTATCCTGATTGGTGATCTCTAAGGGTCAGTGAGGCCGGGCAGTGGTGGCGCACGCCTTTAATCCCAGCACTTGGGAGGCAGAGGCAGGCAGATTTCTGAGTTCGAGGCCAGCCTGGTCTACAGAGTGAGTTCCAGGACAGCCAGGGCGACACAGAGAAACCCTGTCTCGAAAAACCAAAAAAAAAAAAAAAAAAAAAAAAAAGAGTCAGTGAGAGATTCTACCTCAAAAAATAAGGTGGAGAGCAATAAAGGAGGACACCCAAAATCAACCTCTGCATGCCACATATTCATACATGCACACAGAGCGCACATGCATGAACATACACACACATGCACACATCACACACACACAAATATTTTACACACAGGATTTTTTTTTGTTTTATGATAGAAAAGGGGCAGAAGAGGGGGGGCGATGGGACCTTCAGGGAGACTGAATTGAGGAGCCCCGGCAGTTGAGACCTGGGGATGGCTGCGGAGCCCCAGCAGTCGAGACCTGGGGATGGCTGCATTTAACTTCCCAGATGCAACAGAGCCCGAGGGAGTCCGTATGGTGGTGTACACTTGTGATCTCAGCGCCGGGAGATGAAGGCAGGAGGATCAGGAGTTCAAAGTCAAGAAACAGGTTCCAAGCAAGTGGGAGAAGCCCAGGTCATAAGAACACCTGGCCAGGAAGCTATAAGCCCACACTGCCATCATCTAGCAAGTTCTCGTCCTTAGCAAATTTTCAGGGGAGAACAGAAGAACCCTTGGTAGGCTAGCTATAACCCACCTACCCTAAGAACGGACTGACTGCCTTGTTTTCCTTGGAGACCCAATCATAGACCCACAGGATAGTAATGTCAGGATTATCCAGTCTCTCATCTCATTGTACAGACAGGAAACACAGGGCTGAAGGAGAGAGGTGGGTGGGATGGGGCTCTCAGTTGAACCAGAGTCATTCCTAAAAACTCTCTAGTTTCTGGCCACTCAAGAACTAGGAAAGGAGTCCATGGGCATTTGCCCTGACTAGCTCTTTGAGTAAGATTATCACCAAACAGGTAGAGCTAACAATGGAACCATAGACGTCACCCCAGCATACTAGGCAGACAGTGAGGCAAGCCTCAAGCGGAAACATGAAAAATCAAGCAACTGACCCATTAGAGTGACTTGTGGCTGATTTCTGTTTCTGCTAAACTTGGCTTCAGTATTCCAGAGTGAAATGCAGCTGAGAGCAGGCCGGTTCTTCAATGAGTTTCTATAAGTAGAAGGCAAGACAATAGAAAAAACCCAGACTGCTTGGACAAGGTCAATTCAGGATATTTATAACACGTTTTTGTTTGTTTGTTTGCTTTTACCACAAAATTAACATTAAATACAACTAAACACATTATCTTGTAGACCTATAGGTTAGGAGTCCAGCCCAGTAACGCTGGACTAACAAGGCATTTACCATTGTCAAGTCTTTCTCACAGATTTTGCTTTTTTAAAAAACTCTTACTGGGGGGCTGGAGAGATGGCTCAGCAGGTAAGAGCACTGACTGTTCTTCCAGAGGTCCTGAGTTCAATTCCCAGCAACCACATGGTGGCTCACAACCATCTGTAATGGGATCTGATGCCCTCTTCTGGTGTGTCTGAAGATTATAACAGTGTACTTATATGTATAAAATAAATAAATCTTAAAAAAAAAAACCAAAAAACTCTTACTGGCCAAGGCTGGCCTTGAACTCACAGTTCTAAATTCCTTTTGAATACTTTCATGTGTTGTACATTACAACATACATAAGAGCTGAGAGACGGTTCCCTCCATTCATCATATGGGTTCTGAACATGGAACTCAGATGGTCCCAGTCACATTAACCTACTGAACCATCCCACTGGCCCACGACCCTTGAGTGCTGCAAGCCAGCTTACAATTAATCACACTCACATTCAACCTGATTTATTTAACATGTACTTAGTGATCAGCACCCAGACCAAGGAACACTGCCTTGAAGTCGGGAAAGTGCAGCTCACTGGTCTGGTGCAAAATGTCCCATACCTGTTGCTCAGCGGAGTCCCCACGTGGACACTGAGTATTACTGACCAGAATGGAGAAAACCAAACAATGCCTCCTGCATTTATTCAACAAATACATTCTGGCACCTGTCCTGGAATGGATGCCAGGTAAGATGGAATGAACTGATCTGATGCTGGTCCTTTGGACGAAACTGCGTGGGGGTCGAGGGAGAGGGGTTGTGAAGTGGCTAAGGACACAATGCTTTGGCCAAACTCCTCAGAAGGCCCCCCAGGGGAGGTGAGCCCCAAAGGTGATTATGATGTTGGAGTAGCAAGGGTTTCAAGCAACAGCCCAGCAGTATGGATGTGTAGGCAGTGATGCGGTTTCCCTGGAAACAAGGAAGAGTACCACTGCCAGTTTCTGAGACCTCACACATGCTGTCTGACGGCCATTCTCTTCCCGCGTTCTCACAGTCAGACTCACAGCTGGTCACCTCAACCTTCAGACCGCAGTCCTCATTAACAGATGGGGGCCACAGGTCCAGGGGAGAGAAGACAAAGGCCAACAATTCCTTTGATACACATCTTTTTACAGAGTCCCTCCTGGGCCTGACTCTAGGACAGTGGTTTTCAACCTGTGGGTCATTTCAACCCCTATTGTGAAGTTCAATGATCCTTTCATGGGGGTCACCCAAGACCATCGGAAAACACAGATATTTATATTAGTTTACAACTAGCAAAATTAGTTATGAAGTGGCTACCAAAGTAATTTATAGATGGGGCTCACCATAACATGAGGACATGTATTGAAGGATCCCAGCATCGGAAGGTTGAGAGCCACTGTTCTAGGACTGTGGAATTAGTCACTCAGGCCCTACCCTGAGGGTGTCAGGGGAGCGGTACAAATCTTCAGGTGAGGCTTGAACAGTGTGTCAAAGCTGCCCGTTTCCTGCTCTGGAGTGGTTTCCACACTTTGTGGTCTCATATTCCTCAGAGGCCATCTTTCTCGGCAGGCAGGTCTCTCTCCACTCTCCATCACACAGTCTGCATTCACTGGGCACTGGGAACACAGCTGTCAGAAGCCAGGACTGAGGTACACATGGTGTCTTAGTCAGTTTGAGTTGCCATGGCAAAATGTCACACACTGGAGACTTAAACAGCCGTTTCTTACCATTCAGATGACTGGGAAGACCAAGGAAAAGGTGCTGGGTGATTTGGTTTCCCCGGGACACCTTCTGCAGCTATGCAATGTGATGTCAGGAGGTGGTAAGGGTGCTGTGTAGAGAAATAGAACAGGAGGGGAAGGCAAGGTGTCAGGTTTTTGTTTGTTTTTTGGTTTTTGTGTTTTGAGGAAATGTATTTGAGGACACTGGAATCCAAAGGAGATAGGAGACTGGGGAGAAGGGTATCCCAGACAGGGTGAAGAGCAGGGGCAGACAGAACTTTATGCTTACTTAGTATGACTGTAGGATCTGACACTGGAGATGCAGCTGGCTGAGACCAGCAGTACCTGGCCACCTACCCCGGTCCTGGGAAAGGACCACAGAGTGAGTTCAGAAGGTGGCTTCCGGCGGCTGCTCCTTGGATCATCCTCTTTTAGCACAGGGATGGATGCCTGGCTGAACCTTGGCCTTCATTAGGATCACATGCAAGCTGATCTTATCCACCTCTGGCTTCTACATACCTAGTCAGCACAGGAGCTAAGATAGGGAGCAACTCTCCGACCCCCTCTCCCAAGTGTTCAGCAAAGGAAACTGAGGCTTCCCACTCTGCACCGTAACCCCCAGGAGACCACCTTTCGGAGGTGGTAACTTCCTGCTGAGTTCTGTGAAGCAAGTTTTTAGCAGAACCTTCTTGGAAGGTTTAGACAGAAATAAGCAGAGCTGGTGTGCTGGAGGCTCCAGGGAATGCACAGGGCGGTGACAAAGCGCAAAATCAGTGAGGCGTAGAGGGGGCGGCTCAGAGGCGTGACTCTACTGGAGGGAGGTGGAGGGGCGGGGTAGGGTCGGAAGAAAGTGGACTCAGGGTCGGGGAACACAGGCAGCAGGGAAGGTCAGCAAGCCAAGGAAGGTGTGGGAATGGGATGGCGAGAACGTCACGCGACAGGTTGGAGCGAGGCCGCGGTGGGCGTTTGAAGTTGGCAGCAGCCGGCCGCAAGGAAGTAGGCGGGGCCAGGAGAAGGGGCAGGGCCAAGGACGACTCACCGCCGAGGCCGGAGATCGGGGCGGGGTTTTAGGAGTATGAGGCGGGGCCCTTGAGTGTCGGAGGCGGGTTTAGGGGCGGGGTCGCGTCGGGGGCGGTGCCTGGGCGGTGTCGAGCGCGCGCGGGCGGGCGGTGGCGGGGCGGAGGAGCGCAGTGCTCAGCTGTGCTCCGAGGTCGGTGGCGGCGGCGGTGGCGACGCGCACAAAAGCGGATTGTGGCTTCACTGGTGCTCGCGGCGGGCGGCAGCGGGGCACGGGCGGCGGGGCGTGTTGGGGGCCCCCGCGGGCGCGGCGCGGGCGATGAGCCGGGGCCCGGCATGGCCTCCGCGCGGCCGCCGGGCAGGGCCTGTGCCTCGGCGTCCGCGCCCGCGGGGCTCCGGCCTGGGCCGGCCGCCTCCCGGGAGCCCGCTGACAGCGACGAAGCGGAGGAGCGCTCGTTGCAGCACATGCTGCGCGCCATAGCCGAGGAGCGCGGACGCCTTAGCCTGCGCCGCGAGGTCTGCGGCCTGGGTGAGTGACGGAGCCGGGCGCGCGCGTGTGTGTCCGCGCGTGTCCACCTCCACTCCCGGTCCTCCCTGCCCTCCGTTCATCCCCACTGCCCTGGGCTGTCTCTCAGTATCCCAAGTCTCTGTGTCTTTTCGGTACTACAGAACCCCGAGTCTTGTGTCTCCGCGTGTCTGTCTTCCCTCTGGCCGTCAGGATATCTGTCCCAGCTCCTTCTTCCTCTTCGTGGTTCCGTAACTCTTCTTCCTTCTCCTGGAAGATCTGGGGGCCCCACTGCTGCTGCAGGGAGTGTGGGCGTGAGATTTCGTGAGGCCTTTGAGTTCAGAGTTCAAGGCAGTGTGCCCTGACCACATCCCCAGCCCACACGGAGGACCGCGGCTCCTGATTGCTGTCGTCTTTGTCTTTCTGCACCCAAAGGTCCTCTTGTCCATTAGCTCTACCAGGGACCTGTTGGGCCTCTGCCCCTTGACCCCACCTACTTAGCACTGGAATCAAGGATTGCTACAGCTGCTCCGGGTGTGCTTCTGATCTAAGGAGTCATTCATCTGCTGGGTGGGGTGGGGGTGTCTCATTGTTTGAAAGGGCCTGGGAGGTGTGGGTGGGGTCGTCTTGGATGTGAGGTAATGCACTACTGATGCATTTGCCCAGACCCATGTGGCAGAAGCCCCCTCCCCTATAGTCTTGGGCTTGTCATTTTCTCTATAAAAAGACCTTTCTCTTCTTCATGTAAGGAATGACTTCATTCTGTGTTGTCGTGTCCCCTCACCCCCACCTCCCAGTCAGGGCTTGGATTCTCTTTGAGGGAAGTAACAGCCTTCTAGATTCTGTCAGTGCTCCAAAGTGGAAGTGCACCCTGGTAAGGCCACAGTAGCAGAAAGAGAGTAACACCAGGAACTCAGGGTCCCTTTGTAGGCCACGCCCTGGAGGCTGTGTGAGGAGCAGAAGTGAATTTCAATTCTTTTTTTTTTTGTTGTTGTTTTGTTTTTGAAGGAGACTTGTTTAGCACCTGGCCTTCTTAGGCAGCAGGGTCTAGCCCAGCTCACCTCAGCGAAGTTCCCTTGTCAGGCAGGTGCAGCCACCTGGGGGAATGGATAAGGACACAGATTTTAGTGGTTTCTTCTCCAAAAAGGTGTCCAGAGAATGGTTTGTAGCTGATTTAGAGTATCCTTATTAATGGACTCAGTAAACATGTATTTGAGCACCTACTGGGTGCCCACCTGTCAGGGCCAGCTGTTACTTGGCACAGAGTTCTGAATTGGGGAGGGTCTGGGCAACCATCTGTTGCAAACCCTTCAGCCCTGTGACCTCAACAGCTTCAGGCAGTCCTTTCACTCCCCTCTGCACACATCTCTGTTGTCCCTGACCAGAAAGCGTCACCACCCCTGTTATAGTCTCTACCCCTAGACAGCCTGCAGGGTCCCAGTACCTAGCCTTACCTAGGACTCACTACACGCCAGGTGCTCTGTGCATGCTTTGTCAGTTCAACCCTAACACAGTACTACTTTTGCCAAGCAGGAATATAATGTGTCAGCCATGAGGAGCCCTGTTCAGGGGCAAGCAATAAGGAAGTGGCACAGCTGGCTAACCACTGGCTCGTATGACCCCAGAGCTCTGCCACATCCCCATCCAAGCCTGCTGTGCCTGTTAGCTCATACAGTGACCAGATTATCACTTCTCTCAGTCCTCAGTCCCCCCTTATACACCAGGCTTCCTCCATTACCTAGTTCTTATCTTAGACTCTAGTGTTTTGACGTTCTGGATGGCGGTGCATGCTGGTGTTTCCTCTGCATGGGAAACTGCTCCTACTCACTTGCTCCTCAGACACTGCAAGTTCTCCTTTGAGTCTCAGCTCCTAGCTATTGCCTGGAACCCATCCTCCACACCCGTCACATAGCCCTGTCTCCTCTGTCCTAGACAATTGGCGCAACTGTGGCATTGTAATGAGCCATGTGGCTGTCCCTTCAGCTAGCCAGCAAGAGCCATGAGGGCATTGCTCAGTCCTCCTGTTGGTGCCCAGCACGGGAACACATACAGAACACGTGCTCAGTAAACATATATGGAACAGATGAAGCATTTCTCTGCTGGCATGCGAACGGCGTGGATGGCCAAGGTGAATGGAGCCTTTGCCTCTGAGAAGAGCCTGAAGAACAAGCCTGTCAGGGACTTGGCTTGGGGTCTTGATTAGTTACTTTTTGAGTTGCTTTGATAAACTACCTAGCAAAAGCTATTAGGGAAGGAAGGGTTTGTTTTGGCTCAGAATTCAAGGATAGAGTTCATCAAGGTAGCTGGTGCTTGAGGCCACTGATCACATGGCATCTGCACCAGGAGATATTCTCTCTCTCTCTCTCTCTCTCTCTCTCTCTCTCACACACACACACACACACACACACACACACACACACACACACACACACACACACGATGGCACCCAGCTCACGTCATGTCCTTTTTATTCAGTCCAGAACCCCACTCTCTGGGATGGTGCCGCCCATATTCAGGGCAGATCTCCCCACCTGGATTAACCTAACCTAGATAATCCCTCAAAGACTTGCTCAGAGGCTTGTTTCTTAAGTGATTCTAGATCCTGTCAAACTGATGGTGGATATTATCTGTGACAGGCCTAATGGCTTGCCCACACACCCAGAATGTAGGAACCCAGAACCCAGTCAGAATGCTCCACACTGGGCATGTGGTCAGTTGCCTTCTCAGCCTGCGGGACAGTGTTACATTTTTTGTTTAGTTTTGCTTTCATGTTTGTTTAGTCCTTTGGATTCCACTTTGTCATCCTCACTTCCCAGCTATGACAACCTGTTGGGTGAATACATTTATTGGTGTTGGGACTCGAACCTAGAGCCTCCTGCGTGCTAAGCACTTGCTTTGTCACTGGATGACACCTGAGGCCCATTATAAATGAGTGCAGGTGTTTGGGTAAAGCGTATTACTCAGAGCTATGCTGTGACCTTGGACGCTGTTATTTTCCTCCAGGTGTGGTTCTGAAGGTGTCCAGGGAGCCTGGGAAAGCTGTCCTGACTGAACCAGTGTCTGTTTAGGATGGGATGAAGCTGCTGGCCCCACCCACATAAGGATGGTCACTTGACACCCCCCCCCCCACCCCAGATGAAAGGCGCTTTGTAGCTACACACCTGATTTCTTACTCTCTTCCACAATGACTTCTACAGTGGAAACATTTTTGGAGCACTGGCTGAGTGCCAGGTCTTGAAGCTGGTCCTTGCTTCACTGCAGGACACAGTCTCTGAGGGGACAGAGGTGTACAGGTAATTGCTAGGTTAAGTAAAACCCTGCTGGAAGCAACCAAGATTGTGGCTACCCATGCAAGATTTTGATGTTTCCACATCAGGGAAGCAGTAAACTGCTTACGACTCTGCAGTTCCCATGGAGCTCTGGTCACCCTGGCCTGGGGTGAGTCAGACGGTTCAGTGTCTATGTATATGCTGCAGCCATCTAGAAGCCCATTGCTTCTTCTGGGAGTGGGACTTCTAGGCCCTGGGTGGCAACACAGGCAGGTCTCTTCTTAGTTAGGCAGTGTGCTTTATCAACCAGTGTGAGTTCCCAGGGGCCAAGGCCCACAGCTTGCTGTTTGCCTTTGTCTCTGTCTTGACTATCTTTGGAAGCCTCTTGCCTGGGTGTTGGGCTTGCTGCTGGGTAGATGGTGGTGGGGGTCCTCCCCGTCCATAGTACTGCAGGTCAGGAGGAGTGCTTTGTGCTCATTCCTTGTGTTTATCCTAAGTGTGCCTAAGAGATAGGTCTCATGACACTGCCTGGAACACAGGTCCGGAGGGGTAGTATTGTGTCCTCAACCACAAGGGTAGAAAGTGGCAGAATGTATCTGAGTTTATGCTCTGCACAGAGCAAAGAGCCACCCAGACCTGTCCTTAGAATGCCAGCAGCTCTGCCAGGTTGGCACACATCGTTGCTTGGCTGAGGTGGACCCAGGAAAGGATCACAGACATGAGCTAGAGTCACCAGGTTACCCAGGGGAGGAGTCTGTGAATTGTATGGGTCTCTGGGCAAACCTCAGGCTGGGAGGGACTGGTTGGAGGAGCAGATTCTGGGAAGTTTGGACGGGGCTGTGAGAGTTGAGGTTGGCACAGTGATTTGGGTTGAGTGTCTGAGAATTTGGTACTTCCCAAGACTGGCCTCTGGGAGTTGTGTAGGTGTGGCTTTGGGCCTGGGCAGGCGTTACCTCACAGAACTCTGCACATAGTGTGACTCTGCACATAGTGTACCATAGGTCCCATGCCTTTGCACCTGTAGCGTTTGCTGTCTTGGCTCCTGTGAGGGAGGTGCTGCCATCACTCTGTTTCACAAGGTGGAAGCTACACTTCAGAGAGATGGGCTCTCTTGAGGTCACAGAGCTGGGACGCCTGGCCAACTCCAGCCAAGGCCAGTGAGAAGCAAGCTGGAGAAGGTTCAAGAAAGATGAAGGAGGGAAGGACCGCTGCCTGCCATGAGCCCTTGTCCCACTGTGTGGCAGGTTCCTGAAACCGCTTTTTGAATTGGGATGGGCCTTGTGCACTCCCAGCTGACCCTGTGGCGTTTTTCTAGGTAGCTATAGCTGGGAGTAAGTCTGGCTGGGGGTTCTGTGGGAGGTATGACTGGAGGGAGGACCAAGGGGACCCTGACCAAACCTCCTCTATGTCCTGACTGTAAAAAAGGAGACAGGCTCTTTGGGGACACGGGGATTACATAGAAAAGCAGCAGGTAGGAAGTGAGCCATGGTGTGCATGGGCCCAGCATAAGCTCTGGTGGGGCCAGTGCAGGCTGAGCCCTGTGAGGATGTCTGTTGGGACATCTGCCCATACGGTTGATTGTAGGATCTAGAGATAGAGTTGGTAAGAAGGGGAAAGTGGTCCCAAGAGTCGGAGGGGGCTAGTGAGCCGAGGGAAAAGCCTCTACAGTGAGGGCTTCTTGTTCTGACGTTTGGGCTGGTGTGCAGTCACTGGGAAAAGTCTCTCTTGGAATGACAGTAACCCGTCACCCAGTGGCAGTTAGCTGGTTGTGGGCCAGCATGGTGGAAGGAAGTGTGCCTGGGCAGTGGTGGCAGCAGTGCCGTTTTCGGTTCCTGGACCTATTTTAAGGCCTGTGATTCTGGCTTCTGCTAGTTCCTAGGACGGGAGCAACTCTGAGGCTCTCGTGAAGTGGAAACTCCGTGTCCTTCAGGGGCACCTGCAGGCTCTGGGCCTTGGGCTCTCAAGAGGCTATGGTCGTAGCTGCAGGGCCTTCTGTAGCCAGCCTTCTCGGCATCGCCAGGAATGGGTAAGACACTGCGCTGCCCTGCTCTGCGGCTTTGCTGGGTCATTTCCCACCCTCTGGCTTTCTTTCTCCTGACCCGGAGGTTCCGTGTCTCCTTCACCAAGTTGGTCAGACTCCTGAGTATCAGCTAAGCCATAAGGACACTGAAGAGAGGTCTCACATAGGATACTTGTTAGAAAGCATGTTCCAAGTCACCAAAGAATCTAGCCAATTAAAAAAAGCTAATTTTCTTGGCATGGTAGCATATCCCTTTAATCCTAGCACTCGGAAGGCAGAGGAAGGTAGATCTCTGTGAATTCTAGACCAACCAGGACTACATAGTGATACCCTGTCAAACAAACAAACAAATAAACAAATAAAATAGATTTTTTAAAAAAAGATAAAGCAAATTTGCTGGGTGCAGTGGTATGGAACTATAATGCAACGAACCATAAGCAAGTTTTAGGCTAGCCTGGGCTACTTATGAGACCCAGTCTAATACACACACACACACACACACACACACACACACACACACACACACACACACATACCCATAGTTCCTGTACCCAGAGACATCTAGCCTCTCAGAGACACCTGGCCTTCCAATTTTTTCAAAGCCTTTAAATTCTGTATGGAAAATTTTTTATTCATATTTTTCACCTAACATCCCTGAAACATAATCCCCATTGTTCAAACTCCAAATATTTTAAATTCAAAAACTCAACATCAGTTGGATGGCTGTGCCATGATTTACCTGATTAGTTTCGTATTGTTAGTAACTTAGCTTGGCTTCACGCAAAGGTTTCTGTTATCAATCCTAGCAGCCTGGGAGGCCATTCTTAGAGTCTGACCTCAAAGGGCCAGCCTAGGGCCATAGCTAGAGGACAGATGTTCACCAAACTCATAGGAAAATGGTTTAAACCATTGGCACAAAGCAGAAAAGAAGGTGAGCTGTGGTATGTGGGTGGGGCCTGAGAAGAGGCCCGCACTGAGAGGCAGCATGGGCAAGGAGCTGGCACCAGATGAGGCTCCCACTCAGGGACCTTGTTGGGCTGTGATTCTTCAGTCTTTCTGCTACCTGAGCTATCTTTGCCTGGGGATCTCAGGCTTGCTCCTGCTTCTGGAGGCCCAGAACCCCTTGTTTCCAGCTAAGGACAGTGAGGTCTGGGAGCTGGACTTCTGAGCACAGCCCAGACTGGCTCCACATCCACTTGGCCCCTCCTGCACTGCATGCCCACCAGTACCCCGCAGCAGCTGCCCACCGCTTCGACTCTGCTTAACCTCTTACAGCTCATCTGGGGCTGCTGAGTGGGCAGCCTTGGGAGCCATGCCTAATTTCATCCCTTGTAACTCCCTGCGAGATAGGAACACATTCCTTATTTCATAGAAGAACTGACAACAGTGGATGGGGCCCATAGCATTGAGTGGTGTTTTGTCATCTTGGGTTTGCATGCACTCAGCTTTCTAAGGAGCAGAATTATCAACCCAGTCAGAACAGCTGCCAGGTCCCCGGTGAGGTAGACACACTGAGGTTGGATTTGAGGGTAGGATGCAGGACTGTTTCACAATGGATTTGAAAGGCTCCTTGGTCATGTTCCGACTGGACATTCCTGATGTCCCTACCCTGGACTCATTCCTGCGGTGTCTTACCTGGAACACCCTTCCTCTGCAGACAACAGGCTTCTGTGCTGAGCACATAGTGTGGGCTCATGGGCTGGGAAGTACTTGGCCTGGTCTGGGGCACTGGGCAGTTGCTGCTCTTTAATCCAGTGGTGGTACTGACTTAGCCTCAGTTTGCCAACCAGCCTCCCTTCCTCAGTTTACCTACTTATTGTCACACTGTGCTGGGTTCCCTGCCCACTATGTCAGCTCACCTTTGGACAGGGCTACTACTGGGAACATTGTGTGTGTGTGGCATTGCTGATGGAACCCAAGGCACTGTGTGTGTTAGGCAAATGTCTATCACTGAGCCGTATTCCTGCCTCCCTGGAAACTTTAAACCCAATGTGACCACTAACTCCCTTCCCCCAAGGCATGAGTTTATTCCATGGGCTCTGGAGTCTCTGCTGTTAGCATGTTTCCCATATAACCAGGACAGTCAGTACTCAGGGTGGGTGCCTACTGATCTGTCCAGCTACCAACCCCTTCCCCACTACACAGCTGGGGCCACTTGCCACTGAGGCTCAGAGGTGGACAGGCATCTGTGATGTGTCATAAGTGGTCTTTGCTTACTCCTCTCCCTGGCTGCCACCGTTCTGAGGGACAGGCAGTCTAGAGGCCCCCTCTTGGGCCTCCTGTCCCATCAGGGTTAGATGGGTTAGGGAGTATCTATGTAGAGCTTATGACGGATGACCTTCCAGACATGCTCCCAGGCTCCTAGTTTGAGCTAAGTAGCAGAATGTTCTGGAGATCTGGTATGCAGCAGGAAGATTTCTGGATAGCAGGGGTGGTGGGACAGGTACAGGAGGCCCTAAGGGGATCCTGACTGGCTCATACAGGATGTGACCATGAGAGCTAGCAAGGGCAGAAATAGCTGGCCCTAAGTACTCCCTCCTGGATCCCCATTGGGCAGGCAAGGAGCCCGAGGTCCATTGGTAGTAGGTGAAGTTTCCTTATTTTACACATGGGCAAAAAGGACCATAATATGTAGACATGGAAGGAGCTCCAGGAATTTACAAGGCAGAGTGGAACAGGGATGGATCAGCTGGATGGTGTCCACCAACTGTCCCTGGGACATGCAGACATTGGGGGAATGTGTGTGCGGGGGGGGGGGGGGTTGTTTAGGCTTGTAGGTCTGGAGTTGCCTAGCCAGTGGAGGATCCTCTGTGGAGTCCAGGCTTATGGAAGAGACCTGTCCGCTCACTGTGGTGTTCTCTTCCTCTTTAGTCTTCTTTTTGTGTGGATATGTTTGTGTGATTATACATATACAGTGCGTGTATATGAATGCTTGTGAAGGTCAGGGGTCAACTGGACGTGTCTTCCCCAGTCACTCCCCTCAGTTTTTGAGACAGGTTCCCTTACCGAACCTGGAACTCACCTATTTGGCTGAATTGGCTGGCCAGTGAGCTTCAGAGATCTTCCTGTGTCCGCCTCCCTAGTACTGGGTTTGCAGTCTCCGTGACCAGCTTTTACTTGGGTGCTTGGGATGAAATAACCCCCCCTCCCCCGCCGCGATAGTTTGTTTATTTATTTTGAGACAGTGTTTCTCTGTGTATCCCTGGCTGCTATGGAACTCAGTCTGGAGACCAGGCTGACCTTGAACTCACAGAGCTCTGTCTCCTGAGTGTTGGGATTAAAGGCATGTGCCACCACCTGGCTGAAGCTCAGCTCTTTATGCTTGTGTAGAAAGCACTTTTCTGACTGAGCCAGCTCCATAGCTCCAAACCTTATCTGGCAAGGGATGACACAAAGCCCCAGTTGGCTTTATTTATGAGAAAGGGTTATGGTATTTATGTAGAGCAGGCTGCCCTTGATCTTCTGGCACTCCTCCTACCTCATCCTGCCCAGGGCTGGGTTGATTATAGGTGTGAGCCACTACACTTGCCCTTGAGGCTTTAAGATGCTATTTAATGCTGCTGCCAAATGACTAGTGTCTGCTTGAAATGTGTCAGGAGGTGGAAGGGGAGCGGGGCTTCCTCCTTGCTGGGTGATGGTACTGGTGGTGGTACTGTTACTGTCTGCTGGAAACCCTAGTGTTTGGGTGGGCTTTGGATGTACACACTGCTTTCCACACTTGGCTGAAGGGAGAACCCAAAGCTCTCTTCTCTCAACAGCTGGGGTTACCTATAGACTATAGGCAAAGCCTGACATTTACCAAGGGCCTTCACCTCTATGCATCTGTCCTCACCCTAGACTCGCTGTTCCTGTAGTTGATGGCACAGACCTTCAGTGACAGATGGGCTGTGACTGAGGTGGCTTTGGGCCGGGCTCGTGTCTTCTTTCTAAAGCATTCCTTCGTAGGTATGTTTGCAACAGCAGCCCCAGAGACCTTTGTGCCTGGGAGAGTCTCGCCTTCTACAGTTCCTGCCCATCCAACCCACATCTTTTTGTTTATTTTTTTACACAGGTTCTTAATGTAGCCCAGGCTCATCTCAAACTCATTATGTAGCTGAGACTGACTTTGAACTTGTGATCATTCTCTACCTCTGGAGGGCTAGGATTCCAGCTGTGACCTATCACACTGGGTTCTGTGTGTTGCCAGGGTGCACCAAAGCTTTGCACATGCTAGGCAAACACTTGCTATACCTCCTGAGCCATAACACCGCCCTCCAGTGCATATCTGCATGTGTGGCTGTTACTGCTGTCTGCCTTGTGCAGCTCATAGTTGCTGAGCTGAACTGTGATTCGTTCTGCCTCCAGAACATGGAGAGGGAGGGGACCTGAGCAGGACAGAGGGTGGTCTTTCATACCTGTGCTGTCTTTCCACTGCCCAGTGTCCTGTCCATGCTATTGAGGGACTTGCCCTGACCTCCCCAGACATCCAGACCTCTCTACTGATGTAAGCTATGAACAGTGTTCTGCCATCTTAGGAATATTGCTTGAGATCCCAGTATTGAAAGCAGGTTAACAAAAGAAAAGCCTGCAGGCTTATTGGGGGTACACTTCATGCGACTCGGAGTCCCCTTCAAGATGACGGGCTAAAGCTGTCTGTTTCATGCTATGTTGGTTCATGGTACAGTGTGGTGGCTCACACCTAAAATCTCAACAGTTGAGAGGGGAGACAGAAGGATTATTGCAAGTATGAGGCCAGTCTTGGCTACAGAGTGAGACCCAGTCTCAAATAAATGAAGCACATAATAGTCTTAGGGAAAGATAGTTGGACAAAAGTACAAAACGATGTCAGTAAAATGGTCTCTCGGTCTTGGGAAGTGCTGGAGTAGAGAGTGTGGGAAGTTAACTGGGAAGAATTCTATCTGTACAGCTATGGAGAAGTCGGCCATGCTGGGGTGAGGCTGCTTTGGGGTAACCTATGCTTTGTAGGTAAGTCCAATAGACTCATTGGGTCCTTAAGCTGGACTTTGGTGGAGTTGTCCTTGGGTTTGTCTTGGAGCCTTATA
Organism: Uromys caudimaculatus; assembly: GCA_028551405.1. Classification (NCBI taxonomy): domain Eukaryota; kingdom Metazoa; phylum Chordata; class Mammalia; order Rodentia; family Muridae; genus Uromys; species Uromys caudimaculatus. The sequence continues at coordinate 17,649,367 of CM052718.1, forward strand.
AGGAAGGGGTAGACATTTGTTTCCTCTTCTCTAGGGAGAGTTCTCACAACACCCTCTGTATGCCCACAAGCCCTAAGGTGGCCTTCCTTGCCCCATGTTCACTCTGTGGTGCTACTAGGCAGTCACCTGTCTCCATCTGCCTGGCCCTCAGCAGCCACCTGTCAGCTCTGCTGGTCTCCATTTTAATGACTTCTTGATGCCTACAGAGCAGAAGGCCTAAGATTTGTAGTGATCCCTGCTCCTCTTCATTACTCGGGGTTCCTGGGACCCTGTCCCTCTGATCTCCTTCTACCTGGAACTGTCTGTGGTGCAGCCTCAGCCCTTCTGTAGCCCTTTCTTGACCTCCACTCCCTCCTTCTGTCCCCTGAGGGCAAGAGTCCTGCCATCAGGCTCCTCTACCCCCCCATGCCCCTTCCAGTACCCCATCAGCTCTACTGTGTCCCTTCCTTGTGCCCCAGCTCCCTCCCTCAGGACTCACAGTGAGGGGATGTGGGACTGTATTGGGTGTTGAGCTGATGAAAGAGGCCTCGTGAGTGGAGAGGGTTTCAGGTCTTGGGGAGCCGGCCTTTGAGTGAGGGGTCCTTCTGAATACAGCCACAGGAAAAGAGATTTCTTTGATTCAGGGTGAGATGGGCTACTGCTGCCTTCCTTTGGGGAATGAGAGGCAGACAAGAGCCTGTGGGGATTGTGGGGGCTGGGGTTATAGTTCCTTCCCTCAACTGAGTTTCCTCTTCTGCAAATGGGGAGCAGGCCACAACTGCTGAAGTACTAGAGCATCTAGTTTGAAACCTGTTTTTCTCTCTCCCCCTCCCTCCCTCCACCTCTCCCTCCTCCTCCTCCTCCTCCTCCTCCTCCTCCTCCTCCTCCTCCTCCTCCTCCTCCTCCTCCTCCTCCTTCCCCCTCCCTCCCTCCCTCTCTCTTTCTCCCTCAGACAGGGTTTCTCTGCAGACTAGGCTGGCCTCAAACTTCCCACTTCTGTCTCCTGATTGCTGGCATTCAGGCCTGTGCAGCCACCTCTGCTGCCACCTTTAGAGCCATCAGTAGTGCCACCATGTGTGTGCTTGGGTTCAGGGACAACAGCCATGAAGGAAGACGAAGAGAGGCACACGTCTACCCTCTGCACCATGGCCCTAAGTCCTGCTGTCTTACCGTCCGGAGAGCTGGGACTCCACACTTGGAGCCTCAGGCAGAGAGAGCCATGGCTGGTTTGCCTGGGCTGCTGACTCAGGAGATCCTGAATCTTGCAGGCAGAGAGGTGGGGCCGGGACTCCAGAGTATTCCTACCCCCTCTCAGTTCCCCTGGGAGTCCTCTCCCCACAGGGAACCTGGTGGGATGAATCAGCCTCAGCTGGTGCTGCAGCTGCGATCAGCTGATGTCATCTTCATCCAAGGGCTGTGTCAGGGGAGCCTGTGTGTACCCAGGAGGTTCTCTGAGCTCGCTGGAGAGCTCTGAGCAGTACAGACCTCTCCTTGACCTGAACTTCTGTTGAAGTATTAGAACATCTGCTTGAAACCTCTTATGGTCTGTCTGTCCGTCTGTCCGTCTGTCCGTCCGTCCCTCCCTCCCTCCCTTCCTCCCTCCCTCCCCCCTCCCTCCCTCCCTCAGACAGGGTTTCTCTGCGTCTTTCTGTAGGGAGTGTAACCCCTGTTGGCACATGGAGTGGGACTTGGGGGGAGTGGGACAGTTGCTCAGACTCTCATAGCGGCCTTGGGCAGGGACCTAACTCTCCGGGACTTGGAGCTGTGGTCTGTCCCTCCTCACACTTGGACACGTCTATATCAGAGGGGACTTTGATGCCCTGTTCTTTTCTGGGCGGCCCTCTGCTGGATTGGCACACAAGGATGTACCCAGCTCCTGGTTTCAGAGGGTGGGTAGTCCCAGAAGTCAGAGAGGAGGAGGGGTCTGAGGGAGTTAGTGATGGAGTGGGCCATGCCAGGAGGAAGTTGCTTGTTGTGGACTGAATGAGTGGTGAGGAGCCTGCCAGAAGGACCGCCTGGCAGTGGGAAAGGTGTGTCTGGGTTTGTTTTCCTCCTAAAGGTGACTGTGAAGTTAAGAGAAAGACCTAGGGCTGGATAGCACTTGGGGTCTGCCTGAATCTGGAGGTGCACCGAGTCCTGTTTTGTGTGACGGTTCTGTATCTGACACATGGAAAAAGCTTAGTGTACTTGGGCTTACAGAGCCTGCAGCAAGCTAGTGCTGGGCGCAGTGTAGACAAGATACAGCTACATGGATGGAGCTAGGATGCCTGGATCCTAGCCAGAGCCTTGCACAGAGTAGGGCGAAGAAATAAATGAACAGTGAAGCCCGTATTCCCAGCCTGGCTTCTGGCCGCTGCACCTGTCAGGGAGTGGCTGCACTGGCTGGGGAGGGTGGGCTTCTGAGGTTCTGTGACTTCTGCTCTGTAGTGCCTGAGTGGAAGCCCTGGAGGGGAATAGTGACTAGTTCATGAGAAAGTGACCTCCAGCCTGGGGAGGTGGAGGTGCCGGGGTTGCTGGGTCGCAGATCCCATTGGGCCAGAGTGCCCTGTGAAGTGTTGTGGAGCTAGTTTTCTGTGTGGAAACAAAAGCTACCATAGTGGGGATCTCGGAGTTGGGGGTTTGTATCTAGAGACCTCTCAGTTTGCGAGATGTTCCAGGGACCATCCCAGTGGCTTGGAGGCAGGCTGTGGGTGATGATGTGGCAGGTGCCGTGCCATGCTGGTCATGTGGGTAATTTTGTGGCATTGCCGCTGAAGAGAAAACATAAAGGACAACTTTGTGGGAATTGGAATCCTGCAGACTGCCCCAGAGGAAGCCTACACACTCGCAGGCATGGGTCATACTGCAGGAGTCTGAGCAACAACCCCGACCTTGCTAGGTAGCCTGGACATCAGCACCTGGTCTCCTAACTGAAGTGGGTTCTAAAGGAATTCCCAGGGTTCTGAGGAGTTTTGTTGTATTCTTGCTGATGGTGGTTTGGGCTCTGTATGTAAATTTATTTGCCTTAGTGTCTCTGAGACTGTCCCATATGTTCATGTGTTTAAGGTCACATTTGCTGGCTGTCTACAGTGACCTCTGTCCGTCAGGATGCAAGGACCCTCACAGATAGGAAGTAAGAAATCACCATGACAAGGCTGGAGCAAAGGGCTGAAGTGGCCTTGTAGGTAGATGTATGTGGCAGTGGTCTGATCCTGCCACAAAGCAGCAGTGGCAGGCCTGACTGGCAGTGACTCAGGCCTTGAGCCTCAGTTTCCTGTCATGTGAATAAAGTCCATGGTAGATGCTGTGAAAATCAGAGTGGGCACTCAAAAGGGATCTAGTCCCAGGGTGTAGTTAGCACTTAGTGTGCCTGGGAAGGTGCTGCCTGTCAGAGGCAGCCTGGAGTGGGGGGAAGTGGGCAGACAGACCCCAGGAGCTGAGGACATAGCTACTCTCACAGGTCACAGCTACTCTCACAGAACAAATACTGCTGCTGAAGGAGGTGTGGCCTCTGTGGAGGTATTTGGCCAGGGGACTGGGTCAGAGCTGGCTACTGCATTTGGGGAATGAAGGGCAGATTTGTGGGTGCTGTCAGGAGAGTGTGGGTCATGTGGTGAGAGAGCCTGAACTTCCTGAAGAAGATTCTGGACCAGCTCAGCCTGACTTGGCCATCATAGTCACCCGCACTCCACTTCCCTTGGGATTGCTCATGTGGGACCCGACTGACCAGTTCTTCATCCAAGGCCTCCTCAGGGCAGCCTGCCTTCCTAGGACAGCTTCTTTGTGCTTTGTGCCCCAGGGAATGAGGGCCCTCAGTACCCAGGCACAAGATGATAAAAGGCCTATTGAGACCACAGAAGCCTATTCATCCTGCCCAGGGGACCAAGGGCCACCCTTGGACTCTTGTCAAAGACAGTCGACCTCCTGACCTCTGCTGTTGGGAGGTATCCAGAACCCAGCAGAGTCCATTGTTGACCAGGTGCAATCTCAGGAGGACCTTGCCCTTGCAGCCCACAGTTGGGTCCAGGCCAGGTGCTAGCATGTACATGTCACAGCAGAGAGACCCTGGCTCAGTGCCCCCACCCTTTACCAGACTGTTTAGAGGTTTATCCTTGGAGGGTAAACACCAACCAGCAGCCAGAGTGCCCATGAAGTCTACCCCTTAAGTTCCAGTTCCTCACTGTGCTGGGCTCCTAGGCTTCCCCTGTCCTTCCTTGGTCCAGGCTTCTCCGCGGTGGCCTTGAATGCAGCTCCAATGATTTTTTTTTTTTTTTTTTTTTTTTTCGAGACAGGGTTTCTCTGTGTAGCCCTGGAACTCACTCTGTAGACCAGGCTGGCCTCGAACTCAGAAATCCGCCTGCCTCTGCCTCCCAAGTGCTGGGATTAAAGGCGTGCACCACCACTGCCCGGCTCTCCAATGATTTCTGCTCGCTCTTTGCCTCCCTAGCTTATAGTTCAGCCCCAAGCTGAACTCTCCTCACTGAAGAGCTGCTGGCAGCTAGACCAGGGTGTATGGCCTGCCTGTCCAGCCCTTGTCCCCTGCCTGGCTATGAGCGCCATCTGCCAGCGGCCTGGATAGCAGGCACTTGGGAAGCTAGCTCACACCGTGCAGGAGTGAGTGCTGGGTGGATGCTGGGTTTATAGTCCTGCAGGGGCCAGCTGTGCTCCTGGGTAGCCTCTCCGTGATGCAGCACCCTTGCCTGTAAGAACAACAAACCCACTGATGGAACTGGGAAGTTTGGCATGGTGCCCGGCATTTAGGAAGCCTTAATTTATTTGTGAACACATGACAGAAAACTAGGTAACAGGAAAGAGCCACAACTCCACTGTTCCAGAGCTACTGTGGACATTTGGATTTTTTTTTTCAGTGTCCTGATGCATTACAAACAAACAAAAGCAAAATGCCATGTTCTCATAATTATTTATATTTGTTCAGTTTCTGTGTTCTGGCTCTCTCCGGATGTAAGCAATTTTCTAGTAATTAAGTAGCATTAAGTTCTGGCATTTGCTTACTGTAGTTGTTAGAAATGTCTTGGCCCCTTGTTATTTTGGGTGTGTATGTGTGGTGTGTGCAGGCCTAAGGTTGATGCTGCATGTCTTCTTTAGTTACCCTCTACTTTATTTTTTAAGACAGGTCCCCAGGGATTAGCCCGTCTCACCTCCCAGTGTCGGGACCGAATACCCACACTGTCACATCTGGCTTTCTATGTGGGTTCTGAGGGAGTTGTTTTGCTTTTGTGGCAAACACTTCACTGACTAAGCCATCTCTAGAATTCCTGTCTTGGTTCCTTTTGTTTGGTTTTTAAGATAGGGGTCTTACTGTGTAGTCAAGGCTGATCTCCAATTCTCAATCCCCCTGCCTCAGTCTCCTGAGTGTTGGGATCATATATAGACAACATGTCCAGCTATTTTGGGTTATTTTTTTCAGATCAACTTAAGATATAAAATTCAAAATATATAAAATGATTTTTTTAAAAAAGATGTCTTTATTTTTATTTTAATGTGGATTAGTGTTTTGACTGCATATGTGTGTGTGTGTGTGTGTGTGTGTGTGTGTGTGTGTGTGTGTGTGTGTGTGAGATCCCCTGGAACTGGAGTTACAGGCAGTTGTGAGCTGCCATGTGGGTGCCGGGAATTGAATCCAGGTCCTCTAGAAGAGCAGCCTGTGCTCTTAACCACCGAGCAATCTCTCCAGTCCCTGTAAGATGATTCTTAATGAAGAACCAAGTTTGGGACATAGCTTAGTGGTAGAGTGCTTGCTTCAGCACTCCCAAGGCGCTGGGCTCACTCTCCAAACCATCCTCTGTCAAAATCCACAGTTTTTAAGGACCTTCGAGATCATTGGCTCAGTAGGTAAATGTGTTTGCTACCAAACCTGACAACCTGAGTTCGCTCTCCAGAACCCACATCATAGGAGAGAAGTGGTTCTTTTTTTTTTTTTTTTTTTTTTGGTTTTTCGAGACAGGGTTTCTCTGTGTAGCCCTGGCTGTCCTGGAACTCACTCTGTAGACCAGGCTGGCCTCGAACTCAGAAATCGGCCTGCCTCTGCCTCCCAGGTGCTGGGATTAAAGGCGTGCGCCACCACCCCTGGCGAGAAGTGGTTCTTAAACACTGTCCTCTGACCTTCACACATGGGCTGTGGCATACCCTGCCTCAAATTTTAAAAAACAAACCAAGCCTTCGGTATCCACTACTTTTCTTGCTGCTGTGACACAAGCAACCTAAGGGCTTGACTCTATGGTTTAAGGAGAGTTATGATTCACCGTGGCAGACAGACCTGGTAGCAGGGGTGTGACGTCGCCCGGAGAGGTGTGACTCAGCTACCTTTCGCCTCTCCTCTCTTTTATTCAGTCCAGGCCCTAGTCTACTTGCTCAGAACCCAATTAACTCAGTCCATGCCAGCCTTACCTGGGATATTTTACTTGGGGATGAATTTGGGTCTTCACACCAGGACAGAAGCTCTGTACCTACCAAGCCATCCCCCAGACTCCCAGAGAGTATCCGCCAGTACCACTGTGCTTTCACTAATCACCTTACTCACTTCACTCATCCATCTAACTCCTAAGTGTTTATAGTTCCTGTGTACCACACTATTGTAGGAATTGACTGGATAGCAATAAACACATGACCAAAGACAGGCAAGACTGAGGGCTTCTGGGAACTGAAGTTCTGGCAGCCCGACTTGGTTAAAGTGTCTCAGCCTCAGAAGAAATGACCTCTTTTAGGTAATTTTGTGTTTTGAGGCAAAAGCTGTGTTTTGTAAATACGTAAATAAATAAAAAGATAAAATAATCCACTCTGTTTGACAGTGGTAGTGCATAGGGTAAAGAATGCTGGCAGGGTGGGCTTGTAGGGGTGTGTGTGTGTGTGTGTGTGTGCATGTGTGTGTGCACATGTGAATGCACGTGTGTGCATGGTCCTGTGGCTGTGTGCATGTGTGTGCACATGGGTGTAAATGCTTGTGGGGACCAAAGATTGATATTAAGTATCTTCTGCAGTTGTTCTCCACCTTGCTCAGTTGAAAAGATTTATTTTTATTATTTTGAATTATGTGTGTGTTTGTGTCTTGTGTGGATATTGCATGTGAGCTCAGATGCTGGTGGTGACTAGAGGAGGGCACTGGATCACCTGTGCCAACAGCAGTTGTAAGTTATCACATGGGTGCTGGGAACTGAGCCTCCAAGAGCAGCAAGTGCTGGCAATCGCTGAACCATCTCTCCAGCCACAAGGACACTACTTCTTAAAATCAGGAATGGGAATTCAACTTGATTGATCTCCCAGCATCTATGATCATGTCTTATTCCTCTCTTGAACTATAAATAGATGTGAATACACAGATAGACCTAACATTAGATTATTATTGCACTGCTAATTCACTAATTCTTAGTGATAAATTTATTGTTATTTTGAGTCAGGGTTTTGTATAGTGTCAGCTGGTCCTGTATGTAACAATTAGCCTTGGATGACCTTGAACTTCTGGTCCTCTTGCCCATATGCTGGGATTATAGCTACTAGCTACTACACTTGGTCTGCATTTAAGATTTCCATATTGATCCCTTTGACTATGATTGGTGGTTTTACTGAGTGTGTGTGCCCAGGGTTGTTTCGTTAGACAGTGGTCCTCATACAAAGCACATGTAAGTTTCATGGGCTCTAGTGACATGTGAGAAGCTAGAGTTACTTGTGAGCTGATAGAATTCTGAGTTGCTAGTTAATACAGCAACATAGCAGTCCTTGACCTAGACAGTTTCCTGGGTGCCTGTTCAATACCAGGAGCATCTCCTGCTGTCTTCTCCATGGCAATTGCAGGAGTAGACATTCTTCTTCTCTTAATCTTTTTTTTTTTATATTTAAAAAACTTGTATTTTAGAATCTTCAGACTAAGAAGGCATTTTCATGAAAAATACTATCGTTTTCATTGTCCGGTGATCAAGTCTGATAAAAATAATCATGTATTAAGCAATGAATCAGAACCAGGCACACAGCAAAGGCATCTGTGTGGCTTTCTCATACTGCCCTGAGCAGTGTTAGCAATTCAATCACAGAATCACTCTAAGTTGCTCTGTTACCATATTGAAGACTTTCAGTGAAATATATAAGATTGCTGAAATGAAGAAATATTTCCAGTATAAACTGGACAGAAGTGGTAAATCAAGTATTCAGTCTCCTCAAGTAAGCTCTAAAAATATGGAACGCTTCATGAATTTGCATGTCATCCTTGCGCAGGGGCCATGCTAGTCTTCTCTGTATCGTTCCAATTTTAGTGTATGTGCTGCCGAAGCGAGCACTCTTCTCTTAATCTTGCTGATGGAGAAGCTGAGAGGTTGAGTCACTTACCCAAACAGGCAGCAGGCAGGAGCATGGACCAAGTCTATTTTAATTGGTTCAACAGAAGCTGCCTCAACTCTGAACTGAGACGGGCAGCACATGAAAAGCCTCAGAAGGTAGCCTGTTCCCTTCCTTTTCAGTAAGTGTTTGAGGGGTCATCTCTGTGGAAAATAGTCGGAGTCTGTAGAATTGGCCCTCTGCAGGGAAGTGGACCCACAGACCCTGGCACGGGAAGCGTGCTGCCCCCATGATTGTGTGTACTACCTGAAGCTCTGAGCACTTTGGGGCTCAGTGGCTGCTGTGGTCACCCACACAGTAGCAGAGAGGGCAGAGCTGTTCTTGAGGGCTCAGAGGGTAGGGAGAGTCAGCTGTTCACCAGGTGCCCTCAGGAACTCCTTAAGTTCATGATTTATCAGCTAGAACAGAGGTTCTCAGCCTCTGGGTTATGACGCCTTTGGGGGTTGAACCTAAGACCATCAGAAAACATTTGATTCATAACAACAACGAAATCACAGTTGCGAAGTAGCAACACAATAATTTTATGGTTGGGGGGGGGTCGCCACAACATGAGGAACTGTATTAAAGGGTCTCAGTGTTAAGAAGGTTGAGAACCCCTGTGCTAGAAGAATCTGGCTCTGTGCAAGTCTCTTTGCAGGATATTGGAAAAAGCAAGTTCTGTTTTGAGGGGCTGGGTTTGAGTTTCAGCTCTGCAGTCTACCATCAAACCACCAATTTCTAAGGCCTTGTGTTGGAAAAAAAGGGCAGGTTTAGGGCTGGGAGTATGGCTTGTTCCTTTGGTAGCGTTTATGTAGTGTGCATGAAACCCTAAGTTTGATCCCCAGCACTGCATAAACCTGATGTGGTGCTATACGTCTGTCTTGCCCACACTTGTCAGGTGGAGGCAGTTCGAGGTCATTTCCATCCTTGAGTCATAGCAAGGTGAAGGCCAGCCTGGGCCATGTAAGATGCTGTCTCAGTAAAAAGAAAAGAGCCAGGC
>CM052718.1:17658749-17680770 GCA_028551405.1 Uromys caudimaculatus
ACACACACACACACACACACACACACACACACACCTGCCTTCACACTATGCTGAGGTTTTCCTCCTAAGGTTGACAAGGGGTTCTGAAGCAGTAATAGGTGACAGTGGTCTATAAACTGGGGGTGGGGGTGGGGGCACACCCTGTCATCATTCCCCTTCTCAGCCTCATACTGTGGAGCTGCTGCTACTGTCAGTCACTTCACCATAGTGATGTGTTATGCTCGTTCAGGAAGCATTCACAAACCCAACAGACCACCAAGGATCCAATTCTGACGTAGTTGCACTAGGGAGGGTGAAGCCCGAGCCCAGTTTCTTTTTTTTTCCTTTTATTTATATGAGTACACTGTAGCTGTCTTCAGACACACCAGAAGAGGACGTCAGATCCCATACAGACGGTTGTGAGCCACCATGTGGTTGCTGGGAATTGAACTCAGGACCTCTGGAAGAGCAGTCAGTGCTCCTAACCTCTGAGCCATCTCTCCAGCCCACCGAGCCGAGTTTCAAGCAAGCTTTCATAGAGGCAAGCAAACAAGCAAGGGGGTTTCTAGCTCAGCACACATCTGATTGGGGCTATTGTGGAATCTGTTGCCTTTTAAAATGATTGCCTGGTGCTGGGACCCAAACCACAAACTTTACAACTGTAATTTCTGCTTTCCTCCTGATTGGTGGTTGTTAGGGAGTAACCCAGAAACTAGTGCTAGGTGCATCTTAGAACTCCAGCTCTAAGATGGAGCCTGAACCCAAGATGGAGCTGGCAAACCATCTCTCAGATGCACAGTGAGGCAGAAAACCTGCTGCTACCGAGGCTGAGAGAGAGTACAGGATCAGGTTGGCCCAGGCCTGGTGCTCACCCCAATGTGTGCCCTCTCCCTGCCTGTAGAGAACTCATCAGTTCAGGAAGACCAGAGGTCACTGGGCAGGAAAAACAGCTGGTCTGCAGCCCTATTTGGAGCTAACTAGTATGTTCTAATATTTTTATGCCTTCCCAGTGAGAAATCAAGCACATAGAGATTAATAAAGAAAGAACTCTGTAATAACAGCAAGTGATCTGTTCTGGCTAATGCACAGAAGGGAACCAGTTCTGAATGGTAATCTTTGCTTAGACAGGTACATGGCCCCAAGTTACACTTTGAGCAGTTGCCCATGCTCCACAGAGACAGAAGAAGCTCCACGGTCTGGTTGTCTGGACAAATGGGAGAGACATGAAATATTGAAATACTGACATAGTTATCCCAAGACAGACCAGTGCTGCTTTTCTGGGCTGTTACCAGGGTCGTCCTGCCTGCCTGGCAGAATTACACTTCCAGATACAAAGCCCAGGAGTTAATCAGCATTATCAGCCAGGCTGTCTTCTCTAAACTGCCTGGCAGAGGCTCGCTCCTTTAGGTAAATTTTACTTTGGTGAAACCTAATAATTTCTAAGCAAGTTTACCGGCCTCCGTTTCTGGTACTGACTCAAATCAGTTCTTATTCATGGGTTCTATTTAGTGAGTCTGTTGCTTGCTGCCTCACATCACTGCCTTCACAATGGCAGACACTGCAAAGTGGTGAAAACCGTCACCTGACAGAGTGAACAGGGCGGCAGACGCTCCGTTCCTGTGTCCTCAGTCAGTAAACAGCAGAGCTGTCTGAGGGGATGTTGGTCTCCACAGCATCATAGATGGATCTCAGAATTCCCTCGAAGGTTTGAGAGGTCAGGTTCTCGGAGCTATGTTCTGTGTTTGGGCATGAATGCATCTGATATTAGTAAGCCACTCATTAAATAAAATGCCTTAGACAGAACTCAACATAAAACAGGTTGTGAATTGATTGCTTGGTGACAGTGTGACCATAGTCACTTTCTTGTTCCTAGCCTGCCCCTGTAGGTTTCCGGGATCAAGGAAAACTGACTCATTGCTGCCCCTCAGGACCCCAGCGTGGAAGGGAGGGGCCTGGCAACTGGGAGCTGTCCTTGGTGCTGCCCAAGAGAGTGGCTCAGCTTCAGGCTGTGTCTGCCACCCTGAGGTCTGGGCTCACTGAACTCACTGAAACCTGCACCCGTGGCTGCAGGACAGAAACAATTAAGGTTCTGGGGACTAGAAAGGTCTATGCGAGACTGACAGCTCCCAGGCTTTGACTCAGGGGGTTTCTTGCTGGACAGGCTTGGGGAAAAGAAGGGAGAAGGGCTTACCTATGGGAGAAAGAAATAGCAGGCCAATATGATTCAGCTGCCTCCTGTGTTCACAGGACCAAAGGGTACTGGGAGGTTGGGACCCAGTGACTTCATTCTGGCTGTCCAGAGAAGCACGCAGAACAGCTGCATCCAACTTCTTCACTTGCCCCATGTAGAGGGAGCATGATAACCTAGTAAGGAACTTACCCCAGACCTCGCCGTGGCTCTGGGAGTGTGGGAGGTTATAGGAACTGCGTGTGGAGCAGTTGAGACAAGGATGCATGTTGTAGCATTTCAGGGCTTGCATCGCTCTGAGTCCCCAGGAGTTAGAGATTCTATGCCAGATCTGTCATGCCCAGCTGTGGGCATGGAAAACATCTCTGTGTCCGTCTTTCCTTCCCTGTGAAGAGGGCTCTCTCCCTCTCCCTGCATGCTTACTAGGCTTGTGACAGTGAGCCATAGATATATGGCAAAAGATAGTTTGTGGAGAAAGAAGACAGGCAGAGAGGCTGGCCAGCGCCGGCCAGGGGTGGCCAGCAGCCTGTGAAAGTCAGCTGCCCTGCCCTTCTGTCTCTGCTGCTGCTGTTTCCTGTGGTTTGTGGTGCAGTCGGCATGACTACATCGGAGTTTGGTCTTTTGGTCTTTTTACCCAGGACTGCATGGCCCACGTTCCTGGGTCTGTCTGTAGCCTTCACAGCCTTTGCAAGGTGGCGTGACTGTGGATGTGGGTTAGAAATAGAATGCTTGCTTAGCACAAACGAGGCCCCTGGGTTTGGTTCCTAGAACTTTGAGTAAACTAATAATCAAATAATCAATAGACATTTAGTGTGGTACACATACCATAATTCACCTAATTATTGGCAAGTGCCAATAATTGCAGGATCCTCCCTACCCCCTGAAAGTTGTTCAGTGATTTGCTTTTATTAGCAGCACAGAGCATAGTCTATTTTTGTTACTTGTTTTGTTTTATGGTTTTTTTGTTTGTTTGTTTTGCTTTGTCCTTTTTAGGTTTACTCATTTTTTCCCATACGAGTATTCTGCCTGCATATATGTAAGAGCACCATACACGTACAGTGCCCAAAGAGGCTGGATCTGCACAGTGGGCACTGGATCCCTTGGAATGGAGTCACAGATGGTTGTGAGCTGCTAGGTGGCTGCTGGGAACTGAATCCAGGTTCTCTGCACGACCAGCCAGTGCTTCTAACTGCTGAGCCGTCTGTCCAGCCACATCGCTTTGTTTTTAAGACAACCACCTCTGCTTTTTTTTTTTTTTTTTTTTTTGTAGTCGAGGTCTCTTATAAGCCAGATGGCCTTGAACTCTGGAGTTCTGGGGTCCCCAGTGTCACCAGCATCATCTGCTTTTCTTCACTTTTCTTTGTCTTTTTCTGAAACGCCATGTGAATTTAATCACACAGAATTTAGTCTTGTGAGCCTGACTTGTGTACATGGTAATTCTGATTCCTTCTGACCCCTCTTTGGTGCTATGAAGAGTTGTAAGTCACTGGCTAGCTTGGCTGTGTGGTGTCTACTTTCCTTCCTGGCTTCCACTTGGGTCTCTTAGGAAAACCTCCTGTGAACATGTGTGTACTAGCCACTCTGTGGACAGTTGCCTCATTGTCTAGTTGACTGAGTCAAGACAGCTTTATAAGCATCTGACATTTTTAAGAAGGCAAATTTGTTCTTTTAAAAATACCATTCAGGAGACTGGAGAGATGGTTCAGCCATCTCTCCAGAACACAAGCAGTGCTTACAGAGGACCCAAGTTCAATTCCCAGAACCCATGTGGTGGCTCAGAGATGGCTATAACTTTAGTCCAAGGGATCTGACATCCTCTCTGGCTTCTCTGGGCACCAGGCACACATGTGGTATCCAGGCGTACATGCAGATGAGACATCTAAACACATAGAATAAAATAAAAATACCATTTAGGCCGGGCATGCTGGCTCACATTTCTAATCCCCAGCACTTGAGAGGCCAGATAGGAGGATTCCCGATTAGAGAGACAAGTCGGGCGGGGAGATGGCTTAGTGGGTCAGGACACTTGCTGCCAGAGCCAGATGGCCTGAGTGGTGCCTTCCCCCACTCCCAGAGCCCACACGGTGAAGAAGAGAGAAGACTCCCACCATGCACCACGGTGTAATGTACACATGCTCATATACATGTATACATGCACACAAATAAATACATGTTAAGAAAAAGATGAATAATACTGAAGGGTAGAAAAAGGGACCCAGGGACCCTGCATCATAGGGGTTAGGTTTAAAGATTTGTTTCATGATTTTCAGTGTGTGTGTGTGTGTGTGTGTGTGTGTGTGTGTGTGTGTGTGTGTGCGCGCGCACGCACGTGCGCGCGCTTGCTTATGCACGGGAATGCAGGTACCCACAGGGGCCAGAAGAGGGCGCTGGGTCCCCTGGAGCTGGAGTTATAGGTGATTATTAGCTGATTCATGTGGGTCAAACCCCAGTCCTCTGAAAGAACCATCCCTCCAGCTCCACTGGTGGAATATGTGGAGCAGGGATGGGACCTGCCCGCCCGCCAGCCCCTGTGGATTAGGGATGGGACCTGCCCGCCCGCCAGCCCCTGTGGGTTAGGGATGGGACCTGCCCGCCCGCCAGCCCCTGTGGGGCAGGGATGGGACCTGCCCGCCCGCCAGCCCCTGTGGAGCAGGGATGGGACCTGCCCGCCCGCCAGCCCCTGTGGAGCAGGGAATGGGACCTGCCTGGCCCACCAGCCCCTGTGGAGCAGGGATGGGACCTGCCTGCCCTGCCAGCCCCTTCCCTGAATAAGGGCCTTCCCAGCTTCCGCTCCCGGTGCCATGGACCTGCTGGCAGCCTGCCCAGTCAGCATCTATAGCTGGTTCCTTTTCAACAAGTTGTTAAGCACAGGCCTGTGTGTGGCCTTCTGACAGATGAGTCTCCAGCTCCCTCTTCTGTGAAATGAGGTGGGGATATTTGAGTGACAGGATTTACTGTAGCAGTCCACACCGCATGGTTCTTTGCCTAACCATCTGTAGTTAAGGTCATTGCCATTGTTTTGTTGATGGTTGGATTGCCAGGTGCCCTAGAAGCCACAGCTAGGTGGCCCTTTGGTCCTGGGGATGGAGCCCCTGACCTTGGCCATGCTCAGCAAGTGATCACCCTTAAGTCTCAACACTCTAGTCCCACAGCCGTGTATTCAAGAAGGGCGGTGCTTTCCTCTGTGACTGACGCTTGTAAACTGCTTGGCAGCGACATGGCTGGGACTAAAGTCACAGGCCCCTGCTTGTCAGGCCAGAGAAGTTTCTGCTTCATCTCACGGTGGACATTGCAGGATACAAAGGGAGGCAGGAATTTCCAGTGCCAGTGGATGTGCCCACTCTGAGCTGTGAGCCTGCTCCCCCTTCACTGGAGGCTGGCAAGGTGTGCTAACCCTGACCCCTCCTATTGGTCATGTGTCCCACCAGGCAGGAGTGGGTGCACCACACTGCTGTCAGAGGGCAGAGGCTCTGTGGTATGGCTGGCACCTTCTGCTTGCCATCAGCCCCTGGTCTGGCCACTGAGTGCCTCTGACGGTGGAGGGTGTTGTACAAGGTAGACCTTCCCTTCAGAAGCAAGGCACTAGGACTGGGAAATGGTTCCTGAGAAATGGGGAAAGAAGGAAACTCAGGAGTTTAAGGAGTTGAGCAGCACAGGGTGATGACCCATCTAGGGCAGTGGTTCTCAGCCTTCCTAACTCTGCTGTGGTGACCCCCACCATGACATTATGCTTGTTGCTATTTCGTAACTGTAATTTGCTACTGTTATGAATCATAAGGTAAATATCTGTGTTTTCCAACGGTCTTAGGAGACCCTGGGAAAGGGCTGTTCAACCCCACAGGGGCTGTGACCACAGTTTAAGAACCGCTGATCTAGACAGGTGGGAGGGCTGGGGAGGAAGTCCATGTTTGTTCGCCTGCTCTGTGCCAGGCACTGGCTTTTCCAGCTGGGAGCCATTAATCTTCCTGGAGCTGAAAGGAGCTGTAGCTCAGGAGCTTAGCCACCTGTCCTCTGAAGAGGAAACCCAGATTTTTCTTACCAAAACTAGTGGGTTGTTGTTGTTGTTGTTGTTGTTGTTCTTCTTCTTCTTCTTCTTCCTCCTCCTCCTCCTCCTCCTCCTCCTCCTCCTCCTCCTCCTCCTCCTCCTCCTCCTCCTTCTTCTTCTTTCTGACACAGAAAACGATTTCACATTTCATTTATCATGCAGAAATACCACTGTAAATAAAAAGGCTGAAGTAATCAAATGGAATCAATCTGGCATCCTCTCAGGGCCTTCCTGCAGCTAAGATGCGCTTGCTGGCCCTTTAAGTCGGGTTCTCCTTGGGATTGCCGCAGCCTGAGGGGGAGGGCTAGGGATGTCTGCGGTGAAGATTTCCCCAGCAAAGCCTTTCTCCTCGCAGCCTAGCCAGCCAGCCAGTGACGTCCTCACAGCTCCTAGATTTTCCTTTTCCCCAGGAGCCGCTGATTCATCCACTGGCTGAAGTCAGCTCCGCAGTGGGGGCCTGGTAGCCCTGGCTCTCAGGCTGCCGCTGGGTGGAGTCCTACTCCGGGGAGGCATCCCCAGCCTCTTTGATGCCCGAGGGTGGGGGTGGGAGGCACCAAGGGAAGAGGGGCAGCGCATCCCAGCCTTGTCAGATCTATGACCAGAAACGCAGATGGGGAGGGCCAGGCTTGGCCGGGGTCAGAGCCAGGGCCAGGAGGCCCCTTCTCACTCTCTGGCCCCCCTGTAGGTTGCTTCAAGGATGACCGCATTGTCTTCTGGACCTGGATGTTCTCTACCTACTTCATGGAGAAGCTGGCACCCCGGCAGGACGACATGCTCTTCTATGTGCGCAGGAAGCGAGCCTACCCAGGCAGTGAGAGCACTGTCGATGGGAGGAAGGTGGGTCGCCCCGCCCCCTGCCCCCATCCCTGCCTGTCCCCCACAATCCCGGACTGCACCTGTGCCCTGAACCTCCTGCAGGGCCTCCTTCCCCCAGGCTGCAGGGGGAAACCACAACTGAGCAGCCAGCATGTTTGTTTTTGCCATGACCCCAAAAGACATCGATTGTAGCTTTGAGGAAACTGAGGTTCCGGGTTCTGCTGATGTGGCCAGCCTCTTACAGTGAGTGAGTGAATGGAGGGCCAAGGTTTTGAGCCCCAAGTCCAGGGCACTCCCCAGAGTGGGCAGGGCAGTGGCCGAATGGTAGTACTGGTGATGATGTTGTCTTCTCTGGCATTTACTGTAACTGAGGGGAATCACTCGGGGCTCTGCTTGATCTGAACTCCAGCATCTGAGCAGCTAGATAGCCGAGGAAACAGGACTGAAAGGTGAAGCGAGTCACCCAGGGCGCTTCATGTGGTCCTGTGTGGAGCTCTTGAGACAGATTTTTGCATGCATTCTTCTCTTTACAGAATTTATAGTGGTTTATAGGATGTTTAAGTGGCTCACGTTAAACATGGGGATACTTACGTTGTTTGCCCTCAAGGACAAAGAGTGGTCAGCTGTGAGACCTGTCCAGGGCTTACAGCCTGTCTATTTCTATGCGCCCCGAGAGCCCCGAGACTCAGGCTTCTTAGTTAGGGTTCACACGTGAGTCCTAGGAGCCCTATCCTGCCCTACTGCAGAATCCACAGAATATACTGTTGTGAGTGGACACACCTGGGTGCTTGCTGCAAAGAAGGCTTTGACGCTTTCTTTGCCAGGCTGGCATGGGAGGGACCAGTGGGAGCCCATGGACCACTGGCCAGAGAGAAGAGCCAGAGGAGTGTAGGACCTGGAGAACTGGGTGATGCTGCAGTCTGTACTAGGGCCCAGGAGTGACGGGTGGGTAGAGCAGGAGATGCTCTGTGGAAGAGCTAAAGCTGAGACCTGACTGGTGGATCCATCTGGCAGCTCTTGCTAGTGGCACCAAGAGATGGGAACCTTCTTAAGAGGGAGGCTAGCCCAGGGCTCCTCAGTCCTGCCCCCTACACCCTTCCTGTCTGATATGCAGTTCTAGTCCACCTTCTCTACTTGATCTCTGGGACTTGGAAGAAATGGTCTATAAGGGCTGAGCCCCCTGTTAGAGGCTGGGGTGTTTGGGGTCAATGTGACCCGAGGGAGGTACAGTTGTCAGGAAGGGATAGTTCTAGGGAGCCTCCGTGTGCTGGCGAAGCCACACCAGTGCCCCTGGGTGTGGGCACTACTTTCACCCGATGTTTACTGCAGGGTGAAGTCCTTGGTGCGCCAGGACTGTGGACCTCATCTCTGGCTCCAGAGGCTCCATCCTGTCTGTATTAGAAGGACGAGCACATGTGAGGCACTGTCTTTAGGGTGGATCCTGCATGGCAGATCTGGGAGAGATCAGGATGTGGGCGACTGGCCTGTGCATACTGTGTGGCCAGCTGCAGAGGAAAGCGAGACACGGAGGTGACAGCATTCGGGTGGAGAGAGATGCAGCAGGAGCAGGAGCACTCCTTGGGAGACGCAGCTCTGGGCCCGAGATGGAGGAGTACAGCAGGAGGACCCTGGAGCTGCGTTGAGGCACTCGTGAACATTTAGTAGGTGTTGAGGTCAGTGGAGCCAGCCTAAACCTAGCGGGAGCATTGAGTAACAGCCACATGGAAATGGCTCTTTCCCCAGCATTGACACAGAAATGACTCGGGTTGGCCACTGTCGTTGGGAAGCCCTCACTGGGCAGACAGACAGCATCATATAGTGGGGACCACAAAAGAGGTGACATCTGTGTACAGGCTTGTAGGACAGCTGCGCTGAAGACATACCCTGGAGCAGGTATAGGACTTGCATGGTGGGGGAGGGAAGCCTGGCTCGTTTGACCCAGGATGTGGCATAACTGGAGTGAGTGACAGTTTGTGACATAGTGCCAGCAGAGCACTGTGACCTCAGAGTGATATGTGCAGGGAGAAAGAAAAGTGCCAATGGAGTGAGACCAAGAATAACCAGCCTTTCTGCTCAGACGGCTTTGCACAGCCGTTGGGAAGTGGGGACCCCTCTTCTCCCTATTCCACACGCATCCTATTTATGCTTGGTTGGTCTCCTGCACTTCTGAATGGATTCCAGGGGGAACTGGATGGTGTCTGGAACAGGACTTGGAGGGCCAGGCCTAGGATCAGGCAAGGCTCAAGTCCACCCATACTGGACCTATTTTCCAGTCTACAGTGTGGCCTGAAGGGGGCAGAGTGGAGGTACAGCCAAGAACCCCAACCCACCAAGAATCAAGATCCCAGGGCTGCTGAGATGTGGACTCCAGCGTCTGTGTACTAGGAGTGTTCTGCCGTACAGCCTCCTCCTAGCCTTTCCTGTCCTGCTAGCACTGGCTGTCATGGCAACCAGCTAGGCTCCCTGCCTAGCAGAGGAGGGTGGGTGGGCATGGAGTGCTGGGGTCCCCATGCCCTACTCCAGGGTCATCGTGAGGATCCAGACCTGGTTTCACCAGCGTGCCCTGGATTCTCTGCACCATCTCCTCATGTCACCCCTGGACAAAAACACTCCCTGTTCTCAGCAGTCCATTTTGTCTTTGGCAGTGTGGGCACTGGCATCTGTTTGTGTCCTCTTCTATGCTGGTGGCCTCCTATTGACACCCACCCTCAGCAGTCCTAGGGTACAGATTGCACCAAGCCCACTTGGAAAACCAGAGCTCAGGAGCTGTGAGGGTCCTTCCTTCTCTGGTCCCACACCATCCAGTCTTATGTTTTCTCCTTTGGTAGCTTTCTTTTGTGTATGAGTCAGGATCTCACTACATAGCCCTGGCTGTCCTGGAACTCCAAGTAGACCAGGCTGGTCTCAGACTCAGAGATCTGCCTGCCTCTGTCTCCTGAGTCCTAGGCTTAAAGGTATGTGCCACCACATTCGGCTGGTAGCTTTTCTTGATTGTGAGGTACATGCAAAGGTGTTCGGGTTGATGGCCTTTTGTCTGAGTATAGGGGTCACCAGCCTTCAGACCCAGAGACCCAGGCTGACCAATGTACTCAAGGGGCCTTGGCCTACAGCATCACATGGGTCATCCCTGTCTGAGCTACATGCAGAGCTGCAGTGTAGCTTCTGACTGCTTCTCAGTCATTTATTTGGGACCGTGCCTGTTGACATAAGTGGCTGTGATTTGTCAGTCTGGTTGCTGTGTGCTGTTTCTGAGTGTACACGCCAGCCACCCACCTGCATTCCTCTGTGTGTGGGTGTCTGAGCAGTTTCCTGAGCATCTTGGTGATACATGGAGTCACTTCTGCCACTATCCCACTGACCTACCTACCACAAGAGTGCAGTTATGCCAAATGTATTCTCCACCCTGAGCCGGGAGCAGACAAGCACCTGCCTGTGTGGGCTCTCCTGCAGGGGTAAACAAGATGAGTGTTAAGCATAGAGCAGCCCATCAGAGAAGTGGGGTGCGACCAAGGCAGGCAGCGTGGTGGCTCCCAGCTGAGTCTGGGTGATTCCCACAGAAACACAGACAGTGGAGGGTAGGAGTCCCACCCCTGTGGTATATCCTATTGTACAGAGGCACCTCAGGTGTGCGCATACACATAGGTTCACACAGGTTCGTGTTCCTGTAGGTGGCCCCAGAGCTGCCCAGCAGGAGGTGACTGCTGTCTCTTGGAGTTGAACCTGAAGGAGCCCTCCTGGGCCTAGTTAGGACCCTGGACTCAGGACCCAACAGGACAGACTGCTTTAGGAGCCCTCCTGGGCCTAGTTAGGACCCTGGGCTCAGGACCCAACAGGACAGACTGCTTTAGGAGCCCTCCTGGGCCTAGTTAGGACCCTGGGCTCGGGACCCAACAGGACAGACTGCTTCTGATTTCTTAATGCCTGTCCCGCCTGGAGTAGGGGTAGATGGGACTCTAGTCTCCCTCTGATGAGTGTGTGGTGTGTGGTTTGTAGCTTGTTTGATCCTCATTAGTTACAGAGAGATTAACAGTGTCTTCCTTGCAGATAAAAGGTTAATAATTTGAAGACATGTAGACTAGCTTCTGCTGCCCACTCTGAGCCCAGTGGATGTTACTGTCATTGGGAACTTGGGAAATATGGTCTTAGTTATCACAACTTTAAGAGGAAAATGCTTTTTCTATTGTACAGATTAGACAAGTGGGGTTCCAAGGAAAAGAGAGATGGCACTAGAGGCTTTGTCTGATACCGCCAGCCTGGTGCAGTAATCAGGGAGCAGGAGGCCCAGTGGCCCCTAGAGTCTCACTTATGTCCTGTGCCACAGGCTGAGGCTGAGCCTGAGGTGGAGGTAGAAGTGTACCGGAGAGACTCTAAGAAACTTCCAGGTCTGGGAGATCCTGACATTGACTGGGAGGAGAGCGTCTGCCTGAACCTCATCCTGCAGAAGGTATGGTGTGGGCGATGAGGGGTGCTCATGGGACTGAGAGACGGCAATCCCCTCCCCCCCACTGAGGGCGTTTTCTTCCAGCTGGACTACATGGTGACCTGTGCTGTGTGCACACGTGCCGACGGGGGTGATATCCACATCCATAGGAAGAAATCCCAGGTGAGCCCCTACCTCCTGCCAGCGGTCCAGACCCTCCAGCTACCTGTGGCCTGTTCTATAAAGACATCTTACTTTCCCACCCCTAAGTGAGGGCTTGACTCTGAGGGTTTCGGTCCTGGGCATGCACCCAGCTCCTCTCACGGCTCCTGTAGGGCAGGTCCCTGGCTTTGGACTGACTGAGCATCGAGAGCTGCTGGCCTGTCTCTGTGGTTGCTCTAGGCCTCCATCCAGGTCAGCTTCTCAGCCCTTCTGTCTGCTTTCTTTTAGCAAGTGTTTGCCTCCCCCAGCAAGCACCCCATGGACAGCAAAGGAGAGGAGTCCAAGATGAGCTACCCCAACATCTTCTTCATGATTGACAGCTTTGAGGAGGTAAGTGCTCACCACAGGCCAGTCTCCCCTCCCCCTCCTCTTGGAGGTGCCAGGCTGAGGTCCTGCAAAGCCTCCCAGGAGGCATGGGCAACAGGAGCAGGGAAGAGTCTGGATGACAGCCAGTGGGGCTGCCCGCTTCAGGGGGGACACAGACAAGCGTGTTCTTGCTCTAAGCCTAAGTTTACTCATCTGTACAGTGAGTGTCATGACCTTGTGACCTTAGGTGCCAGAGTTGATGACCTGAGGGCTAGTGAGTGGGAGTATGCTGCCTGGCCAGAAGGAGTCATTTGCTGCTTTGGGAATGGCAGCTTCCACCCTGCCCAGGGTGTTAGAGAGGAGGGACCTTCAGCCTATGGCCAAGCCTTTGTTTCAAGATTGGGAAAATGTGCACCGGACACATTAATTCACTGATGCCAAGAGGGGGTGGAGGCGGTGACATCCTCTTCCTGCTCCGCTTCTCAGCCAGTGTGTGTGTATGTATGTGATATGTGTGTGGTGTGTATGTGATGTGTGTGTACTGTGTGTGTGTATGTGTGTGGTATGTGTTTATGTATGTGGTATGTATGGAGGTGTGGTATGTGTGTCTTTGTGTGTGTGTGTGGTTGTGTGTGTGTGTCTGTGTGTGTGTATGGTGTGTGTCTCTGTGTGTGGTGTGTATGTGATGTGTGTGTACTGTGTGTGTGTATGTATGTGATATGTGTGGTGTGTATGTGATGTGTGTGTGTGTATTGTGTATGTGATGTGTGTGCAATGTGTGTGTATGTGTGTGGTATGTGTTTATGTATGTGGTATGTATGTAGGTGTGGTATGTGTGTCTGTGTGTGTGTGTGTGTGTATGTGATATGTATGTAGGTGTGGTATGTCTGTGTGTGTGTGTGTGTGTATGTGGTATGTATGTAGGTGTGGTATGTGTGTCTGTGTGTGTGTGCGCGTGCGCATGTTGGGGATGCTAGGCTTGCCCAGAGACAGCCACTGTTCTTGGAAGTCCCATGAAGGTGGACATGGTTTTCAGGGCCCCCACAGGTATCTGGAAATCCCTAAGGCCCAGGAAGTGAGGTGGCCCCCCTGGGCTCACACTGCACATGTGTTTGCTCTGAGTCTCTCACCTTGAAGCTCACACCTGGAGGTCAGATATGGGAACAGCAGCAGAAAGGCGGCGAGATGTGGCCACTCTGCCATGTCCAGTGCTGTTATCCCAGGAAGGCAGTCACATTAGTTTTGGACAGCTAAGCTCAGAGCAAGGTGGGCTTGACTGAGCTGCAAGGAAGGAGATCCCCAAGTGTCCCCATAGTCCTTGTAGTTTGAACGACATTAGGAAGTCAGATGAAGGTCTAGCCAGTGGCTCAGTGTGGGGCGGGGTCTCTTCCTCCAGTCCCAGATCCCTGCTGCTGCACAGCCCTGCCCCACCATGAGGCTGTTCCTCCCTGTGGCAAGGGTGGAAGGTGGGGTGGCGGGCGGCGGGTGGCTGTGGGCTTCCCTGTCCGTACATGGTCCCCTTTCTCTTTGTCCTTCTCTTCCCCAATCTCTTCCTCCTATTTTTTTCCCAAGCTCTCTGTCTTGAGACTTTAACCCTATCTACCTCAGGTTGCCTCAACATCTCCATCCTTCTGCCTCAGCCTCTCTAGTCCAGGATTACAAGTTGCCTGACACTCAGTGATTAGTGCCCCTCCCCCTCGGCCAGGTCAGGGTGTGGTTTGGGTGGCAGCCCTGACGTTTTACCTTTGACATCTCCATTTCTTCATTCCCGCCCTCAGGTATTCAGTGACATGACAGTGGGGGAAGGAGAGATGGTCTGTGTTGAGCTGGTGGCCAGCGACAAAACCAACACGTTCCAGGGTGTCATCTTTCAGGGCTCTATCCGCTACGAGGCGCTCAAGAAGGTGTATGACAACCGCGTGAGTGCGGGGCCACCTAGGGGTGTGCGTTCTCCCCCAGGTCTACATTGATGAGACCACTCCCTATTAGGGCACCTGCTGCTCCTGCAGCCACTTCTGGGGGCCACAGTCTCCCCAACACTCTCTCTTTCATCCCAGTCCACCTGTGTCCATCTGAGGTGCAGGTGGGGACTCTTTCCTCCTGTGTCCCTGTGAGGTGCCAGTCAGTGGCACATTGGCTCTCCTTTACCACCAGCCTCTTGCTGTCTGTGGCTTAGTACTGGAGACACTCCCAAACTAATCTCTGATTAATCAGCTGCAGAAGGAATCTTGGTGCTCTGGCCACTCTCCTCCAGCTGGTACTGTCCAGTCTGAGGTGGAGGAGCAGCCTGCTGTTAAGGTCCTGGCCTGCAGTGTGGGTGCAGTGGGACAGCCTTGGCCTAGGATCTGGAACACATGCCATACTGGACAGTTTGTTGGGCTCACTGGGTTCTCTGTGGCTTAGACTCAAGGTGGCCTCAGGGATGGTGATACTGTGTCTTGTGAGAGAGGACCTGTGAAGTCCCACGGTTCTGACTGAGGCCATGTCCTACCTGCCACAGGTGAGTGTGGCTGCTCGCATGGCCCAGAAGATGTCATTTGGCTTCTACAAGTACAACAACATGGAGTTTGTGCGCATGAAGGGGCCTCAGGGCAAGGGCCATGCAGAGATGGCAGTCAGCCGAGTGTCCACTGGTGACACATCCCCCTGTGGGACAGAAGATTCAAGCCCAGCTTCGCCCATGCATGAGAGGGTAAGGGCTGCACCGCTGGGGGAGGGGCTTCCCGTCCCTTGGGTTCACTTCCTGTGGCTCCCTCACCCCACAGACCCCAGGTGAGGGAGATCTCACTGGCGACCTCTACTGCTGATGTGGAGGCTGAGGCTCAGAGAGGGGGGTGCCTCGATTGAGGTCACCCAGCAGGTTCATACCCAACCATGGCTGATCCCAGAGCTGCCGCTGCCTAAGACCAAGTCTTAGGGCCTGTGAGCAGAAGACATTGACCAGGAGCTGGGCCTGGTGCCTGCCTGCATGGGCCTGCTGGGCAGCTGCAGCTACATAAGGCGTTCTGCAGTGAGCCAGCTAGGGACGAGGAAGAGCTGACCCCCATGTTGTCACACAAGGACAGCAGCAAACACATGACTTGCTTTAGGTCTGCCCGTTGTTTAGGACATTCTGTCTGTTAGTAGCATCCCAAGGGCAGGTGGAAGGATTCTGCCCCTGCTGCAGCTCTGAGGGTTCAGCAATAGACTTCAAGCTTTGTTTTCTCTGAGCGCTCTCATTGTCTGGTGGGGAGCCGAGGTCAGTAGCCATGTAGAGATGCCAGGCATAGGTGTGAGAAGGGCTTTGCCCGTGGGGTCATTGTTCAGGTGCCACTCAGAGTGGTCTGTGGGCCAATCAGCCCATGCTCTGGAGACAGCTGCATTCTGGGCTCTGCTGCTCAGGTGTCTGCCTTGGCTGAGTCTCTTTCTCTCTGTGCTTCTGTTTCTTGTTGAGAAGTGAAGCATGGCTTCTCACAGCGTGGGGGCTCCAGACACACCGCTCACAACTTAATGCCTTGCGTGGGGCTTGGCCCTGTGAGTGTCCCAAGGGGGCAGCCACAGTGGTTCCTTCTGCATCTGATGAGAAGCAACTGAAAGCAGACGGTGCCTGACTGGCTGTTGCTTGTGTTAGCTCCTGGGTGCCTCCTTTTCTTTCTTTTGGAATTGTTTACAGTTAGTGTGTTTTATAAGCCAAACAAAGCCAAGAAGTACTGCGGTTTTGTAAAGTGTTGGGCACTTCAGGAAGGGGCCCTCTTGCTTTCAGAATGGAGGTGGCTTGGATTCTGAGCTCCAGGTGACAGCCAGATTGTGTCCAGCTCTGTGTGGTCCTTGGACAACGAAGTGTGCATGCGGACAGGGCCCAGGCTGACACTACAGGGTGCTGTCTGTTGAGCGCCCATAGCTGAGTCCCTAGACTCACTCACTCACACATCAGTTTTCCTCATCTGCCAAGTGGGAGTGGCCAAGAGTGATGAGATGGCCCTAACCATACCCTCATAGCAGGGAGGTTGTGGAGCTCTGGAGTCGTGAGGTCGCACAGGACCCGAGCCCACAGCCCGTGTACGCACTGTTGCTTGTCTTCTTGTCCTCAGGGGTCACTTGTAACAAGTGTACAAGAAATGCAGACTGTGTGTATTGTGGTTTCTGGTATTTGTTTTTTATCTTTTGAAAACTTCCCTGGCTTGAGGGAGGACCGTCTGGAGCCCAGCAGCCGCCGGGACTTTGGTGGATGTCAGAGCTATGACGGGGAGGCCGATGGGGCCCCGAAGTCTCGGTCCAAGCTCATCTTGCTGCTCTGATTCTTGTTTGCGTGGGGAGGAGGGAGGGGATGGGCCAAGTTCCCTATGCCTGGAACGCCCTTCCCCCCCTTCTTCACCTGGCGAACTCCTACTCGTCCTTCAAGACACAGCTCAAGCGGCAACCTCCTCCAGGAAGCCTACTCTGATTTCACAGGCTGTCTATCCCTTCTTCCATTGTGCTTCCATGTCCTGTGCTTCCCTCTCTCTGTCTCAGTGACCAGCATGCATTCTGTGATTGTCACTTGAGTCTGTCACCCCCAGCAGACTGTAAGCTCCTTGAGGGCAAGGGACCTATGTCTGTGCCCAGCTCACCCTCGAGTGGGTGTGGAGACTTGGTGGCTGGGACTGAATGTGCTTGGAAGGGAGGAGAGAGGCGAGCAGAGAGCTGCTTAGCCTGGGCACTTGTGACAGGGGCTGGGTGCGAGAGGGAAGGGCCCAAGGGTTGACCTGGGGTGTCATCCCAGTGGCTTTAGGCAGGTCAAGGTTCCCGTTTGTGTGCCCTCTCAGCTCAGATGTCAGGATGGCATCATGGGCTGCCGTGCTGGGGCATGGCTGGTACAACATGGCTGTGTTTAAACTACGCCAGCAGCCCATCACCAGGCACTGAGCAGTCCCTCTTTTGTGTTGAGATGTGGAAGAGGGGCCCCTCTGTCAGGTTTGTTGGCAGCCTGCTCCCTCCTTAGGCAGGACTGGTTGCTAGTTGTGTGGCTAGCCTCCAGCACCCAGCGTCCCCTCAGCCAGGACAGCTGACTCTCAGGCCAGGGTCAGCAACTGTAACCAGCCCCTGCTTGGGCTGGCTTTGTGGGCGGGATCCAGGGGGCACTGGGGCCTCATGGCAGTCTCTTCCTGTTACTTTTGTGACTTGGGCTCCTTGTTCCTAGGTGACCTCCTTTAGCACCCCGCCTACCCCAGAGCGAAACAACCGGCCTGCCTTCTTCTCCCCGTCCCTCAAGAGGAAGGCGCCACGGGGCCGCATCGCAGAGATGAAGAAATCACACTCGGCCAATGACAGCGAGGAGTTCTTCCGGGAGGACAGCGGGGGAGGTGCTGGCCTTCCCCTTTGTGCTCCTGCCTGTGCTCTGGCCTGTGTTCCCTAGTCCACGCAGCCACTGGTCCTGACAGTCACTCGTTCACCCAGTAGCACTTAGAGAGCCATGCACACCAGCTGTAGAGTGCTGGCCCCAGGGCTGGGGCGAAGCTGTGTGTAGATGAGGCAGGAGCCTGTCTCTGAGCCCTGTTCTCAGGCTGTCCAACCACCTCCTGTCCAGGGGCTCTGTTCTTCCTCTTCTGCTTCTTGGGCCAGCTTTGCTCATTCTAGAACCTACTGTCCTGGGTAAAGCTCAGCGCTTCTCTGTTGCCTCTTCTCCTGGTCTCCCATGAGTCACCAGGCTTACAGATCCTTCCCTGTGCCCCTCTCCCCGCTTCCACCCACTCACCTTCCTTCCCAGTGGTTGGCATCACTGACAATGAGTTGTGCAGCCGTGGGACAGGACTCCTCAGTCTTGGACCAGGGAAGCTGGGGTTGGTGGGCAAACTGGCCACTCTGTCAGTCCTGAAAGTGGAGTTTGGGGATCAGGGGTGGCCCTCAGAGCTGAGCTGGGAGTTTCTGGGGGAATGTCCTGCATCTCTCACCGTCCTCAGCACAAGCTTGTCCCCGCCGGGTCCATGTGGTCCCATGTGCATGTGGATGGAGGATGGAAGGCTTCCCTGGCCAGGCCCAGGCAGAGGTGGGCCTGGCAGACAGGAGGCTGTGAGGGCCTGGAAGCAGGGCTCAGGGGGTGTGAGCATTGGTGAAGGACGTCTGTGAGCATGGCATCAGTCCAGAGGAGCTATGATGTCTTATCACCTCCTCCCCCATATTCCCCCGCCCACACGGGATACTGACCCTCTCTCTCCTCTCCAGCCGACCTGCACAATGCCACCAACCTGCGGTCTCGGTCCCTGTCCGGCACAGGACGGTCCCTGGTCGGGTCCTGGCTGAAACTAAACAGAGCTGATGGAAACTTCCTTCTCTATGCACACCTGACCTATGTCACTTTGCCGCTGCATCGGATCTTAACAGGTACCCAGGGGCAGAGCCTCCCGGCTCAGGCCTCAGCAGGCTGTAGTCTCCATAGCCAGTGCTCCCTCCAATGGATCTCTGTGGTCCTCACTGGCCCCCGAGTGCTCGCACTTGGGTGTTGCCTCTGGAGGCTCTGTGGGGGTCTTGTTTGCCTTGGCCTCTGCCTCTGTGCTTCCCCATTTGCCGGCATGGGAGGGTAGGTGGTGATGGTGTCTGCAGCCTATCCAATGGTGGGGGTGTGTGGTAGCTGTGGCTCTCTCCCAAGAGTGCCCTCACCCCACCTGCGTCCCTCCTGTCACCCTAGACATCCTGGAAGTACGGCAGAAACCCATCTTGATGACCTAGTGTGTGTGGAGCCTGCATGGAGCCCCGGCCCTGCCTGGCCCTGGGAATGCTGCCAAGTGCCTACCTGTCACCGCCAACCGGGGTCTTCTGTGACAAGCCAGCACCGGAGCTACAGCCAGGCAGGGCCACTCGACTCCCGGGGCCAGGGCCGACTCCATGAACACCAGCCCAAACTGAAGTGCCTCGTCCTCCTCCCTCGCTGGCTCTGCTCCCACCCTGTGCCCGCGCTCAGCCCCCTCTGCCTATCTCTGAGAGCCTTCTGCTCCCAAAGAGGGCCAGAGACACCAAGAGATCATAGAGAGCGTCAGGGACTGCCAGCTTCCAGAATGTTCTTAGACCTCCCAACCTCGGCTCCCGTACCCCTGCTGGGGCTCTGTGCCAGGCCACTGTTCATGCATCCTACACAAAGCCAGTTGAAGATTTTGTAATGCAGCACTGACGAACTTTGGCTCAAGAGTCGGTCCTCACTTGCTCTCCCATAGTTCTTGTCACAGTGGGTCCCAGCTGGGGGTCAGGGGACACGAGCTGTTTGTCAGCTGGGAATACCTCGCCCTATGCCCAGCTCTAGAATGGGTCTCAACATCCAGCTGGGCAGACAGGCCCTGATCCCCCAGAATGGCCTTTGCTTCCATCCAAAGAACACCACCAACACACACACCTCCGACCCCGAGACGGCCTTCGTTGATCTCGGCTCTCCGGAGGGACACAGAATTCAGTTCTGAAGGAAGATGGGGGGGGGGGGGAACTTCTGCTGAGGGATATCTGACAGGGACGAGTTGGATCCTCCCAGGAAGGTTGTAGGCAGAACCACCCTGGGGCCAGAGCTTAGAGCGAGGCTGGTGCTGTTCCCTTCGCCCCGTGCTTTGGTCAGCATGCTGGTCTTGTCTTCAGCCTGGCTTCCTAGGCAGAGAGGAAACCAGGCTTCTCATGAGTCTGCATTGTCTTCGGTGGGTGCAAGTGGCCATGTGGGTCATCGGCCCAAGCCTCACCCTGGCAGTGTGCTCTAACTGAGGCCTCCTCTACCCAACTGGAATAAACTGGAAGCTGGGTCTCTTATTGCTGCTGGGTTTAGTGCCCCAGATTCAGAGAACTCAGCTGTGTATATAGAGCTCAGCCCCCCTGGGTTGGAGAGCAGGCACAGGAGCATGGCTCCTGTCTGGCTCCATTCCTTGGTCTCTGGGAATGGGCACTACTTTGGGGCTTTCTCCAGATTTTGTATGTTGTTATTAAAAGTGAGCTATTGCATTTCATTCTGCCTCAGTTTGCCCACCTATAAGATGGGGCTGATACCACCTACCTCACTGAAGTCTCCAGGGTTCAAGTGCATGGCTGGGTCAGGGTTTGCTCACCTGTCATTCTGCATAGCTCGGTTGGGTCTTAGGAGTGGCTGTTAGGTGGTGAGGAAGCTTGCCTGTCCTGCCTGCTCTGAAATAACTCCTTCCAAAGGGACGATGAGTAGTGTATAAGCTTAGACACCCGTACTGTGCTGGAGCCTTGGTCCCGATTCTAATCTAACCATCAAAGCAGATTCATATCCTGTCCCAGAATGCCAGAGTACCTGAGGCTTATGGGTGTGGTCTTCCGGTCTAGGGTAGCCATTTCTCCTGTAAGGCGTGTGAATACTGTCCCCACAGTTGTTTCTAGGGAGGTGACAGAACCTGGCCATTCTGTGGTCTGAACACTCTGGATTTCTGTCTTAGGGGAAGTACAGCCAAGTGTGTCTTCTGTGGAAGACTGAGGCAGTCCAGGACTCATTACAATTCCTTGGCTTCTCTTCTGGGGGTTCCCTTTACCAGAGCTTAACCATACTGTCTTGGCTGGACTGAGTACAAGCACTTCCCAGGTTTTAGGAAGGTAGAGTGTGTGTCATGCATCTTGTCTCTGCATGGCACACAGAGCATTCTGACACCTGCTTAGGTACCACCATTTCCTTTGTAGAGGAGAAAAGCATCCCAGAGACATTGTACGGTGGCAGGGGGCAAGCTTGGTTCAGCCCAGCCTATGGTTTGAGCCACATGGCTGTCCCCGAGTATACAGCCAGACATTTATTTGGTCACAATTCCCCTTTCTCCAGGGGGCACTTTTGAGTTTCAGACATATTTAGAGGTTCTTGAGAACTGCATTAGAATTCTGACATCAGAGGGCCAGACATGGTGGTACATGAGTGCAATCCTAGCACTGGAGCTGAGGCAGGAGGATAGAGTTTCTGGACAGCCTAGGCTACTTAGCAAGACCCCGTCTCAAAATGATAAATGACAGCAGAAGCACCCAGAGTCCTCCTGGGGTTGACAGTTTGGCTTCTGGGGCCATCTTTAATCTTCTTGGGAACATGTCTGTCCTCACGAAACACAGTGACAAGGAGCAACTGGAATTCAAATGCAGTTGTGTTCTGAGGAAACCTACGTGTCAGTCTTCAGGACACTAAGAAAAAAGTGCTGCTTTCTTTACGCCCCTTGGAGGAGGCGCTCCTGTTTCTTCAGGTAGCGCCCATCTTGCCTCCCTGGGATCTTGCTGGCACCCTGCCTTCCTACAGTGAGGCAGCCCAGGCTCATTCCCCCCAAGGATAATATTGAAAACACAAGCAAAAAATAAATAAGCTAGGCATGGTGGCAGCCTGGTCTACCAAAAAAAAAAAAACAAGAAAAAAAGCATTTTCATTAAGACATCCCAGCCCCTGTGTATTTAGTTGGTCTAGTCTAATGAATATATGAATATATATATATATATAAATGAATATGAGAGAGAGAGAAAGAGAGAGAGAGAGACAGTGTCACAAGTGATTTTAAATTTAAATTTCTGGATGTATTGAGTTTTAGGTCCTGTTTTTCACGTTGGCCATCCTTTCCCACTTTAAAATCTGAGTATCTTAACATCACACAGCTTCTCTGTTTAGGTTCCCTCACCTCTGTATCGCTAAGTAGGACTGTCCCTGTGGACACAGCCACCCTAAAAAGTAACTATAACATTCACAGGGGACATGAATGTGCAGACCATGGGCTCACTTGCTTCACAGAAGTCGCTGACCCTGGCATGGCAGGTACTGCTTCACGTGGCTGGGCTTGAAGAGTGGGCTGGAGTCTGGAGACCACGTGTAAATACCTCGAGCTTGAACAGAGTAGTTGAGAAGAATCTGCATTGGCCCTTTCAGGGAGGTAGCCAGAGTGCCGCCCTGCCCCTCTAGGTGAGGGGTGCTGTACCTAAAAGGCTGTCACTGAATAGGTACTGGCACAAACCTCCAAACCTCTCTCTGAGCCCCTGGGACAAACAGCCACTCGCCACTGTTAGAACATCACACAAGCTAAGTGGTTTGACAGCTTGTGGCTGGGGTGGAGAGCTGAGTTCTGAAACAGGTAGAGCCCCA
>CM052718.1:17680870-17815380 GCA_028551405.1 Uromys caudimaculatus
CCCCCCCCCCCCCCCCCCCGCCGCCAGTTTTATGCTGTGCTAGGGGTAAAACTCAGGGCTTTGTGCCACTGGGCAAGCATTCTTCTCAGCTGGGCTGCACCCCTCCGCTCTTTCTTACCTTCTTTTGACCTCAGCCCCTTCCTTTGTAGATCAGGAAACTTAGATGCAAAGAGCAGCCTTCTTTCTTCCAGAATTATTGTATGAGAAATTTACACCTACAAAATGTTGGTTTTTTGCTATTTCAAAACTTGTGATTTCCACAATAAACATTGAAATGAAGACATGAGGTAGCACACATAGAATGTGCTAGTGCACAAATTATGGGCAGCTTTCCCACAGACACCCACATCCAACAGAAAGCCTCAAGGCAGGCTGGGTAGTGGCTGTTAACTTTATGATTTCATGTTTCTTTGAGACATTGCTTTACATTTTAGAGACATTTAAAATGAGTTTTCTTTGACGTGCCCCGATCTTTACCTGTTTCTTTTAATACATGTTTCACGTTAGTGCAAGCAAACAGCAAAGTGAGGGAATGACCTTGACTTTGCTAACATTATGAAATGGTATCCACCTGGCTGATAGAAGCCATCCCACACACTGGCTGGTCTGTGAAGACCCTGTGAGGGGGATAGTGACCGCCCTAACCACAAGTGCGGGTGTTTCCAAAGCTGATCACATGATGCATTTGGGGCTCAGTTCTGTGCTCCCATGAAAATATACCCTGGCAGTGTTTGGACTGAAAACTCTCAAAGTTTTTCTAAGAGAACCCCCTAAAAACCATCACAGTAGCAGGAAGATGGTTGGAATACAAGTTGGGGCTCTAAATGGGAGTTTAGAAAAGATCCCGGCAGGCATCTGGCCTTCCTTGATTCTGAGCACCTCTGCAATGGGGGCAGCTGAGCAGGCAGGGGTGGGGATGGGGAGTGAGCATAGGGGGTGGTGGTGGGAGAATCTGGCTGGGTCTTTCTAGGGCCTGTAATCATCACAGGTCAGAAATATAGCCACCTTTCGTGCATATGGGTTTCTAAAACATGCCAAATGACTTGTGTCACAAAGAATAGGGTCTAATCTACTGTATACACTGGAGCAGAGACAGAGAAAGGGAGTCTTGAGAGGACACAGTAAGGAACCGGTCACTACCCTAGAAACCACACCAGGAGGGATTTTCTGAACTGGCACCTCTAACTACAAGGTGGGCAGGAGGCAGGCTTGGCAGGTAAACCATGCCCCTTGCTATCCACATCAATCACTGGGTTGCCCTTTCAAGTGGCCTGGGAGCTGGCTGCAGTGCTGGCCTTCCCTTTCCCAGCTGCTTTGGGAAGGCAGTTCTGCTCTCAGGTCTTTTCTCTAAGCCGCGGTCAGCCTGGAAGAAAATGTTCCCTGAAAAGGAAAACCTTCTAGAACGTATGAAGAGAGCAATGTAAAATAATGCGGTCTCTGTAGCTCATTGTGTATACCCATGTCAACTGGAGACATCGGACTTTGTGCTTAAAGGACAGAAGGCTGGGAAATGTGAGGAAGAGCTTGCTCTGGGGATGGGTGATAAAGGAAAAGGTTCCCATTCTTAACAATGTCACTCACTTGCCTCCTATAGCCTCATGTAAGCTAATGGGCCATCAAAACTTTTCTCTATGTAGATGGCTCTTTCATTTTGGAATCTGACTTTAATAAAGCAATTAGGTTGCTCAGTTTGAAATAACCATTGTTTCTGGTGAACTTTGATTATATTTTGAATAAACAATTTTACTCAAAAGACTTAAGCCAATTCCAGAAACCAATTTAGTCCAGTGATTCACTGGGGGTGATCGAAAGGGTCATGTGGCCCTGGTCCCCCAGCAAGCCATGTCACCTCAGTTTGTCAGGGCCTAGGATCTTCAAAGGGAAGGTAAACCCTTCAGGTTCAGTGTCAGTGAGGTTCAACAAGGTCATGTACAGACAGGTTGGCATAGTTCCGGGGAATGCTCGTTGTCACTTCGACTTCCTCCTAGGATGTGCTAAAGGGCATTTACTCCATGGCTCTATCTGGGCGTTACAGGGAGGGGGCCTGCCAGCCAGTGGTGGTTCATCACAGCTGTGCCATAGGTCATCTGTTCACATACAATGGCTAGTAGTAGTGTGACTACAAAAACCACTCTATCGAAGACTGGGCCTTGACCTGAGGTTTTAGTTTTAGTTCAGTGTGCTTAGGGTGGGGGGGGGCCCCAAAAGCTCAGTTCTAGTTTGTATGAACCTCTGGTACTGGGAGCCCCAGGGTTACACTGGTAGTCCACACCAGATCAGTCTGTCTCCTTAATGGCTCAGGGACAATCTTGCTATTCAGCAAGCACCTATTAACTTATGAATCTCACAGTTTAGAACCCTGGGGACAGCATTTTGTTTTTTTAACCAGGAAAACACTTTGTAACTCAGATAATGCAGTGTTTCTTAGGAAACTTCAGAATCTGAACACAACTCCAATAGATCACTGAATGGACTAGAATTTAATATAAATAACTTACTTCCGTAGGAGAAAGCTAACCTCTCCCAGCTGTAATTTGTCTGAGGTTGGAGGACTGACTGCCCAGAACAAGGCTCTACACCCGACTAATCCACTGCAGGCAGCTCTGGGCCAAGCTTCAAACGGCTCATCCCACATCCCACAGTCAGCTGGTCAGCCCCCACTTTAGATTTGTCTCTGCATACTGCCGTGTGCCTCTTTTCCCACTGATCTGCCAAGAACACCACAGAACAGAACAGTATCCAACGCTGGTTTTTTGAAACTTTGCATTTATTCACATTTCATGGATCGTTACACTTCCTTAGGGGCTCACTCAAAAGCTAACACACACAGACATCACACTGCCTGACAATTCAAGTCTTTTAGCTTTAGAGAACAAGTTCCCGTTCAAAGCAGAAAGCAGATTATTCCATGTGATTGCTAAGAAGTCTGACGTCCCCGTTACAAATCTGTTAAAAGATAGTCCTCAGTCTTGTGATTGCTTCTGGAGAGCTAGCACTTGGTGGCCGAGTATAGAGAGAGCATGGGGCTAGAAAGATGCCCTGAAGAATTCCCAACCTCACCTACAAGTGACAGAACAGCTCATTTCCTTAAACTCCCACTCCAGTGGTCTAAGTGGGTACTCTGCGGCCTCAAGGGGCTGCTTCTCATCTTCAGAAATAGTAACATAATGAACAAACTGGCAAGTACACTTCTTAATGTTCAAAAGGTAGGGAGAAGGGCTTTCCCTGACAGCAAGGTGGGACTTCCCCTCAATGCCATAGGAGGTTTTGCTTTTTTTGTTTTTTGTTTCTGTTTTTTGGCACACAGCATGTAAAAAATAGGATTTAGAACTGAAAGGGTAAAACAGATAATCAGCCTGCCAACATCGGGCCTGTCACTCACAGCTACAGCCTGTACAGGGTGGCTCTCTGAGGAGGACAGGGCAGGGCTGGGAATGTGTGAAAGTGTGAGATACGTGTGGGAAGGCCCAGGCTTAGCATCTGCTAAATGCACCCTGGCCACAGAGAACACACACTTCCTTCAAGCAAATATAAGACACAACTTTAGATTTTCCAACTGGAGATAAACACCTCAGTTTACATTAAACACACAACAGGCAATTTGTAACACGTTAAAACATAAATGAAGTTTAAGCCATGGGTTGGAACCAGCTACAAACACACTGGAGGAAGAACAGAGAGCCTTCCAGGGGCTTCCCTGGGACTCACAGACTTCATCATAGTGACTCTCATACTCAGGTCAGAAGCACTGAGCTAGCTCCTAAAGCGTAAAGACAAGACACACTGAGTTACAGTCACACCACATATCTCCCCTGAAGTTCTCGGTTCCAAAAGTGATAGTCTTTAGCAGCAAACTTTGCTGGGAATGTTAGAAAAAAGAAAGCCATACTCACTAATTTACAGTTAAAATTGGCTAGGGAGCTTTAGAAGGCAATCCAGTCACGACCTTTTTTGCTTTTATTCTTTTGGTAAATATTCAAGGCATGGGCAAATGCTCACAGAGCACTGCCACCACGAAGAGACAAGTTCCTGAAAGTGCCCGTGAGTCTGACACTTGTCAGCCCCACAGGCATGTGGCTACACAGTACTGTTCTGAAATGCATACCCCTCATTTCATCTTTGGAAAGCTGGTCAAACCCAATGAGAACAGGCCAGGGCCAGTGATAACAGAAGCAGCAACTTGCTTGCCAGGAACCAATTCTCCATGCTAAAAGGCAAATAAACGCACAGCACCTCCTTAGGTCACAGCCCAAGAAGCACAAAGACATATCTGCAGATATATGCCAAAACGCTCAGCACAGAGCACTGTCACCCCACCTCATGAACAGTTAGGCAGCTCTCGGCTCAGGAGGTAGAGGCAGGTGGATCTGAGTTCAAGGCTAGCCAGGGTTACATAGTGAGACCCATGTGAAAAGAAAGTTAACCAGGCTTCATCCTGCCCTGGCACTGCAGTTTTAAGAAAGCAACTGTGCCATCCAGTTTTTGACTGTTTACCCAGGTCAGAACACGTGTGCTACATCTGAGCACACAAATGTGCACCCCTGGGTACTGACCCTGAGCCTTCAGACAAGATCTGGTCCTAGTGTCAAATGGTTTTTATGAGAAATGAAAGTGGAACTTTAGACAAACTTTTTATTTTATTGGGGGAGGGGTCTTAATATGTAGCTCAGGCTGCTGTGAACTCACACGACCTTCCTGCCTCAACTTTTCCAGCACTGGGATTAGGCATGAACTATGACCAGCTCCTCATCAAATCTTGCATTTAACTGATGTCTGGTCTTCAGAGAATGCTAGTATTAGTAACGTCACCGCTCTGAAGTGACATGAACAGCATGTAGAGCCATGGCTCTCTTCCAAATGGACATACTCAATAATACCTCATCCTTAAAAAAGTAAAACTAAAATGGGTTTTCAGACGCCAAACAACATGCTGCTGACTCACGCTACCGGCCAGACGGGCGGACTTCCGCTCCCATACTCTTGCTTCTCACAAGCGCATGGCTCCTGAGGACTCCATTCAGACTGTGCCCACCAGGGCTCACCACGGTACAAACAGCCATGAGCACACAACCCTTTTCAGCACGATTTCACTTTTTTCTTTTAAAATAAAGGCTTGTTTGTGGTATAGAAATGATATAAAAACACTACTAAATTTGTGCTTTTAATAAAATCCATTATTCCCGACAATCCCTGTCCATGTTCTAGGGAGGTAAGCAAGTAAGAGCACCTCATGAATAAACTACAAAACCCAGTCTATACACTGCCAGCTCCCCCACGAGCCACTACTCATGTCCTTTCCCATGGAAAGGCAGCTCCTGGTTCAGTCAAGCAGCTCCAGGTCAAAGGCCAGCACCTGCCAAAAACAGGCTGATGACAAACTGAGATTCCCAGTACCCACAGTTCAGCTCAGAAGGAAACAGGGCAAGCGCAGTCACAGTGTGGCGGTGTGCTATTTGGCTGAGGTGCTAGTCACAGATCAGACAAACCCACAGGAGGGGAGCAGGCGGGTGTCTTCTGGAACACTGTGGACACTGCCATTGGGTCTCCCAGGGCAAGCACAGAGTGGTACCCATGGCTGCCTGAGGGAGCCTTTGGAGAGCTAACTGGTACCCTGATTATAGTCCATTAAGAATCACTTAGGTTAGTTTACTCAATGAATCAACATTAAAAAAATCTTCCCAAACTTTTCACTCCAATGTATTTTGCTGAGTTCTCAGGAAGGGAGAAGAGCTTCGACACACTGAAAGGATTTATTGGCCTTAATCTTCCTCACAAAAGTTTCAAGTTACCTAGAAGTTCTCAGAATGTCACAGTAGAAGAGAAAGAATGTGACTAAGTTTAGGGGCAGAGGGGAAGCAGCAACGTGGCAACATGCCTTGGTCAGCCTCAGTGCTCAGGCGTCCTTTTTCTGCAGTAAAACCTTGTGCAATTCATCGGCATCCTCGCTTGTCTTCACCCGAATCAGCATGGTGACCGGGAGGGTGGGCTGCTTCTCATCAAGTGGGGGATTGGGGACACAGACGATAAGGACATTATTTTTCCCTGTTCGGGTGCACGGCATATTGGGTGGAATCAGAACATTCAGCAGTATGTTGCCTTTGAGTAAACAAAGGAAAATATTCATCAAAACATATAAAAATAAATATATAAAACATATATCAAAACTGTAAGATTCTATAAGAGGTTGAGATTCAATCCTGAAGCAGCCTACACACTCCAAAATCTGAAGCAGGAGCATTGTCTAGCTTCAGGTGCTTACAACCTTGTAATTGCATGCAAAGGGGACTTGCTGGCCCCGCTTGGACCCAAATCTTCACCATTTCATGGGACTTAAGAATGAAGGGTCGGCAGTGCTCACCGGGCTAGAGTGATGCTACAGTGACATTGTCACAGTGTCACAGGAAAGAGAAGCCCAGGAGCACTGTGGTGTTGCCTGGCAGACTCACACTACTGACCTCATGGTACAGGCGCACTGCAGTCAGAGCTACTCTTTTACTGGACTGTTATAAGGGACCGACAGCCAGAGTGGGGTCAAGGGGACAGCAATTCAGAAATCTTGCTCTATGAAAAAAAGCATTCCCTACGGCTGGGGAGAGAGCCTCACTGCTAAGCATGCAAGCACAAGGACTCAACTTCAGAGCCTTAGAACCCATGTAAGAAGCTGGGGAGAGCAGCCCAGTCCTGGGATCCCAGCCCAGAGAGGTGGGGAAGGCTGGGAGAGGGGGCTGTGGCACAAGCAGGTGGATCCCTCAAACTCACTGGCCGGTCTGCCAAGCTTATCAATGAGCTTCAGGTTACTGAGACCCTGTTCCAAAAATCAAGGTGGAGAGTAGGACGTCCTTGGCCTCCACGTAGCAGCCCTGCCCTCCACAGGGATCCCTTTAAACCCAAACCTGCATACTTCTACCCTGTGCTCAGGAAGCCGCCCATATACATCCCCCCCTCCACCACACTCCAATGTAGGAAACAAACCACTGCGGTGCTTCTCACCAGAGCTTTTAACAATACACCTGCACCATGTTCCCAATATTCAAAACCACGTCCATATTAGTAACCAGAAGAAGAATTTGGCCTCATGATCTCGTATAAAACAAACAAACCCCTATTATTGAGCTTCAAAATACAAAGAACTGCAGTGTCAGGATAAGGCTCTCTACACAGGGCAGCGAGATGGCTCTGCACCCACCTAGGTTGGTGTCTGCCCGCACCAAGAGCTGGGTCTTCTGAGTTGCTGTGGGTTTCAAATGCAAGGTCCCCACACCCTTCTCTTTAAATTCATTGTCTTTCTTGTAAAATAGTTTACATCTGTGGGGAACCAACAGACATGATTAGGCATTCAGCAAGTCAGTTTGCGAACAACCACAACTGCAGTGGAGAGAGAGGGTGTGCCTTCTTTACTGGATTGATGGCATCTGGGTAGAATCCAACCAAACAGTAGTTAGATATTCTAGAATTTACCTCCCCACCTTTCTTTGTAGTGCCGGGCAATGCTCAGCAGGCACTTTGCTAGTGAGCGACAATCGCAGCCCCACAAACCCTCTGTACAAACCCTCTGTAATACCCGTGACCATCTTTCCTCAGTCAGTCAACATCTCAGCAGACCCGCTTCCCACTGGCTGCTCTCACGTGCCCTGTGCTTAGTGGCTCAGCAGACTGGCTCTCTACGACGGGCATGGGACCAGAACACTGCCCTGCATCTCTCCCACCCTGCTGTCCCCCTTTACTTCTTATTTTTTCAAATTCCCTTCAGGCCTTCAATTTTGATCCCCTAAGACCCAGAGATAAGTCTGAACTAGGTGTGACTATGGATAAAGTAGCACGCTGTTTCCCAAGCCTGTATGTTACATGTAGACCCTTAGGTTATTAGGAAAACCCTGCTAGCACTGGGGAAGTGGAGGCAGGTGGGTCTGTGAGTTCAAGGACAGCCTGATCTACAGAGTGAGTTCCAGGACAACTAGGGCTACACAGAGAAACCCTGTCTCGAAAAACCAAACCCAACCAGTCAACCAAGTAGGCCAATTACCCTTGCTGTTGCAGTTGTTACTCTGCTTGGCTAAGCAAGGCCTGCAGGACCCCACAACCCCACTCACTTTTTGGAGTAGAAAGCATCCTCTTCCTTCACTTCAGTCACCACCACCTTGGGTGGCTCGTCATTCTCTTCTTCTTCACCATCTGGCATAGAAACAAAACAACTCGGAGTCAGAAGACACTTGATCCCGACCATCCTGAGCACCAGTCTGGAATACCCCACGTAAGCTAGTAAACACGACTGTGAGCACCTTACTGTTTTAGGGGTAGAGGTGCCAGTTGGATTTATTTTTGTGAAACTTTAAAATTTATTTATTTAGTGTGCATGTATGTGTGCACACAATGAGTATGGTGTGGGGGTCAGAGGACAACTGGTGGGGTGCGGTTCTTTCCGTCTACCAGGTGGGTAACTCAGGTTGTTAGGCCTCGAGGCAAGCATCTTTACTTGCTGAGCCATCTCGCCACACTTAATAATGGCAACATTTTTACTCTATTTTAAAATAACTTCTAACTTGTTCAAAGCCCAAGGATGAAAGGCACCCTCGTTTATGACATTCACCAAAACATACTAAGCACAAAATTATACATACTCAGGTTGCCCAGTGGGAAAGGGCACCCAATACCATCCCTGCCAAGGTTCTTGTGTCCAGAGCACACTGTGCCCAGAGATAACCAGCATCAACAATGACCAAAAGAGCAAAAATAATTTTTTTAAAGGTCAAACTGGTCAGAAAAATTGTTCCAAAGAGTTGTCTAAGCTGAGGGCTCAAGGATCTGGTAATACAGGACCTGCCTCACTGAGAGCAGCAGGAAGGACACATTGGTTCAGGAGAGCCTCAGCCAGTGAGGAGCAGAGACAAGGCTGACATACAAACAGGAAGGATCCTCTCAAAGGGATAAGGCCAGACTTGGATCAAAGACCCAAACTAAGAGCTGGCTATGGTGGTTTAATCCCAGCACTTGGGAGGCAGAGGCAGGCAGATCTCTAGGATAGCATGATCTATAGATCGAGTACCAGGTCAACCAGAGCTACTCAGAGAAACCCTGTCTCAAAAACCCCAAAAGAACAGCAACAAAAAGACTGAACTTAGTAAGATCCAGCATGAGGTACTAGGATCTCCTGGCAGGATTACTTAATTGAGGTACCCAGGACCGGAGGAGGAGATCCAGGAAGGCCATGAACTTGCTGATTGAACAAGTTCCAAGTCTTTTTGATTATGTTAAGGTGTGGTAACTAACCACAAGATGGCAGGCAACAGGGTCTGATAGTGCAGGCTGCAGGACTAGGGCACGATATAAGTTGCCTATAGTTCAGGATACACTCTCCTCTTATTTAGAGGCAGAGGAAAAATTAAAGGGCCCCTATTGGACCTTGGTGGCTGAAGAGTTCAGACAGAAGAGCAGTGGAGCCAGGGGTTCAAGGGCAGCCTGGTCTACATAGCAAGTTCTAGGACAGTCAGAGCTACAGAGAAAAGTAAAACCAAAACAACCGGTCCTTCAAAGTAGAAATCTAATCCCTCAGCAGCACTAGGCACAGTGCAAGCATGCTACTGTCCAGGCATGGCTAGGGGGCCACTGCACTGGACAGTACATGTACTAAGCACATCCATCATTTTAGAAAACTGTACTGGATGGAACTGGTCCTGAAGTGTTACAGAATACATATGAGCACTGTGGGTACCAATACCTCAAAAGAAACCCTGCAAGTATGCCTACTGCCAAGACCTGCCACACTGACAGGTCCAAAGAAGCTAAATGTAACCCACAACAGAAGGGCCTTCCTCTGGGGACGAGCGAGCGTCCTTTGCATCAGGTCTAGCCCCAACATTAATGCTAAAGCAGCTCATTTACAGCCAAATTCCTAAATACAACCAAATTCAATGGACATTCATGGTGAG
Organism: Uromys caudimaculatus; assembly: GCA_028551405.1. NCBI lineage: Eukaryota > Metazoa > Chordata > Mammalia > Rodentia > Muridae > Uromys > Uromys caudimaculatus. Next base: position 17,690,797 of record CM052718.1, read on the forward strand.
CTTTTTCAGCAAAATTCCGTTTTCTGAAAGACTTTAATTTGCTTCCTCTATATGCAGCAGCACATGCCCAGTGCTTTACAGATTCTGTGCTAACCTTCAGCCTCTCTCTGCCCCAGCTGTCTTTAACACACCTTCCCTGTGCATCTGGAGATCCATCTCGCGCAGACAGAGGCTGTGTTGCTGGTGCACACCAAGCCATTTCTCTCTCACAGAACCACACCTCCAGCCCATTCAGCACTTGTGATCTTTAACACCTATAAAATGGGTCTTGCTCTATTTTAAGGATAAGAACTAAGCCACTGTGTCACACACAGGAAATGGAGCACCTGTACCGTCTCATTAACCCCATGAGATGTGCAACAGTGGCTTTGTATTTACCTTTGCATTCACTGCTGCTGCCTCCTGCTTGACTCTCTGATGCTTTAGCAGAAAACGGTGAAGAGGCTGCTTTACTCTGGGCAGCATCTTTACCAAATAAACTAGAGTTTCCAGGAGAGAATGAAAACCCAGTTAGGGAGCCAGAGCTTAACGAGCCCAAAACTGAGCTCTCAATTTTCTTGCCAAAATTAAACGAGGCACTTGTTGCTCCTTGTGCTGCGTCCGACTTCTTTTCTGCTGTAAACTCCACCTTTTCAGATGTGTCCTCCACTTTGTTGCCATGAAATGAAAATGGTGAATCTTGCTGTAGTTTTGTTGAACTAAAAAGGGAAGGAGGCTCCGTTCCAGCCGCCGCCCTGTCTGCCTGGCTCTCGGAGCTGCTGCCGCCTCCGTTCTCAAGCTGCCTCTCGATGGCCGCCAAGTACCTCTCATAGTCTTTAAAGATGGGCGTCAGGTCACAGAGTGGGTTTGTGTTCACGTGCTTCACTATCCAATCCCGGACAGAGCAGTTCAAGCCAGCCAGCTGCTTGTGATAGGTATTCCCAGTGCAGGAAGTACTGGAAGCAGGGCCGGAGGGGGGCGGCTGACTGCTGCTATTGCATTTGGGACTTGAAATCTTTTTATCCACCAAGGTAGTAGGGCCATTCACAGCAAAAGAGCCTGTAAGAAGTCAATGTTCACGCACTTTAAAAGCTGGTTTGACTAAATCATCTAAGGGTTGATTTGTTTTTGTTTTTAATGTGTCGCAACAGGGTCCTGCTACATAGTCCCAGCTGAGCTGGAACCTGCCATTCTACTTCAGCTCCCTAAGCTGACAGCAGGTGTGTGCTGCCAGCTCAGCGACACTAGGGTTTGGACTACTACCATCATGCTCTGCTCCTCCTGTTACCAAGCTGTGTTCATAAACTAATGCTGAGGAACTGGATATCTAGCAAATGGTTACCAAGGCATGTAGTACACACCCTGCTTAGTAAGGACTAAACAGGGCAGTGGGTGGTGCATGAAGCCATCTGACATGTGAAGCCAGAATCAAGAGGATCAGGAATTCAAAGTCACCCTCCCTCTTCACAGGGAGGCCGACTTGAGCCCCTGCAGCTATGCTCTGTGAAAGCTACCTCAGACCAACACCTACCACACAACATGCACTTTGAGAATAGTAAAACACAATCGAGCCAATCAGGATCATTTCTAGGATTCAGTCCATAATCCTGTTCTCTATGTGAATCCCAAAAGTTCCTGACTAATTCATCCAGAACAGGGAAACTGTGATCAAAGACAGCATCACCCCAGTTTCCAATGGCCATTGTAGTGGGAGGTGCACTGAAGGCCCTTGGTGTGCATGAACCAGGAAGGCAAACTCTGAGTCTACAAAGTGCTTCCTTGCTGAGAGTCAATTCTGGAGTCTGGAGGTTATGAACTTGACAGTGAAGTCACACAGCAGTCAACTGGCAGAGCTGAGAATACAACTGCTGTGTCAGGTGCAGAGAGGCTGCTCTGCTGACACACTCGCTGCATGCATCTCCCCAAGTCCCATCCTTTCCCAGGTACATCTAAGGACACAGCACTAGAAACATCTCACCAACTGGGTCTGGTAGCACACACCTAGAATCCCAGTGTTCAGAAGGTGGGAAGAGGAGGACTGAGTTCAAGGTCAGCCTTGGCTACATTGCAAGACCCGGTCAAAGAGAAAAATATAACAGTTGGGTAGCAAAGTTTTCTTTCAGCATGGAATTCAGAGAGGGCTGGAGAGGGAGGGCTACTCACCAAAGGCTGCCTTGGGCTCCGCTGCTGTCTTTGCACTGGAGAAGGGTGTGGCATTGTCTGTGCTGTTTCCGTTTGTCAGTCCTTCCAGAGGTTTCCCTCCAGAGCCACCACCAAATCCAGAAAACCCTCCTCCTCCAGAAGGCACAACCAAACCTTTGAAACCTTTAAAGGCTCCTCCGCTATCAGACTGAAAACAAAGAAAGCAGCACACTTTAGGCAAGCAGACCGCCTGTCCTCAAATAAACAAGTAAGGGGTGGCAGACCTCAGAGCCAGCAGTGCTCAGGCATGGCTGCCATTGGACAGAAGAGAAGCTACTAGCATAGCCCAGACAGGAGAGGAAAAGATGGTGCTTCTAAGGGCAGCTATGTCACAGCTGCCTACCTAAAACAGCCAGGAAAGATGGTACCAAAACAAATATAGCAAATTCATGTACCTACTAACTTTAGAATAACTGAAAATATTCCCAATATAACTAAACCTTGTGCACCTTTCCAAAGAACATTTGCCCCAAGAAGCTTCAGAAACATGAAATTAGATTAATTAAAAATATTTAGCTGAGCATGGTGGCTCAAGCCTTCATCACACCCAGCACTTGGAAGGCAGGCGGGTCCCTAAGTACCAGGCCAGCCTAGTCTACGATGTGAATTCTAGGATAGAGAAATCCTGTCTCAAGACAAAAGAAAAGTGCAGTTTACCTAACTTCTTAAGAACTTTGGGGTTTTCAAGCTGTTCTTAGCCTACAGAAACCCGAGGAGACTACTCTGTATATCCCAGCCATTCTATCAGTTAGCACTCCAGTACAGTATGGTTTTCTTTTTCTTGCTGCTTCCTTATCCCTGGCTCTAGCAAGCTCTCCCCTTGGCTCGTCTATTCAGTCAGCAGAGGTGCTGTGAAACACTCCTGTTCCTTATGAGCGACTAGAGTCCTGTGGAGAAGGGTCTCTGCTGGCTATCGCCTTTAACTTTTCTGAGGGAGATGCTCAATGGTAAGAGTACTTGCTGTGCAAGGCAGGAGGCCCTGCGTCAGAACCCCAGGTTCAAAGAGACCCTGTCTGAAGGGAATGGGGGCACAGAACAGGACATCACCTGCTATCCTCTGGTCTCCATGCAGTGCAGGAGCGTGTGCGTGTGCACACACACACCTAAAAGTTTAACTTGTCATCTTCTGAGGGAGTAGTTAGGCCGGTAACGCTTCACCACTTGCAATCTGTTCCTATGTAAACAGCTAGACAGGAAAACCCAACCACGTCTACTTAGTTTTAATGTAAACATTCTTCTCAGTTTTTTACTATATTAAAGGTGTTAGTGCTAAGGACTCAGCTCAGCGGATAAAGTGCACACCCTGCAAGCAGGAGGACTGAAATTTGGATCATGGACTCCAGTTTCAGCAAGAGTCCCGGCCTCAATAAATAATGTGAACAGAGATCAAGGAAGACACATGATGTCAGGTGCAGACCTTTACACACACACACACACACACACCCACACACACCCACACACACACACACACCCACACACACACACACAGTGTAATTTTTTTTTTGTAACAAACTTTAGGGGAAACATGTATACTGACTTGAGCACTTGTGGAGTTGGAAGTCTGCATTGAAGCCGGCAGGCACAAACACGACAATTCTACAGCACATATGTGTACTCACACCCACACACACAAATATTAAGCTAGCCCCTCTTCATTTCCTACGCAGCTCATGTCCTGGCGGCCCTTAGTTGTGTAATAAAGCACGCCGAGGGAACCATGAGGATCACGGCAGTAGCATGCCTTCTGCTTCAGTTCCTGCCAGAGGTCCTTCCCTTCCCTCCCTCCATGATGGGACAACTGTAAGCTGAAACACACCCTCTCCTAAGTTACTTTATCTCATGGTGTAGCAATAGACACCCCAACTAAAACATACCATTAGCCTTAATATTACAGTTTTTTTCAAAAACAGTTTTAATCACACCTACAGATTTTCAAATGTTTACTGACCACTGGTATATAAGGAGGAATGAAAAATCTTAAATCAAATACCTTTAATTCTGCTGCTTCTGTTTAACCGACAGAGAACCAGTTATCACAGGCTGCCTTCCCACTTGCTATGTGGTTCACAACACTGATCTTCTGAGCCTTTTGCCTCCACCTCCTGACCTCTGGGTTTATAAGCGTATGCCGCTCTACCCAGATAGATTCTAGTCACACACTCTGCCAACTGAGCAACCAAGCCCCTAAATCTGATCTTCTAAACAATCAAAAACTAAAATCTAAAAATAGGGGCTGGGGAGCAGTAAGTGGTTAAGAGCACTTCCTTCCTTCCAGAGACCTAAGCAAGACTCCCATCATTCCTGTCAGGTGGCTCACAAGTGCCTCTAACTTGAGCCTCTATCTCTGATGCCCTGTCTTCTGGCCTCTGTGAATAGGTACATGCACACACAAATACAAATTAAATCTTTTTTTAAAAAAAAAAAAAAAAAAAAAAAAAGTAAAATAGGCAGGTGGATCTCTGAGTTCAAATCCTGTGGAGTGAATTCCAGGACTACACAAAGAAACCCTGTCTTGAACCCTGCCCCCACAAAAGAACAACGGCCAAAGCATTATGCCCAAACAGATGGATGCTTTGCACAGTTCAACAGTTTTCCGAGCAGTGGTAGCTGCCTTTAATCCCAACCCTTAGGGGACAGAGACTAGCTGACCTCTGAGTTCGAGGCCAACCCGCATCACACCTAGTGAGTGTAGGATGGCTAGAGCTACATAGCGACCTGAAACTTGATTCCCAGGGACCCGATGCTGGAGAGAACTGACTCATGCAGTTGTTCTGATCTCCAAGTGTGCACAGAAGGCACACAAGCCCACAGACACCCACACCCCCATCTATACATACACATATTTTTAAAAATGTGCATGGGGAGAGCATTTGTTGTATACAAGCCCTGAGACTGGGCAACCATGTTAGTAAGACACCAAAGCTGCAGGAAGCACTCACTTCAAATCCGACGTTTCTTCGCTTTGCCTTCTTTACGGCTCTGTTCTTCATGACTTCTTCACTGGCCACTGAGAATGTTCCCATCTGCAAGAATAGACAAATGAGGACAGCAGAAAGGTAAGGTCAAAGGAAGACTAAATGCGAACCACAAACACCAGAACAGACACACTCACCTGGTATTGATCTTAAGAGAGTTGACTTAACACATTAAGAAACATCCCCCATATATTATCTACACCTTTCTGTAGATTCCAATTCTAGTTAGACAAGTCACAAGTTTTCCAGAATCTACAAATCCAGCCTCCTAGTTCCAACTCAGGAATATGCGATTTCTGAAAAGATGACCACCACTAAATCTTGGTACAAAAAATACTCATGATTGGCTTCCTGAAACATCTTAGACACATAGTCTCTGAAACCAAGTGTCTTACTACCAGTTTTCAAAAAAATGAAGTTGCTATGGACAGCATTCACATTTTTCTTTTGTAGAACAGGATCTTGCACATGTGTGAGCTCTACCAGTGAGTCACATGCGTGAGCTCTGCCAGTGAGTCACATGCGTGAGCTCTGCCAGTGAGTCACATGCGTGAGCTCTGCCAGTGAGTCACATGCGTGAGCTCTGCCAGTGAGTCACATGCGTGAGCTCTGCCAGTGAGTCACATGCGTGAGCTCTGCCAGTGAGTCGCAGCCTTCACTACTGTAAGAGCAGACCTGCCCTCCTTGCCCACTGTCCACACAAGCCCCTCCTCACCCGTGTTCCTCCATGGTGTGCTAATCACAATCACCCTTTGCTGAAGGCTTCTGGCTTCACTTCATCTATTCCCTCACCTGCAGGGCTAGAACTAAGTAACTATATAATATTCTCATCCAGCCAGGGGTGCCAGCCCCCACCCACAGCCCCCTGTACACAGAAAGCTGAGGCAGCCGGATTATAAAGTGAGACCATCTCAAAAACAAAACTAAAGGCCTCTTAGTACAGGTGCTCAGATCACGTTCACATTAAAGGGCCCTCCTCCCCAGAACAGGGGCCACCTGGCTACACCTGCACACTTAATGTAACTAACTTCCACCGTAGTCTCTGTAGAACCTGCCCCAGTTCTTTCACTCCTGGACACTTTAGTGTCAAAGCAAACCACTATATGGTAGCCTCCACTCCAGGACTGTGCTTAAGACCAAGGCAGAAAACAAAAACAAAAACAAAAACAAAAAAACCTCCAAAAAACACAACTAAAGATTCAGTTAAAGACCAAGTCAGCTAAAGGCTCAGTAAAAACATTAACACATCAGTGGTTTGGTCTCCCCAGACCTGTCAGCGTACCTATCAGTGCCCAAAAGGAAGCCGCCAGCCCACGAACACAGCTGCAGAGCACTCACTCGTGACTGCTTCTCCCCCTTCCACCTAGCTGTGTGCTACAGAGCCCGGGTTAGCTTTGCTAGGGATTTGCCCAGCGGACTGGCCTAGGAGCATCAACTTGCTCAAGAGACCTAGATATGCAAAGATTTCCTCATAGAAGACAACTTTAATTTTCCTGGCAAATAAACCACACTGATGTAGATTCTATTAAATCAGTGCAATTAGTGGGCACAGATTTAGCATCAGAACAGCTACCAGTGGGGCATGAGGAGCACTGGAGTAAGGAACTGTGGAGGGCAGACCAAGGTGAGAACTCCCAAGGGGGAGAGCTGTAACCTGCCTTCTAGTCATGACTAGCTCACTCAAAGCACAGTAGAGGATGCCGTGTGTGACTCTTGCTTCTACAGACACATTACAAACGCACACTAAAAGAACAGCATACTCTACAGCAAACACCCACAGCTCACGAGGGACCATCACCTCTCCCGCTGTGTTTGCTTGAAGGTTTTTAAGTTCTGTCATATTCTTCACCAAGAAAGTAACATGAGCGTAGACACAGACAGCAAGAAACCACAAAGGGAACTGCTCTGTACCTCTTCCACTTCGTCCTCTTCATCCCAGTTCCTGTCTGTTAATTCCTTCTCTGCAACTCTCTTCGCCATTTTTGTGAACCTAGATTACAGGAAACAGAAATAAGATGTTTGCTTTTCTACACCAAGATAATTGTTACAAATACATTTTTTTTGTTGCAGTTTTCATTTATTGTATAATAAAACTACAAAATAGAGAAGTATAAGAAAAAGCAATTAACAGGTTTTAAGCAAATAAGACTTACTTAGAGGGTTTGGCTCAAAGGGAAGGAAACATAGTAAGAAATTCAGGAAAATATGAAGTCCAGGGAAGTTAATTTTACTTTTTTAATTAAAAATTTTTATTACAAGTAATTAAAAAACCCCTAGTCCAGCATAAAATCTGGTAAGCGTGCTCCTGATGCTAATGAAAAGTGCTTCAGTGAGGGGCTGGAGAGATGGCTCAGTGGTTAGGAGCACTGACTGCTCTTCCAGAGGTTCTGAGTTCAATTCCTAGCAACCACATGGTGACTCACGGCCATCTGTAATGGGATCTGATGCCCTCTTCTTGAGTGTCTGAGGTCAGCTACAGTGTATTCATATTCATAAAGTAAATAAATAAATCTTTTTTTAAAAAAAAGTGCTTCAGTGAGAACTTTACAATGGGCTATGGGCCTTCAACGCAGGGCTATTTGAAGAGCAGGCAAAGACACCCGAGGGACACTAGCATTCTTTCTGAATAGGAAGCCAACTCCATTCAGAAAATTAAATCAAATACCTATTGACCTTTCAAAATCTATAGTATTTAAGTAGTATATTGTACATAAAGTCCTTAAGTCAATGTAAATATTCTTGCTATAAACATTCTTAATATTTAAAATTTAAAGATGACTCATAAGTTTATTCTTGGGTAAGGACTTTAAAAATGCCTTGGAAATACTTTTACAAATGAGTAGTTTTCTTAAGGCTACAATTAATAGAAATGTCTCCCAATTAACATTTAATTGTCCTGAATTACATATTGTGCAAAGCTAAGACATTACTTACATATTCAAAATTTTAAGTGCTATGGATGTGGTAGCGCCTGATAATATAAAATGCTTCAAATACACAGCATCAAGGCTGGAGAGATGGCTTGGCAGGTTAGAGAGTGCACTGCTCTTGTAGAGTTCGTGTTTGATTCCAGGTACCCAACAGCAGCTCACAAGGACCTGTAACTCCAACTTTTCTGGCTTCCACAGGTGAGCACGCACACATAATAATAATAATAATAATAATAATAATAATAATAATAATAGTAGCAGTAGCAGTAGCAGCAGCAGCAGCAGCAGTAACAACAAGAGCCAGGCAAGGTGGCACACACCTTTAACTCCAGGACTCAGGAGAGAGAGGTAGGTGGATCTCTGTGAGTTCGAGGCCAGGCTAGTCTACAGAGTAAGTTCTAGGACAGCCAGGACTACACAGAGAAACCCTGTTTCTGGGAAAAAATGCCTTGCTTTTTAGAAATAGCAGTAACAGGGGCTAGGGAGATGGCCCAGCAGTTAAGAGCACATATTACTCTTGCAGAGGACCTAAGTCCAGTCCCCAGCACCCATGTCAGGCAGCTCACGTCCCTGTTGGAGTTACAGGGGATCTGGTGCCCTCTACTGCCTGAACAGGCACTGTATACACACACACAAAGGAACAACAAAGGGGAAAAAAAAATTAACCCACAGGAGCTCCGAGGGCTTTGTTCTAAGCACTGTTTGGTTTCTTCAGCTGAAGCAGCAGGGTACTTGCCCAGGCTGGCAGTAGGTACACCTTCCTGATACTTTCTCCAGTCACTTACCCCTCAGCACAGCATCCTGCCAGAGTAAGCCTTACAAATTTATCCACCACTTAACGCTCTACAGCAGATTAGCAACTACAGAGTAAGTTTCAAATCAGTAAATTCCAAAGTCCTTCAAAATATGACATGCAGGAGTCCAGCTTTTGATACATCCCAACCTTTTACATTTGTCTCTTAAAGGCATTTATTCTGATTACAGAATAAATGTTTTTAAAATTGAAGATTTAAAAATATGCAGCATGAGTTTTAATACCAGTAACTGGAAACCTCTCTTTTTAACACTTCCCCCAAACGATGCAAAATTAATCTTATCAGAAAAAGCATTCTTTTTTTTTTTTTGGTTTTTCTAGACAGGGTTTCTCTGTGTAGCTCTGGCTGTCCTGGAACTCACTCTGTAGACCAGGCTGGCCTCGAACTCAGAAATCCGCCTGCCTCTGCCTCCCGAGTGCTGTAATTAAAGATGTGCGCCACCACGGCCCAGCAGAAATAGCATTCTTTACAGAACTGTTCACAGGTAAGGTCCCTAGATCCCTAGGGAAAATTTTCTAATCATTACCTAACATCACCACCAGAGGGCAAAAGAGGTAAGCAGTGACCCGGCTAGATTTTTAAGATGTGGACAAAAGGAATGGTGGGAAACCCAACCGGTACTAAGTGAAGTGTTAACATCTAGCTCAGTCTTGAAACTAAAGAGTACCTGACAGACTGTACCTCCAAAATGTCTCAAACCAACCTGGCTCACAGATAATCTGTTGTTGAATTAGTGGTCTGAGAAAACACAAGATACTAGTGCTAGCTGCCAGAACAAGCGGAGAGATCCTGGGCAAGTGAGTGGTGAATGATTCTTTAACTGTGGGACAGAGGGAGGGCTATGAAAAACTAAGTAAGATGGAAGGCATAGCTTAGAATAGTGCCGAAAACAGGGGAAGTGTCTTGTCAAAATAATAACAACAACATTTTTTACTCCAAAACTCCAAAGTTGTAGAGTGGGAAAGCAAGGTAACTGGAACTATAGGCTAAACCTTTAAGCCACATTTCACCAACCTGGGTGATGGCAAAGGGAGGCTAAGGCAGGATGACAGTTTGAGGCCAATCTAAGCCACAGGACAAGTTCAAGGACAGCATAGGAGATACTTAAAAAAAAAAAAAAAAAAAGAACCACCAAATACCTACTTATTTCACGTTCCATAGTTAATTTTCCTCTTTTGAATTATCTGGAATAAGGCCTGGCACTAGAGACTTATTTGTCAGCTATTATTGTTGTTGTTTTTTGTTTGTGTTTTTGTTTTTGTTTTTTGAGACAGGGTTTCTCTGTGTAGCCCTGGCTGTCCTGGAACTCACTCTGTAGACCAGGCTGGCCTCGAACTCAGAAATCCACCTGCCTTAAAGGCGTGCGCCACCACTGCCCGGTACTATTATTGTTGTCATTAAAGCTCTTCTGTTTTATTTTTCTTTAAGAGCGGTGGGGACAGGATCCAGGGTCTTGTACGTGCTAGGCAAGCCTTCTACCAATGTGTTACCGGTGAAATTTAACCCCTGTAACAAATGAGTTACACCAGCTGCCCGGAAGAGTTTGCCAAATGTCTGTGTTTGTGGATAAAATGGCTTTATGAAATGCTTTTAAGATATGAAGCTAGGAAGTTGCCAAGAAAAAAAATGCATTATTCACGAACAGCCGCTTCCTACAGTGTGCGCACCGGGTACAACCCTGCTGTAAAGAGATGAATTTCACATGAAAATACTAGGAGCCGATCGAGGTCACTATAACGCCCCGGAAAGCCCAAACCTCAAAACTGGCTCTGGACGAACCCGGGTGACCAAAGGCCTGGGAACACGGTGAGTGCACGGGGGCCAGCCAGGGAGACGACATGTGAAGGATGAAGGCCAGCCAGGGCGGCCCTGCCGCTGCCGCCGCCGCCGCCTACCTCCGCCGGAGCCGAGGCCTGCGCCCAAGCGGAGCCCTCCACTGACCCAGCGGCTCGCCGGGCAGGTCCGGCCCGGTCCGGCCCGGCTTCACAAACAGCCCGCCGCGTCGCCAAGGCCGCCGCCCCGCCCTCCCGGCCTGCCCAGTCCTCACCTCCTGGACGGCCGCGGCAGATCACGCTGAGTTCCGGCGCAGCGGCGAACAGGGCCGAGGCGGCGGCCGCGGCCGCTGGGAGATTCCGGTGCGTTGAGCGCCTTCAAGGACTTCGTGATCAGCAGGATTCGGGAGCCGCGTGTCTCTAAGTCCGACACTGAGGAGAAGAGACATCCGCCCAGCCTGAAGCTGCTACTGAACGGTGAAGAGAGCGCTCGGGGCCGCCATTTTGTAACTCGAATATACCCCGCAGAACCAATTGGAGAAGAAAAAAAAAAGGAAGGCAAGCAACGCCCGCATCCAGCTACTGCGCAAGCGCCTTGGAGCCTCAGCCGCCGGCACCTCTTTCTGCGGACCGCGGGGTCACGCAGCGCATGCGTAAGCCCGCCCTGGAAATAGTCGCTGGGAGGAGCGTCGGATCTCGCGCGTGCGCACAGGGAGCGCGGGCTGCCGGCATGGAGCCAACGCTGCTGTCAGAGCAGGTTAAGCACGTTGGTCACGTGTCGACCGCCATCCCGGTTTGAGGAGGTTCGCGCGCCAATCGCTGCTGAGACACTGGCGGGAGGCGTTGTGGTCAGCGACTTTGGAGGCCTCCGAGGATGTGGTGGGTGACTGAGGAGGCAGGCGGTGAATCTGGGGGAGCACGAGGCGTGTGCAACGTGATTCTCACGTGGATGGGCGTTGGGGAGGGTGACTCTCAGCCTGCGACTTGTATGGTGGCTCTTCCCGATTTGGTGCTGGAGAGCCCTGAGGGACGGACTCCAAAGGTCATCTGCCCCGATTGCTGCCTTGTGATAGACGACCACAGATTTCCTCGTTAGGAGCTATAAAGATGAATAAACTCGCCCCAAGCTGCACGACCAGTTAAGGCCCACAGGAGATGAAGTCCCTGGAGAGATTCTTAAGCCGCAGGACGAACCACCTGCGTCCTGGACCAGGACTCGTGTCTTTTATGCTTTTAGCTGACTACAGTGCTTTCGAACGGTTGGTTCCGTTGTTAAAAAAGGGATTCCGGTTGGTCTAATTCTTCCGATTAAGTTTTAAAGAGAATGTGAACCAGAATATCAGACCTATCCTTAACTATCTAGAAATTGGTCTCAGAGAAATTAGCATTTCTAGAGGAATCGTTCCTAACTTTTGGGAGAGGAGAAAAGGGGTTCCAAGGAGAACTCAAGCCCCTTATTTTCAGGGTGTTTCATCTGTCAATCGATAAGAACTGCAAAAGCTGGCACAGTGGTAGAGTACTTGCCTAGCACATGGAAAGCCCTAAATTCAGTCCCCCAAACCCAGCAGAGTGAAAGAGAAAAAGCCGGATTGATTTAATGCATACATTTGTTCTTGATTCAACTGACTGCCAATTAAGTGTATTCTGAAAAAATTGTGTTGAACATGTACAGCTATGTTTGTCATTCTCTACACATTTCAACTATGCCATTATCATCATATTTGGTAACATAAATACTCCAGAGATAATTTAAGTATCTGAAATCAGGTCATGGCAATTTCCAACTAAAGTCACAGTTACTGGAAGGCTGAGCCAAGAGGATCAACCCAGGCCAACCAGAGTAACAAGAAGATCCTCTCTCATTAATACAGACCAGACCTACAATCACAGCTATTCAGACAGTTGATCAAAATTTTAAGCCCTATTCTGGGCCACAGATAAATTTCAAATCCATGTTGAGCATGTCTGAACAACTTAGACCCTTTCTCAAAAAAATTTTTAAAAAAGATACAAAAACAGCTGGGCATGGTGGTGCTCACTGTAATCCCAGTACTTGAGAGTAAGAGGCAGATCGCTGAATTCCAGGCTAGCTTGATCTCCATAGTTCCAGGACAGCCAGCATCACATAATGAGATCCTATCTCAAAAACAAACAAAAATAAAACAACCAAATAAAGAAAAACTAGAAAGGGTTGGGGATGTTCAGAGGTAAAGCGTCTGCCTAGCACCTGTGAGGCCCTGGGTCGAAGCCCTAGTACTACAAAACAATCGTAAGTCAATTGGAAGTAGTAGCTCACACCTGTATTTCTACTACTCAGTATTGAGGAACAAAAACCTAGCTGAAAACCAAATTCATTGGAGTGAGGTGTCAGTGTGAAACCTGCCTGCATTTCAGGTTCTAGGCAAGTTTTGGTAATCTAGGAACCGGGAGAGGATTGCAAGTTCAAGGCCATGGTGAGCTATCAGGTGAGATCCTCTCTCCAACTGCAAAACCTGTAAGTAAAATACATATGTGAATACTGTGCCACTTAATAGAAGAGCCTTGAGCAGGCTGGAGAGATGGCTCAATGTCTAAAAGCATTTGTTCTTTCAGAGGATCCAGGTTCAAGTCTCAGAATTCACATGGCAACTCACAATCCTCCACAACAGGATCCTGGACCTTAACATAATGGACTCCATTGATGACAGTGCCATTCAGGCCATAAAATTCAGCAAACAGTACCACTTGCCAAAATGAAAACAAAGACCAAATCCATCAAAGGCCATAGTTACATAGTCTCTAAAACTAACCTCGCTTAACTGAAATAGGTCAGCCCAAAATATGTTTTTGTGCTTAGCTCACCCTGAGTAAGACTTTGGGTTACACTGGGATTCTGAACACACAGTGAGGTCACTGGTCAGCTAATAAAGACTTTCTATTGGCTTAAACCCATGTCCAAGCAGCAGTCTTCTCTGTTGGATACACAACACTGGAAGTTCAAAACATTCATACTCAAAATTAAGATTTGAAAAAGAGATGACCTAACTCATCTTAAGATTTTGTATCTGTAGTTATTGTGGACACACATAAGCATTAGGGAAACCCAGAGTGTTAAACATACAGGGTTGTCTCTTCATTGACAGATCCTTTAGGGAATCTCTTTATATTCCATGTCCTGTGATTAAAGTCTGGGAATCTACAACAGCCCAATCCAGACAGGATGATTAAATTGCCCAGATCCTTCAGTAATGAAGATATGGGTCTCCTTAACTCCTGGTAAAGAACCAAGCCCCACTAAAGTGCTCGCTGAGGGTAGAGGAAGTACGGAATAGGTAGTACAGGAGGGTAGTTATAAATACCAGCCTTGGCCATGTGACCTTGCAGAGGAGAGGTTTGTAACTGACATGAACATTTTTGTCCTGTTAGGGACATGTTTGTGCATCAGTAAGCAGATACTGTGTTTTCTCCCATTTCTTTATCGTGAAATGCAATATCTATTGAGATAATATCAATGGTTATGTCTCATAAATCTATATTACCATATCATTCTTCTAAAGACTTTGCTACCTAAGCCCTTGGGAGACCAGAACCTTACATTCAAGGTTGCAGATGCTAGGCATGGGAACTACAATATTTTGTGTTTTCTTGGCTGGATTTTGTTTTTTTTTTTTTTTTTCTTCAGTTTATCTGCTATGACCCTGAGTATATAACTTGGTTTTGATTTTTATAGGAGCTCACTTAGAGAGACTTTGGACTTTTAAAATGTTGGGATTTATAAAGACTTTGGGGGCTTTAAGAAATACTTATTTTATATAAATATATATATATATATATCTGAGCACGTGTCTGTGTACCACATGCATGCAGTGCCTCCAGAAGCCAGACAAGTGTGTCATATCTCCTAAACTCATAAACTGTTATGAGACACACTTGTTTCCACTCCCAAATTATTACTTTAATAAATACTTTAAAATTTTTATGTATATGGATTTTTTTTTTGTCTGAATATATGTCTATATACCATAAATGTGCCTGGTACCCTTGGAAGCCAGAAGGTGTCAGGTCAAAGCTTCTGCAACTGGAGTTACAGGTAATTGTGAGCTGCCATGTGGGTGCTGGGGATTGAACCCAGGTCCTCTGACAAAGCAGCCAGTGCTCTTGACCACTGACCTATCACTAGCTCTGCTTTAGGGACTTTTAAAAAGCTGGACTGTGCCGGGCAGTGGTGGCATACACCTTTAATCCCAGCACTTGGGAGGCAGAGGCAGGTGGATTTCTGAGTTCGAGGCCAGCCTGGTCTACAGAGTGAGTTCCAGGACAGCCAGGGCTACACAGAGAAACCCTGTCTCGAAAAACCAAAAAAAAAAAAAAAAAAAAACTGGACTGCAGGTGCAGGTACATTATGAAGTAAACATGAGACTTTGGAGACTAGAGGTGAAAGTTACGGTTTTAAAGTGATGTGTGTGTTTGTGAATTTGATACAACGTAGGATCCCCTGGGGGGAAAGCCTCAATGAAGGCTCATCTACATCATGTTCCCCTGTGGGCACATCTGTGGGGGGATTGTCTTGACTGTCTTACCTGCTGTGGGAAGATCCACCGTAAATATGGGAGGGACCTTCTGTTAGTGCTCAGATAAAACAACAGGGAAGCCAGAGTTTTGCTTTTTTGCCTGCTTGGCCTTCACTCTCGATACCGAGTTCATTTATTTTGTTGCTGCTGTTCCTCCTTTAGCTGACTTTAGGACCAGCTTCTTCAGGCTTTGAGTGTTGATGGAAGGCCCAGAGCTCCTCAGGGCCTGAGCAGATATCTTTGCAGTGTGAGACAACTGTTCGTGCACTACTCAGACCATACTGTGTAAGCTCATCTCACCTTACTGTGTGTATACCCACCTCCGCTCTCTTCCTCTAGAGAGCCCTGAGATTGTGCATGCCCGCTCAAGGGTCAGCTCCTCCCCCTTTTGCTTTGCGTAGTGCCTGGCTCTGTTCCTAAAGAGTGGACAAATGTGACAAAAGAGTCTTCCCCTACTTGCCTTGACTGAGTCTCTTATTTATACAAGTTATTTACATGGAGAGAATGAACTTTCCCAGCCCCTGAAGGACTCATCTGCTGAGCTTTTGTCCCAGAATACATGAATTTTGGATGTGAACTTTGTAGATGACAATACGTCACAGCATCAGAAGATTGGATGCTCCTAAAAGGAGAGGTGAAGACAAAAGTGAGACACCAAAGGTGACTTGAGAAGGTAGGAGGGGTTGAACACTGGGACCGCACTGATGCAGAGGCATTTCCTTAGAGGGCGAGAGAAGCTCGGGTTCTCCAGGAACGTGAGAGCCATCACGTTTCTTAATGCCACGGTTCCACTGCTCTGCTTATTTCCTCTTGGCACATGCTGTTCTTCCTCATGCCAGACACTGCTATGGGCTGGAGGGAGACGTGAGAATGAATCTTGAGACTCTCGTGAAGACGGGGGGTCTAAAGCATAGCATTCAGTTCCAGGAAGGAGGGAGCAGTGTGATTCCACAGAGGAGGGAAGAGAGGTGCCCTCTCACTTTAAAAGAGACAGGGGCTGGAGTGAGAACCCAGAAAAAGGATCCTGGAGGCTATGCTGTTTGTTCATGGTAGCAACACACTTGTTCATAAACCAGACATCACAAAACAGCTGGCCAAAATAGCACTTGTGTGGGTTCCACCAGTATTCCAGACAGTCCTGATTTAGTGCCATTCTCATCTCATCATTGGAAACCACTCCGCTTTCCAGATGCAGCCCCTCGGCTACAGGTTGGACTTCCCCTTCAGAATCCAGCCTGTCTCACCCTCTCTGCCGCAGAGCTCCCTCCATGTTAATATACTTCAGCTTCTGATGATGGTTATTTTGGTACATCCCAAAGTAGGGCAGTAGGGATTTACCATAACTTAGGAGTTGAGTGAGGCTCTTACAAAAGGCCCATAGAAAAGACAGGCCTTTTGCTAGAGCTTGAGCCTGCTTTCCTTCCAACCCCAGGTCCTAGATTTGTAACCAGATTCCTTTATGGGGTCTTATGGTTTAGAATTTTAACAGGCTCAAAATTCAAAGCCTTCACCCTCATCTGTGACTACTGCCACAGTCTTCCCACCTTGAGTAAAAACATCTCCACACTTCCAATTGCTTGGGAGACAACAACTAGCTTCTTAGATCCCCACATGTGATCAGTAAATGTATCCGTTCACTCTTCCTCCAAGGCACACGTCATAATCCAGCCATATGCCAATTAATGTTAATTTGGCTAATGATACCTAGGTATTTTCCTTAAATACTAGCCTAGATATTGCTGTGAAGGTAGGTTTATGAGTCAGTAGACTCATAAAAGCTGATAATGGGTTTTCAATGATTTGAAGCCACCTCCCCAAACAAAAAAACCAAGCACCTGACCTCTGAAGAAGGAATTCCTCCAGCTAACCTTACCTTCAGACCCCATCTGCAATGTTGGCTACTCCCTTTAACTTCCAACTTTCCCAACGTTACGAGTCACTTCCTTGAAATATCTCTCTCTAAAAAAATGAAAAACACTCTTGTCTACAGTCCTTGTTTCTATAATGTTAATGGCCAGCACTGGTTGTTAGAACTGCCTTTTCCTGCTGCTTAGTCCAAGCTGGTTGTGGGTCTGCACCTGATAGGATGACCTGGGCCTTTACTCTTAATGGGTTTGGACCAATCTTCTGCCTCAGCTGGACTGTCTTTAGCTCATTGCTGAAGCTAGTCACAAGACATGGTGATCCTGGCAAGTGTCCTGAGTGGTCCAGTATCCAGACACTTCCTCGCCTCCAGCTTCCCTTTAGTAGTGAGCATCTGTCACCCAGACAGCACAGTAATTCCCTTCTTTGCCAGTTTCTTCAGAGCCATGGGGAACCTAAAATGACTGAGCGTTCTTAGCTGCTGCTGGAATGGAATCAGTGTTTCCTAGGAGAAGCACCAAGCATCTTACCTTTGGCACAAGACCCCTGCCAGCAGAGCATAGCTTCCAGGGATGGGAAGTAAAGACTGTTGCTAGTCGCTAGGGTTAATAGGTAATAGTGACACTCTCATCTCCACCCCTTGCTTTCTGGAACCCCAGCTACTAGACCACACAAGGCCACTAGCACCCCTGTTGGTTCTGTTTCTATCAGCTCTGATGCAAGAGCAGGTCTTTCTCACCACCTCTGCTGTCATGTGCTCCTCTGTCTACATCATTGCCGAGTTCCAAAGTTATGAATAAGTCAGTATGTAGGATGGCCCTTGAAGCATTCGTGAGTTTGGTGGAAACGTGGGCAGATGGGGTTTTAGGCTAAGGAAATGATGCAGTGTGAAGAGTTCTAACGGGTCACTTGCTGGTTGTGAGGAGGGGGAAAAGAGCAGATTGGGGTATAGTGTGAGGGTGCCTGTAAGTTTGCTTATTGTGGTGGTTTGTATATGCTTGGCCCAGGGAGTGGCACTATTTGGAGGTGTGGCCTTGTTGGAGTACATGTGTCACTGTGGGTATGGGCTTTAAAACCCTCATCTCAGCTGCCTGGAAGCCAGTATTATGCTAGCAGTCTTCAGATGAAGATGTAGAATTCTCAGCTCCTCATGCACCATACCTGGCTAGATGCTGCCATGTTCCCACCTTGACGATGATGGACTGAACCCCTGAACCTGTAAGGCAGCCCCAATTAAATATTGTCCTTAAAAGAGTTGCCTTGGTTATGGTGTCTGCTAACAACAGTAAAATCCTAACTAAGACAAGTTGGTACCAGGGACTGGGGCATTGCTGTGATAGGCCTGACCATGCTTTTGTTTGGAAGAATGTGGATTTGGGGACTTTGGACTTGGAAAGCCATGGAATGTTTTAAGTGGGGCTTAATGAGCCATCCTAGTAGGAATATAGAAGACTTTGTTGCTGAGAGTGATTTAAACTGTGTAGACCTGACCCAAGAGGTTTCAATGGAGAAGAATTTCAGTATGTGGTGTAGGGAAAGGTTTGTGGTATTTTGGTGAAGAATGTGGCTGTTTTTTGTCCAAAAAGTCTGCCTGAGGCTAAGGTGAAGATATTTAGATTAATTGCTTTGAAAAAGGAAGTCTCAAAATAGCCTAGTATAAATTCTGTTGTGTGGTTACTAAAGTTCGCTCTTATGAAGAGCATTTTAATAAAAAGGAGCAAGCTGAGAAAGGAAAAATACAAAATATATGGTTCAAGTATAAGGCACACCAGGAGTAGAATGGAGCTGAATCCTGTGTTTTAGGAGTTAAGAGATTAAGAGGTGGGACTTTGGAGAAAGATCTTACCCAGCTAAATTTAAGTCCAGGCATGGTATTACACAGCTTTAATCCCAGGAGACAGAGTCAAGCAGATCTCTTGAGTTTGAAGCCAGCCTGGGACAAAGCAAATTCTAGGTGAAGAAAAGCTTAAGTCTAGGCATGGTGGTACACACCTTTAATTCCAGGAGATAGAGCCATGCAGATCTCTGAGTTTAAGGTCAGTCTACAGAGCAAGAACTAGGACAGCCAAGCATAGGCAGTGAGGGAGTTGGAAAACAGAAAGCTGGCAATGTAATAGAACAAGGGGGCCATGTTCCAGCTCTGCAAGCAGCAGAGCTCGGGAGCTTCGGCCATGTGGCTCTGGCTTTAGAGTCAAGAATAGAAGTGACTATTAGGACAATTAATGCTGGTTAGCTGGAGCTAAGAAATTAGTAGTGATTAAGAAGTCAGCATCACTGAGGTGAAATCTTCTAGGAAGTGTTTTCTGAGAGAAGAAGCTGTGTTCCAGAGATAGCCAAGGTTGTACCTCTTGATGCAGCTGGACTTGGTAATGTGTAAGAGTCATCCAGGTGGTACTGGTTTTGAAGGAATGAAGGGGTTGTGGAGAGCACCAGAGGCTCGGCACTGTGAGAGGCCATGGAAGGCCATTGGTGAAGGTACAGCATCAGTTGCAGTAGATGGCCCAGGACTGAAGGGGTCATGCAAAGAAGTTGAGGCTTGGCACCATGAGGAGAGCCTATGAGAGGCTATTGGTGAAGAAGCCTGGTTGCAGTTAAAGACGCCAGCATATTCGAGATGCCAGTACCATAAGATGATCACCAAGAACAGCAGCAGCAGTGGAGTGGATCAACCTGAGCCTGGAGTGCTACAGAGGGCAGAGCTGAGAAGTGACTCAAGCTCTGTGGAGGAGCCCAGAAGATCATGCGTGGATCCTAGACTTGGAACAAGGAGCTGTGAAGCTGAAGTTAACTTGGAGACCCCAAGATGTTAGAGATGTCAGAGCCATGAGATACCTGCTGAGGAAAGCTGCTAATGGAGCCAGCCCAGGAGAAAGAAGTTTGTTACTGTCAACAAAGATGAAAAAGGAGTGGAGATCTGAAAACCGCTTTGACATCAGACATGGAGATGCAGAGTTTGGACTTTGTCCAGCTGGTTTCCTGTCTTGCTTTGGGGATTACAGTTAAGTGATTGAATGAATCTCAGAAGAGACTTTGAACCTTGGACTTTTAACATTGTTGAGACTGCTATAGACTATGGGGACTTTTGAAGTTGGACTACATGTATTTTGCATTACGGTATGTTTGGGTATGGCGCCCATAGGCTCATGTGTTTGAAAAGCCTATGGGAGCCAGGGAGTGGAATGTGATGGTTCGTATATGCTTGGCCCAGGGAGTGGCACTATTTGGAGGTGTAGCCTTGTTGGAGTAGGTGTGTCGCTGTGGGGGTGGGCTTTAAGATCCTCATCTCAGATGCCTGGAAGCCAGTATTCTGCTAGCAGCCTTCAGATGAAGATGTAGAATTCTTAGCTCCTCCTGCACCATGCCTGCCTGGATGCTGTCATGTTCTTCCCTTGATGATAATGGTCTGAACCTCTGAACCTGTAAGCCAGCCCCAATTAAATATTGTCCTTATAAGAGTTGCCTTGGTCATGGTGTCTGTTCACAGAAGTAAAACCCTAAGACACATATTTTATTACTAGTTCAGAAAACCCTGTCTGGGTATCAGAAGTAACTTTAGTGTTATTTAGATAAAAGATCTTACACTGCTAGTTAGCTTCCATGGTACCAGAAGATACTATACAGGTTTGGGAGGCAGGGGAGGGGCAGGGAAAAAACATCAATCATTTTACCAGAAGTGACCCCTACAAACTACAGTACCAAGTAACCAGGCAGGGTATCCCACTGATGTAATAGTGGGTGACTGTTATGAGGGTTGCTCCATTCTTAATTTGAAGCACACTTCACAAAAAAGGAATTCATGCCTTATGTTGTAAACCCAGGCCAAATCCCATTGATGAGGATGTTTTAGGCCCTAGGGGTGAGCATACCACTGTTGTTAGCTAAATTGCCACGATGTCAAGCTGCCTTCTAGATACTTATGTCTATACACATAAATGCTATTCCCAGCCTACGAGAAGCTTCTTTTTGGTATGAATGATGTTGAATGCAGAGAGGCATGGGTGCTCAAGGTGCTGAGAAGGATAACTGAATGTTCTTCCCAAACAGGACACTTGTGCCACCCCCCCGCCCCCAGACTCATGGCTGGTGTGGAAAGAGGGGACAGAATGGAAGAGCTGGAGAATAAGGAGAGAACACTGAAATGCTGTCTGCTTAGCATGGCTTCACAAAAGATGAGGCTGCCTACCATGGGCTAGCACAAGATTGGGTCTATCAACAGGCAGTTATCAATAGGTTGATATCAACCCATCAATAGGTTGTGGCTCATAGGCCTCTGGATGGTCTATTGGATACTGGTGGGTTCTGCGGGTAGGGTAGTTACTGTTTTCAGCTTTGTACTAGCTGAGGTGCCCACCTGGCTGTAATAATTCTAGCACATAGCTATCTTGTTTAAATAGACCTTAAAAGACATGCCTATGGGAAGGGCTTATACAGAAGGAGGGGGGATGGAGGGCCAGGAATTATAATGGGGAAGTGGGAATAATTGGAGTGCACTTCATACGTACACGACATGGTAAAAGCATGCTTTAAGCGTCTTCGAAGGCTGGGGAGAGATGGCCCAGTCAATAGAATGCCTACCCCACAAACATGAGGACCTGAGTTCTAATTCCCAGTACTCAATTAAAAACTGGCATGTCTAACTCTAGCACTGGGAAAGGTAGGGCAGAGACAGGTGAATTCCTGGAGCTTGCTGAGCAGCCCAGGCTAGCCAAACAAGTGAGCCTAGGTTGAACTAAAAGGCCCTGTCTCAAAAAATGAGAGCATAAGTGTGGGGCAGTGAGATAGCTCACTGAGTGAGGCACTTGCTGCCCAACCTGATTGATGTCTTTAGTTCACTCCCACGTGGCAGAAGAAGAGAACTGACTCTAGCAACTTGTCCTGTGACCTCCATAGGTTCACCATGGCACATGTACACACATACACCATAGTGGGGAGTTAATTTTAAAAGGTAGAAAAAACCGAGCAATTGGAGTATGTGAGTGAAGGGCGGTAGCGGCCACAGTACACCCTGTTATCCTTGTTTCTGCTCACTCCCAGGAAGTTTCCTTCCCTTGGTCTGTATATAACAAGGGATGCTGTCAATGTGGAAGGTATCCCAGAAGCTACTGGCATTTCCCTGCATCTTCCCGCTAGAAAACACAGCCAGCCTTCACTAAGCACTTCCCTCCTGCAGCAAGGACACTCATTTGAATGTGGAAAGGTTTTCTTCTGTATGGTGTGTGTGGAATATACCAAAGATGATGGTACCCAGGGATCCCAGAAATAGTGGGCTTCAGGACCATGAAGAGAGGTGGAGATGAGGTTGGTGTTTCCAAGTGTTTTCACTCTCCTCACTAAGGTATTCAAGACAGCTGAAAAGGTCCAAAGCTGGCTGGGTATGCGGCTCAGTTGGTAGAGTGTTTGCTGCCAGGCACAGAGTCCTGAGTCTGACCCAAGTATCACATAAACCAAGCAGGTGGAGTGTGCCTGTAATACCACCACTTGGGAAGGAGGAGCAGGAGGATAAGAAATTCAAGGTCGCCGGGCAGTGGTGGCGCACGCCTTTAATCCCAGCACTTGGGAGGCAGAGACAGGTGGATTTCTGAGTTCGAGGCCAGCCTGGTTTATATACTGACCCTTAAGGGTTCCCAGAATTATGATGTCATCTTAGTCGGGGTTTCTATTCCTGCACAAACATCAAGACCAAGTAGAAGTTGGGGAGGAAAGGGCTTATTCAGTTTACACTTCCATGTTGCTGTTCACCACAGGAAGTCAGGACTGGAACTCAAGCAGGTCAGGAAGCAGGGACTGATGCAGAGGCTATGGAGGGATGTTACTTACTGGCTTGCTTCCCCTGGCTTGCTCAGCTTGCTCTCTTATAGAACCCAAGACTACCAGCCCAGGGATGGCCCCACCCACAATGGGCCTTCCCACCCTTGATCACTAATTGAGAAAATGCCTTACAGCTGGATCTTATGTTGGCATTTCCTTAAGGGAGGCTTTCTCTGTGATAATTCCAGCTTCTGTCAAGTTGACACACAAATCCAACCAGTACACAGTCCAAGACCATAAAGACCTTCATATACAGTAGTTTACACATAAGCAGAGCCGGTAGTGAGGGTTCAACCAAAGCTATTCTCTTCTGCACATCCTACAGTGGTCATTTCTAAAGCTGCTTCTTGGCTGTGCTTCCAATCCCCAGCTGTCAGTCCATCTGCCCCCTCTGGTGTCTTCATGTTGAAGTCTCCCAGATGCACAGCACTGAAGCTAATTAATGTGCCCTCTGGCTTCCAGCAAGCACCATGGCCTATGGCAGGTGGCAACATTGACATGGAGCAGTCCATTTTTAAGCAGCTAAATGGTAAGGGGGCAGAGGTCACTCCATATCTGGTCCTTTGCTAGGCTTCCTTGTCCTCTCTGTTGCTCTTCGTGGGCTATTAGCAGAAAATACCCCGTGGCTGGAAGAAGCTTCTGCATACTGTTGCAGTTGTCTTTTTCTCCCTTGGACAGTAGAGGAGTGGAGATGGTGTGGCTGGTTTTGTAGAAGCAGTTCTTCCTGAGAAAAACCATGTAGAGGGGTCATTGGAACTAGACTACTGTTGGACCGAGTGTTGTCGGACCAAGCCCGCTCAGTGATCGCTGCCCTGCTGAGTCGGCCCGGGGCTAGACCCGCGAGAGGTCCGCTAGCCTACGGAGTGTGGGAGACTTCTGGCAGTTCCGGGAGACCCACAACCACTGTCAACGCGCGCCCCACCGCTAAGCCTGGAGAGCGGATCTCCTTGCGGGCCCAAGTGTTACAGCCCCTTAGACAAAGTTCTCCGATGCCAAAGTAGTTTTGCAGCTTTATTCCTTCTGGATGGTGGGCGGCAGGCACGGGTGGAAGCGGGGATGGAGCAGGCTGGTGGGTAGGGACGGGCGGAGAGCAGGCGGGTAGAGCTGTGCAGAGAGAGAGCAGGCAGAGCTGCTCGGAGAGAGAGCAGGCGGGCAGAGCCGTGTAGAGAGAGAGTGAGCAGGCGGGCAGAGAGAGAGAGAGAGCTACGTAGGTGGGACAATCTGATATACTGGTTGGGAGGAGTCAGGGGATTGGCAACCGGTGCTTTCTATTGGCTTGGTCTGGGAGCTCTCTAGTGCCACATTTGCCTATGGGAGGGGTCAGGGCTGCTTTTCAAGTCTCACACGCCAGGCCTCTCTATATACAGGGGTTGTAAAGGCTGTGACTGATTTTACAGGAGTTGTCTGGGAGCGTTGGCTAAAAATATAATCTGGTCCCTCGTGAATATTTCACGGGGTCTCCCAGAATGTTCAGCCTTTGCTCAACCAGGTGTCAGATTGCCTGTTACAGACCGCTGCCCCCACAGACTATGACATATACAAATGTTGGGTGTGGGGAAGGGTATTCTCAAAGGCAGTTTGCATCAGGCCCACCTCCTTAGGATGGTCGCAAAAGCTGATGGGACAGGAAGTTCAGAGGCACTGAAGGATGGCCAGTCATGTTGGCGTCACTCCGTCCTCCAGGCATCCGTTTATCTGCACTGGACCTAGAGGCAGAGGGAGGAGCAGGCCAGAGCCCACACAGTCTCAAGATGCTGGAGAACCCTGTAGTCTACTGCCACTAAAGCAATCATAGCATGGTGAAAGAGCGGATGAGATGTTTGTGAATGTGGTTATGAGTTAAAAGTGAGAGGGAAACAAACTGTTCATGACCTGTTGCTTAGTAGAGCCTGGCTTCTCTCTCCCCTGGACAATAACTATAAGAGAAAGCATATATAAAGCATATATATAAAGCATATATACATATATATATATATATAAAACATATTTATTTAAATATATATATATATATTTTGATTTTTTGAGACAGGGTTTCTCTGTGTAGCCTGACTGTCCTGGAACTCACTCTGTAGACCAGGCTGGTTTCGAACTCAGAAATACACCTCTACCTCCCAAGTTCTGGGATTAAAGGCGTGCGCCACCACTGCCCGGCATAAATAAATCTTAAAAAAATAAAATGAGGGTTAGTGTACTGGTCTATTCAACCTGAGTGTTTTCCTCTACAGTGGTTTTTTGGTGGTCATTGACCGTTCACAGATGAGACTGTAATAAACACGGCTGTCTTTGTGTTCTGTGTGTCTTTTGAATTCATTTGCTGGAAAACAGAAGCCAAAGAGCTCATTGCATGTGTGCGTGATGAATGCAGAGGGCAGAGATCAATGTTAGGTGGCTTCCTCATTAGCTTTCCACCTCTCTCAACTCGACTTACAGTTTTCAAGACCTACTTTAATAAGGGTACGTAAATGCTTTAACCTCCCCTCTAGCCCACCACCCACCAGAGGAAGTGGAAAGAAAGGTTAATAGGCCAAAGGAGGTTGTGGACCTTGTTAGAAATAGTTCTTTGAGGTGAATCCAATCTGTGTTGTCAGGACATCAGCAGTTCACACAAATCAGCAATGGCAGTTTGATTCAGAAGAGATTGCAAGGCTCTGCCAATTGGCCCGAGTCTTCGAAGTGGCAAGAAACTGCTGGAACAACACCAGAAATTCTTTGGTGCATTTCTCTCTACCGGTTCTCGACAAATGACGATCAGCAGAGTGGTGAGGTGAACCAATACCACACAGCACCATCCACTGTCTGTTGGATTACATGTGTATCCTTTCCCAAAACCACGTGGTCATGCTCCTTTACCAGGCACCTTCCAGAAAAACACCACACGTCTATTCTTAACAAAACATCCTCCCGTGTGTCTGCTTCAGCAAAAACACCCTCTCATAAGACAGTTTCCAGAACATCACATGACACAACTGAGTCTCCAAAGAAACCAGACATTTCCACTTCAAAGTTCTAATCAGAAAGTCACCTGCTGAGCAAAGAATTTAACTGTACCAATAGAGTTCTGTTTCTAATCTTTTTTTTTTTTTTTTTTTTTTTTTTGGTTTTTTGAGACAGGGTTTCTCTGTGTAGCTCTGGCTGTCCTGGAACTCAC
This sequence comes from Uromys caudimaculatus, assembly GCA_028551405.1. Taxonomy (NCBI): domain Eukaryota; kingdom Metazoa; phylum Chordata; class Mammalia; order Rodentia; family Muridae; genus Uromys; species Uromys caudimaculatus. The sequence continues at coordinate 17,716,839 of CM052718.1, forward strand.
TCTGTAGACCAGGCTGGCCTCGAACTCAGAAATCCGCCTGCCTCTGCCTCCCAAGTGCTGGGATTAAAGGCGTGCACCACCACAGCCCGGCCTGTTTCTAATCTTATGCAACCACCATGATGCAGGGGCTGTGTCTCTGAGAGGTGCAAATTGTGTCCCCGGGTGAGGCACTCTCTTCCTGGAGACTTAACTCAGACAGACCTGCCAGTTCAGCTCTTTTTTCCCCCCCCCCCCCCCGTTTTCTTTGGTCACCAATTCCTTTAGTCTGCTCAGCATTCCTTCAAACCGCACAAAATGTGATTAATTTGGTTTAAGTGTATTTGATTAGAAGTCACATCCTAGTCCCGTGTTCCCCTAAGTCTAGAGTATGCTCTCATGGTAGAACTGACTGTGTATCTCTCTTCTGCTCTTCGTCTAATTCCACCAAGCTCTTGGTTTGCATTGGTAGTCATGGGAGTGTTTCCACCTCAGTAATTGTCAATGTGATTGAGACAGCCATAAACATTTACCAGCACAGCACTGCCTGGGCATCTTGATTGGATTTTGGCAGTTTGGTGGTTTGAATGAGATGTCCCCAGAGACTCAGGCATTTAACACTTAGCCTCCTGTTAGAGGTACTGTTTGGACAGGCTTAGGAGGTATGGCCTTGCTAGGAGAAGCATATCACTGGCTTTCGGGTTTTAAAAGCCACGGGCCATTTCCAGTCAGCTCTGCTTCCTGCTTGCAGCTCCAATGGCCACGCCTGCCAACTGCCACACTTCCCTACAGGGATGATGGTGGACTCTTAGCCCTCAGAAACTGTAAGTCCAAATAAACCCCTCCTTCTATAAGTTGTCTTGGTTATCATGTTTCATCACAGCAATAGAAAAATTAACACAGGGAGTGACACTCATTTTTGGATCTCCCATTTATAGAAACTCCTTGACTTTCCCTGCAAGCCACCGAATGTGTCAATATTTTAGAATTCTAGAGTAAATCTTTTTTTTAAAGAGTAAATCTTTTTTTTAAAAAAAAATTACTTATTTCATTTATATGACTACACTGTAGCTGTCTGCAGACACACCAGAAGAGGGCATCGGATCCTATTACAGATGGTTGTGAGCCACCATGTGGCTGCTGGGAATTGAACTCAGGACCTCTGGAAGAGCAAGCAGCCAGTGCTCTTAACCGCTGAGCCATCTCTCCAGTCCCTTAAGAGTGAATCTTGAATAACTTAGTTTCCTTTACCTCGAAGGTCAGGAGCATCTTAGTTTTGTCTCAGGGACCAGGCCCGGGACAGACTGTGCAGTGCTTTAAGAAGCCTAAGAATCTTCAGTGACAAGAGAAGAAGAGCTAGGAGTCCATTTTGTCATCTATCTCAAAAGCTACACATGCCGAATCTGAGAGCAGTACCCCATTCTACCACTAGGAAACATTTCCACCGAGAAGCTAAGCACTTCTGCCACTGAATGTCACCACACATGGTTGATCTTTCAATTCAGCAACTAGGGTTCTAGGGTTCTTCCAGGAGGTTTGTATGTTCAGAATTTATACCAAAACTAAATTGTGTCAACTGCTGTGAAGGCAAGAAGTCTGTGTTCATGGAATGTGAACTGTTGGCAAGAACTCGTGGTTTTATTAAACCTATTTAGACCTGAGCATCTTATAACTATTCTCATTAGTGGATATTAAAAACCTAATGTGTGGGGCTGAGAGTTGGCTCAGAGGGTAAGAGTCCTGGCTGCTCTTCCAGAGGACCTGGCTTCAGTTCTCAGCACCCACAAGAGGGCCACAACAGCTTATAACCCTAGCTCCAGGGGGATCCAGTGCCCTTTTCTGGTCTCCACAAGCATGGCATATATAATTTTCTAGGTAGGTAAAGACGTATTTATAATTCGGTAACTTTTTAAGATAGGTGGTAAAGCCTAGTTGTAACGCCAGACAGGAGTGTTTTGGAGATGCCAGTACCATGAAATGACCACCAAGAACGCTACACAACTCATTGAATATGGAGACATTGGGCTGGTGCCTATGTAAAGCTTCACACTACATTCTACTGTCTTTAGTACCAGAAGGTACTCTTCATGCTGTCAAAAGAGAAATACCAAGATAGCCACAAACCCTTTGATTTGCAATGGTATCCTGCTTGCAAGATAGGCTAGGGCAATGGTGACACAAAACTTGTGAGAGTAACCAACTAATATCTGATTTTATTTAAGACCTACTGCACCACATGGAACCCATACCCCACAGTGCATGGATAACCAAGAACCAGAGACTAGATAACACAGGGACCTAGGCTAAAACCAAATACTATTGTTCTTATATAATATTATGTATTATATATAAGATATATATTCCTAAATCTGCTATACTCAGATCAGTGCTTTGCTCAGCTATCATCAGAGAAGTTTCCTCCTGCAGAAGATGGGAACAAATGTAAGAAACTCACAGCTAGACAATATAGACAGTGAGAGACCTTGAACACTCAGCCCTAAGTGGGATGTCTCCATCAAACCTTTCCCATCAGGGCTCAGAGAACCTCACAGCAGAAGAGGAGGCAGAAAGAATGTAAGAGCCAGAGGGGATGGAGGACACCAAAAAAAACAAACAAACAAACAAAAAAAAAAACCAAAAAAACAAAAAACTCAAGTCCCTCTAAATCAGTGTGATCAAAGGTCATATGAGACAAGAGACTAAGGCAGCATGTACAAGGCCTGCACCAGTCTGTATAAGGTTGTACTGGCTGGTTTTGTGTGTCAACTTGACACAAACTGGAGTTATCACAGAGAAAGGAGTTTCAGTTGAGAAAATACCTCCATGAGATCCAGGAAGTATAAGCTGAATAAACCCTTTCCTCCCCAACTTGCTTCTTGGTCATGATGTTTGTGCAGGAATAGAAACCCTGACTAAGACAAATTAGTACCAGGAGTGGGGTATTCCCGTGACAATCTGACCATATTTTGGGGAGGACTGTGGAAGGACTTTGGAACCTTGTGCTAGAAGAGCCATTCGGTGTTAAGAGCTCTGTGGGATGTTCTGTAGGAGCTTGGAAGATAATGTTGAGAACAGTGCAGAAAATGGAGGCCTGGCTTGTGAAATTTCAGAGGGAAGATTAAAGACTCTTATCAGGGCCATTGCTATTTTGATTGTGAAGATTCTGTAGTTTTGGTTAGCTGGGGCTGAAGGATCAGCTGTGATTAATAAGATACCAGAACTACTAAAACAAAACCAGTTTAACTGGAGCTAAGAAATTAGCAGTGATTAAGAAGAGACCAGCATCATTGAGGTGAAATTTTCTGAGAAGTGTTTTCTGAGAGCACAGGAACTGCGTTCCAGAGATAGACAGGGTTATACCTTGTGCTGTGGCTGGACTTAGTAATGTGTAAGAGTCACCCAGGTGGTACTGGTTTTGAAGGCATGAAGGGGTCATGAATAGCAGCTGGGGCTAGGACACTGTGAGAGGGCTTGGAAGGCCATTGGTGAAGGCGCAGCCTCAGTTGCAATTGATGGCCCAGGACTGTAGGGGTCGTGCAAAGGAGTTGAGACTTGGCACCATGAAGAGAGCCTATGAGAGGCTGTTGGTAAAGCCTAGTTGTAATGTCAGACAGCAGTGTTTTGGAGATGCCAGTACCATGAGATGATCACCAAGAACAGCAGCAGCAATGGAGTACAGGCATCTGGAGCCTAGAAGACAAGGTGTGTGCTACAAAGGCAGGGCTGGAGAAGTGACTCAAGCCCTTGGAGGGATCCAGAAGATAGTGAGTGGATCCTAGACATTGGATGGTTGGAGTTTGATTTTGCTTTTGATTGTGACTGTACCTTGATATTTTTCCCTCTTGAAGAAAGAAGGTATTTTAGTGGAGCTCACAGTTAAGAGACTTTGAATTTTTAAAAGACCTTGAATTTCAAAAGATATTGGATATTTTAAAGGGATTGAACTTTTAATATGTAAAGACTGTGGGACTTTTAAAGTTATTTAGATCTTGGGGATGAATAAGAAAGTAAGGGTGGAAGCTTAATGGTGATGCGTTTGTGTGTCAAGTTGACAAGGGGTCAATTGTACTGGCTGGTTGTGTGTCCACTTGACACAAGCTGGAGTTATCACAGAGAAAGGAGCTTCAGGTGAGGAAATGCCTCCATGAGATCCAGCTGTAAGGCATTTTCTCAATTAGAGATCAAGGAGGGAGGGCCCCTTGTGGGTGGTACCATCTGTGGGCTGGTAGTCTTGGTTCTATAAGAAAGCAAGCTGAGCAAGCCAGGGGGAGCAAGCCAGTAAGTAACATCCCTCCATGGTCTCTGCATCAGCTCCTGCTTCCTGCCCTGCTTGAGCTCCAGTCCTGACTTCCTATGCATATATATATACATATATATATATATATACACACATATATATAAAATAGCTTCCAGTTTAGTGTTTTCATGGGATTCCTAAGTATGCAAATGAATGGGTCTCTGATTCTTGTGTCTTCTCTTGAGCTCTTTTCCTTCTGTTTGTTTGTCTTGTCTAACTCCAATGTGATAGTTTTTGTTTAATCTTATTATATTTTATTACTATCCCTTAGAAATCTGTTTGTTTTCTAATGAGACCCACATGGAGTGGATCCAGATGGGAAGGGAGATGGGGGAGGAACTGGAAGGAGTAGAGGGAGGGGAAACTATATCAGGATATATTATTGTATTAGTCAGGGTTCTCTAGAGTCACAGAACTTACGGAATGTCTTTCTATATTGAGGGAATTTATTGTGATGACTTAGTCTGTAGTCCAACTACTCCAACAATGGGCCGCTGTGAATGGGAAGTCCAAGGATCTCGTTGCTCAGTCCCACGAGGCTGGTTGTTTCAGCCAGTCTTCTGTAGAGGTAGGTTTCAACAGATGTGCTGGCAAGTAAATGCAAGCAGGCAAAGAAGAGTGAATCTTTCTTCTTCCAATGTCCTTATGCAGGTCTCCAGCAGAAGGTATGTCCCAGATTAAGGATGTGTACCACCATGCCTGGATCTTGGACTTGGTTTATCCCAGGCTGACCTTGAACTCACAGATCTCCTTGCCTCAGTCCCCTGGGATCAAAGGGTGTGCTACCTTGCCTGGGCCTACGCTTTTCATGGCCACTATGCTTCAAGATCTCCATGCTAAGATCCAGATGAGAACCTTGTGTCTTCCAGCCTCAAGGTCTGGATGGATCACAGGTGAGCCCTCCAATTCTGGATTGTAGTTCGTTCTAGATATAGTCAGGACAACCAGGAATAGCCATTACAATTATGTGAGAATAAAATCTATTTTCAGTAAAAGGGGAAAAAGATATATCCTTGCTGTTCTACAGACTCATGTTCCTCTCGCCTTCGCCTCGGAAGTATCTGGGACTCCATGTATGTACCTGTGTGCACTGTTGACTGTTTTGTGGGGGAGAAGTACGTGGCTGTATGTGTACACTTTTGTTTAAGCGGCTGATGGAGGTGGCAAGAGAGGAGACTGGGGGGCTGGAGAGATGGCTCAGCAGTTAAGAGCGCCGACTGCTCTTCCGAAGGTCATGAGTTCAAATCCCAGCAACCACATGATGGCTCACAACCATCCGAAATGAGATCTGATGCCCTCTTCTGGGGTGTCTGAAGACAGCTACAGTGTACTTACATATAATAAATAAATAAATAAAATCTTTAAAAAAAAAAAAAAAAAAAAAAGAGAGGAGACTGGTCGGACGAGGGAGTGTGGCGAGGCTATGGTTAGGGCACAGGCAGCAAAGCTGGCTTGGGACCTCATCTCAGCGATGGCTCCAGGGGAACTCCTTCCTGACACTTGTCGTCTTTCAAGGTCCCCTTCTACCCTGATGACTTGGCTTAATCAATATGGTAGAGCTAAGGGATGGCAGGCTGATTCTGGGTCTGAGTATTTTAAGTTATATTTCTTTGCATTTGGGGAGCCCTGATCTACCCTGAAAAGTGGTCCAGCTACCCTGATGTAGAGACCACAAGGAGAATACTATTCAGTCATAAGGGGGAGCAGAGGAAAGGGGAGAGTGGAGGCAGTGGGGAGAGGGAAAAGGGGGATTTGAGGACATGAGCAAACAGTCCTAACCATGCCTGACAAAGATATCGGGGACACACGGGTAAAGCCATTGTGGGTGTTTCTTCACCAGGTGCCATCTGACTGTAGCTTCATGAGCAGTCTCCAAGGGGACAAGAAGGAGGGCCACTCATTCAGCAGAATTCTAGACACCCCCAAATCATGGGTAATGATGGAGCAGCCATTCATTCCCCAGCCATCTACTCCATTCTGGGCACTCTTTTCTTGTTGCTGCCATCCATCCCTCCCTCCTATCTCCCACAGCCTTACTCCCTGGGGCTCCAGGCCCACTGTTGTTCTTGTTCAGAGTCCTCATGAATGATGGTGGCCCTTGGCTGTTCCTCTCATTCCATCCTTCCTCTGCCATCTGCCCTGGAGCCTCTCTGGATCTGCTAGACATTGGCTTGCTCTACCACACACCATTCCTCAGCGCGCCTCTCCCGCCTCGCACCCCTTTGCTCTCTGACCCCAGCAATTCCGCACCTCAGGGAGTTCCTGGTCTCTTGACCCTGCATCTACCTCGTTTTGATTTTTAAACACTTGTCATTCTGAGGCCCTGTTTGGTGGCATCACCTTTTTTTTCTTTTCTTTTCTTTTCTTTTCTTTTCTTTTCTTTTCTTTTCTCTTCTCTTCTCTTCTCTTCTCTTCTCTTCTCTTCTCTTCTCTTCTCTTCTCTTCTCTTCTCTTCTCTTCTCTTCTCTTCTCTTCTTTTCTTTCTTTCTTTCTTTCTTTCTTTCTTTTTTTCGAGACAGGGTTTCTCTGTGTAGCCCTGGCTGTCCTGGAACTCACTCTGGAGACTAGGCTGGCCTCGAACTCAGAAATGCGCCTGTCTCTGCCTCCCAAGTGCTGAGATTAAAGGCGTGCACCACCACTGCCCGGCTTGGTGGCATCACCTTTAATCCCAGCACTTGGGAGGCAGAGGCAGGTGGATCTCTGTGAGTTCTAGGGCAGCTTGGTCTACAGAGCGAGTTCTAAGACAGTCAGGGCTATCTAGGAAGAACTGTCCGGGGGGGGGATCAATCAGTAAATAATTGTCATTCTGGGAGGGAGATGTCCATATCCGTGTGAACATGTTTGTATGGCTGTGTGCATGTGTGTGTACATATGTGTAGAGGCCAGAGGTAAACATCAAGGGTCTTCCTCAGTCATTCTCTACCTCTTTTTGAGATAGAGTCTTGCACTGAACCTGGGACTCACTGATTGGCTAGGCAAGCCAGTGAGCCCCAGGGCTTTTCTCCAACTGTGTATGTGCCTTCCCAGTATTGGGATTTCAGATGTGCACCACCACCCCTGGCTTTTTGTGGGGGCGTTGGGGATCTGAACTCAGGTCTTCCTGCTTCTAAGACAGAATTTTATAGATTGAGCCATCTCCCAGCCCCATTCATTGCTCTTTTTGTTTATGAAGATACTGTCCCAACACTAATTGTCAGGAAGACTCTTCTCTAACAATCTTTCCTTCCTTGCAAAATCACTGGCTAGGAACGTGAAGTTTTAGTTCTTGGCAATCAATTCTATTGATGTTAATTCTTGGATGGTAACCACACTTTGTTTTGGTTACCATAGTTTGTAATACAATTTGGAATCCAGAAATGAGGTCTTCTGAGTTTGTTCTTTTTCATCTTTTCTTACAAATTTTAGGATCAGCTTGTCAAATTAAAAAACAAACAAATAAACAAACAAAAGTAAATGGGGATTATTGCCATCCAAACAATAAATTTTCCAATATGAATAACTTTTCATTTGCTTGGAGTTTTTTGTTTGTTTTCCTTCCTTCCTTCCTTCCTTCCTTCCTTCCTTCCTTCCTTCCTTCCTTCCTTCCTTCCTTCCTTCCTTCCATCCTTTCTTTTTGGAGTCACGGTCTGGCCTGGAATTTGCTATGCAGACCAGGCTTGGCCTTACCTGCCTCCGCCTTCCAGATGCTGGGATTAAAGGAATGCACCGTCTGCCATGGCTTTGGTTGGGTCTTTCATTTTTATGAAGAATATTTTGTAGTTTTTGGTGCGTAGCTCCTCTCTTCTCTTGTTCAGTGCCATCCTAAGCGTTGTATTCTTACTGTAGCTGTCCTCACCAGACTGTCTCCTTTATCCCAGTTTCACAGCCTCACTGGACAAGCATAGTCAGACTTGATCCTGATTCTACAGCCTGGATCTCTGTTGAATCCGCACTCTGCTCCACAATCGTTGTCAGTCTTCCGGTGTTTTCTGTACACAGGCGCTAGTCCTCTCTGTAGTCCAGGTGCTCCGTGTCTCTTGTCATTGCCTCTTCACTGTGGCCAGATCCTCCAATGACATGCGGAGTGTAAGTATCTGCCAGACACCCTTGCCTTGTTCCTGACCGGAGGGTTTTTCAGCCTTCTGTTAGGAAGTGCAGTGTAACCAGCTTTCCACGGATCACCTCCCTCCAGTTGAGGACGTTCCTCTTCACTTCCGGTTTGCCAAGTGTTTTTGCAGAAGGCGTTTAGAGTTGCCAAGTGCCTTTTCTTGCTGTGATGATCTTGTGGGGTTTGTCCTTTATCCTATTACCTTGGTATATCATAATTGATTTTTGGATGCTAAGCCAAATTTCCATCCCTGGGGCTAAGACTCCTTTGGATTCCAGGACAAATCCACTTGGTCACGGTGCGCATGCCTCCCTATGGGTTTCTGGACGTCTGCTAGCATTTTGCTGAGGATGTCTGCACAGCATTCAGAAGAAATGCTGGGAGGTAGTTTTCTTGTGTTGCCTTTGCCTGGTTTTGGTTTCAGGGTGACACTGGTCTTGTGAAATGAGCTGGCAACCCTGTCCTGATGGCATGTTTAAGTCCTCGAGGCTAAGTGTACAACTCAGCATTAAATATATTTATAGTATCATGCTAGAGTCTATGAATATAGACGCTCACCACTATCCATTTCCAGAACCTTCTGATACGTCTCTGGCTTTTATGAATTTTCCCACTGCCTTTCTATGTGTAGCTGCACAGATTTTGCCCTCATGAGTGTTTGTACATGTATGTTATATGCACGTGTGTACACATACAGTCAGAGGTCAGTGTTAAGTGTCTTCTTCCATCATTCTTCACCTTATTTCAAAATAAAACAGCATACTTGCATGACCTGCAGCTTGCCCTTTAGCTAGACTGACTAGCCAGGGAGCTTCTGGAATCCACCTGTCTCTGCCCTCCCATTTTTCCCTATTGTAATGTAATTACTTCTTAGCTAAAGCTGTTGCCATCTTGTCCCAAATATCGGTCAGCAGGACTTGACCTTATCTGCCCGTCTGTCCGCCTGTCCGTCTTTCAGTCCTGCTACCTCTGTGTACAGGAGCCAACTCCGTGACTTGGTAAAAGGCAGCACACTCCGTAGCTGGACATGAAAAACCTTAGATCAGGGTGGTGGGAAACCTTAGCTGTTGGGTGGTGTGGTCATCTCCTTTTAGCGATCCTTAGGGGGAAAAACATTTTTTTTTTTTTTTTTTTTTGGTGTTTTTGAGACAGGGTTTCTCTGTGTAGCCCTGGCTGTCCTGGAACTCACTCTGTAGACCAGGCTGGACTTGAACTCAGAAATCCACCTGCCTCTGCCTCCCAAGTGCTGGGATTAAAGGCGTGTGCCACCACTGCCCAGCAGGGGAAAATATTTTAAAATTTGTTAAAATCCATAGTTCAGATTCATAAGAGGCCTCTAGGTAGAACTAAGAAGGGTGTGTGTATGTGTGTATAGTATGTCTTGAATGTATGTACATGTGTGTATGTCTGTATATGTGTGTGTATGTGTGTGTATGTATAGGTATGTATATGTGTGTGGGTGTGTCTGTGAGTATAATGAGTAGATGTGTATGAGGGCATATGTGTGGGAGGAGTGTTAGGATGTGTGTTACTATAGTTTGTGTGTTATTATTATATGTATATTGCTATGGTGTGTGTGTGTGTGTGTGTGTGTGTGTGTGTTAGTAGGGTTTTACTGCTGTGAAGAGACACCATGACCACGACAACTCTTATAAAGGAAAACATTTAATTGGGGCTCAGAGGTTCAGTCCATTATCATCATGGCAGGAAACATGGCAGCATCCAGGCAGACATGGTGCTGGAGAAGGAGCTGAGAGTTCTACATCTTGATCAGCAGGCAGCAGAAGGAGACTGGGTATCACACTGGGCATAGCCTGAGCATAGAAGACATCAAAGCCTGCCCTCATGGTGACACACTTCCTTCAACAAGACCACACCTGCTAATTAGTGCCACTCCCTGTAGGCCAAGCATTCACACACATGAGTATACGGGGGCCTTTTCTATTCAAACCAATACAGTGGGGTGGATGTGCCCCCAAATTCATGCATTGGAAACTGCAATGGTGTTGGGAGGTATGGCTTAATAAAGAGGGTGCTGGGTCAGGAGAGCATAGCCCATGAATGTAAGGATGTAATTGCTCTCTGCAGAGCATGACCTCCTAAACAGAAGCTGCTCCCATGTCTTAGCACAGGCTTGCAAATCTATCAGCTATCCAGTGAGGTTAAAGAATGTGGACTGAGACGAGCTCCAAGCCAGCAGTCACAGGTGTCAAGCATATCCAACCTCGATGGGGAAAGACACGGGAAGTTAAGGGGACCGTTTCACTGCAGGCCCCTGATTGAACCGTGAAAGGCACAGACTGCCTAACCCCAGATCGGCTGCATTGTTTTCAGTGGAATTGTTTTAGAATAAAATTCAGATTTTAAAGTGTTAACTCATCAGTCCCTGTGGACTCTCGAATCCCGAGCTACTTGTTGGCTTTCTCTGCTTATGACTCTTTGTGTTTCCCGTGCTCCCACGAGGGAGAAAGGGGAGTTTGGAGGGCTTGAAAGAGGGTCAGTCAGGGTGAGCTCAGGGCTCAGGTTCTGGTGACAGACCCAGGATGGCCTCCTTTTTATCTCTCTGCTCAGTTTTCATCTGCTGGCTTCATCTTCAGACAAACTGTCCCTAGGCAGCCACAGAAGTAGCAGACCCTGTAACTTTTAGCACCCCCTGTGACTGTTTTCAGGCTTTTTGTTTCTGTTAGCTTAGCTGCTCCTGAGCCCACCTAGACCTGGGAGAAATAGGGACATCCAAGCAGAATTGCAGGGTGGGAAGTGGGACAAGTAGCACCTGCCAAAGGAAGGAGAAGGGACCCAGTCAGGGAGGAAACAGAAGGTGTGGAATGCTGGAGGCTGGGCCAGCTTTCGTTTGCAGGTAAGCAAGTGGCTCTAAACCCCTACTCATCAGGGACACAAGGACTCTCTGATTCTCGGCTGTGTCTTTTCCCCTGTACATTCGTGTGTGTGCACATATGTATATCGAATGTCAGCGTGTATGAGGGTCCACATACATGGGTTGTTTCACAGACAATGGACAGGGTCTGGCTGACCTGGAACTCACCAAGTAGGTGAGGTTGGCTGGCCCCGGACCCCTTGAGGACTCCACCTTCCACTGCTGGGATAAAAAGCCACTACACATCTCTCTCTCTCTCTCTCTCTCTCTCTCTCTCTCTCTCTCTCTCTCTCTAACGTGGGTAGAACTCATGTTCTCATGTTTGTAAGGCAAGCACATTACTGACGGACTCTCTCCCTGAGGCTCTACTGCTGCATGTTTCAATAAAATGTGTGGGGTTTGGTGCTTGCAGCCAAGACCGATGATCTGAATGACTCCCGGGACCCACATGGTGGAAAGAGAGAACCAGCTCCTGGAAATTGTCATAAAATTAACATTGGGGGAAAATAAAAACCCTAGACTTTGTTATGCATCCCCCCTTTTGAGACAGAGTTTCTCTACGTAGCCCTGGAACTCATTCTGTAGACCAGGCTGATCTTGAACTCAGAGATCCACCTGCCTCTGCTTCCTGAGTGCTGGGATTAAAGGCGTGCGCCAACGTGCTCATCATATATCTCCACCTTGATGAGCCATTGACGATGTGCCAGGACCCGAGTCTTCTTACTGGAATAGACGAGGTTAGTGCAGCTTCAGAATTTGCTTCTTGAGATCTGGTGTTATTATTGTTGTTATTATTATTATTACTTTATTATTTTGCATGCTCACTGCAGAAAACCTGAGAAATGCAAAAAATTAAGAGAAGAGTCATTTCTGATGCTGTCTCTAGAAGGTAGTCACACTGACAGCTAGCATCTTTCTTCCCTCATACCTGTCTCGGCTCATACTGTCTGCAGAGCCTGACTTGATGTCTCAATGATCATGATTGGGAAACCGGGGAGGGGAGCCCACAAAAGTGTCTGCCTTAAGACAGACCAAGCCAGCCTCTGGAGCTGGGTGCAGCTCTGTGCTGATGGCCCCAGAGACTCCCACAGAGGGGATGGGAAGACGACAGGGAAAGGAGCCAGGTGGACTCTACAACACTGTCAAATGATCCACCCACTGTAATCCTAACCATTTTTCTTGAAGACCATAACCCTGTGACTGCACCAAGCATTGAGAGCCAAGATTGGCTCCAGCAATGCCTGGCTTTATTGGCCCTGTCTGTCAGTATGATGCGGTAGGAGGGGCACGGTGCATGGCCTCCAGAGCTAACCACCCTCTTGTGTCTCCTTTTCCTAAGGTACCCCAGAATGAGTGAAGATGGTGTCTGAATTCCATGTCTCCCAGACAGAAATCGGTGAGTCCCGGGCAATGGTTCTGCTCCATACTCAGCCTATTCTGAAAAGCTCTCTGAATCTTCTCCACGGGGCAGAGTGGGTCCTCGGAGGCTATTTTCCTCCATCATGTAAAGCCATGCTTAGAGAAGTTTCACGCCACAGATTACGCAGTCAGTGACCAAAATGATTCTTGCCGCTATCGCTGTCAGTAGTGAAAATCACACACACCACTTCATAAAGAAAATAATTTTTTTTCTCCTGGCAGCTCATAATAGCTCTCTGGAGTCATTAAGACCTCTGAAGTCTGGCCAGGGCTGGGGAAGGGAGGGAGTGAGGAGGTGAGAAAGGGAGGGGGGCTCAGCCTTGCACAAAACCCAGCAGGATGAAAATTGGCAGGCAGCTTCCTGGAACTCCAGCCCTTAACCACTTCTGCACTTAATGGGCTTGTAAATATCACCGAGTCCTCTTCCCGGGCTCTGCTGACAGCCTTCTGTGTGGCTGGCATCTAGCCCCCACTCTGAGCAAACTCTTTGTAATGCCCCGAGGAACAGCAGGCTGGGTCGGTGCGCACTGTCCTGAGACTGCTATCCAGCACACAGCCAGAGGTTAACTCGACAGTGCTGTTTTGGTGAACGATACTTCTCCTTTGTCTCTCTGTCCTTACCAGAGACGGTGGCAACCGTTGTCACTGACAACTTTGTTGAGGATAGTAACGACAGCCAACATGTACTGGGCACAAGCTGTGGGCCTTGCAGCACTTGCTGTGAAACCCTTTCTAAATCCTTCATATTAACCAGTGTTGTTCAACAGTGTGCTGAGGGAAGCCCCCTAATGTCAGTTCCATTCTGTAAATGGGGAAACTGAGGCAAGAGATGTTAAGTGACATGCCCTGTCTATGAGTTTAATCAGAAGCGAAACAAAGGTCTAGACCCAGATCACAGGCTTCGGGAGTCCAGCCACATACATAGCAGACTAGGGGCTTCTTCAGAGATCATGGCAACTGGCTTTGACCTTGTTTCTCCACTGGGAATCTCAGCTCCCAGCTCTACTGGTAGCTTTCCTGTGTCTCAAAGCTAAGAGTCATCCCTTCTGCCCTGCACATTTATAGTAAGTGCTCAATTCACACTTGAGACCTGGCACTGAAACCACCGCCAGCACCACCACCCCACAAGCAGATTGCAAAATGATTTTATTTCACAGTGGTGAGCCCTTCTTTGGTTCTCATCTGCTGAATGGGGACATTGTGGCCTCTTCCAAGACCCTGGTGGAGTGCTGGAAATACGGAGCTATCTGGTCAGGAGGAGGAAGACAAGCATGCTTCCAAGGCAGGAGGGTATCTGGAAGAGTGTGTTGAGGGTCACACTGGAGGCTTTGGACTGGGAAATATAACTTTAATTTTTTCAAACACCCATTTCTAAAAAATATTTACTTATTTATTTTATGTATATGAGTACACTGTTGCTGTCTTCAGCACACCAGAAGAGGACATCAGATCCCATTACAGATGGTTGTGAGCCACCACGTGGTTGCTGGGAATTAAACTCATGACCTCTGGAAGAGCAGTCAGTGCTCTTAACCGATGAGTCATCTCTCCAGCCCTTAAACACCTATTTTTAATGATGGTTCTTAAACACTTTAACCTTCCTTTTAGCCCACCACCCACCGGAGGTAGTGGGAAAGAAAGGATACTGGGGAAGTAGACCTGTTTAGAAAGATTCTTTGGAGCAGCTCCGGTCTGTGTTGTCTGGAAATTGGCAGTGCAGTTCGTAGAGAGTGGTACTGTTAGAAGCTGTGGCCTTGTTGGAGGAAGGGGGCTTTGAGGTTTCAGGTGCTCAAGCCAGACCTCTTACTCCCTCCTCCTGCTGCCTGCGGATCCAGACGTAGAACTCTCAGTTACCTCTCCAGCACCGTGTCTGCCTTTGTGCCGCCATGCTTCCCACTATGACAATAATTAGACTAAACCTCTGAACTGTCAGCCAGCCCCAATTAAATGCTTTCCTTTAGGACCATGGTCATGGCGTCTCTTTACAGCTTTCCAGTAAAACCCTAACTAAGACACCGGGTTTTCCCAGAACACATGATTTTCTTGCCTCAGCTTCCCCAGTGCTGGAATTATAAGTATTAGCTGCCACACGTATTTTTGTTGGAGGGTTCGTGCCTGTTTTTCCATTAGTGATACACAATGCCTGGTTTGATGTCAAGATCTCTGAGTCATTGGGTGTTACAATATGACAATATCTGATTATTCTTTTGCTGAGTACCCTCCTTCTATCGAGAGATGGAGCCCTCTGGGGCTGGAGAGTTGGCTCAGAGGCTAAGAAAGTGCACCACTCTTGCCGAGGAACAGAGTTCAGTTCCCAGCATGCACCCTGGGTAGCTTACAACCACCTGTGACTCCAGCTCCAGGGGAGCTCCAATACCCTCTTCTAGCTCCTGTACTCGTGTGCACATAACATAATTTAAACATAAAAAATTTAAAATATTTAACAAAGAGATTCCTCCCTTCATCCTATTTGGTGACCTGGCAGTAAAGTCTGTGTAGGAAATGCCCCCATTCTTTCCCTCATTTCTCAAGGTAACAAATGAGTCCCTTTCATGTCCCAGAGGTGGTCATATACCTTCCTGTAATTATCACTGTGAGCTCATGAGCCTAAGCATATTCCACATTCAATCTACTACCATAATTCCCTTTTGTCCGAGTTCAGATCGGATACTCCTAGCTAGTGTGGAAGCTGTCAGCTCCTGAGTCCTTTTGGCAGATCTTAGCAGGCACTCAGCAGTTTCCTGGCTCTCTCCAATGGCAAAACATTCCACACTTCTCTTGCACAGTTTTTTATTTTTCTCCATCAGCCATTTCCCAGAGAATACCTTTTTTTGTTTTGTTTTGTTTTAAAGTGGAAAATGAACTTGAAGAGTTCAGTCCAGGCTTGAACTCAAGATGTTCAGTGCTGTGTGAGTCAGTTTGTCCGGGCTCAGGACCTTCTCAGCATACAGGCTGGGCTTGGTGTTTCCTTCTGGGTTATATGCGGGTTCAGTCAGTTTCCATGACCGTAATGAAATACCTGAGGCAGACTAACTTACAAAGAAGAGTGGTTTGCTTATCTCACAGTTATGGAGTCTGTAAGTGAAAAAGTGGGGTGCAGGCTCTGGTGAGCGCTGCCCCCAGGCTACTTCAGTTCTTGGTGGAGTGCAGTGGCCAGGGTGTGTTCTAGATGCTGGGTACAGCTTGCCAGTTCTCAACGACCTCTGTGGGAGCTGACTAGGGCCTCTGATGCCCAGGGTCCCTTGCCAGATAGCACTCTGCCAGAAAGCCCCCTCTTTATTTAAATACCAGTCCTTCCCCCTGGCCCCACCTCTTCTCCCTCTTTCTGGAATCAACATTTCCTGCTATTTCTTTATCCCTGGAAAACCTCAGTGCTACTTTATGTGGTTACCAATTTTTTTTAAAAATTCACTGTTTTTGCAGTGTTAGGGATTGACCCCAGGGCCTCATCATTGCTAGGCAAATATTCTTTCTACCACAGAGTCATAGCCCCAGATCTATGTATTTTATACAAGTGACATCACACAGTGTTTGTTCCTTTGTGTCTGGACTCAGGGTCCATAGAGGATGCGTCAGAATCCCCTCCCCATTTAAGGCCGGGCACTGTTCCTTGTATGGATGGCCACAGATGCTCATCCGTCATGTAGGCATTCATCTAGGTGAGACTCCACCTTTTGGCTGCTGAGACCAGTGCTGCTATGCTCACAGGCTTATCGTCTCCTTTCTCAATAGTCATATAAGTCCTACTGTTCCCAAGCCCCACCTCCCTGACAACAGCCCTATGGCCTGTGTCTGTCTATGGAGCCTCTTATTTGAGGACTTTCTCCCTGGAGCTGGCTCTGGCCATGTACGTCCTTCCCAAACCCCAAAGTCCTGAACTGCATGCCTCCCGATCACTAGATGGCGCTGGAGAGCAGTTTGGATTTGGCCTCTTAGAGACTGCTCTTTTCTAGCCTCGGAAAGGATGCTCCTCAGGCCAAGTGGGGTGGAGTAGCTTTTCAGTGTCCCTGTCTTGGGTCATGTGACCTTCCAACTTGACAAGTGTTTTGGATTTCAAATGCCTTTATTAGGCGAGCCTCTGTAGTCTGGGTAAGAGCAGAATAGTTCTGGGGGTCTTGCCTTGTTCACCTTGATCACCAGGGAGGGTGCTGCAAAACCCTGCATTTAAATCTCAGGTCCATCGATGAGCCATTTGGATCCCCTCCACCTCCATTCCTCTTCCTGTGAAACCAAAGGTCAAGGTGTCACAGGGTCAGGTTCCTGGGGTGGGTGGGTGTCTCTCTTCCCACAGCCGTCTGCCCTCTGGGCTTCTTACAAGGACACTAATCCAATTTGACAAGGGCTCTGCCCTTGTGATCTCATTAAATCGCAAGTATCGCTGTAAGGACCCTCCCTCCAAGTGTGGTTACACTGGAGATTATAGTCTCAACAAGAATTACAGGGGTGACACAAATATTTGGTTCCTAACTTCTCACAGTACAGGGGTTCAAGGTACTCTATCCTGAACTCACTGATCTCCCCAGGGACAGGCCCCCCAGTTCTAACAGACAAAGCCCCCTCATATGGAATACTGAGTCTCATACAGACTCTCCTGCCCCTCACTTCTGGAACGACCCCTCGCCTGCCATCTGTCAGGCCCAGCCACAAACCCATCCTCAGGGAACCCTTTCTTTATAAAAGACATCCAATTATAGACACTAAATATGCAGTTTTGAAATATATTATTTGTACCTCAATTAAGATTTTTTAAACTATTGCTTTGGACTGACAGATGGCTCATCGGGTAAAGTGCTTGTCACACAAGCATGAGGGGCAGGTATGGTGGACTACCTGGCATCCCAGCACCTGGGAGGCAGAGGCTGGCTGGCTACACTAGCCAAATCAGCACGCTCTGGCGTCACACGAGAGGCCCTGACTCAACACATGGGACGGAGAGTGATTGGGCAAGACACCAGGCATGTAACACTGGCCTCTAAGTACATGAACGTGAGCACAGGCACACATTTGAACACACACACACACACACACACACACACACACACACACACACACACACACACACAAACACTCACACACACACACAAACACATGCAAATAAAAGCTTATTCTGTTGTTTTATTTCCTTTCCTTTTGCCCATCCATTTTAAGGTTTTTTTTTAAAAAAATAGATTTATTTATTTATTATATGTAACTACACTATATCTGTCTTCCGACACTTTTTTTTTCCTTCTCTCTCCAACCTCACTAGCAGTAGCTGTCTTCAGACACCCCAGAAGGGGGCATCAAATCTCATCATGGATGGTTGTAAGCCACCATGTGGTTGCTGGGATTTGAACTCAGGACCTTCGGAGGAGCAGTCAGTGCTCTTAACCACTGAGCTATCTCTCCAGCACACACAGACACACAGACACACACACAGACACAGACACAGACACACACACACACACACACACACACACACACACACACACACACACACATTTTAAGTTTTTATTTGTGTCCTTGAGACTGCCTCTTCTGTGTAGCAAAGACTGTCCTCTGGGCCTCCCTGCCTTAACCCCATGCTAGGATTACAGCTGTGTGCTGCTGCACCTGGCTCTTGTGGTTTTCGGATTCCTTTGCAACAAGCGCAGCACATGGCATCCACTCACATTGAACCTGGAGAGCTGAAGCGGGTGCCTCAGTGTGTGAGCCTACTCCAAACTGCAACAGGACACCTCCACTTCTTGGCTTTCTGAAGTCCCCTTTTGGTCCCTTCCTCCTGCTCCTCTCAGTCCCTCATCTCTAGGCTGCTTTCTGCCAGCCCCCATTTGCTGGTGTTTTCTAGAATTTCATGTAAACTAAATCATACTAGTTGTGACCTGGTGTGTCATTCAGTCCATCTGTTCATCCAGCGTCCCAGTGTACGGACACCATCATTTCCTTTGCTATTTGCCTGTTGGTAGACTCCTGGGTTATTTTCAGTCCGGGGCTGGTAGGAATAGTGCTGTATTACATGTATAGCTATTCAAGGAAGATGCTTTCCTCATCCCCAGGGATCTGGATGTGAAGCAAGCCCCTGTGTTAGGGGTAGTGGTACATGCGACTGTCAATCAGACTTCTCGTTGTGACGAATACCTGAGAAAAGCAATTTAAAAGGGTGCAAGGGCTTAGTGTGGCTCCCTGCTTCAGAGCTTCTGATGAATGGCCCTTTGGCCCTGTTACTTTGTCTGTGAGGTGAGGCAGAAAGAACTGTGTGGAGGTGGGACTGTGTGGAGGGGTAGAGCTGCTTACCAGGAAGCAAAGAGGAGGCACAGGAAGAGGCTGAGGTTGAGGTATACCCTACCCTTACCCAGAGACCCACTTCCTCCACCTTCCGGTTTTATCACACACATCCCCTTCCCCCCATGGCCTCTTCAGCTTTTGAACTCATTGATGGATTAAACCAGGGCTTAGATCAGAAATGCGCTCTGAGATGCAGCAGCCGCAGTTCCGCTTACTAATCTAGATGCCTTTCAGTCCAGTCAAGTCGAGAAGCAAGATTAACAATCACATGACCTGTCTCAGAAGCTGAGCAGTGTCTAAAGTGGAGAATCCTGTCACCAGGGATGGCGAGGGGGCCTTACCCTCAATATTCTTGGAATTAACTTTTACATTTTTCCCTTATAAATTTCTTAGAACTATATTTGTGTGTGTGTGTGTGTGTGTGTGTGTGTGTGTGTGTGTGTGTGTGTGTGTGAGAGAGAGAGTGCATGTGTGTGTGCACGTGCATGTGTCTGCATGTTCTCTTGTGGACATGTACCTTCCCCACAGTTTGGTGCTTCCTGCGTCCTACTATCTCCATGACAAACAAGGCATCCTTTCAAGTTGAAGTGTTTACCCCTGAGCTGTCTCCATCACCAGACTTGGGATTTCTGTGAGGTAAGGACAGATTCCTTTGCTCTGTGTCAGCTCGGCATGTCCCGGTGGGAGCCCAGAGGAGTCGCTTTAACTCTGCAGGAGTTTCCTCAGCTGGAGGCAATGTCTTTACCTGGCACATGTCACTCCTACCCCTCTCTTTGCTTTAGCCACGTGTCTGGGAGGCACATGCCCACTGCTCTACAGGATAAAAAAGTGAGAAGTCTGTCTTTCCACTGAGGTACACAGGTTAAGAGGAAGGTCTCAGAGGAGAGTAAAGTACCTGGAAGAAAATGTGTGTAGATCTGAAGGGAAAATCTAAAGGCTATTTGCTCACTCTCAATGTCGTAGAATCTAATAGGTACTGATTATATTAACATATGAGAATTCTGTGCCCAGGAGACTGCAGTGCCTCGGGTACAAATAGATTTCTATGATTAATTTTTAAAAACACTTTTAATGGAGCTAATCCAGTTACAGCGAGAGGAGATAATGTTGGCCGCCGTCCAGCAGCTGGCAAACACGCTGCGTTCGCCACAGCGGCTTGATCACACCTTCCCAGTCAAGCCCACTTTTCAATGGAACTTCATAGATGGGGACTTTATAAAGCAGATAATATGCTTTCTGTGGGTTTCGTTTACATTTATTTTTATTTTATGTGTATGGGTGTTTTGCCTGCATAATATATGCGCACCACAGGTATGCCCAGCGCCTGTGGAGGCAAAAGTAAGATGTCTCATCCCCTAGAATCGAAGCTGGAGATGGTTGTGAGCCACAATGCAAGTTCTAGGAATCGAACTCTGATCCTTTGAAAGAGCAACAAGCACTCTTAATGGTTGATCCATCACTCTAAACCCCATTGTCTGTTTTTGAGATAGGATTTTGCTTTGTAGCCCTGGCTGGCCTGGTAGTCACTATGTAGCTCAAGTTGATCTCAAACTCCAGGCAATCCTCCTGCCCCAGGCCCCCCGAGTGCTGGGATTATAGGTATGGGCCACCAAATCCGGCTACTTTCTTTCATTTTTAAAAATGATAGCAATATATATATCATATAAAATATTACCATTTTAAATGTTTTTCATGGAATTGTGTCCCTCCAAAATGGGCTGGAGAGATGGTTCAGCGGTAAAGAGCACTGGTTCCTCTTCCAGAGTTCCTGAGTTCAATTCCCAGCAACCACATGGTGGCTCACAACCATCTCTATTTGGGATATGGGATCAGATTCTCTCTTCTGGTGTGTCTGAAGACAGCAACAGTGTACTGACATAAAAATAAATAAATCTTTAAAAATAAAATAGAATGATAGCAACATATACATCATATAAAATATTACCATTTTAAATGTTTTTGATGGAATTGTGTCTCTCCAAAATGGGCTGAAGAGATGGCTCAGCAGTTAAGAACACTTGTTACTCTTGCAGAGGACCCAACGTCAGTTCCTAGTACCCCGATCAGATGGCTCACAAACTCTTGTCACCTCACCTCTTGGGGGTCTGAATTTGATGCTGTTTTGCAACCATCTTGGGTATCTGTGTTTATGTGTACACACACAAACACACATCTGCATAAAAATTAAAATACATCTTTTTTTTTTTTTTTTTTTGGTTTTTTGAGACAGGGTTTCTCTGCATAGCCCTGGCTGTCCTGGAACTCACTAAAATGCACACTGAAGATCTGACCTCCAGTATGATTGTATTTAGGGATGAGGCCTTTCAGGGGTCATGTCAGGTCCTATTCAGTACTAATGGTGTACTCATTAGAAAGGTCACAGGGTGGGCTGGGGAGATGGCCTTGCTGGGAAAGTGCTTGCCTTCCAAGCATGAGGACTTGAGTTCAGTCTTTACAACCCATGTGAAAAAGCCAGGTGTGGCGGCAGATGCTTGTAATCTCAGCACCAGGGAGGTAGAGACAGGAGGATCCTTGCGGCTTGCTGGCCAGCTAACCTAGCTACGTCAGTGAGACCAGGCCAGAGAGAGGGCCAGTTTCCAAAAGCAAGATGGGTGCCATCATGAGGAATGGACACCTGAGGTTGTCCTCTGTCATCTAAATGCATATACAAACATGTATCCACAAACACTCATGTGCCCAACTGTACATGCGTGCACGAGCACACACATGCACACACGCGCGCGCGCGCGCACACACACACACACACACACACACACACAATGATGTTTGGTTAAATCAGAATATCGTTTTTGTTTGTTTGTTTGTTTGTTTGATTTTTGAGACATGTTTTCTCTGGATAGCTTTGACTGCACTAAAACTCACTCTGTAGACCAGGCTGACCTTGAACTCAAGAGATCTGCCTGCCTTTGCTTCCGGAATGCGCCTGGCACTAAATTTGAGTTTCTTACACACAGTGAATGATTTTTGTATATGTCTATCCCTTGGGATGTTTGAGATACACACAGACCAACCGACCCATTTGATGCTTCTCTGTGGTCAGAATTTACTGGACATTCTGTATTTTGCCTGTGATCCCACGCATGAGTTCTGTGGCTTTACATCCTTCAGTGCACTTAGCTTTAGTCTTACAGACACTGGGGCCCAGGGAATAAAACTCACAGTCCTGAGGTCTCTCCAGCATTTGCCTCAGCTCTGGCTAACTCTGTAGCTCCGTATCCAATGCTCTCTCTCTCCAGCCATCCAGGCAAGCCTGGAGCATCAGGCTGTTCCTCTATCTTTCAAAGCTACCCCTGTGGAATACAGTTTTGCTGCTGTGGAGGAACACTGTGGGCAGCTTTCTCATGGAGAACAAAGGGCAGCACACATCTGTGAGAGGCACCATCTGACCCTGTGGCAAACTCTTGACTCAACTCTTCAAAAGGCAGCCTCTCACTAGGTCCACACCACACAAGGGCTAGGAGTGCAGCCAGTGTCATTAGATGAAGAAGCCTCAGCAGCCTCTGGTAGCCCCGAGCTGCCTCTGAGAGATGACAACAGTTTAGCATCTTAGCACCTTCAGCCCCAGGAGGCTCTAATGATGATGCCCGGAGCCATAGAAGATTTCTCTCCAGTGGTCTTTCTTAAACACGCCTTTAATCCCAGCACTCAGGAGGCAGAGGCAGAAGGAGCTCTCTGAGTTCAGGGCCACCTTGGTCTATAGAGTAGACCTCTGCAGGTACTGCATGCATAGGGTGCACAGACATACACACAGACACTCATACACACAAAAGAAAGAAAGCATAGGAGTGATTTTAAGTAGACAGTATACTGCTCCACAAAATGAGTCTCAGTGAGTTTCCTCATTTATTTCTAAAACAAAGCTCTATAAACCTTGATATAATACTGAATATAGTTTTGGCTATGGTTCAGTTAAAACAGAAACCATGAGCATAAAGAGAATGAGGGTGTCCCAACAGCCTCCATGTGTAAATGTCAAAGAAGAAACTGGTGGAAGGTGAGATGGCCATGTAGATGACTTTAAACTCTGTGGTAGCAGCATTAGCAACGGAAATTGATTTCAAGGTTAGTGTTATTTAATGCTTCACAGGCAAAGTGTTATCTGTTCAACATGCAGCCCACACAAAGACCAATGAGGCCTGCAGAGATAGCTCAGTAGGTGGCGCAGTCTACATACGTGGGAGGGGATGATGGCATTCTTCCCAGGTGTCTTTCTTTCATTTCTGTTGCTTAAGGAGAATGGGGTTACTTGACTCACAGTTCCAGGTCACAGTTCATCATTGAGCAGCCCACCCACAATGGTCCAGGTCTTCTCATATCAACTGACATAATCAAGACCCATAGACATGGCCACAGACTAGATAGAGTTCATAGAGACTCTCTGCCCAGGCAATTCTGTGTTGTGTCAAATTGACAAAAACCAACCAACACACGAGGATGGGTGGTGTGCACTTTTAATCCCGGTGCAGGGGAAGCAAAGTCAGGCAGATCTTGGCTCACTGGCCAGTCAACCTAGCTTATTTTGTGAGCTCTAGGTTCAGCGACAGTCCCTGACTCAAAAACAAACAAACAAACAAACAAAAAAACATGGTAGATGGCTTGATAAACAACACCTAAAGTTGCCCTCTAGCCACACAGGAAGAAATTATTAACAAGAATCATATTTCAGCACTGGGGATCAAACCCAGAGCTCCCTAAAGCTAGGCTAGGGCTCAGCCACTGAGCCACACCCAAGGTTAGGGAGATTTATCCATGTTATTAGACAATGCTGCAGTCGCAGATGACAAAGATGTCTAGACAGTTGTCAGTAGGTAAAGAAATAATGAAGAAATGAAAGTCTTTTTGAAAATTAACCTTGCACCCTGTGGCTGAGCCATTTATGGCTCCTCAGTTTGATCCCAGCTCAGAGCATGGCTCATCTGACCCTGTGGACTGAATGTAAGGAGTCTCTCAGGGACTAATTCCTGTCCTGTTTGCCCACTCACAGTCATGCCCAGTGTAACATTTTGATCCCATTGTGATAGCGGGCTCATAGTCTACATCACCATACCTAGTCAATGATGGTTAATCTTGACCGTCAACTGGACAGGCTCTAGAGGCACCTAGGAGACAAGCCTGCCGGCATGCCTGTGATGGAGTTTCTGGACTGTTAATTAAAGTAGGCAAACTCATCCTCACCATGGGCAGCACCAACCCAGTGCCCGAATCAAAAAAAAAGAAAAGTGAAGTGACTCTATTTGCATTCTTCTCTCTGCTTCCTGCTTGTGGAAGCAAAGTGGCCAGCAGCCGCCATGCCTTCTCCGTCATGATGGATTGCACACTCACACTGTGAGCCAGAATAAGCCTTCTCTTCCTTACGTTGCTTTTGTTTGGTGTCTTGTCAGGGAGACAGTATAGAAGATAAGTCTCATCAGCACTTCTGCTTCTCCTCAGGGCCTGGGGAGTTGGAAAGGAGTGGAGTTTAGAAGTCGAGGTGCTCAACCCTGCTAGTCATTTATTCCTAGGACATCTGGCAGCATTAGGCAGGGGAGCTGCAGGTAGAGCCTGGAGATGCTGCTCCCACCCTTGGTGTCTAGGACGTTCCGACCCCAGAGGATGCTGGTTCCAGCCTTGTGTGTTCCAGTGCTGACGCCTGACCTTCCTGTTCCCTCATCTGCTCTCTGGTTAGTCTTGCTCTCAGCCTGGCGACTGCCTCATCTTCTTCCCCTTTCCCGTCCTCCTCTCTCGTGGGCTTGCCTCCGTGAAAGGACATCAGGTCCTGCTGAGACTAGATCAGCCTTGATGTTCTCTAACCACAGCCCTCTTCCCCATCCCTGTTCTGAAAGAATCGTCCTTAGAAGAAACACCCAGGATCCCCAGGCAAAAGCACATTTCATGTTCACTGACAGAGCTCAGGTATTACCCCGGCCCCGCTGTCTGTCTGCCCTGGTCCAGGGTGTCGCTGGCTATCTTTGGAAAGAAGACCATAGTGAGGCTGCTGCCAGTCATCTGAGTTCAGGCTCCATCAGCTGCATCCCCACACCTCTGTGGCTTATAGGAACCATCCTGATTCCTTGGGACTCAGAGGCTCTGTTGGGTGATTCTTCCATCCTGGCTAGGCTCTCCTGGGTATCTCTGAGCAGCTGCAGTGCACACATAGCTACGCTCATCTTTTCTGGTCCTTCATACCTCCAGTCTGGGCTGGGACAACTGGGCTGTCTTTTTTTCTGATCCCCTGCTGTGTGACTTTAAACAGACCCCTTAACTTCTCTGAACTGAATGTGATACCCATCAGAGCTTATTCCAGTGAGAGTGGCATAGTTACTGCCGGCTTAGAACTAACACCACTTCTACAGTCAGGTGGCCTGCCCACATCCAAGGGAGGAGTGGCAAATAGATTATCCTCCTTAAGAGGACAGCAGTATCCCTGTGTGTCTTAGTCACACAGGGATACTTATTCCTGCACAAACATCATGACCAAGAAGAAGTTGGGGAGGAAAGGGTTTATTCAGCTAATATTTCCACATTGCTGTTCATCACCAAAGGAAGTCAGGACTGGAACTCACACAGGTCAGGAAGCAGGAGCTGATGCAGAGGCCATGGAGGGATGTTACTTACTGGCTTGCTCCCCCTGGCTTGCTCAGCTTGCTTTCTTATAGAACCCAGGACTACCCAGCCCACAGATGGCACCACCCACAATGGGCCCTCCCACTCTTGATCACTAATTGAGAAAATGCCTTACAGCTGGATCTCATGGAGGCATTTCCTCAAGGGAGGCTGCTTTCTCTGTGATAACTCCAGCTTGTGTCAAGTTGATACACAAAACCAGCCAGTATGCTGTGAAGGGAAACAGCCCAGATGGAGGTGAGCAGGGTGGTACCTTCCTGGTCCTGTAGTTAAGGACTATATATTATATAGACCGTGCAGGGAGATGGCTTATTGCTAAAGTGCTATGCTTTGCAAGCCTCAAGTTTGATCTCTAGAATCTGTCTTTAAAAAGCCAAGGGTTGTAGTCTCACATGTGATCCCAGTGCTGGAGAGATGGAGACAGGGGATTATTACAGCCATCCTGGCCTGCTTGGTGAGTTCCAGGCCAGAGAGAGACCTTTTTAAAACAAATAGACAGACAGACAGAGAAAAGAACTAACAGCAACAACAGGGGGAGGTGCTGTCTTGAGAAACAATACCTGAGGTTATCCTCTGGCCTTCACACAGGTGTGTGCATGCATGTACAGACTCATGTGCATCTGCTCATACACAAGCAAGTAACACACACACACACACACACACACACACACACACACACACACACACACCCCTCAGAGAATTACAGAGGCAAGAGTAGGGCATGGTGGCTCATGCTTAAAATCCTAGCACTCAGGAGGCTAAGGCAGGAGAACTGGTACAAGTTTAGTGCTAAGTTGAACTCCATAATTGAGTTCCAGGCCAGCCTGGGCTACACAACAAGAACTTCCCTCCAAAAACCAAACGAAGGGTCAGGAGAGACAGCTTAATAGTTAAGAGCATCTGTTGTTCTTGCAGAGGACACAGGTTCAGTTCCCAGCACTCACATGGCTGCTCTCGACCGTCCACAACGATAGTCCTAGGGGAATCCATTATTGGGGATCCATCACCCTCTTCTCACCTCTGCACGTAGCCGGCATACACATGGGACACACACACACACACACACACACACACACACACACACACACACACACACACATATGCTGGTAAAATACTCAAGCACATAATTTTTTAAAGTAAACTTAAAATAAATAAATAAGCAGAACTTTTAAGTAAGTAAGCAAATAAAATAAATAAACTAAACTCTAAAAGGTGAAGTCCAGAGGGAGATTCTCTGGGACAAGTGAGCTCATTCTTAGAACTGAGGGGGATCACCCTTCTGGGAAGTTCTCAGCATTATTGTGCCTGGC
The DNA here is from genome assembly GCA_028551405.1 of Uromys caudimaculatus. Taxonomy (NCBI): domain Eukaryota; kingdom Metazoa; phylum Chordata; class Mammalia; order Rodentia; family Muridae; genus Uromys; species Uromys caudimaculatus. The sequence continues at coordinate 17,743,691 of CM052718.1, forward strand.
TGAGTCACTGAGTTATGATACTGTGTGTGTGTGGGCAAGTCTCTGTGTGTATATGTATGTGTGTGTATGTGTGTATGTCTGTGTGTGTATATGTTTGTGTGTGTATATGTGTGTGTATGTAGGTTTGTGTGTGTATGTGTGTATGTCTATGTGTGTATGTGTATGTGTGTGTGTCTGTGTGTACATGTCTGTGTGTGTGTATGTGCACATCTGTGTGTATATATGTATGTGTGTGTATGTGTGCATGTGCGTATGTGTGTATGCATATGTGTATATATGTGTGTATGTATGTGTGTGTGCATGTGTATATGTATGTTCATGTGTGTATGCATATGCGTGTATGTATGTTTGTGTGTGTGCATGTCTGTGTGTATATATGTATGTGTGTGTATGTGTGTATGTGTGTGTGTGTCTCACAGTCCCTAGCCCAGCTTAAAGCTTTGTTTCAGCCACAAGCTGCTCGAAGCTCCCCATGCATTACCTGCTTCCAGTTTGGAAAGGGTGTTTGGCACCAGTGTGACTAATGACTTCTACATTCCCCATGTGACAACTGTAGAAAATGAAGAGTATGATGTCACTTGAAGCGTTTAAAAGCATCATCGCCCTGTACACTGTTCCTAATTCCCTCAGCTCTGCCTCAGCAAGACTATGCGCCAGGCAGGGCTGTGTATTCTACAAGTACCGTTTCATCTATCACGTGCAGCCTCCTCACTCACTCATGGCTCAGACAGGTGCTAAGACTTGGCCAGAGTCCCTCAGGACATTGGGGAAAGCCTCTATTGGAACTGACCCCCAAGCTCAGTTCGACCTCCATCCTTTCCTGCAGTGGCAATGGTTTCTGTGAGCAGTCTCCTCGCTGTGACCTGTAAAGATAACGTGTGCTCTCAAACCGGGACAGAACCAACAGCTCAAAGGATGGCTTACCAGAGTTCAACGAGAAGAGTTTCTTAGGGGTGACCTACGGAAGTGGCAGTGACTATGACAACCACATTGTCATAAAAAGTTGTGACGCCTCTATCTCTGGAGAGATGGCTCAGTTAAGAACACTGGCTGCTCTTGTAGAGGACCTGGATTCTGTTCCTAGCACCCACAACCAGGTGTAACCTCCAGTGCCAGGAGATCCAATGCCCTCTTCTGATCTCTGCAGGAAACAGACATATTTGGTAACACACATGGTACACAGACATAAATATATGTGAAACATTCATACGCATAAAAGAAATCACCCTAAAAACAGTTCCGTTTTTCTTTGTGGAGGCCAGAGGACAGTTGTGGGAGTTGTTTCTCTCCTCCCACCATGTGGTTTCATGAATTAAACTTGGACCAGGAAGCAAGAGCTCTATCCACCAAGCTACATTGCTGGCCCTCAAGCTCCCACGTTAGATGTATCTAAGGCTTCAGCGGCTTTGACATAACCTAGGTTCAGAGTAAGACTCACCCTAAAAACAGCAGATGCAACACAGGCTCAGACATCACAAGGCAAAGACCGACTTCTGATTGTATATACCCCGTCTTTGATCTTACTGGGGACTCTGCTGGGCTTGGCAAGTGCTGTCCAGCCGTGACAGCACAGCACAGCACAGTTACCCAAGCTGTATCGCTGGTGACTGGCAGAGGCAGGCCAGAGGCTTTCTGCTACCATAGGACCTTTAAGGGCATATTGCCAAATCAACATTTATACCATGATGGTGCCCTCAGTGGATGGGTACCCTGTGCCCTCAGTGGATGGGTACCCTGTGCCCTTAGTGGATGGGTACCCTGTGCCCTCAGTGGATGAGTACCCTGTGCCCTCAGTGGATGGGTACCTGTGTCCTCAGTGGATGGGTACCCTGTGCCCTCAGTGGATGGGTACCCTGTGCCCTCAGTGGATGAGTACTCTGTGCCCTCAGTGGATGAGTACCCTGTGCCCTCAGTAGATGGGTACCTTGTGCCCTTAGTGGATGGATACTGTACTGGCTGGTTTTGTGTCAACTTGACACAAGCTGGAGTTATCACAGAGAAAGGAGTTTCAGTTAACAAAATGCCTCCATGAGATCCAGCTGTAAGGCATTTTCTCAATTAGTGATCAAGGGGGGAGGGCCCCTTGTGGGTGGTACCATCTGTGGGCTGGTAGTCTTGGGCTCTATAAGAAAGCAGGCTGAGCAAGCCAGGAGAAGCAAGCAAGCAAGCCAGTAAGAAACATCCCTCCATGGCCTCTGCATCAGCTCCTGCTTCCTTCCCTGCTTGAGTTTCCAGTCCTGACTTCCTTTGGTGATGAACAGCAGTATGGAAGTGTAAGCTGAATAAACCCTTTCCTCCCCAACTTCTTCCTGGTCGTGATGTTTGTGCAGGAATAGAAACCCTGATGAAGACAGGTACCATTCAGGTTTCACAGAAATGTTGGCTCTTGAGGTCTAGATGCCTCCTGTGAGCTCTCCCTCAGACTCTATCACCTCTGCCCTGGAGAAGAGGAATCCTAAAGTCAGGGGTGGTCTTTTCCCTCAGACTGATCTCATTCCCTGGTTTGAATTGACTTAGGTCAGATGCTGGGGGACCAGAGAAGAGCTTTGGGGTGACCAGGGCACAGAGAAGGGAAGAGAGAAGGGGGCAAGAAGAGATCCTGGGGATAGGCTCCTCTGGCTATGCATATGGAAGACAGCCTAGAAGTTTCTTGGGTAGCTGTACTGGCTATATCTGTTGAGGCCTTCCCCGCTAGCATATCTGTAGCCATTTTGTTCCCTGCCTACCAGCTATTTCATATTGTTGCTGTAATATGCCTGCCAGTCACTGATGCAGAAAAATAACTTGACTCAGAGCAGGGTCATGCTGACCACATACCTAGTTACGTTGTGTATGTTATGAGGTTTGTTAATCTTAACAAACTATAAGCCGGGCAGTGGTGATGCACGCCTTTAATCCCAGCACTTGGGGGGCAGAGGCAGGTGGATTTATGAGTTTGAGGCCAGCCTGGTCTACAGAGTGAGTTCTAGGACAGCCAGGGCTACACAGAGAAACCCTGTCTCGAAAAACCAAAACCAAACCAAAACAAAACAAAAAAACCAAAACCAAAACCAAAACCAAACCAAACCAAACCAAAAAACCTATAAGCTTCACATGGGACCCATCAATTTAAAGGTCAAATATGAACTGTTATGTGTAAAATGGCTTGAGTCAGGGCTGACACTGGGCAACACTTCCAGCACCTACATATGAGCTCATTGTGATTTTTGCAGGTTGGGCCTTTATGAGCTGACCGTGAAAAATGTACAGTGCACAGCTTTGAGCTCTTGAGACTGAGCTGTTGCCCTGTATTTAATAAACCATCCTTGTCTGACTGAGATCGGTGTTCGTGTGGTTTGTGGGGTGACTCCTGGACCCCAACAATATCCTCAGTAGAAGGATACGTGAGGATTGCTGCCCCTGTTGGGTCCTGTGGGCAGCTGGGATCAAGTGGTGTTTTTGTTTATTTGTTTGTTTGTTTACATAAGGTTTCACAATGGAGTCCTGGCTAGCTGGGAATTCCCTATTGAGACCTGCTGGCCTAGAACTCAGAGATCTGCCTGTCTGTCTCCCAGAGTGCTGGGATTAAAGGTTAGAAGCATCTTCCTGTCTGCACAGTGTCCTCATGATCTATCCTCCTCTCCAGGGTCCCTTCTGTTCTCATGGTATCTTTGAAGTCTATCCCAGTGGTTCTCAACCTTAATGATGCTGCGACCCTTTAATACAGTTCCTCATGTTGTGGTGACTCCCAACTATAAAATTATTTTGTTGTCACTTCATAACTGTAATTTCACTACTGTTATGAACCATAACATAAATATCTGATAAACAGGATATCTGGTATGCAACTGCAAGGGGTCGAGACCCACAGGTTGAGAATTACTGTTCTAAGGGGAGGTGAAATACATCCTGCAAGGAAGCTCCTTGGGCTCAGAAAATAAACAACTCAAAAGCTTCAGGAATTCCCTGAAACTGACCCGATTCATTAGGTTCCATCTTCCCCAAGCTTATCTAAGCGGTAAGGACTGCTGAGGGGGGTCAGTCAGCTGAGCTGCCTGGAAGAGGCTCAGACCAATTGCAGACTCCAACCTGTTGTACCTCCTGCAGTGTGTTTCCATCTTTGTGTGAGCTGTCACCCATGTTGGGGTGGGCTTTGGCACAGTCAAAAATGCCTTTGAGTCATTTCTATGCCTATAGGTAATTCCTGCAAGTAACACTCAAAAAGTTCATGGATTGACCAAGTTAGACTTTAGTGCTGCCTGTACTTTGGGGAACAGACATTTGTTTACATCTTCCAGAAATAGTGCCACGCAACAGTGGACAAGCAAGCAAGGTCCCAAGCCATATCACTGTCAATGGAGGCCTCATCTCTACCCATGGACAAATGGCTGCTGCTTCATTTTGTTCACAGCCTCCATTGCCTGGGCCAATGTTTTTCTTTCTTGGAAAGTTTGAGAGGTGGGCGGTGACATTTTCAGCTGCTATTTTCACCCATCCTTCTTAGTCACTGTGGGCAGCTGGAAGCCAGCAGAAAGCCCTCCCATTACACAGGGATGAATGGTTTCTCCCCACTCTCCTATCTCCAGGAGAGAGTGGCAAGTCCCCATTCAGAGCCCCACAAAGCAGAGTCATGACACCTTTCAAATGAAAAAGAGATAAATGTAGGCTCTGTGATAGAGCCGAGTCTAGAGTAATACCCAACCTTGTTGAAGATGTTATAGAATCTATCTGAACCATCTAGAACATTCTTAAGACTAGAAATAGCAAGTATGGGGCCTTAAACATTCAAAATAGATGCTCAGAGACTATCTCCTAAAGTCTGTGACCAGAACTAAAAATGGCCCCTCAGGCCCTAATCCATTCATTTGGATCTGATTTCACAACCCTGAGCTTCTCATTTATGGTAGATTAAAAGCAATAAATTCTAGGACTGGAGAGATGACTCAGTGGTTAAGAGTGTTTCCTGCTCTTTCAGGAGACCTGAATTCTGTTCCCAGCATCCATGTTGAGTAATCTGTTTCTCTAACTCTGAGGGGTCTAATCGACATTTCTGGACTCTGAGGGCAACTATGCTGATATGTGCATGCCCGCACATAGACATGCATACATCTATGCAGAAATAAAAATAACAAAAATAAATTTGTAAAAGCAACAAATCCCAACATTTCCATTAGCATGCCTGCTGAAGAAGTTATTAAAGAATTTCAGGGAGAGTTGGTGATGAACTCAGAGGTCCCAGGTCTTCAGAATCTTTAGCTTGGCTGGCTGGCCATCAAAGCAGAATTTATATGGTGGTTTCCCACTTCACTTGGTGCTGAGCAAACCAAAAATTTCCACAAGCACTATTTTCATTTTAGGGGCCGTCTTAGTTCTTTTCCTCTTGCTGTGATAAAACACCATCATCATGATAACTTAGGAAGGAAAGCATTTCCTTAGGCTTATGATTTCAGAGGGTTAGAGTCCAAGATGGCAGAGCAAAGGCATGGTGGTGGCAGGAACAGATGAGAGCTCAAATCTTGATTCCTAAGTGAGAGAGAGAGAGAGAGAGAGAGAGAATGCAAATGGCATGGGCTTTTGATACTTCAAAGCCCAACCAATGACATCTCCTCACATGGCCACGCCTCCTAGTCCTTGCCAAACAGTTTCACTGTTTGGGGACCAAGCATTCAAATGCATGGGCATTCTCATTTAAGCCACCACATGCCCCTCCCTGGATACCATTGGCCATCAGCCACGTCATAATACATAATACATTTAGTCCAACTTAGTCCCCAGAGTCTTTCACATTCCCAACACTGTTTAAGTTGTCCAATGTTCAAAGTCTCTTTGGAGACTCACAGTAATCTTTTCATTGTAACTAACCCCCTGTGAAATCAAAGAGCGGTTACATATTTCCAACATACAATGGCACAGAATACATGTTACCATTCCAAAAGGGAGGAATTGGGGTGTAGTAAGGAAATGGTGGGCCCGAGCAAGACCGAAAGCCAGCAGAAGCTTTATGCCAAAGGGCTTAGATGGCCACCCTTCTGGCTTTGCTGACTAGCATACTTCTCTCTCCTGGGCGGGTTCCAGTCCCTGTACGAAGCTCTCCTTGGCAGATGCCCCACAGTTTCAGCACCTCTAACATCGTGAGATCTCCATTGCAATCCAGCCTTCACTTTCACAACTTGACACAATGACTTCTCAGATAATCCAGGCAAGAACTCCCCTGCTGCCTAGCTGGTCTCAGTGGATATAACTGGGTGTGTCACTGAACTGTTCTGGGTTTGCTGTCTGTGAAACAAAGACCCACCCCTACCCCCTACCCTGTTCATCAACATGTACTCAGCAAGAATCATCTGCAGGAAGCTATTATAGAGCCCAGTGTTAGAGAGTTTGGGGCAGGAAGATGGATGATGCCTGAGTAAGAAGCTCAAGGAGCAGATTTCAGATGGGGACAAGCGAGGAGAGGATAGTGTAGGTTATCGAGGCAGAGTGGCTCAGCGAGGAGGGACTGTCCCAGACTTGCTGGTCAGCAAAGCTTCAGGACTTGCAGCCTTGGCACTGCCAAGAGATGGAGGATGAAGCAGGGTGACATTGTAGACAGGTAGGTGGTGCTTCAGGACACAAAGTGGACAGGAGAATAGACTGCAGGAGCCAGAGAACAACAAGATCACCAAAAGGACAGTGGAAGGAGGACGGGCTGTGGGGGCACCATGGGGACAGGGGGATGGACCACAGAGACACTGGATAGGAGGACAAACTGCAGGGACAACATGTGGACTGGAGAATGCCTACAGGACACTGGGCAGGTTGGTGGTTCTCAATCTGTGGGTTGTGAACCCTTTGGGGGTTCAATGACCCTATCAGATAGATCTCCTGCATATCAGATACTTACATTAGGATTCACGACAGTAGCAAAATTGTAGTTATGATGTAGCAATGAAGTGATATTATAGTCGGAGGTCACCACAACATGAGGAACTGTATTAAAGGGTCACAGCATTAAGAAAGCTGAGAATCCTGCCTAGGAAATCCTGTGTCTGAGGAAACTGCGATTCAACACCTGTCAACAAATGGGTCACTGTACAGGTTTCCATGGCAGAGCCTAACCAGTTCCCCTTGGCTAGGATGATAAACCCTACAATCTTGCATACACCCCAATCTTATGGAGTCTTTTTTTCTATTGAGGCTTCTCCTCCAGTTGACATAAAACTAGCCAGGCTGCTTTCCTGACTTTTCCTTGCCTGGGTCTTGTCCAATGAATGGGAAGCAAGAAATCCCTACCTCCCTATACCCCCATAGAAACTCAGCTGGCCTTGGCATCCGTTGGATGGTAGCAGATTATCCTGCAGTAGTCCCTCTGGGTTGAATGGGTTCCTCCTGAGGGCAGGGGAGGGCTCCTGAAACTCACAAGAAATATAAATGCCCGAGGAAGCTCTGGAAGCTGGCCACGCCCTTCCCTGACACAGGAAAGACCTGGGATAAGGAGTTTTCCTGTGGTATAGCTAGCTGCCTGCATCCTGGCTAGGGAGCCCCAGAGATGCAGCACTTTGAGTTCCACGCCTTGAGCCCAAATGGTCATGTCTTGAAGCAATGAAGAAGAGGTCTATGCATACTCACGATGCAGATGGGTATCCCAGGAACCGTGTTGCCTGGGAGTCAGATGGCTCTGTGCTCAGCTGATGTGGGACTCCTGGGGTGGACAAAGCCAGTTTAGGAGAACATAAGCCAACACAAGGACAGAACAGAATCACTCTCTTGTATTAGAGCAGACTACCTGGAGGTTTGTGTGTGCGTGCCTGTGCAGGTCAGAGGTCACCATTGGGTGTCTTTCTCTAGTGTTCTTCACCTTATCTGTTTGTTTGTTGCTTTTTTTTTTTTTTTAAGTCACGGTCTCTCACTGAACCTGGATTTCACAATGTGCGACCTGGTGGCAGTTAGGGTGCTTGTAGCTCCTTTGTGGATACTGCCCATCCAGGCTCTTGGGGACAGAAGTCCGAGTGTCAAGTGGATGAGGGACCAACAGAAGGCAACAGGTGCCAGAGCCAGGACTTGCCAGGGATTGCGGTGTGGGACTGGTCTGTCAACAGCAGGGTGCTATTTATACAATTCTACCGTGAGTCATGTCTTCTGCTTAAGTACGTCAGTGTCTTTAGAGCACAAAGCATGGTATTTTAAAATGCTTTTATGAGTGGGGTGTGAAGGTAGGCTGGGGAACCTGCTGTTACACCCAGGCCAGAGCCCAGAAGTGAAGTTCCGGAATTCCTGAACGGGAGGATTGTGTCACAGAGCCACAACACATACACACACACACACACACACACATCATGCACCAAAACCCAAATACTCAAGAAACAAGAACATCACAAATTGGACTGGAGGGATGGCTCAGCAGTTAAGAACCCTGGCTGCTCTTCCAGAGGTCATGAGTTCAATTCCCAGGAACTACACGGTGGCTCACAACCATTTGTAATGGGATCCAATGCCCTCTTCTAGTGTGTCTGAAGAGAGCAACAGTGTACTCACATACATAAATAAAATAAAAAAATCACAAGCTGAGTGGTGGCTTACTTGTTGCTCCATGTAATCCTAGCTGGCCTGAAACTCGCTATGTTGATATGTAGACCAGGCTGGCCTGGAACTTACAGAGAGATTCAACTGCCTCTGCTTCCTGAGTCCTGGGACTAAGTTTGTGTGCTGTCACACACAGTAAGTATGGTTTCTTTAAAATTACCTTCTGATGTACACGTCTCATCCGTATGAAACACCTCCCTGGCTGCTTCACACCAGCAAGCCAGTTTTCCTCTGAGGAGATTTGGGTCTCTTTGCTTCTTAGTGTATTTTTGGAATGCCATACGCAGGCCTGCTTCAGAGGTGCTCATTCTGATCTCTGTGTTTTTCTCTGGTATAAAAAATCAGTTTGCCGCTCAGTCCTATAAATACCACCTTTCCCTCAGCTTCTGGGACTGCACATGATGAGTCTAACAGACCTGTGTCTTCCTCGCCGTTTGCCTTTTCTTGTCTGACTTTTCCTGGAGACAGCCTTCCAGGTGACTTCTTCTGGACACCAAGAGGTCCAGGCTTCTGCCAGCTCTATTTTTTTTTTCCACACAAAGTCATGGGCACCTCTCAGGGTACCCTTTCCTTCAGAAGTGTGGGGGGGGGGCTCTGTCTAGAAAGTTCCCTGTTGTATACTAGGTTCACTGGCAATTTAAATAGTTTGTTGTTGCCACAGCCTGGAAATGGCAGTTTCTAAGCAAGATGAAATTGGTTATAGAAAATGCAGGCACTTCAAGCTAGAGTCCATATTCCATCTACGGTGTCTGCGTATCTGACTGCCCACCATTCCTGAAAGCTCATTACATACCCATCAATTCTTTTCCTTTATCATGACATGGCTATTTCTTAATAGAGCCATCAAGCTGTACTGTGTGTTTAACAGGCACCAGAAGTGTTCTAGGATTCCCATATTATTTTATACTCTGAAAGACCCTATATGGGGGAAACCAGCATCACCTTACATCACCTGACTGAGGCCCAGCAAGATCAAGCCACTTGTAATCAAGTGTAGCTAGAATTTGAACATGGGTGCTGTTTAAGTTCGGGTTTTATTGCTGTGAAGAGACACCATGACCACAGCAACTCTTATAAAGCAATTTTAACTGGGGCTGGCTCACAATTCAGAGGTTTACTCCATGATCGTTGTCGTGGGAAGCATGGTGACATACAGGCAGACATGGTGCTGGAGGTGTAGCTGAGAGTTCTACATCTGGTTCCTCAGGCCGCAGGAGGAGGCCGTGAGCTGCACTGGGCCTGACTTGAGTATCTGAGACCTCAAAGCCCACCCCCAGTGACACACTTCCTCCAACAAAACCACACCTCCATTAGGTACAACTCCCTGTGAGGTTCTGGGGGCCATTTTCTTTCAAACTCCCACAGGCACCAACTCTACCTGGAAGGTGGAGAGTTTATTACTACAATGTACTGGACATTGAGATTGGTTGGATGGCCATGTCCCATCCTGTCAGTCCTTATGAGAGTTACCTTGGTCATGGTGTCTGTTCACAGCAGTAAAACACTAAGACAGAAGGCAGGACAGGAACTCACACAGGGCAGCAACCTGGAAGAAAAGGCTGATGAAGAGGCCATAGAGGGGTGCTGATTACTGGCTTGCTCCCTGTGGCTGCTCAGCCTACCTTCTTATAGAACCCAGGACCACCAGGCCAGGGATGGTCCCTCCCACCATGGACTGGGCCCTCTCTCATTGATCACTAATTGAGAAAATGTCTTACAGCTAGATCTCATGGAGGCATTTCCTCAACTGAGGCTCCTTTTTCTCTGATGACTCCAGCTTGTGTCAAGTTGACACAAAACCAACTGGTACAGAAGCCAAGAGCAGAGCGACCAGAGCACACAGCCCCGACCTGAACTAGAAGCCTCCCCAGTTGAGCCCTGAAAGAAAACAGGAGTTGCCCATGACAGCATATCCTGTTTCCATTTCACACATGTGACAGGAGTCAAAGAAACACGATCTTACTACAATCCGCTAGAAAATGAGTTATTTATGAAGGTGCTTGTGAGTTTGAAACACTTGCTTTAAATAAGCCATCTCCAATGTCAGGACTTAAAACAAAAGCAGTGTACTTTGTCATTATTCCAGTGGCCACATATCTGTGATCAGGATGTGACCAGGGCTCCTGGGGAGGAGCCTTCCAACCCCTTCTAGCTTCTAGCAGCTCAAGGTGTCCTGTGGCCTATGGCAACATCACTGCCACCTGTGCCTCCATCTTCACTCAGTCTCCTTGCCTTCTCTCCTTGGGATCTCCCCACTGACACTGGACTTGAAGCTCCTCCAGGTCTCCTGGTCTTTATCTTCCTCAGAAGAGGTATGGCTTTCCAAATACAGCCATGTTCACAGGCTAGCCTTTGTAGTCGAGTCCATGGGAAAATCGTAGACACTGCTTATTTCTCTCCCTGGGAAGGAATTTTAGCAACAGGGAGGATGAAGAATCAACAGGCTCAAGAGTGCACAAGGTCTGTCGGGTTCATAATTCCTCCTGGGTTTTACTCACTCACCGGGCTGAGACAGAGATACCACAGCAGTCAGATATTCCCTGGTTGAATTGGACAATCCTGTACAACACCCCTTATCCATCCGAGAGGGTAGAGTTGTGAAGAAACATGTTATTTGGGTAGAAAGAGAAATCCTAGGACCATGAAGACTCAAGAGGCCAATCATTGAGATTTCCCGTGTGGGCATGAAGTTAATGCCATGGTTGGGGCTAACATCAAACAGCTGATGCTATTCACCTTTGTAGCTTCTCCCATGAGACAAACACATAAGTGACCACTGGGTTTGTTACTGTGACCTATCTCTTTCTTTCAATGTGTAAAAGGATGGGTGTTGGTATCCCAGAACTAGCCTTCCTGTCCATTGGTGCAGGGTCTGCCCTGACTGGTTCTCTCCTTGTCTTAGTCAGGGTTTCTATTCCTGCTCAATCATGACCAAGAAGCAAGTTAGGGAGGAAAGGGTTTATTCTGCTTACACTTCCACATTGCTGTTCATCACTAAAGGAAGTCAGGACTGGGACTCAAGCAGGTCAGGAAGCAGGAGCTGATGCAGAGGCCATGGAGGGATGTTACTTACTGGCTTGCTTCCCCTGGCTTGCTCAGCTTGCTTTCTTATAGAACTCAAGACTACCAGCCCAGGGATGGCCCCACCCACAGTGGGCCCTCCCCCTTCATCACTAATTGAGAAAATGCCTTACTGCTGGATCTCATGGTGGCATGTGACTGAATCGAGGTGATCTAGTACAATCCATTTGACTAGTTTGCGGTGGCTGGTTGGAAACTTTCATGGAGGTTTTTCAAGTGAAGTTTGAACTCAGCCAAGAGAATGATGTCTGGCTGCTCATGCCTGCCTCAGGAGCAGAAGGTGGTGCTCACTATATTTGGAGAAAAGACTAGGCTGAGGTCAGACTCCTCCTGTCACACATTGCCTGAGCGCTATCCCAAGTTCTCCGAAGCACCTCTTATCCATAAAGTAAGAGAATGCACAATGTGACCTTGGGAGTTTCTTTCAACTCTGAGAGTTCAGGCTGGGGACATACCAGAGTCTAGCTCTGTATTAGTTACTTTCTCATTGCTGGAACGAATGCCTGACAAAATCAACTTAGGGAAGAAGGATTTCTTTGACTCATGGGTTCAAGGGATCCATCTGTCACCGCGGGGAAGGCAGGATGATTAGATGGGATGCCGGTGACTGCTCACATTGTACCTACCCACAGTCAGGAAGCACGGAGAGGTGAAGGCGGATGCTCTGCGGACTGTTTCTCTTTTCCTTTTCCTTTTTCTGGGACTCTGGTCCACAATGTTGCGAAAATTTAGGTTGGGTCTTCCCTCCTCAGTTAAACCTCTCTGGAAACACTTTTACAGATACCAGTCTAGTTGACAAAATTAACTATCACCAGTCCACCCCTTGTCAACTTGACACTCAAGTTGACACTGTACAACATACAGTTCACCCTTGGTCCCTAAAAGTCTCCTTCTCGTGTTCATCTTAAAGGATACAGTTCCATCTATAGGAGACCCTGCATCCTTGCCTCCCCTCCCTGTGTGTGTGTGTGTGTGTGTGTGTGTGTGTGTGTGTGAGAGAGAGAGAGAGAGAGAGAGAGAGAGAGAGAGAGAGAGAGAGTTATTTTTCCACTGCCATAACAAAACATGATCAATGAAACTTGTGGAAAAAAAGTATTTGATTTAGAGGCTAGTTCTGCAGTCCAAAGTTATTAGTGGTTCCAGAGGAGTCCAATGGGGCAGTGGGCCAATTGCCTACCAATTAAGAGCTGTTCAGCACTGCACATGTTCAAACATCACTCCTTGACTCTTGCTTGGGTCTCATCTTTCAGCCTTTATGAGGCTCTGAAGTAAGGAGGCACCTGAACTCAGGTTTCATCTCCTGAATCTTTCCTGGTGGACAGTCCCGGACAGAAGGGTCACCACCAGCCACCATCTCATTCAGCTTGCCAGATTTGAGCATGCTTACTTACTCCCAAGTTGAGTCCCTACCTCAGACAAGAGGCATGGAAGGAATACTGTCACAAACTATATAACCATGCTGCCTGCAGTAGTGGATTGCCGATGCTGTGAAGGTGCCCAGGGACCGGTGGTAGCTACCCCAGGGACACACTCTTGGGAAGGCAGGGTTTTAAAACTTTTTTCCGACCTGGACTCAGGCAGGTGTCTTGAACTCCCATTCCCCCCATTTCTTCGCATACATTTAGTGTCTTGGTTAGTTCTTGACCGTCAGCTTGACACAACTTAGAGTCACTGGGATGAGGTAACCTCAGTTGAATCTGACTGTCACAGTCAGATTGCTCTGTGGCCATGTCTGTGAAGGGTTGTCTTGACTGATAACTGAGGTGGGAGGGCCCAGTCACCTTGGGCAGCACCATCCCTAGGCTGTATAAGAAAGCTAACTGAACATGAGCCAGGAATGAGCCACTAAGCAGTGCTTCTTTATGGTTTCCGTTTCCGTGCCTGCTAGAGATCCTGCCTGGACCTCCCCCAGTCATGAACTGTGATCTGGAAATACAAGACAAATAAACACTTTCCTCTCCAAGTTGCTTTTGGTCAGTGTTTGTCACAGCAACAGAAAGAAAACTAGAACACCCAGCAGCCACACACCTTTCTGATGTACCATTCTGAGCCACTCCCTCCTCTCCTAATAAATCAGAACTTATTACTGCAATTAGCATTCACTGATAGCACCTCTCATCATTACAACAATAACCTTCATTTTATTATTATAAATTATATTAATAACTCGTAACTCCTTAACTACTATTCTCACTAGTAACCACCATACAGTGGCTGGAAGATTTTTACATAGGTCCTCCCTAGACGGAGCTAAAAACAAGCCTCAATTCAGGCCCCTCAGCCTAGAATATTGTCTCCAGGCCTCAGGCCTTTGGCCAACCCAGCTCATTTTAGATGTAGGGAGTAGAACATGAGGCGTGATCCAAGCTGTACTCGGGAAGGAAGCCCACTATCCAGCACCCACTGGCCTCCTTGTTTCCATAAATATATGAAGGGGTTAATAATGCCTCTTGTGCTGGCTAGCTTATGTCAACTCAACACAAGCTATAGTCACCGGAGAGGAGGGAACCTCAATTCGAACAATACTCCCATAAGACTGAGCTACAGGTAAGCCTGTAGAACATTTTAGAAATTACTGATCGCCATGGGAGGGCTGAGACTGCCATGAGTGGGACACTCCCTGGGCTGGTGGTCCTGGCTTCCACATGAAAGCAGGCTGAACAACCCTTGGTGCGCAAGCCAGTAAGCAGCACACCTCAATGCCCTCTGCAGCTCTTGCCTCCAGGTTCTTGCTGTGTTTGAGTTCCTGTCCTGACTTCCTTTGATGATAAACAAGGATGTGGAAGTGTAAACATCCATCATTGAAAAACAGTGTCCCAATTCAAGCCCACATCACCAAGGCTCAGTCCTTGCTGACACTCACAGCCAAGTGTCGAACAGATGACCATCTACCCCAAGCCGTACTTCCCCTAGATGCAGAATGGCGATGGTGTGGTGCTCTGTCTTCTCTCTAGTTGGATGGAATGCTCATTAAATGATGGAGGGGGAAGCAAGCTGTTGATCCTTGGTTCCTCTTTATCCCCGGACAGGGTCCTATGACGTGGAGATTGACAACTGTCTATCGTCATTATACTGGGACTACTCCAGAAGACACAGGGAGATCCCGGGGATGACACTGGCACAAAAGCCAGCTTGCCTCCTGGATGTCCCAGTGACTTCCCCAGGACAACTCTGGCCAGCTCCATGAAGGGTGGAATGCCGGCAGCTCAGGCCTGGACCAAAGAAAAAGATTCTCTGTTTCTTTGCAAAAGGAGCCCAGGGTCAGGTTTACTGTTGGCCAGAAGCTAAAATGTCACAAAGGGCTGTGGAGATGGCTTGGTGGGTGGTAAAGTCAAGCTTGTCACGCTTAAAGACCTGAGTTCTGTCCCTGGGATCCATGAGGTGGAACTGAAAGATGGGCTCCCAAAAGTCATCTTCTGATATATACACATGTGCTGTGCATGCACGCCACACACACACACACACACACACACACACACACACACACACACACACACACACACACATGCATATACACATGCGAACACACACACACACACACACACACACACACACACACACACATGCACCTGCACATGTACACACAAACACACACACATGCACATACTTTTTGTTTGTTTGTTTTGTTTTGTTTTTGAGACAGGGTTTTTCTGTGTAGCCCTGACTGTCCTGGAATTCACTCTGAATACCAGGCTGGCTTCAAACTCAGAGATTTGCCTACCTCTACCTTCCAAGTGCTGGGATTAAAGACATGCACCACTACCCCCTGGCTACACACATTTTTTTTTTTTTTTAAAGTGGAAAAAAAAAAAAAAACCATTGGCAAACGTGGGAAAGAAAACCCAATCTCGGGGCTGAGAAATGGCTCAGCGGTTAAGAGCGCCAGCTGCTCTTCCGAAGGTCATGAGTTCAAATCCCAGCAACCACATGGTGGCTCACAACCATCCTAATGAGATCTGATGCCCCCGACTTCTGGGGTATCTGAAGACAGCTACAGCGAGTGAGCAGAGCCAGTGGGGCCAGAGCGAGAAGAAAAAGTGTCTGAAGACAGCTACAGTGTACTTACATATAATAAATAAAAAAATCTTTAAAAAAAATAATAAAAGCTGTATCTTTAAAAAAAGAAAAAGAAAAGAAAAGAAAACCCAATCTCACTGTTCTTGCTCTGCCAGCTCCAAGAGAGGATGAGGACTAAGTATGTCCCAGCGAACAGCCCTTCCCTTTCAGGGCTGCCCACGTCCCCATGCCACGCATTGACTCATTCTCAAAAGCGAGTTGAGCAGCTGATTTGGAGTCTAGGATGACGTAGGTGTGAAAGCACTAATTAGGATGCTCTGCTAATAATAGAACCCCAGGGACAGAGCATCCTCAGGTGGCACAGGGTGGGGCTTCCCTGTTTCATGGCTCTCACTAAGGGGCTCCCGGGAGTGACAGCTGTACCTCACCCTGTGCTTCTTGACCATGGTCTCCCTTAGGCTCATCAGCCTACATCTCTTTGGACCCCGGAGGAAATTCAGACCTCCTAAAGGAAACAAGGGACCTCCAGCACCCGCCAGGTCTCCAATCCCAGCTTTTGTCTCTGAAGGTGGTCAGTTCTCCAGAGGTAAGGAGGCCTCTTCCCCATAGGTCTTTTCCTGCTCCAAAGAAGCTGAGAAGCTGGCGATCTTTGAGAGAAGATTGTGTATGTGACGTGGTGGTGGTAGTTGTACCTCACATCAGAAAGCCCCACGATTCCCACACCAGCCAGGGTCCCTGAACTTCTGACCAGTTGCCACTTCGCCCATGCTGGATCCGGGAAAGCCAATCCCACTGCACCCTCCCCCGCCCCACCCGCTTACTTTTTGCTGCTCAAGGACCACTTGAATTCAGAGAGCGTGTGCTTGGGTATCTAATCCGGATTCAGGTAGAGACAGCCCACCCAACACGTAGGCTGGGTGACCTTAATTTCTTCATCTGTAAACGGAGCATGGCGTAATCATCTCCAGGCCTGTGCCAAGCCTGTAACATTCTCTACCTAGTCCTTGCCAGTACTTTCCTTAAATGTCCTCCCCCAAGCCGTAGTCCCGTAGTCCCGTACTTGGCCACCACTTCCCCAGTTCTGATCTTCAACTCTCTGCCTGTGTCTCCCCATTTAGTAACAAGAGGAAGTGATCCTCTAGCAGGCTCCTGTGGGTTACTCAGAGCCACCTGTTGTGCACGCCCCTTGTCCTCATTCCTGAAGCTGCACGGAATGGTGGAAGCAGCAGCCACCACAGCCTGAATTCCACCACCAACCAGCTGGTGCAGGGCAAGGCCCTCATTACCGTCTCTGGGCCTCAGTTCCCTCATGCTCATCCTGACACAGGAAATGAAGCTTAAATAAGACACAAGGCAGCTCCATCTCTGAGGTCACTTCTACAGTAGCAGGACAAGGTGTCAACCTCACCCTGCTCAGGTGCACTACACAGGATGGAGCTGAGCCAAGCTCTGCCATGGACAGATGCGACTGTGAGGTCTCAGTTTGTCCATCTGTAAAGGGGGAGACAGTAAGGATTAAACATGTTCACGAGCAGCTGAATTTGGCTCGCAAACAGCAGCGCATAAAAGTTGGCTTTTATTTTCACACTTGAAATTACATGTCTAATCCCTCTATTCAAAACTATGAATCTGAGAAGGCAGGGTGGGTGCATCAGAAGGCAATGCTGCAGGCTGGGAGATAGCTCAGTTGGTGGGGTGCTGGTCTAGCACAAAGCCCTGGGTTTGATCCCCAGTACCACTTGATCCAGGCAAGGCAGAACGTTCCTCTAATCCAGTGGTACTCAACCTGTGTGTTGCAACCCCCTCGGGGGAACTGAGCAACTCTTTCACGGGGTCTCCTTAACATCATTAGAAAACACAGATATTTACATTATAATTCATAACAGTAGAAAATTTATAGTTTTGAAGTAGCAACAAAAATAATTTTATGATTGGGGACCACCACATCATAAAGAACCATATTAAAGGGTAGTGGCAGTAGGAAGATTGAGAACCACGGGTCTACTCCCAACCCTGGAAAGGACTTCAGAGTTCTCCTCTCATACATAGCCAGTTCCAGGACAGCCGGAACTGCCCCCAAATCCCAGCAAGCAGACGACAAAGATGAAAATCAGGTTGAAAACAAAGAAGAGGAGAGGGAGAGAGAGATGTTTTGTGAAGTCATAGGAGATTGTCTTTCGGCTGTGTGGCTAGGTCACCATCAGCCAGGGGACCTTACCCCGTATGTTTCGGCTGTGTGGCTAGGTCACCATCAGCCAGGGGACCTTACCCCGTATGTTTCGGCTGTGTGGCTAGGTCACCATCAGCCAGGGTACCTTACCCCGTATGTTTTGGCTGTGTGGCTAGGTCACCATCAGCCATGGGACCTTACCCCATATGGCGGCACAAGGCAGGTCCTTGAGTATCTTCCCAAAAGGGCCACTCTTCTGCACTGCTGATGGGTAGCTGACTGGAATGCGCACCAGCCTGCCATCAGTCATGGGGGAGTCCTAAACATCCTTAGGGATTTGGAAGCAGTCTCTGGTTCCTAAATCCTACCTCTTAACATCATATCATTTTGCAATGGAAACCAGCATGAAGGTTCTTCAAGAACTGAAGAGCCAGACAATGCAGATGTACCGCTCTCAAGTATGTACCCAAAGGAATCAAAGTCAGCCATGGTTTCCGTATGCTTGGCCCAGGGAGTGGCACTATTAGGAGGTGTGACCTTGTTGGAGTAGGTGTGTCACTGTGGGCATGGGCAATGGGACCCTCCTCCCATGTGGAAGCCAGTCTTCTCCTTGTGGTCTTCGGATGAAGATGTAGAACTCTCAGCTCCTCCAGCACCATACCTACCTGGATGCTGCCATGCTCCTGCCTTAATGATAATGGACTGAACCTCAGAACCTGTAAGCCAGCCCCAATGAAATGTGGTCCCTTTGAAGAATTACCTTGGTCATGGTGTCTGTTCACAGCAGTAAATCCCTAACCAAAACAGCAAGTATAGAGATACCTGACCACCCAAGTCTTAAAATCAGCCTAGGTGCCCTTCGGTGGATGAAGGGATGAAGAAATGGGGTACTTATGCACAGTGGAGTTTTATTCTGCCACAAAAATGAAGGGATGTGTATAATTTGCAGTAATGTGGCTGGGCCTGGACATCATTATGTCTCTAGAGGTATAACAAGTTACTGAGTGTGGTGTGGTGAGAAGGCCTGGCCAGCCTGGGCTAGCACAGTGTGATAGCTACCCTTTGTCTTTGTCTTCATCTTCTCACTTTGCCTTGGCCCAGCCCCCAGGGTCTCCTCAGCACCTTTCCAATGGGCTAAACAGAGCTGGCCAGCCACTGTGAGCCAGCCTCCAGAGCCTGGCTGGACAGCAGGATTCCTGCTTTGGTTTTTGGCCTGATTCTGAGGCTGTCTACCCTCGCTGCCAGCCACACCTTCAGTGAAGGCTCGGTTGAGACTAAGGAGGGTCCTAATGAATGACAGGGGTCATTCAGTCTTATCAGGAAAGGTCAAGGGTCTTAGAAGCTCTAGGCCAGGAGCCAAGGATGACAACCCGATACATACCCTGCTATACATGGGAAGACTAGCAGTGTGTGTGATGGGGGGAGGGACCTCGGAGGGGAGCTGGGGTTGGAACTGCTGTTAGGGGGTGTTGTGCTCAGATCAGTGCGTGTCCAGTGAGAATGCTAGAAGCCTGGAAGGCTGTGTGGAGAGGTTGGGCAGTTCAGGCCTTGGATGGCCACTGGAGCCGGAGCTGCATGCCAGGGTGTAGCACCTTACCTACAAATACCATTCCTCCCACAGCCATAGAATGAACATGGGTTCTGGTGCCTCCGTGGTCCTGTGGATGCCGCCTATAGGTTCAGATGTTCGAATATGTGATTCTCCAGCTGATGGGACTATTTGGGTAGGTTTAGGAAGTGTGGTACCACTGGAGGAAGAATGTCACTGGGGACAGGCTTCGAGGTGTTGAAGCAACCTTTCCAGTTTCCTGTTGCTGCTTCCTGCTTCTAGTTGGCGATGCAATCCCTCGGCTTTGGTTTCTGCTGTCTCCCTTCTGTCATTCCTCTGGATCAACAGACCCACATAAATTCATAGTTCTCTCAATTGCCTTTGTCATGGTGTTTTCTGAAAGAAAGAGAAAAGTAGCTAATACAGCTCCCCTAGAGCAGGCTTGCTGCCAAGGCGGTGCTGGAGGCAAGCAGGGCTAGCAATGCATAGCAATCCAGCCCCTCTACTAACTAAGTTAATGGGGTGAGGGGAGGGGTCTGGAGTATCTGTGTCTAGAGTGATAGATTCGCATCTTGTATCAAAGTGAGGTTAGGTGGTGTAGAGAAACTCGTCTGATGCTGTTCAGGGTAGACTTGGGCGTCAACTCCCAGTACCTCTCATGAGTAAGCTAAGTACTGCTTGGTTTACCTCCAGAGAGAGTGACAGGAGTTTTCTTGTGGAAATTGGGGGAGGGAATCCCAGAAAAGACGTTTGAAGTGGATATTGAGGAAAAGGATTTGTGAAATGTGGAATGAGAATATTCTAGAGGACACTGGTCAGGTGAAGAGAAGCCTGGTGTTCAGAAGCCTGCAGGAGCTCAGGACAACCTCCATGTTTGCTTACAAGAACACCTGATCCCAGCTGCTCAGGAAGCCGAGGCTGGGGGTCAAAGTCCAGAGTCTCCAAAAGCAGGTGGCTGGGGCTATAACTCAGTGGTAGAGTATTTGCTTAGCATAGGCCAAGCCCTGGGTTTGGTCCTTGGTTGCTCATTTTGCCTTTCCTGAACTATTAAGAGGGCTCCCACACACCATAGCCTGTGCCATGACCCAGGAAGTAGGTGACATGTTGATCATTACTGAAGCCTGAATCAGTCAACAGTGGGCAAAACTTCAAAACACGCTGGGCCATCACCATCCGAGCAGCACATCTCCCTCAGTGGGCATCTGCTAGAGTCTGTGCTAGCCAAGGACAACCAGAAAGTCTACTGTGTTGATGAAAGGACCACATGGCCAGGAAGATAACCCTGGGTTTTTGCCAAAAAGCCAATGACATTTACAGAAATCACAGGAGGAAGTCTCTCTGCCAGCATGCCCTTCCTGGTCCTTCAAATACCAGTCTTCACCTAAGCTGCTGTCCTCCCCAGCAAAAGACATGAGTGGAGCTTTGAGTGTGGCCCGTGTAACAGAGGCCTGCCTAGTATGCTCTAGTTCCTGGATCCTCAGTACCCCTAACTACAAAAGGGGGAGAAAAAGAAAGAAAGAAAAAAAGGAGTGGGAGACATTGTCTTGGAGTCTAACCCGGAAGTGGGAGGAACCAGTCCAGCCAACCAGTTAGGTCGTGGTCATGTCATGTTCGTCAACTGTGACCAATACTGCATATGACCCTAACAACACTGGTGTTCTGGTGTGTGTGTGTGTGTGTGTGTGTGTGTGTGTGTGTGTGTGTGTGTGTGTGTGTGTGTGTGAGAGAGAGAGAGAGAGAGAGAGAGAGAGAGAGAGAGAGAGAGAGAGAGGCGCTGATTTTTCCTGAGGGGGTAAAGGAAATGTGTATGTAGACTGTTGGCATCCATTGAAGGGACATTTCTGACTGGTGTACCTGAGTTTTCTTTCCCTTTCTTGTGACCCATGGAAAGAGTTAGTTATGAGTCGCTATCAATTCACGGTTACTCTGACACGGAGGCCCCCTTTTCCCTTGCCTCTTTGAAACACACTAGTGTGCTAGCGCCCAGCAGGGCACAAAGCCCCGACATTAATTGATGAGGACAGGAAACTCCGCCGCAGTAATCTCGACTCCGAGACGTTGACCCCTGCCCCGGGACAGGGAATTCTGAAATGTCATCTCCGCAGCTGTAGTTATGATTGCTTTATGTCACATTGACCTGTCGTGTTTACGATTTTTAACAACTGTCTGGAAAAAAAAAGTCTAGTGACATCTGTTGAGAGTTTAATTGTGAGTGTAAAAAAATCATTAAAGGACCAGTCAAGAGATCAGTTTTCATACTGTTTAAATACCACAGCGGCCATTACTCCGACGACAGGACTGATTTAGTCTCCGAGTCGCAGCGCTAGGCGCTGCGGGAGAGGACCGGGTGATTTAAATAAAACCGGAGAGCGAGGCGAGAAGGGGAAGCGGAGGAGGGAGGAGGTGCAAGAAGCAGGAGGGTGGCATCTCAGTTTGCGGCGGGAAGTGTCGCTCCGGGAGTGGGGCTGTGAAAGCATTCCCGGCTCTCTGTACTCTCGGCTGCGCACCGAGGAGATCGCTCGGGCGCTCGGCTCTCAGAGCGGCGACTTTGCGCTCCGCTCAGCCGCCACTTTTGTTCCCAGAGCCGGGTCGCCGGGCCGAACGCAATGCGCACGCGCGGGCGGGGCGGGGCGGGGCGGGCGGCGGGTTCTCGGCACCGCCCCCTGCCGCCCCGGCCCGCTCCATCCGGGCACTGCCGAATTAGCATCGTGCCGAGGCACAACTTTACCGCGGCCCCAGCGAGATCCAGGCGCGCGCGCCGGAGGAAATATAGTCCCTGCCGGCGGTCAGCTGGCGCGGGCGGCGGCAGGGCGCGCGCTGGGGGGGCTGCGCGAGGCTCCCGGCGCCGGGGGGCCATGCGCCGGGCGGCGCAGGCAGCCCGGGCACCCGGCGCAACTTAGCGGCAGCCGGAAGAGTTGGGCGCCAGCTCGCCTTTCTTCCCTCTCGTCAGCCTCCTTTCCTATCGGCGCTGCAGGAGGGGGACTCGTGTCTCTCAGTGCCCGGGACGCCGGATCCGAGCACTCCCGGTCTGATTCCCGCCGAGCCGCACAACTTCCTGCGAGCTCCGGCCAAAGTGAGCGCAAAGTACTGCCCAAGTTGCGGCGATGGAGCTGCAAAGCCGGTCCGAGGCGCTCGCGGTGGAACTCACGCGCCACCAGGTAGGTGGTCCGGGAACCTGGGCGGGGGATCAGTAGTGGCCTAGGGAGTGGAAGCTGGAGGGACCCAAGCTCCATATGTAACTCTTGGTCTCAGGGGTGCTGGAAGCAGGCCCCTTCCTGGAGCATGTCCCGGGGCTGGGATGGAACCTTTGAGTCTCCCTCTGTCCCTCGCTCCTGTGCGATCCAGCACTGCTGGCAGATCCAGGGCTCTCGTGGGACCCCAGCGTGGCGTCTTCTCTGCCGCTGCCCCGTTTGCACTACTCGGGCACCCGGAAAGGGGACCCTCCGAGAGCTGCCCAGGGAATAGGGTGCATGGACAGGCCCGCTCTTAGCCTCCTGCTCCGGGCCCAGCCCGGCACGGACCCTCACTGTTAGCAAAAGTAGTTTGGCGATTGTGACTCGGGCGAGAGGCGGCCGGTGCCCGAGCGATATTGCGGCGTGCGCGTGTGTGTGTTGGGGAGATTAGGACGCGACTTGAATATTTATGAGCTTTGCTCGACACGGACTCGCCGTGTTTACTTGGCTCTTTGTTCGTCCCCCCTCCCCCGGCACACACTCTTACACTCACTCGCACCCGCACCCCGGCCTGCAAACTTGCACGGCTCGGGGCGCGCCGCCGGGTGGCCTCGGCCCCCGCCCCGCCCCGGGAGCTGCCCCAATGAGGCGTCAGCCACAGGTAAGCTGCTCCGCGCGACATTGCACGGTGGCCCGTGTGAAGGAAGGGGCCTCGGAAAGTTGGGGCGCGCTGCGGTTGGCCTGGCCCGCCAGGCATTGGGTGGTGGGGATGCGGGGCTCGGGGCTCGCCTGCCTTCCCCTCACCCCCGGCGGCCAGGCTGAGCCCGCTCCTCTGTGTCTCCGTAGAACGGCGATCTCAAGAAGCAGCTCCACGAAAGGCAGCCACGGATCGCAGCGCTCAGCGATAAACAAGTAAGGAGGGGGCCTATCCCCCACAGGGGACCGGGGGCCAGGGAGGGTCGCCGGGCACTTTGGCAGCACCCTAAAAAGTGCCTATGCGGTCGCCACACGCTCCGACTCCAGTGGGGTTATGGCTGCAGCCCTCAAAGTTGCCGTCCTCCCTTTCTTGATAGAAAGAGCTGATCTGTGGTGGCTGAGGGGAGCGCAAGGCTCCGGCGGCCGGCCAAAGATCTGCGCCGTACCTCCGAGGCGCCGGCTGCCCGGCGTCCATCTTGAGCGGTGGACATGTTTTGGGAACGTGGACATTCCCCGGCCTCCGCATCCCCTGATCCCTGCTGCGGTGGGAGGGGGACACAAGGGGGCAGGAATTCGGGCCTGCACCCCAAACTCCTTTGAAGCCATTTCCGCGTGGCACTGCCGACCGGGTTTGGTGATCCTTCTAGGCGTCCCCTTCCTGGCCATCCCGCCGGCCTCACTTTTTATTCTCGGAACCTGACGCCAGCTCCCGGGGAACAAAAGAAAGGCGCCCCCAGGACCCCCCAGTTCTGCCCTAACTTGAGTGTCTATGCCTGGAAGGGGATGTGGGGACCCGCGAGGAGCTCCAGCCATGGGGGTGCGCGCCCGCCGCCCCCAAGGCAAAGAAAAGTTGTCCATTGTGAGTTAGTTGCGCTGAGCTCAGCGCTCCGGGTTTCAGCACCACGAACAGATGCCGCCGCCGGAGCCCGGCCGGCTGCGCGCTCCCGAGCCCCTCCCCCTGTGCGCGCGCCCCGGCCCTGCGCGCCGCCAGCCGAGAACTTTGAGCTGTACAGCCAATGGTGCACCCGGGTCTGCGAGGCGGCGGGCGGGGGCGCGCCCCTCCCTCCGCCCGCCCGCCACCCGGGCCCAGGCATAGCTCTCGCTTCCTTCGGAATGTCTCCGCCTGCCCAGGACTAGGGCAGCCCGAGGAACCCCCGGCCAGCCGACTTCCCTCCCCCAACTCACAGTGTCCCCCCTCCCCAGCGGCCCGGAGCTCGCAGTTGCACGGGAGGATGCTTCGGCTCGCAGGCCGGTGCTCCAGGCCGAGTCTTTAAAGTTGCAAAGTGGTGGGAGGGGGCGCGCCAGAGCAGAGGGGACGCCGGGCTGGACCGTAGGCTGGGGAGTCAGGCATTTGCCCCTTTCTGTCGGAGCCTGCCCCCCCCAACCCCCGGGCTGCGCGCCCCCGTCCGCGAGTGGAAGCTTCCATTCCCGCCGGAGGGGGGCCTGCGCGCGGCCCCGGCGAAGTCGGGGAGTTCGCGGGGGGAGGGGACCCAGGCCCGGCATTACCATTTTGATTGCTTCGATGCCATTTTTGGAGGGGGAGGGGTTGGAAGACCCTTTTCCGCAGAGCACAAAGATGTTTAATCACTGTGTAGAATCAAACCAGATACTTAAAAAAAAAAATCTAACAAATCTGGAACAGTGTGATAGCCTGGGTAAAACGCGAAGTTGTGGAGTCTTGGGCTCGGAGTAGAAGATTTAAAAAGGAAAAACCAGAGCTAGGTGCCTCTCTTCCCAACAATGTCTCTTTATGTGTGCGCTTCGTGCCAGTAGTTTCACTATCTGGAGTCGGTCTTTCCGAGCTTATGTGAGATCGTTTCTTCTGGATTGTGGCAACTATTTCAGGGCTTTAAATTTTTTATGATAGTAAACGAGTAGCTATTTATTATCCCATATGCCGGAATTTAGATAAGGCTACAAAGGAAATCTTTGAAAATCCTGTTTGAAGGTAGAGTCTGCCGCTGGGGGAAGGAGCCCTCCTACCCCTAGGACGCCTTTGCCTTTAAATTTGAACTCGGGAGTATTGCCTGCAAAGGACATTGCCTCCATCTTTTTGTGTGAGTGCTTTAAAAGAAAGAAAGGAAGCCAGAAAACTTTTGTTCTCTGGCCTTTTAAGAATGCTTCTCGTTTAGATGCCTAAAAATAACGTTTGGTAGGCAGCCAGGGTTTGGCCTGTCCATCGGAACTTGTGTTTGTGAAGGCAAGTCTGCTTTTCTGTTTCTCTTTGTGGCCTTTATATAACAAGGGCTCATAAAAGAGGGAGAGGAGGGGGCCCCCGAGGCCATGTTCAGCATGCTAATAGAGTTGCCTGTCTCTCCCACGCTGGCAGCAATGGGCTCTCGAGTTCACCTATGCAATGAGCTGATGGTTTTAACTGTCTGGGGGACTTCGGTGGTAATTGGCAGTTTGACTGGGGCAGGTGGATTTACAAGGTCAGAGGTGGCTCAATTTTGCATGGACAGCCCAAAACATACCTTGGAAAGTTAGTTGCAGTGCAGGAGTGAAGGCGAAAAATTTTATAAGTCAGGTGTAGTATAGTGCATATTTTAATTCAAGGAAGAATTTAAAGCTACAATCTCTCTCTAGAGTTATTTGAGGGGAAGTCATAGACTTTCCACCCTTGGAGATGTTTTCCAGTGTTGCCCCTTGGAATAGGAAGTGAAAAGGTTAAGTTTCAATTAAAAGTTCATAGACAAGTAAGTGATGAAACTATATATGGTTAGTGTACAGTTGGTCTGTTAAGGTCCTCTGTTAGATACACAGTAGCAGTAGGGTAACTCTGAAACCATACAGTTTGCTAACTTCCTCTGTTTGATACACAGTAGCAGTAGGGCAACTCTGAAACCATACAGTTTGCTAACTTCCTCTGTTAGATACACAGTAGCAGTAGGGCAACTCTGAAACCATACTGTTTGCTACCTTCCCCTGTTAGATACACAGTAGCAGTACGGTAACTCCAACAGATAGTGCCCTACCTACAATTCCCTTGGCACTGGGATATTTTGTTTTACTTTCCACTTACTTTGAGAAATAGAGACATATTGAGCGGACTCCTTAAAGTGGATTGGTCAGAGTAAGGGAGAGAAAATCTGTGTACAGTTTTCTTCCCATCATTGGGGGGTCTTGTGGTTGAATACAAATTCCTGTTAGTACCTTGTGTTTTGCAAGGGGAGTTCATATCCCCCTTCCCCCCCCAAAGAAGGGAGGTGTGAAGGTGGGGTGTGACCCCCAAATAACAGGCAGCCTGCCAAGCAGGCTTTGGACCTGGGGTAGGACGGACTTAAGTCATGCTGTGTGAAGCCTCTATTAGCTGCCTCAGTGGTTTTACTCTGAGAATTCGCAACACATGCTGAGATGTGGTACCATTTTAATCTGCATTGTCAAGCAAGAAGCACTTTGTGTAAATAATAGGCAAGTCATAAATGCTGGAGCCTCTCCCCCTCCTTTGGAGTTCTGCACAGCCTATAAAACTCATCACTTCCTCACCTGCCCTGCCCTGCAATCCAGAGTGAGGCCTAGTGAGCAGGGGCTCTGTCTGAACTGCCACTGCATGGCCAGGGAGACCCTGAAGATGATCTTGGGACTCTGAGACACCACCTGATTGATCTATTGATTTTATGGACTCTAGATTCTGAGGGCCTGTCCTCAAGTGTGGCAATAAAAATCTGTCTTTTTGAAAGATTATGTATCAGGTGCTCACAGGGCCTGAAGCATGTCTTCAGTATGATTCACTCTCTAGGTCAGACACCAGAGAGCTCGACACTGGAATCTGTACTGGTCTATCCTGAGTGCACTCGCCCCAACACTTTCTGCCGAAAGGCTCTTTTGTTTCCTGAGCTTCTTGCTCTAGAAAGTAAACTTCAGTCTTCTTCCCAAACAAGAGTGAGGGTCTGTGTTGAAATAGAATGGTTACACATTAAAGAGAAGACACGGGTGAGAAAGGTTCTGTGTTTTATTTTGCAAGAAACTACTTGGGGCAAATGTTTGGACCCATGCTTCCACCTGAGCCCTCGAGCAAATGGGACCTGAGCCACTTTCTCCCACTCTCCACCACCCTGGACCTGTTCAGTTCTGTCCTCTCCTGGAAGATTTCAAAAGCCCTTTCTGCTTGTGTGTCTTGGGGACACAAGTCCCTCATCCCAATCACCCACAGGAAGTTTAACGATTTTATTACATCACAGGTCCAGGCCATGGTTACCATTCATTTGAGAGCATTCATCACCTGGAAGCTGGGCTCTGCCTTCTCCCTGGCCCCGAGCACTTGCGCTTTCTCTGGGTTGCATGTGTTGGACCTTCCTGCAAATGCAGCTGAAGCATGTACTTTGTATTTGAATAGCCTGTGAGTGGAGACAGTACACTTTGCTTAGCTGTTCACCTGCTGACGCACATGTGAGTGTGTTCTACCTTTAGCAGGAATCTGTCCAGCCCTTTCTATTGTGGTATTCATCATACTGACTTAGCTAACTTGGGCTATGATCACTCTGGGCCTTGAAACCTTCAGTGGTCTGTTGTTACTCCTGAATGGAACCCTAGGGTGCCCCCTGCTGTTCATCCCCTGATGGGGTTGTTCACTCCTCCAACTTTTGCTCTTGGCAGAAGACATTTTGGCTGCTCCTTAGCAATTCTCCTGTACCCCAAGCACATCTCTGCCTTTGAGAAGGGTTGACTGTCTTCATCTTGCATGGTTTTCTTTGTTAGGTTGTAAGCTCTTCCATAGGGAAGGAGCTTTTTCCTATGTTTGTTCTCAAGAGAGGGAGAAAATAGGGATTAGCTTTGATGAGCTGTTGCTTCCAGGGTGAACAGACGCTGAATGGTAGATTTTAAAAGTAGGTCTTAGAAATGAGTGGGCAGAGAAAAGAGGTAAACCCACTCATTCCCTGGAAACCTTACAGGGTCGGGTGTGGATAACTGAGTTTCTAGGAACTTCGGGTCATGCTGTGAGTTTGAAGCTGGGAAACCTGGCTGTGTCCTCAGAACTCAGATGTGGCCAGGTGGGGCTGGTGGCCCGAGTAAACCTTGCAGTAAGAGGTAGGGTTGCTGGTAGGCTTCCTGGTTGTTAAACCCCAGGGAGGAATGGAATTACAGGTGGTTGTGAGCTGTTCAACATGGGGGCTGAAATCTGAGCCTAGGCCCTTTTGGAAGATCAACAAGTGCTCTTAATTGCTGAGCCAGCTCTTCAGCCCCCACCCCACTCTGTGTGTTGTGTGTGTATGATACATGTGTGCAAAATGCCTCTTGAACCCAGCTGGTGACATTAGATACCCTGAAGCTGGAGTTACAGGGAACGTGGATGCCTAGATGAACCCAGGTCTTCGGGAAGAGCAGCAAACCCTTCTAGTTGCTGAGCCAACTCTCCAGCCCCATGGATCTTGGAGACCAGGAAAATAATTATCGTTCTCACACTCTGAAGTGACATTTCAGGGATGAAGGAGAATTTCCACTTTTAATGGTTTTTGGAGATAAGATCTAACTATTTAGCCCTGGCTGACCTCAAACTTTCAACCTCCCTGCATATACCCCCCCCCCCCCCCCGGCAGTTTAAAAGTCACCTTTTAGCTCTTAAGTCCCTATCCTGCCTTAGGGGCCCTACCAGTGTGAGTCCTGGGGCATGCCCAGCTGCTTGTCCTGGATAGGTATATACACACAGACACACACACACACACACAGACACACACACACACACAGACACACACATACACACACACAGTGTAGATAAATGCCTTTCTCTGACACAGTGAATGCATCTGTTCCTCTTCCTCATGGGCCTCTGCTGGAAGCACTCCACATCAGTCCCACTGATGTATAAAGGGCTCCTGCCCAATGCCAGGGTTGTGGAGGACTTCTGTGTGGTCTCTACTGATGAACGGTCTCATACAGCTGGGAAGGTAGGCATGTCTACCCGTTCCTCAAGGCACAGTGAAGTTTTGACTCAAGACACTTAGTTCTTGGCAGCTGAAGAAGCCGTAAGCCCTCTCTGGGTTGAGGGGCAGCTCCTAGGCAGTGAGTTTGTACTGGCAGAGAAGCTGAAGACAGTACAGGTCTGTGCACATGGCCTAACTGTACTGCCTGTGCCTAAAGAGACTGGTACAGTGTGATGGTTTGTATATGCTTGGCCCAGGGAGTGGCACTATTAGGGGGTGTGGCCTTATTGAAGTAGGTGTGCCACTGTGGGCGTGCGCTTAAGACCCTCATGCTAGCTGCCTGGAAGTCAGTCTTCCACTAGCAGCCTTCAGATGAAGATGTAGAACTCTCAGCTCTGCCTGTACCATGTCTGCCTGGATTCTGCCAGGCTCCCACCTTGGTGATGATGGACTGAACCTCTGAGCCTGTAAGCCAGCCCAATTAAATGTTGTCCTTATAAGAGTTGCCCTGGTCATGGTGTCTGTTCACAGCAGTAAAACCCCTAACTAAGACACACAGGGACTCTCAGCAAACACCTTCCTACTTGATTCTCATGGTGTTTGGGTCTTGGGTCAGGCTGGGCTGGCCAGTCTTCTCCACTGAACAGATAAGAGAAGGGAGACTTCTTAAGGTCAGATGATAAGGTCTCTCAGTGAATGGAATCATCCGTTCTGTTTGCCTGTGGTATCAGCATCCTCTCTGGGGGGAGGGGGGATATTCAGCATTCTTGGGTATGACAAGATGAGCAGAACCTTACCTCACTCCCCAAATCCTCAGGTACCAGGGCCTGCTCTGGCCAGACCACCTTGGGTAAGCCATTCTGCCTTTTTGTATTTGTTTGCCTTGTGTAATGTGGGCAGGGATGAGACACTCCACCCCATCCAGGCCTTCTGGAGGAAGTGAGACAGTGGCTGGGAAAGTTTCACGGAAGCCCCAAAGTCAAGGGAAACTGAGTGAGTGGCATTACTGCTTTGAGATTTGTGCTTGGACAAGCCTCCTGAACAAACCCCAAATTCCCAGCAGGTCTTCAGACTGCTCAGGAAGTGTGCTGTGGCCGTTTTTTGTAGGAGATGTCATGCACTCGCCACCCCTGGGACCAGTTGATAGCAGTGGCTGCTGATGGTGGCATCCTTTTCAACTGGTCCAGAGAGTTCGCTTTGATATTTTGCCTCTCAAAGCACCTGCTGTCAGAACTGTGTGCTTGATTTCAATTAGGCCTGAATTTTTTCAATGAGATGATGCTGATAATAACTTCGGTAATCCCCCCATGCCTCATTAGAGCTTCTGGCTATAAGGTTCACCCTGTGATGGAGCAGGTTCTCTGTCTGATGCCTTTGTCTCTTTGGGAACAGAATCATGGGCTTTCCGTCTTTTTATTTCACTTGTGCGTGTGAGCTGTGTTCTGCTTGGAAGTGTTAGTACTGGTTCTCAGGTCCTGTCCTTGGCAGTGGAGGCTCCTGTCACCTATGAGAAGGGCTCCAGAAGCCTCCTAGGGTGTGTGCTGGCCCACCTGGCTCTCCCCTACAGAGAGACCTCTCAGAAGGCTCTCACTTGCCTTTAAGAGGCTGGTAACAAAGGTCTGTGTCACAGGTTTTCAAACTGAGCAGACCCAAACTGTAAATCAGCTCCAGCCTTGGAGTCCTGGCCTTTCCTGGTCAGTGTTCACTACTTTGGAGGCCTTCATCCCTTAACAAGAAAGGGGAAAATCAACTGCTTGCTGCCAGTTAAGACCATAGAGTACGAGGCAAGTGGGTCATAAAGCGGTTTTACAGAGGCAACAGATGATTACATGAGATGTTGCAGGATCTCTGGGATCCGGCATCTTTATTTTTACCAGCATTGCTGAATCTACACCTTGCCTTTGGGCAGCTGCATCTGTCCCTTCCGTCCCCCATTCCTCCTTGCTCATCCCTTACCTGGCCCTCTGAGGAAGGACTGCTGGTAATTGTAGTTTTATTTGGGAGTAGGCTAAACCACAGGGGTGGGGTGAGTGGAATGTGGAGGTCACATAGTAAGTGGAGATGCTCTGGGTGTTGGTTAGATGGTAGTGTGTGTGTGTGTGTGTGTGTGTGTGTGTGTGTGTGTGTGTGTGTGTGTGTTGTTGTTGTTGTTGATGATGTTGATGTTGAGCCTGCCGAGAAATTCAGGTCAGAATCAAATGGAGATCATGGATTGGGCACAATTTCCCACCAGTCAGAGACTATTCTGGCGGTCATGGTAGAACTTTTCCATGGACATGTTAAGTCCTAAAACTTCAAGGGGTCTGGGCAGAATCTCTCCCTATTCTGTCTCCCTATTCTGCCTAGTCCCAGACTGGGAACATGTGGCAGATCAGGTCAGGAGGCCCAGCGAGTGGGACTAGAGGGGACAGACCCGGGACCTATTGGTGCGCCCCTGCATCTGCCTGCTACCAACACTTGTCTTTGTGTTTGTGCAACCCTGGCCTGGGCCTCTCTCTGAAGGGCTTGGGTTTTTCTTTTTGATGACAGCTGACATCCTATTCTGCTTTAAGGTGGACTAATTCTTCTAATTTTGAAATAGCCTCTATTCTCTAAAGGGTCCAGCCTACTTCCTTAAGAATGTTTTCCTCGTGGGTATCATTGTGGGATCATGTCTCTGGTGTGGGAGAAGCTGCTGCTACAGCTTCTTTCTGGCAGCTTCCTTCTGATGGCTAATAACAGGTGTCCCTGGCTCTCAGCTGGGCTGCGCTTTTGGGGGATGGGGCTTGGCCCTTGTCCTCTTTATGACAAGGAAATGTTGTGTCCACAGGGATCTTTCTAGGGTGGGGCATCCAGGAAGAAGTCAAACCCTCAGTCTGAAGAAGCAGCTGGCTGTGGTCCTAAGGTGGGGTCTCAATGATGCCTGAGGGCTAGTGTCCTATGTGCTAGGCTTGACGCTGAGCCTGAGGCAGGGCAGTTGAGTGGAGGAACTGTTCTCACTGTTGCTTCATTAACATAATTGCAAGGGACAGAAAACTTTAGTACACAGACACAGGTATGTTTTTTGGGTGGGACAGAAACCTCAGAGTCAATCTTTTCTTCCCCTTCCCCTTCCCCCTTCCCCCTCCCCTCTTCCCTCCCCCTCCCCCTCCCTCTTTCTTTCTTTCTTTCTTTCTTTCTTTCTTTCTTTCTTTCTTTCTTTCTTTCTTTCTTTCTTTCTTTCTTTCTTTTTTTCTTTCAGACTATGTAGCCCTGGCTGATGTGGAACTCATGTGCAGACCACCTTGACCTTCAACTTAGAAATCTTTCTGTCTCTGCCTCCTGAGTGCTGGGATTAAAGGCATGCGCCACTGTACACTGCTGGCTTAGAGATGCTCTAGGTCTTTAGACTGCTGTGAACACAGCTGGAATTGGGTGCTAGATGTGAGAGTTGGTAGATGAGGATGTCTCTCAGCATCTAGAACTGGCCAATGGTCAAGGTCACACATATCAGAAGTGATCCCAAGGGGGTATATTGGAGGACATATCCTCTCACAGAAGAGAAAGTGAGGCCGTGAGGAGAACCGGCCTGGGGACTGTGTCTAGTGACCAGAACTATCTGGAAGGTTTAGTCTTCACCCATCATGTTGTGACCAAAGGGAAGAGAGTCCTATAATTGTTTCTTAAAATCCACCTCTCCCAGGGACTGCTGCTTTCAGATAGTGGGTCCTGCATGGAATGCCCTTGGGTTCTGACAACAGGATCACCCACCAAGAAGCCGTCCCCAGGTGATGCTCTTATGACTCTAAAGTGACTCTTAGATGCCTGGTGGCAGCGGATTTCCAGGCTGCACAAGTAAGGAGTGGGCATCGTGGGCAGAGCCCCTGTGCCCTGTCTAGAGTTGTGTGTGAAGCCTGTTTGCTTAGATTAGCTGCAGGGCTGTAGATGAGGGTTGGTTGCCTTAACCCCAGTGTCTCTGTTTGTTGCCCACCCCGGGCACACTCCTTGTTGCACTTGGAGTCTACCCTTGGGGATAGAGGTCTACAGTGGGCCTGTGAGGGGGGTAAGCCCCCTAAATCGAGGTGCTAGATATCAGTAACTAGTGAGACCACTGGGGGACATAATGCCTACCCTCTGATCCCTTAATGGGTGTAACTGAGTCTTAGGAGATGGTAGTGGTGGGGCCAAGGTGGCTTTGCCTACAGGTGCCAGCAAACTGTCACTGAGACAAGCTGCAGGCAGTCTTCTGCTCCCAGGAAAGGGAAAGGGCAGGGATGGAATAGGGAGGTAGGAAGGGAGGAAGTGTGTGTGTGTGTGTGTGTGGTGTGTGTGTGTGGTGTGTGTGGTGTGTGTGTGTGTGGTGTGTGTGTGTGGTGTGTGTGGTGTGTGTGTGTGTGGTGTGTGTGTGTGGTGTGTGTGTGTGTGGTGTGTGTGTGTGGTGTGTGTGTGGTGTGTGTGTGTGGGGTGTGTGTGGGTGTGTGTGTGTGGTGTGTGTGTGTGTGTGGTGTGTGTGTGTGTGTGATGTGTGTGTGGTGTGTGTGTGTGTGTGTGTGGGGTGTGTGTGTGTGTGATGTGTGTATGTGTGTGTGTGTGTGTGTGTGGTGTGTGTGGGGTGTGTGTGTGTGTGTGTGTGTGTGTGTGATCTCATATCATTCAGGCAGACAGACAATCTACACATATAAACAAACTTCAGAGTTGTTAAAATACACATCAGAGAGCCCGGTCCAGAACTGTGAGATACAGCTCACCAAGAGGGATTGATCCCCGCATTAGTGGAGTGTTGCATACCTGGATTTAATGACACAGCTTGGTGGTGACATGTATGTCGGGGCAGGCTGCTAGGTGAGAGTTCCATCTGCTCATGTTGCACTCCCCCCTCCCCCAGTCTATCCTGGCTAAGAAAGAAAAGGACATGCTAGACACTGGTGCGGTCATGGTGTGAGGTTGTCATAGCTACAGGCGTAATGGCAAATGTAGAAACTGAAAGATGTACAGAGGGTCACCTGTAGCTGGTTTCTTAAAGCCAAGGCTGGGACTCCCATGTGGCCCAGAGTGTTGAGCATTGGGGACAGGAAGGACACTGGGATGACAGAGCTCTCCGTATCTTACACCATTTTTTGCATATTCTCTGGTGTGTCCCTTTGTGACCTTTGTCACCTTTGGACACATGCTTATAGGGGAGGGCTGCAGTAGCCATGGCACCTGAACACACTGTGACATTTAGTTTGTGCAGGACAGTACTGGGTCAACATGGTGCCAGGACAAGGACAGGTAGTGCTGGCAGCCTCAGGCAGGTGGTAATCAAACACAGTAAGTGACATATGGTGATTATGGGGTGGCAGGTACTCTGGCCAAGTAGAGCAGGGTCAGGAATATGGGGTACGTAATGTGGGCAGGCCAGAGGTTGTCACCAAGAAGATGACGTCGGAACCAAGGCCTGCTTCTCCCTAACATGGAGATTCTGGGTTCAGAAATGCTAAGATTCTCTGATGGCCCAGGGGCAGCTGGGGTTCCCAGAGTTCAGATGAGAGGGTAGAGCTCAGCCTGGTCCTGTGGGCCCGAGACCTGGCCTAACATACCTGACGCACTCTGTGAGTTCGGAGTGAAGCCTCCTGATATGTGCATCCGTGCAGAGGGTGCAGGCTTCCAAACACGCCTGGCCAGAAGTGACATCCCTGAGAGCTGACTGGCATGTTCCTCCCTCATCCAGAGCTGGGGCAGGCAGCCACTTGCTCTCTCAGACAAGGGCTGGTTTCTTCCTCTGGGCCAACCATTTGGTAGCTCTGCTGGGCTGGGTCACAGCCTTGAAGTAGCTTCTCTCCTTCACCTCTGTCCCCTGCCATCATCGAATGGTGGCTACTTCAGAGAATATGAGGGCTGACCCTCTGAGACGCTGCAACCGTGAGACTCTTAAGATGTTTGGAGGCTGTGAGGTGACTGAGTTTCCCAGGTGTAACTATTCCATTGTCCTGGTATGAGATGCCACGAGGTGAACACAGCCGAACGTAGCATCACCAGAGAGATTGGATAACCACAGAGCCATTGAGGTTCCTCTAGGGTGTTTGCCATTTAGATCAGTGAGTGAGACTCTTAAAGTAAAATAGGCCTGCCAGCTCTACCCCAACACTGAGGCCCAGGTCAGCATAGCCAAGTTATTTTATTAATGCATTCTGCTGAGTGGACATGAGCGGGCAGCGTGGCCTCTTCTACTGTGGATCTAATTATAAACACAGGGGACAGCACCAAATAAGCCGCCTTGGAAGGAGGAAGAGCCTGGCAGCCTGGCTAAAGCGGCCTTTAATGAACTTCCTTGGTACTTGTATCTTAGCAACACATTTTATTACATCCCAGTGCGGCTGGACTTGCGTAGTAATTTATCCCCCCCTTCGTGCCCCAGCCCTGGTGACTCAAGAGAAGAATGTGTGTGTACCCCTCCCATGCTTTCTCAGGACTGTGCTCACCTCTTTTAGGCTTTGTGTAATCAATAGAAAAGATAAACATGCTACTCTAGTCCCGGACTCTCTGGCCTGGGATTGCTGCACAGAGGAGCGGTGTGCTAGACTTTCGAGGTGTGCGGCCCGTGCCCAGTTAGGGCCCCACATGTGGCGCCTACTGCCTTGTGGATTCTCTTATGCTTCCCAGGCTGGAGTTGTTTTTTTTTTTTTTTTTAATCTGCGATTCAGTCTTGCCATCACGCTAATTTGGAGATGCCAGTGGTAGTGAGAGTGAGTAACTCCTGTTGCAGCGGCGGCAGCAGCAGCAGCGGTGGTGGTGGTGGTGGCGGCGGTGGTGGCAACAGCAGCGGCAGCAGCTTGTAAGTGGGAAGTCATGGCAGGGAGGTACTTGCTATATAGAGCCTGAAGAGAGATCTCCGGGTTAGGGGCTGGGCCGGGGCTGCCCACATCTCAGGTTACCATCCTCTGTGCTGTCACTGTCCCTCAGCTGTGTGTTTCCCCAGGCCACTGTATCATTTGAGTACAGTTTGAGGCTTAAAGCAACAGTGTGTTAGTTAGTGGGTCTGGACACCGGAAGTCTGAACTTAGTGTTATGTACAGAACCGAGTTTCCTCAAGGGCTTCAGGGGAGGAGCCTCTCCACCTGTCCCAGCTTCAGTCCCAAGTATTCTTTGGCTTGTGGACACTTAACTCTAGGCTCTGGCTGCATCTTCACAGTCTCTGTTCCTGCTTTGGTGGTCTCTGTCATTTCTTTCTCTCTTTTGGTTTATGTTTTTTTTGGAGACAGGGTCTCATGTAGCTCAGGCTGGCCTCACATTCTGTGTTGGGATTGAGTGGTGTGGGGCTTTGGGCATGGCAGGCAAGCTCTCCATATATGAATGGAGCCAGAGCCCCAGCCTGTTGCTCCTCCCCGTAGCCATAGATTTGCTCCATTGTGCCTCGTCATAGGACATTAGTCTTTTGGGTTTAGGGGCCACTCTGTCCTGGAATGACCTCAACAGAGTTAGGTCAAAGGACCTGTTTCCAGTTACGGTCACAGTTCAAGGTCCCAGGTAGACATGAACCATGGGTCTCACCTAAGCCTGGCATATCTAGGGGTTATGGGTTAGACATGGCCCCCGTTAGAAGAAGGGATACCAGGCTTGCTCTGGCCACACTCTGGCTTCCCTGTAAACCTGTGTGTTTTTCACAGGGAGAGCTGAAGCGGACAGGCTGCTGAGCTTCCTCCACTGTGCTTTGGCACTGTGGGTGGGGTAATGGGCTGATTTTCCAAACCCACTGCTTGATAGTGGGTTTGTGTATTTGAATTGGGAGCTGGGGATTTGGCACCTGGAAAAGCAGGCATGTGAACCGGGTTGCTGACGGTGTGGGGGTCAGTGTAGAATGAGCAGCCTGGGTGTGGGTCCTCCTGATTGACCAAGAGGCTGAGATTTTTTTAGTCAGTTTCTGGATCTGTAATGTTGTGGTAGAGCAGCACAGAGTTGCAGAGGTGTGGAGAACTAACTGGGGTTGAGGCTGAAGGGGCCTGGCAAGCAGCCTGGGTGGGGCTGAGAGGCTCCACAAAGCCATCTTAATCCTCCACTTTCTACCATATTGTCACTTGCCTTGCCTCTCCTGTGAGCAGCGTTTGCCACATCCAGCTGCCCAGGGCAGGAGGGGCCGAGAGCACTGAGTGGGTTTGGACTGAGCTGGCTGGGCCCACTTATTCATCATGCTAAGGGTTAGTTCATGCTGTGTAGACATACCTCTCAGCGGGCCTGTTCCTGTAAGTGTCCAGGTTTATGGGATGAGGCTATTGCCATTATCAACAACTGGGGACAGGTCTGGCTGAAGAGCTATGAGAAA
Organism: Uromys caudimaculatus; assembly: GCA_028551405.1. Classification (NCBI taxonomy): domain Eukaryota; kingdom Metazoa; phylum Chordata; class Mammalia; order Rodentia; family Muridae; genus Uromys; species Uromys caudimaculatus. Next base: position 17,781,033 of record CM052718.1, read on the forward strand.
CTGTGTCCTTCCTGCTCCTGGGCCTTGGGCTGGAAGCTCAGGTGGCCTGACACCATCCCAAGTGGTTTACTGATGTGATCTCTGCCTGGGCTCAGAGATCCCTGTCCTAGTCGAGGTTGTTCATTCTGACTCCAGTTCTGTCACCTGAAAGCTCAAAAACACAGAGTCCAGTGCCTGTACTTTGTCCCTTCCTGTGTCACTTCCTGTTCCCTTTGTGGCTTGACCCCTGCTTATCCCTCCACCGTGTGGAGGCGCTAGAGCAGTACGTGGAGATTCCAGCTGGAGACACTGAATCAGAGTTTTCACTTCTCATGAGACCCCGTGGTCTTTACGCTCTCTTCCACATCCTGGGAGCTCTTGGATGCAGCACTGCAAAGGGGTTCGTGCCGTGATGATAGCACACAGATGATAGCCCAGAACTCACACAAAGATGGTGGAGTTGTGGTCGCTACCTCTGTGGTGCTAAAAAAGATGGTGAGGGAGAATGAGTGGAGCTGAGCTGAGGATGGGTCTCTGTGGCTCCCTCCTGCACCTCCAAACTCCACACCTGAGGCACTGCTCAAGCCATGTCTGGGCACACTCATTACATCTTTACCCTAGTCCTCCATGTGTGCCTGTACTGGCTAGTTTTGTGTGTCAACTTGACACAACTGGAGTTATCACAGAGAAAGGAGTTTCAGTTGAGAAAATGCCTTCATGAGATCCAGTTGTAAGGCATTTTCTCAATTAGTGATCAAGGTGGGAGGGCCTCTTGTGGGTGGTACCATCTGTGGGCTGGTAGTCTTGGGTTCTATAAGAAAGCAGGTTGAGCAAGCCAGGAGAAGCAAGCAAGCCAGTAAGGAACATCCCTCTATGGCCTCTGTATCAGTTCCTGCTTCCTGACCTGCTTGAGTTCCAGTCCTGACTTCCACTGGTGATGAACAGCAATGAGGAAGATCCGATAGATCTTCCATTCTATTCCCCAACCCAGTCTGCTGACCTCATCCCCTAGGCCTGGTCCGTGTGTGGCACTGACAGCTTTCTTAATTATTGTTTGGTCTGGGGCCGCGCAAGGCCAAGCTCCTCCAATAACAGGTTCCTTGTCGTACAGTCTGCTGGGAGGAGGTGTCCTGGCTACAGGAACCATTTGTTCCTCTGGGGCTGTAGTCTGAGTACCTTGGGTTGGACCCATGATAGATTTGGGGGGGGGGGGGATCAGTTAAGTCATTCACAAGTATGCCTTGAGTGACCACTGGGTGTTGGGTACGGAGGACACCCCATCACCCAGCAGTGGAGGTCACGGTGCAACCTTGTCAGAGACTCGTGATGGATCAGACGCTGGAGAGGAGGCAGTAGCTTGGCTTTTCCTTGCTAGCCTCGCCAAGCATTAGCAGCAGTGCCCTACTTGGGGCTTTGCGTGTCTCCTATGCAGCCTTCACTCACTGTCCCAACTCAGGGACAACCCAGAGCCTGCTGGAGGGCAGATGTCAACTCTGAGTGGGTGTGCAGCAGGGTTGACAGAACAAGCAGGCGTGCTGGCGCAGGCCTCTTGTGGTTTTGGCAACAGCTTTGGGTCTGCAGTGCTCAGCTCCTTCTGGACAGGTCTGTTGTAACATTTTCTCCATTTTCTCCAAGAAGGTTCCAAGTGGAGGGAGCCTGCCCAAGGCCCCTCCCACAGCAGAGGAAGAGGGGTGGGGGAGGGGACAGCAGATTGCAGAAGTTTCTCCCTTACTCCTGCAAGCTTTATTCTCTTCTCTGCAGAGAAAGAAACCAAGACTTGAAACTGTTTATTGTGATACAATGTAAGTGATACAAATCTTACTGCTATTGGATACACAGTCCTGCAACTCAAGCCCGTTCATGCTGGCGTGTCACTGACACTCTGACTTATCTCCAGAGCCCCAAAATCTGCTAGAGCTGAAACTCTGTCCCCACTAAACAGCTTTCCACCCCCTCCTCTGAGCACCCTACTTGCCCTGTTCTACCTTCTGCATCTTCGTTCCCTTCAGGGACCTTCAGATAGACAAGCACGTATTGGCTTATTTCATTCAGCGCAGTGCCATCCAGGTCTGTCCGTGCACAAACAAGAATGGGAATTTCCTTCTTTTTATTTATTTGTTTCTTTTTAAATATTATTTATTTATTTTTATTTATATAAGTGTACTGTAGCTGACTTCAGACACGTACCAGAAGAGTGCATCGCATCCCATTACAGATGGTTGTGAGCCATCATGTGATTCCTGGGAATTGAACTCAGGATCTCTGGAAGAACAGTCAGTGTTCTTAACTGCTGAGTCATCTCTGCAGCCCTATTTATTTGTTAGCTTTATTATTTTATTTTATTTTATTTTATTTTATTTTATTTTATTTTATTTTATTTTTTGTTTTTCAATACATGGTTTCTCAGTGTAGAGTTGGCTGTCCAGGAATTAACTCTGTAGACCAGGCTAGCCTTGAACTCATAGATCTATCTGCCTCCACCTCCCGAGTGCTAGCTCAAGGGCTTGTGTCATGGCAATTTCCTTCTTTTAAAGGCAGAGTAATAGTTTCCCCTTTGTGTTGTGATCTGTGGTATCATGTTCCTTTTCCCTTTTGACTCTTATGATGTCTGCTGTCAAGTATGTGCTGTACAAGTCCATTCTTTCAGTCTTTAAGGGTGCAGTGATACTCTGTGTACCAGCAAGGATGCCAGGATACACTGTTTCTCCTCCCAGACAAATTCAGGACAGAGGTCCTGAGAGAAGTCTGGTTGCTAACTTGGTTATTCTCTGGAGACAGAGCCCAGTACTGACCACTGTCCCTCTTACTGAGTGTTGTGATTAAGGGAACTAACTTACTTTCCTTCCTTCCTTCCTTCCTTCCTTCCTTCCTTCCTTCCTTCCTTCCTTCCTTCCTTCCTTTCCTCCTTCCTTCCTCCTTCCTCCTTCCTTCTTCTTTCCTTTCCTTCTTATCTATCTATCTTTCCTCCTCCTTCCTTCCTTTCTTTTTTTTCCGAGACAGGGTTTCTCTGTGTAGCCCTGGCTGTCCTAGAGTTCTCTCTGTAGACCAGCCTGGCCTAGAACTCACAGAGATCCACCTGCCGGAATTTGTAATGTCATTGTGGATATCTAGTGGGATGTCATTGACTGTCATCAGACCTCAGGACACTTGGAGACGTATGTTCATGTCCACATGTCCCCAAGGCAAATACGTGCTGGGGGCTGGGGAAGCTGTCCGGAAGCACCCACTCCCATACAGACAACGATACCAAATAAATAGCAAGTATCAAAAAAATTCCCCTCATTGCTGAGTGATGGTAGCGCATGACTTTAAGCCCAGTACTCCAGAGGCAGAGGCAAGGCAGGTCTCTGTGAGTTTGGGACCAGCTTGGTCTACAGAATGAGTTTTGTTTCAGGACAGCCAGAGTTAGACACAAAGAAATCCCATCTCAAGAAACCATTAATTAATTAAATAAAATGTAGGTGTTCAAAGTGCAGCCCAGTTGTGGTGTTTGTGTAGACTTTATATCATATAAGTTGTTCCTTTCTGTCCCTCTTGTATGGTCATCACAGGTGAGGGCATTCGGGTCCCCTGAACCATGTCATTCATTAAAACAGTCACATTTGTGTAGCAGTGTCTTGAGGTGGCAGGCAGCATCCTATGGGTTAACCCATTGGACCATTTCATCTCCTGAGTTAAATGCCAGGGTTGAGGGCTGGTGAGTCTCCCCACCCCCACCTCCTCCCTCTCTCCACCAGCAGTCAGTCCATAGCTCATAAAAGGTGGAAGATGGAAGAACGGGACCTGCCAACCTCAGGAAAAGATGGGCTCCTCTCCCATGAGCCTCATCTGGACACGGAGCAGCCTCACTTTGGAGGCATGAGTCCCCTGGCACAGAAGGAGCCAAGTGGTGGGAGTGACCAGGCAGGAACCCCTGGAGGGAGGACTTGGCTAATGTTTGTGAACCTTACTTAGAAGCAGAGCTTAGGGCTGACATCCCTGCACACCACCCAGAGGCTCTGTGGACACACTGCTGAAACATCAGTAGGCATTTCTCATGTTCTGTAAACTGGGGAGACACTTAGGGGATGGCAGAGGTGGGGGGCCCTTGTGCTCAGGGATCAGAGAACCTGGAGATTCCCTCCTGAGCGGTGACACTTCTCCATGACGTCAGCGCAGATTCTATCCCCAAGTCTTGTTAGTTTTGTGACCTTGGGCATGCTCTTCTTGAACCCAGGTCGGCCTCTGTGTACCCAGTCTGTGAGATGGGGATCACATGCGTCTTGTAGGACAGGAGGTAGATGGTACATGGTCGGTGTCGCAGAACCTGGCACCTGTGGCTTCTGAAGAGAGGCGGTCTCTGCTCACATCTCCTGGCTGCCCCCTCCACGGTCGGCTACATAATGCCTGGGGTTTCTCTCTGGTGCCTCGCGCATCAGCCCGACATTCTCATCTTGCCAACTTTACCCCCTACTTATTTTCCTGCTTCTGCAGCTGTCCCTACTCACCTCTCAGCCGCTGTCACTTGGGAAAGGCCAGCAGCTTAGCTGGCTTCTGTCCCCTGTATCCAACCTCTGTATCATCACCAGTGTTGTTTATTCTAAAGTTAACCCTGACATGCCAGATGCTCTCGCCAACTCCATTGCCCATGGCACTTGTTCGGGATGTTTGCTTGACTTCTCACTTGGGTGCACATATGGGAGAGGAAAAGCTTCTGCTGGAGGCTACATGGGTGTCTGGAGCACTACACACCTGCCCTCTGCCTTCGTGGGGAGGCAGTTGGCTCCCGTTCAGAAGCCACGGCCTGAGGAACAAAATCCGGGAGGCATTTCCAGTGAACAGATGGGGCCTGTCACAGTCTGGCCCCAGGTTCTTCAGCAGCAGCTTCTAGCACACTGTTGATCATTTGATAGATTCACCAAACACCTGAGGGGTCACTGGACTTTCACCTAAGACAGTGTTCTCCCTTGGGTTCTCTCTCTCTCTCTCTCTCTCTCTCTCTCTCTGCCTCTCTGTCTCTCTGTCTCCCTGTCTCTCTCTGCCTCTCTCTCTCTGTCTCTCTCTCTGTATCTCTGTCTCTGTTTCTCTCTCTCTCTCTCTCTCTCTCTCTCTCTCTCTCTCTCTCTCTCTCTCTCTCTCTCAATGAGGCATAGGCCATATATTAAAACTCAGGTCTTAGACTATCTCCTTCTCATGAGGGGAACTCTGGGTTCTTCTTGACTACATCGTGTGGTAGTGGTCATTAGGATGCTGGTGATTGTAACCATGACGGTGATGCTGATGGTGCTGACGATGCTGATGGTGCTGACAATGCCAATGGTGACTATGATAGTGGTAGAGACTGAGCTGGTGACTGGCGACCTTGCTGGGATGGTGACCATTATGTTGATGTTGATGGTGGTGACCGTGCTGGTGATGGTGACTGTGATGATAATAGTGGCCATGATGGGGGTGGTGGCCATGATAGCTATGATCACCTTGATGATAGTAAGAATGGCGGTGACTATGGTGGTGTTTTTCTGGTGATGACAATGGCAGTTTAACAGTGATTAGAGTGATTTTGCTCACGGAGGTGGTGCTGCTGCTGCCGCTAGTGGTTGAGTTATTGGGCAGTGACAGCCCCTGTAGGGGGGGAAGTGCGTTTCTCCGCATTAGCAGAGAAGCATCATTGAAGTCTTTTGTAAGTGACGTGAAAACCCTGAGTGCTGGAGCTTGCTGGGCGTAGCTTTGCCACTTGATGGCAGATCACACTTGGAGCTGTCGCATCCTGTCGGTGAAGGAAAGAGGTGTACGTCGGAAGTGGTAGCGGAAGTGCTTGGAGGCCACGATTGCTTTCTTTAGACCCTTAAAGATGCAGTGCCATTGTGTGTCTGTAAAGGAGAAGCAAAGGCTTTACAATTCCTGACAGGGTTGACCCCTAGCAGGGAAGGATGCTATGCTTCCAGAGAGAAACCCCACAAAAGCCCTGTAGAACCAGTGACAAGGAAACTTGAAAGCCAAGCACTGCCTTTTAACATACTATCGGCCATGACACGTCTCAGCGCAGTGTCTTGAGTGCCGAGATTCTGACTGTCCCTCTTCTACGTACACCTGTGCCTCTGTTGGTGGCCATGGGCAATGCTGTGGTTCTAAACAGAAGTATCAGCAACGGTGTGTATCTTAATGGGATTTGTCTGAAAAATTAAGGCTCTCAGTGTAGAAACAACGGGCTACACAGTTCTTCCTGCTTTGCAGATTAAGTTGATAAATCATGGAGCAAAGTGTAGGTACTCATAAGCAAATAAATACAAGATACGCTGGGAACTTCCACCATACTCCTGAGAACAAGGGGTCATAGATTTAAAAAAAAAAAAAAAGATTTATTTAATTTACTTATGGGAGTACACTGTAGCTGTCTCCAGACACACCAGGAGACGGCATCCGATCCCATGACAGATGGTTGTGAGCCACCTTGTGGTTGCTGGGAATTGAACTCAGGACCTCTTCAAGAGCAGTTAATGGTCTTAACCGCTGAGCCATCTCTCCAGTCACCATGGTCATAGATTTTTTTAACCGAGGTACGCGATCCCTGAGCAGGATGCAGGCTTCATGCAGGTCCCTCAGAATTACCACCACCATGTCCATTACAACAGGCCCTTGACTGCCTGCCTGCATCTGGCTACCTAGACAGGTACCTGGTGTCCCCCACCTGGAGGGGGTCTTCACCACCAGGCGCAGGGCTCTGTGCTTTCATGTGCCAAAGGTTCTGGTACCTCTGAAGGTGAGAACTCTGGCTCTGTTTGAGGTAGACACTTAGTCTGGACACCCAAAAGAACTGGAAAGATAGAGTTGACCTTGCCTTTTCAAACCTTTGCTGGTTCTTTTTTTCTTAGAAATTGGCAGTAATGATTACTGTGATGAAAGGGTGATGATGTCAAAGCGATAGATTCTGATCACGTGATGACTGATGGGGACGGTGGTGACGGGGATGATTGATGAGAGGTGGTGATGATGGGGATGATGGGGATGATGGTGATGATGATTGATAGGCCATTGATGGAGATGGTGATGATGGTGATGGTTGGCAGGGGTGATGACTGACGGTGGTAGTGATGAAACTAATGATGGCGATGACCGTTGTAATGATGCTAATGGTGGAGATGATGGTGATACAAAGGGTAAAGCTGGTGAGTGATGGAGAGGATGGTGAGTGGATTGTGATGATGGTGATAGTGATGATGACTGTTATGATCATTATGGAGAGATTATTAGCATAAATGTGATGGCAGTCATGATTTACTGATGTCAGGGAATGCCTGAGGAGATTGACGGGTAAGGAGCCCTATATTAGGGTTCTCTAGAAGAACAGAACTGACTGAATGGATCTCTCTCTCTCTCTCTCTCTCTCTCTCTCTCTCTCTCTTTCTCCCCCACATATATATGCGTGTGTGTGTGTGTGTGTGTGTGTGGAAAGGAGATTTTTTTACAGTGGCTTACAGGCGGTGGCCCAGCTAGTTTAACAATGGCTGTCTATCAGTGGAAGGTCCAAGAGTCCAGTGGTTATAAGTCCACGAGGGGACTCAGCTGGTGTTTAGTATATGCTGGGATCCTGAAGAAGTAGGCTCTAGTGCCAGTCAAGGAATACACTTGCCAGAGAGAGCCAGCAGGCAAAGAGACCAAGCTCCCTTCTTCCAAGTCCTTTATCTAGGCTGCCAGCGGAAGGTGTGGCCCAGATTGTAGGTGGAGCTTCTGACCTCAAAAGATCCAAATTGAAAGTGGGTCTTCCCACTTCAAATGATTTTAATCAAGGGGGGAAATCCCTCATAGGCGTTCCCTGCTGCTTGGTTAATTCCAGACGTAGTCAAGTTTAAAGGCTCAATGAGAGCCTTGGAATTCCTCACCCACCTAAGCAAGGCATGGGTTCTCTGAAGCCTCAGTTTTCTTATCTGTAAAATAGAAGCAATAATCATTTCACGGGCGCTAAAGCCTGTGCAGGTGTCAGTGTTTTATCAGGGTTAGGATACACTGGAGTTTTTACACGCTAACGTTATCTTCTTGTAAGCTAACTCATAGATACAGAATACCATACAAACCCCATGTGGGCCTAATGAACCATCTTACAAATCCCACCTATGCCAAGAACTGGGACTCTGTCAGCAACACTAAAAGCCTCTCACAAAATGACCCCCAGCCACTGCTGAGGGAACCGTCCTGTCTTTCATATTAACTGCTTTCCTTGAATTTTTCTAGAAGGTGTTTTCCTACCCCGAAGTATATGTCTGGACGGGATAGTTTAGTCTGGTTCTATTTGTCTTAGGGTTACTATTGCTGTGATAAAACACCATGTCCAAAGCAAGCCGAGGAGGAAAGGGTTTCTTCACTCCCAGTTCATCATCGGAGGCTGTGAGGGCGGGAACTCAAGCTGAACTTGGAGACAGGGGCTGATGCAGAGACCGTGTGTGTGTGTGTGTGTGTGTGTGTGTGTGTCTGTGTGTGTGTGTGTCTGTGTGTGTCTGTGTGTGTCTGTGTGTGTCTGTGTGTGGTGTTTGCTGGCTTGCTCTCCACGACTTGCTCAGCCTGCTTTCTTACAGAACCCAGGACCGCCAGCCCAGGAGTGTCACCACCCACAATGGGCGGGGCTCTCCCTCATCAATCACTAATTAAGAAAATGCCTTACAACCGGATCTTAGGGAGGCACTTTCTCAATTGAGATTCCCTCTTTTCTAATGGCTAGATTGGAAGACATCCCCAGGGCACTCTGGGTACAGGCACATCAGGACTGGAGACCCTAGAGTACAGGGCTTGATGGCCCAAGGCCTACGTGCCAGAGTTTCAGTCTCCTTGGCATCTCTTCTACAGACACCAGAGTCCCCGCATCTCCCAGCTCACCCTCACTTCCACTCAGACTGTGGGATGTCAGAGAGCTTCAAGCTCAGTGGCTCACTAGGCCACTGTCTTAGTCAGGGTTTCTATTCCTGCACAAACATCATGACCAAGAAGCAAGTTGGGGAGGAAAGAGTTTATTCAGCTTACACTTCCACGTTGCTGTTTATCACCAGAGGAAGTCAGGACTGGAATTCAAGCAGGGCAGGAAGCAGGAGCTGATGCAGAGGCCATGGAGGGATATAACTTACTGGCTTGCTTCCCCTGTCTTGCTCAGCTGGCTTTCTTATAGAACCCAAGACTACCAGCCCAGGGATGGCACCACCCACAATCGCCCCTGCCCCTTGATCACTAATTGAGAAAAGGCCTTACAGCTGGATCTCATGGAGGCATTTTCTCAAGGGAGGCTGCTTTCTCTGTGATAACTCCAGCTTGTGTCAAGTTGACAGAAAACCAGCCAGTACAGCCACCCTGGGAGATGGAGGTGTCCCTGCTTTCAGTGAAGCCTGCCAGGAGCATGGGCTGGGTGTGGGGTTGGCCTGCTCAGCTCAGGAGTAATTTGCTTACACTCATACCGGCATTACACATAAACACCCATTCTGAGGGAGGGAAACCTTACCATGGGGATACTCCAGTCGCCTGTCCTGACATGCCACTCCAGGTCAGCTATAGTTATGTGGCTCAGAGGCCTGCCACTATGCCTGTGGAGCTAGCACTAGTCACTCAGATTAGTTCCCCATTGCAATCCAGGGACCGTTGTATCCTCAGGGTGTCTTCTCACTGCATTTCCTATCCCCAGACTCTGGCAAAGCCACAGGTGTTGTGTAGCAAGGACATGTGATAATTTGGACTATACTTGATTGTATTTTTTATTGATTGATTGTATGTATGGCTATGCCCTGGCTTACATGTGGAGGTCGTGGGACGAGTTGTGCGAGTTGGCTGTCTCTCTCTACCATGTAGGAATTAAACTGAAATTGTCTGGTGTGGCGGCAAATACCATTACTGGCCCCTGACTGTACTTGATTTTACCTCGTGGCTCCATAGCAGGAGGGAAACATGGTTCTAGTTTGGTCTCAAGTCGTTGCTGTTTGAATGTTTCTGTTTGTCTGTGCTGGGTTTTCTTTGGCTAGATTTTAGAACATTTCTTCTTAAGAAAAAGAGAGTTTAAAGATTTACACACAAAGCTTATGTCCTTATAACTTAGTGATAGTAGAGGCTTGTCTAGGGGAACTGAGGCCTCAGTAGCAGGCACAGGCATAGGCACACAGGCACACAGACAGACAGACAGACAGACAGAGAGACACATACATACACACACAGGGAGGGGGGAACACAAGGCCTCTCCTACCACCTCATGGTCTGTTGCTTCGGACAGACCCCTGTGTGTGCTCTTCGTCGCTTGCCTCCTAGCTCTGAGGAGGGGGCTCCTCCTCTCAGTCTTTGCTCAGTTTCCACTAAGGATCCTTTATAGTGTGGTGCCTTGCACCAGTGAGTGCCGTGGCCCAGAGCCTAGGGATGGCCAGATTTCCCTGAGAGCTGCCAGTGCTGGCTAACTTTACAGCCAACTGCTGGGAAGTGGGACACCCGATTCCTTTTTCCCATTGTACGTGGTTCAGACCCAGCCTCACCCCGTTTGCCTGTGCACACAGCTCTGTCCAAACCCGGTTTTGTGTTGTCCCCTGGAGCTTTGTCTCAGGGTGCTGCTGGCTCCAGTTGATCACAGTTTGGTTGCTGTTTCCGTTCTTAGATTCTCCCGTCAGCCCCTGGAGCCTCTGTCCTCACTAATACTGCTCCTCTGTGACTTGTCTCTAACGAGTGACTTAAAAAGTAAGCAGTGATCACTGTGAAAAATCCCAGTATCCAACGCCATCCATAAACCTTGTTAACAATTCCCAGGAACAAAGTCTGAAATTAATGACAGTCGACAGCCCCACCTCATGTGAGACGCCTTCCCGTGTCTTAGTTTGTATACCAACCCTGCGGTCTTTGCTTGGTAAGTAGCCTTGAGATGCTGAGTTGGGGAGCCTTGCAGGACAAGCTGTAGATGAGTTAGAAAGACATGGACTTGGTGAGGTCCAGACTTAGCTGGCAGACCTGCACCTCTTAGTGAAATTGACATTCCCAGCCTTGGCTTCCTCATCTGTGAAATGGGTTTAGCAGCTCCAGTGTTGAGGGCTTGCAGAAGGCAATGGTGACCTGTGCCTACAGTTGGTGCTCAGAGCTCGCTCCATCTTCCTTCCATTGTCCCATTGTCAAACTCATTTGCTCCCTTCTGCCATGAGATGGACCATGGCCAGTCACTGCTGGGGCTCTCTGGGCCAAACCATAGGCTCAGAATGGACAGTGGTGTGATCTAGGTCTCACCTGAGAGAACCAGGTCGAGTCCACACCCTGCTCGCTCTAGAATGGTAATTGAGAGCATGGCATTTGCCAAGATACAGAAGAGCCAGGCGCCATGTGGGAGTCCTGAAGTTCCCCAGGGCAGCATAGCCCTTCCTGGGCAGTGGGGTAGTGTGTGAGGTGAGTCATCTCCACAGCAGGATTGCCATGGTAACGGGTCCATTTACATTAAATTACATTCACGGCCTCCCTTTTATCAATCCCCTTTCCAGAATTCTCAGAATCACTCCTTCCTGTCCTTGAGCAGAGTGCCCTAAGACCTGCTGCCATCAGCTCTGTAGGTCCCTAGAGGAGCGTTGTGTGTGGCCACAGGGATGACAGTGGTCCCTGTTCCCTCCAGAAAGAGCACAATTATGGGCCAGGCCAGCAGAGATTTGTTCTGAGCCAGTTCCACTCTGTACCAGTCAGCAACACCAGGTAGTGAGTCGCTGGTGGCTTGGACTCTCGGTCCCCTCCTCGGTGATATTGGCCTAATCCTTAGGCTGTGTGTTTGCTGCCCCTCGGCTCCAAGGCTTCTGTACTACACTTGCTGTACCAGGCGCTGGATGAAGTGCTAGGCAAACGCAGATCTGGAGACCAGGGCCTGCCAGCTCAGAGCCGAAGCAGAGGCTAATCTGTGTACACCACCTTGGTGGGAGAAGGGGAGTTTCCAAGGAGCTACCAGCCTCACTGGGGCTGCTGGAAAAGTATCTTCAAAGACGCTGAAAGTGACGAGGAGGGTGTTTGTTTAAAGACGGCCAGGGCGGCTCCTCACCTCCCTTCCTTCCCTCTCCTTCCCTCCCTTCCTACTTCCTTTCTTCCTTTTTTCCTCCCTTCCTTCTCTCTCACTCCCTTCCCTCTCTTCCCCCCCCCCTTCCTTCCAGGCTCCAGGTCTCTCACTTTTCTCTTCTCAGGGCAGTCCAGACAGCCCTGTGCTTTCTCAGATTCCTTTTATGCCCTTGGTCCCAGAGACAAACATCTGGCCACCCTACTCTCCATCCCCACCCCCTCCTCCGCCCGTGTCTGCACACGGCAGCTCCGAGAAGCCGACAAAGCTCGGGAGTTATTTATTTCTCGTTCTGCAGAAATGTTTACTTGAAGGCAGGAGGCAAGGTGGAATGGTTTGATTTGATTAGCAAGTCTAAATGTATTAGCCACAAGACAGAAACGATATTACAATTAGTGCTAATTAGCCGTGCTGATGACTCGGAGCTCAGGGCGGGGTGGCAAATGTTGGTTCCTGGTCCCAGGTTAACCCGAGAGGGCACAGTCCCCTTGTGAAGTGTCTTGGTTCCCTGGGGTTGCCGACCCTGGACCAATTATGGCCAAGACTGAGTAAAAGCTAATTACTCACCTTGGAGAGACTCGGGAGCAGCACTTTATACTTGCATGTAAAGTGACTGCATGGTGTCTGGGGGGAGGTGGGTGGGAGCAGTGCCTGTGGAACCCCTAGCTCCCAAGCTACCTGAATTAGCACCACCAGTGACCAGGGGCCTCCTTTGTACCCTCTCATCTCTCTCTTTTTTAAATCTCTGTGTGTGTGTGTTCACACTCCCATGCATGCACAGTGCAAGCTTGCACAAGACTGCAGCGTCACACCCGCGGAGGGCAGAGGACAGCTGTAAGCATTGCTTTTCTTCGTCCACCTGGTCTGAGGTCAGAGGTCTTATCGTTTGTTACTTTGTAACTGACTGACTGGTCTGTGAACGCCTTTCCACCTCCTGTCTTCCATAGAAGGGGGAGGAGTCGCGACAGTCACTGTCCAGCTTTTGTGTGTCCTGAGGATCTGAACTCAGGTCCTCGTGCCTGTGCAGCAAGCCCGTACCCACCGCCTTTCCCCAGCCTTACTCTCATGCCTTTATAGATCTTTATCATCGCACAGTTCTCTCCAAACCCTGTTGCTCCCGTGCACTGAAGGCTGCCTCTCCCGGCGCAGGCCTGGCCTGAGGTTACTTACCTTTGTTAGATGTGTGGTGGTGCTGAATATATATCTGGGTCAACCTAGGCGCCACATGACCACATCTTCACACATTCATTGACCCTTTAACTAGTGTGTCCATGACCCCAAATGATGAAGAAGACTCCTCAAACTTGCCCCCCCCCCAGGATTCCTAGTTCCCCCAACTGAATCAGATTCACAAACATTCCACAGAGAGGAGGCATCAAGTCCCCCTTTCATGGGCTGGAGAGAGGAAGTGGTTGCACACCATGGTGTGTGCCCTAAGTGTCACTCAACGGTGTGTTTGTAAAAGGCAAATGAAATGCAGATTCCACTAGAATTTAAAATGCTAAGAGGGAGTTTAGAAGCTATGATGGTAATCTGGACTGCCAACTTGAGTGGATTGAGAGTCACCTAAGAGGGGACTAAAGCACACCTCTGGGCATGTCTGTGACATTGGGGCTGTGTCCAGAGTAGATTGACAGGCAGGGCAACAAGTGACGAAGAGCCTTCCATGTGGGTGGTGCTATACAATAAATAGGCCTGTGTGGGCCAGTGTGAGCCGGTGTGGGCCGGTGTGGGCCGGTGAGGGCCAGTGTCTTAGTCAGGGTTTCTATTCCTGCACAAACATCATGACCAAGAAGCAAGTTGGGGAGGAAAGGGTTTATTGAGCTTACACTTCTATGCTGCTGTTCATCACCAAAGGAAGTCAGGACTGGAACTCAAGCAGGGCAGGAAGCAGGAGCTGATGCAGAGGCCATGGAGGGATGTAACTTACTGGCCTGCTTGCTTCTCCTGGCTTGCTCAGCCTGCTTTCTTATAGAACCCAAGACTACCAGCCCAGGGATGGCACCACCCACAATGGGCCCTCCCCTCTTGATCACTAATTGAGAAAATGCCTTACTGCTGGATCTCATGGAGGCATTTTCTCAACTGAAACTCCTTTCTCTGTGATAACTCCAGCTTGTGTCAAGTTGACACACAAAACTAGCCAGTACAGCTGGTGTGGGCCAATGTGGGCTGGTGTGGGCTGGTGTGAGCCAGTGTGGGCCGGTGTGGGCCGGTGTGAGCACATTCCACTCTTCCTGAGTGAGTTGTCTATTGTGGCTGCCATTGCCTGTGACGTCAGATTCCAGCTTCTTGGGCTTTTCATCAGACTCACAGGAGTGACCTCAGGGAGCATCCAGGCCTTTCAGACCAAGGCTGCATCATTGACATCTTGTTCTGAGACTCCCCACCTCCTTTAATTTGGGTATTGCTACTTTTCAAATGTTACACATTTTATCATTCTGATCTTCAGTATAAAATAGAATTTGTGTACATCTATAAAGCACGCCTTCAGGTGTGGGCGTCTGTGTCCAAGATGAGGACCAGGTGTGTAGCCTCTAAACTCTGGCATCTCCAGTTTCCTGGAGAAGGCTGTACGAGTTTCAGAGACAAGGTGGAAGACCAGGGTGTGAAGCCAGCTGTGTCAATCGAAATGTAAGCTGTAATTTGCCTTTTCCCCCTGGAGTGGCATAAACACTGTAAGTTTTGTTTTTAATCAAGCTAAAAATCTAGAAGCAAAGGAAAACGGATGCGCGCCCTCTCCTGGGTAAACTGAGAACAGAGCCTGGCAGCCGTAGGTGAAAGTGTCCCAAGTTGGGCTCCCGCTTGCTGAGCACCATGGACAACTCTAGAGCCGGCTTGATCCTTGCGCGTTCAGCACCACGGACAGCACCAGACGTGTTACCGCGGGCGGTGTGTGGACTCTGGTTCAGGACCACGGATAGCTGCCTCGTTTCCTCTGGGAGACTGCCACAGTGCCCAGCTTGTGCTCAGAGTAGACAGTCATAAACATCTTTTGCTGTTGGGGACAGAGATCTGGGGTTGGGGAGATGAATAGTGGAGCGTCGAATGGGTACAAGCAGGACAGGAAGGCACCTAGTTAGTCCTGAGTCCAAGAATCCTGAGACTCATGGCAGATGCCAATGAATGACCATTGTCACACACTTCCAGGCTGGCTGTAACCAGACAGGAGCAGGCAGTGCTGCAAGTCATGGGTCAGTTCCTGCTTCAGAGGTGACAGCCAGGTCCAGGCAGGTGCTGGTGTCCTTTGGAATGGACTCCCCAAGGGGTTGGGCTACTGAAGAGAGCTGAAGTGTCATCCTAGACTCTGGCCTCCATCCTGAAAAAAGATGGGCTTGGTGAACAAAGTGTGCTTCTGGAAGATTCTCTGCACTCTTAAAGGCCCTGGGCTGAGGATGTGGGAAGCTGGTGGGGGTATGTGTGAATAGATTAGAAGGAGATGGGGAATCAGCCTTCAGGAGGCAGGCTGTGGCTTCGTGCCGGGAAAGGGAGAGATGGACAGGGTTTTCTTGGCTTTAAAGCCGACAACATTCATTAGTTAATTCATGTTTCATTTTGATTTACTTGTTCAATGATTGGGTGCTGAGCAATGTTACATGATCGAAACTTTCAATAACAGGGTATGCTCTGCTGTTTGCTGATATGCCTACATCACCACCTGCCACCCAGGGCTTATTAAATCTAAATAACGTTCACACTCGGCAGCTCTGATTAGAACAGCAGACCTAGCACGGGAAGGACATGGATGCCTGCTGTCTGTGTGACTATCTCCTCTCTCTGCTTCTCGCTTGATGTGCATGCAGTACAGCATGGAGCCCCACCCTCTCGCACTGGTTCCAGGCTTTGGCACCTGGGCTTGTCTAGCACTGAAACAGGACATAGTGTGTGAGGGTAAACCTTGCACAGTGGGGCACCAGCACATGGGCGTGTCGGTAGCTTGTGTGAAGATACGTCACGCCACACCAAAACCTGGGGTTGCAGATCATTTGTCCTTAGCTCTGTCCATGATTACAACATCTCACAGAACTCTCTGGGCAAAGGACGACAGGCTTGCATTGCGGTCTGTCTCCCTGGCTCACAGCTCTTGGTGATTCTGAGGGAATGGGGGAGGGGTCAGTCTGAGCCAAATGTCTTAAGAAACAGTCTCCCTCTAAGCTCCCAGTGTGGATGCCATCAGTGTTAAAACACACACACCTTGTATTGGCTCTGCTTATTCTGCTTAGGTCATTCCTGTTGATGGTTTAAGAACTGGTTTGATGCCACCTCATCCAGACTTCACAATGATGAGCTAAGTCTTCCTTGGCTGGTTACCCGACTTCTGAGGGCAGGAGACTCAACTGCCATGGTGCCTCGTTAAAGCTAGGAGCTCAGAAGGGCCCCATGTGTGTTGATGTATGCAGTAGGTGCTCCATAAGTGTTAGCATATTTCAGAATGGTTGTTCCCCTTCCTCCTGAGGGGATTTTGCTTGATCTTCACTTAACTTTTTTTTACATTTATTTTTGCATTTATCTATCTATCTATCTATCTATCTATCTATCTATCTATCTATCTATCTGGGGGGTATGCACGATGTGGTGATCAGAGGGCAACTTGAGGGAATTGGTTCTCTCTTTCTGTGGATTTCTTCTCCTCTACTATGTAAAATCTGAGGGTCCTAGGGCTTTCCCACTGAGCCATCCTGTTAGCCCTGGTCTTCACTTCGAGGCTCTAAGTGGTATTCCCGGAGGTAAGCTCATGAGTGTGTCCCCAACTCAGGCTTTGTTCCTGGGGGTCTTTATCTCAAACTGGTATGAATGCAGCTTCTAACACTTCCTTGACAGGCCTTAAGTATTACTTCAGTTCTTGGCTTGAGCGTGTCTGCAGCAAGCTGAGATTTTGACCAGTAGTCTCTCCAGTCTGGAGATTTGCTCTGTGCCCCCTGTTCTCTGGATCTAGGAAAAGCCTCTGAGTTTCAGATCTCCCAACTTTCTTCTGTTTGGAGGGTTTTGGCTTACAGAGTCCCCTTTGCCTATTTAGAAACCTTGAAGCAGACAGGTTGGAGACCAGCAGGCCCTGGTCCTCCACAAATACAGCCTCCAGGGACTACTGTATTAAAGTCAGGTTCCCAGACTCCTGCAGACTGTTATTGCTATGGTGGGAGCCAGTCAGGTTGGCACCAACCTTGGCAACAAGCTCAGAGTCCTCGATGGAATGGGAGCTTGTTGACACTCATCTGGTGCTGAGCTAGCTGAGGACAACAAGCCTGGTGAGGTGGGAATGTCCTGCCTGCCTCCTCCCTCTTCCCTCCTCCCTCTTCCCTCCTCCCTCTTCCCTCCTCCCCGCTGCTTCTTTCTTCTTCCTCACATCCCCCACCTTGGTGTAGCTGGACTTTGACTACTTTGTGGGTTCTCTTTTCTTCCACTCTTCCGACCCCCTAACAGTAGATAGAAAAAAAAGGATGGGGGGATAATCTTTTTTTTTTTTTTTTACACTCTTGGCTTACTCCTTTATTTATTTATTTATTTTTAATTAATTAATTAATTTTTTTTATACTTTATTTACGTTTCCAATGTTTCCCCTTTTCTAGGTCTCCTCTTTGGAAACCCCCTATCCCCTCCTCCTCCCCGCCTCTATGAGGGAATTCCACCTCTCACCCACTTGCCCACCCATTCCCGTATTCCCACCTTGACATTCCCCTTTACTGGGGCCTCTAACACCCTCAGGCCCAAGGGCCTCTCCTCTAAGGGGGGTAATCTTATCACTAGACTACTTTCTGTTGATTAGGGGCGTTGAGTTCCTTGGGACAAGTTTGATTTTCACAGTCAAGATATCTAATTTTTTTCCCTTTGTGCATGACTACTTAACAAACCACAACTAACCAACAACCAACAACCTACCTTGTCTCTTGGGGCCCTAGCATTTATACACCCTCTGAAAAGTCCCCAGAATTCCAAACATCGCACAATCAGAAATTATCTGCTGCTGGCAAAATCACACCTCCACTAGAGCACGAGGCAAATCATAGTCAACTGCTGTGGACAATCAGAAGCAGCCCCATATCCCACTCCTGGGATTAAAATGAAAACATATTGTTTAAAGAAACCAAAACGCCAAAATTGTCACTATGCCTTGGTCTACCAGGTACCAGGCCTATGGTTTGGTTGGGCCCAATTGGTAGGTTACTCTGCCAGGATGGAGTGTGAAGGAGGTTGACTGATAGGGGTGGGGGTATTAAGGTTCTGTTTTGCTTTCCAGCTACTTTGAGGAATAGAGACATATTGAGAGAACTCATAGAAGTGGCTTGGTCAGAGGAAGAGAGAAAAATCCTGCCTACAGTTTTCCTCCCATCACTGGGGGAGGGCGGTGTCTTGCAGTTGAATACAGGTTTTCCTTAATGTACCTTGTGTGCATAGCTTTCTGTTGCACTTAGGAAAGGGAGGTTTTTGTCATGTGGCTTTTCAAGACTCTCCCTTTACCGGAAGGAAATGTTTACAGTGAAACTCATTATCTACTTCCCAAAGTCAAGCTGACACGTTCTTAATCCCCCTCTAGATCTTCCTTAGGACATTAAAGCAGTGGGCCTGGGGAAGACTAGCTAGATCCTGGTGTCTGTAAGAAGTGAGGAAGAACAGAGGAATTTGAATTTCAAAGTCAAGCTTTTATCTCTCATTAGTTTTTTCTGGCTTCAAGGGCTCTCCCAAGACCTGCTCTCCTCCAGAAGGGGAGCACCTGAGTGAGTGAGAGTCCAATCAGCACTGCCTCTGCCTGTGATGTGCAGAGTGAGGGAAGTCCATGCCACCGGGGACCAAGCGTCTGGCCCAGGAAAGTCAAAGATCACGCACTGGTTGTGATGCAGTACTTATTATTAGACACTCCTCTGATCAGGGGGATGGCCTGCTGCCTCTGAGGGAATGGAGTAGCCGGTACAGGCTCCCTGTGTGGCAGGCAAACATGGCAGCAGGCAGGCATGGCACTAGAGCAGTCGTTGAGAGCTTATATCTTTATCCCCAAGCATGAGGCAAAATAGAGTTAGCTGGGAATGGCTCCTGCTTTTTGAAGCCTCAGAGCCCACCCCCTACTGACACACCTCCAACAAGGCCACCTCCTAATCCTTCCTAAACAGTTCAATGAACTAAGGACTAAGTATTCAAACATATGAGCATACAGGGGCCATTCTCATTCAAACCACCACAGTGTAGAAGCTGAGCTCCTCCCTGACAGCCAGTGAGTGCTGGTCCAGGAGGTGAGGGCTGTAGAAAGCAGAGGAACCGTTCCAAAATCTGATTCTCTAAGGTATCAGGCAGTGAGCAGCACTCAGGAAATGAGAGCCAAGAGCCAGGGAGAGGAAGGTGTGTGATGGAGAATCAAGCAACCAGCAGCAACAGGAGGATCTGAGGTCTCTTAGGTAGGCTCAGTGGATGGTTTATAATGGAAGCTGGGAAAATGGGACGGACATGTCCATCGGGAGCCCAGAAGAGAGTGCTGGGCACAGCCTGAAGAGGAGTGACTGTCTCTAGCAAAGAACACAGCAAAATGTGACTGTTGGTGTTGCAGAATGCAGGACCCTCAGCACCTGGGGAGAGTGAATGCATGTTTAGTTATGAGAGATGGCGGGGTATGCACCCCCCCCCCCCCGGCAGCATCCAAGGCAGAAGCTGTATACCAGAGAGTGGGGTGGTGGTGGTACAACTTCCATCCTCGGTTCTACATATGATCTTGCAAAGCTCCTTTAGAGACTTCCCTTTGCCTTTCCCGGTGAGCCCCAGTTCAGATGCTCCCCTAAAATAAGGAGTTATACTCAGAAAACAAAACGGGAGTCTGAGTGCAGGAAAAGAGTTCCATGGGCTTGGGGGAGACCATGAAGGTGGTGAGGCCTCTGGTGGGGTCCTGGAAGGGCCCCTGCATGTTTGCACAAGAGAGGTCCCTGTATTAGGGAAGTTGTGGAGACTGAGCAAAACAACCAAGCCCGTGAAAACTCAGGCGTGGAAAAGCAGCTGTTAGAGCGGGAGGCTGACTCCTGAGGCTGTGCATGCATTATTCAAGCTCAAGTCTAGAGACCCTTTGAAAGTGCTCTTTAGATTCTGGAGCAGACGTGATGCACCGGGCCTTCCGCACAAGTGCACCTTTCCCTCAATGGCTGATGTGAGCTGACCCCAAGCTTCCTAAGGGTTTCGAGAAATGAATGCAAGCAAAGATGTTCCCAAGGAGCTTATGTGTGACTTCTGGGCTCCCGGGTTGCCCTGGGCTCAGGAACTGGTCCTACCACAGAGGCCAGGACTGCAGTAGAGCTGGCAGGAGGCACTATGTCCTCCAGAGGTGTCCAGAGGTGTCCAGAGGTGCTGAGGTGGAACCGTGCAGGGCACTATACACTTGGTACTAGAGGCGAGCGGGTATCTGGCTGTGGAACTGTCTGTCATGTGGGTGGTGGCCACCAGCTACAGCTCCCAAGGCCAGAAAGCAAGCTGAGACAAAGATTGTCATGGACAGTGGTAATGACAGCCACCCCCTCTCTCTTCCCTGAGTGTGGGTGAGTGACTTACTCGTGAGCAGTCCCCACTTTTCTATGGCATTTGGGAATAATTAGAGAACTCCACCCTAGTTCATGTAATCCCAGTCAGAGATCAGGACGAGGAAGTAAACACTGGACAGCACCTTCTTTCTTTGGTTCTTTCTAAAAACATTCTTTCCTGTTTCCAAAGTGGGCCTTAAAAATGAAAGCCTGCCTTGGGTGCTCCTGAGTGGCAGTTGGTTCCCAGGGATTACCTATGACTTTAGTCAGGCTCAAGCTGGTGTTGGACCTGAGGGTGCATGGGTACAATGGGCCGGGCCTGCCAAGATGTGCACCTTCCACAAGCATGACATAGCCAGCTCCTGAAGGCAGGCAGCCACTTCACAGCCATTTGACTGACCAGTAAACCCCAATATTTCTGCCACTAAGCTAAGTAGATTGCCACCCGCAATGAGTAAATTAAATATTGATGAATTCATTGACTATGAGATTTAATTTGCAGTCTCTTTCTAGGACTACAATGGGGTTGAGGTGGCTTAGTGTTGAATTCTGGCTGTCACTCTGTTAAGAGTTGAGTAGCAAAGAAAAGACACTTGCCAGCGTAAGGTCAGGGTGCCTAGGGACTGGATCTTAGGTGTTAACAAACTAGAGTGACCTAGGAAGAAGGAACCTCATCTATCAGATTGCCTGTGGACACATCTGGGGAATTCTCTTGATTGCCTATTGACACAGAAAGGCCCAGCCAACTTTCGGTGATGTCATCCCTGGTAGGTGGCCCTTGGTGGTGTAAGAAATAGCTGAACGTGAGAGCCTGGAATAGCATTCCTTCATGGTCTCTGCTTCAGTTCAGGCTCCCAGGTCTCTCCCTTGGCTTCCCTTGATGGTGACCTATATATAATCTGTAAACTAAAACCAGTCTCCACCCCACCAAGTTGGTTCTGGTTGTGATGTTTATCGCAGCAACAGGAAGCAAACAAGAACACTTGGCTTTCCTTACAGAACCAGCTTCATCAAATCCAGGCCCTTGGAACCTCGCTCACCTGCCTATCCCCAGAGCATCTCTATGCCCCTTGCTCTCTCTGCTCTGTCACGAGCCAGGGTATTTCCTGTCGATTGACATGGACCGGTGGCAGGACATAGGTGGTGAAGGCAAGTTCCCCCCACCCCATTAATTAATTTATTCATTTTACATTCCAATAGCCAGCCCCCTCCCCTGCCAGTCCCCCCTCCCACAGTGCCTCCACCATTCCCCCCTCCCCTTCTCCCCTGAGAAGAGGAGGGGGCCCTGGATATCGCCCCACCCTGGCACATCAAGTCACTGCAGGACTAGGCACATCCTCTCCCTCTGAGGCCAGACAAGGCAGCTCAGTTAGGGAAACAGGATCCACAGTCAGGAAACAGATTCAGGTTCAGGCCTCACTCCAGTTGTTGGGGAACCTGCATGAAGACCAGGCTGCATATTGCTACATAGGTGCCGCAGGCCTAGGCCTAGCCCAGGCTAGCTCTTTGGTTGGCAGTTCAGTCTCTGGGAGCTCCCAAAGGTCCAGGTTAGTTGACTCTGTTGGTCTTCCTGTGGAGTCCCTGTCTTCTTCAGGTCCCTCAGTCCTTCCCCCAACCCTTCCACAGGTCTCCCCGAGCTCCATCTACTTATTTGCCTGTGGGTCTCCGCGCCTGTTTCCATTGGCTGCTGGGTGAAGCCTCTCAGAGGACGGTTATGCTAGGCTCTGTCTGCAAACATATCAGAGTATTACTAATAGTGTCGGGGGTTGGTTCTTGCCCAGGGGGCGGGTATCACTTCGGGCCGCCATTGGCTGGCCATCCCATCTGTCTCTGCTCCATTTTTGTCACCGCACATCCTGTAGGCAGGACACATTTTGGGTCGAAGGTTCTGTGGGTGAGTTGCGATCCTTATCTCTCCACTGGGAGTCCTGCCTGGCTCCAGGAGGTAGTGTCTTTGGGCTTCTCCACTGTTAGGGCTCCCCACTGTTGGGAGTCTCAAGTAGAGTCACCCCATAGACTACATGGGGTCTCCCCATCCCAGGTCTCTGGCAAGTCCTAGAGAAGCCTCCCACCTGCCCATCTCTGATTTTCATTCTCTCCCTGCTCTTCCTATACCTGATCCCCCCGCCCCTTTCTCTTCCCATCCCCTCTCCCACCCAATTCCCCCCTGCCTCCATCTCCACTATCTACTTTAGTTCCCCTTCTGAGAACAATTCAGCTATTCTCCCCGGGGCCCTCCCTGTTATTTGGCTTCTTTGAGTCTGTGGGCTGTATCATGGTCTCCTGTACTTTATGGCTAATATCCATAACTTATAATTGAGTACAAACCATGCATGTCCTTTTGGGTCTGGGGTACCTTATTCAGGATGATATTTTCTAGTTCCATCCATTTGCCTGCAAAATTCATGATGTCCCTGTTTTTAATGGCTGTGTAGTCTTCCATTGTGTAGATATCCCACATTATCTTTATCCATTCTTCAGTTGAGGGACATCTGGGTTGTTTCCAGTTTCTGGCTATTATGAATAAAGCCGCTATGAACATAGTTGAGCAAGTGTCCTTGTGGGATGGTGGAGCATGTTTTGAGTATATGCTCAGGGGTGTTATAGCTGGGTCTTGAGGTAGAACTAGTCCCAGTTTTCTGAGAAACTGCCAAATTGATTTCCAGAGTGGTTGTACAAGTTTGCACTCCCACCAGCAGTGGAGGAGTGTTTGTTAAAGGCATGTTTATTAAGTAAGCACACGAGGCTGGGCATGGTGGTACACACCTGTAATCCCAGCACTTGGGAGACTGGGTGTGTTAGTTTTCTTGTTGCTGTGGCAACAAGAGGTAGGAAGGGCTTGTATTGGCTTACAGTCTGGGGGATACAGTCCATAGTCACTGTTACAGTGTCTCTAGCTGCTTCCACAGTGGCCCTAACCAACAAGTGCAAACTGCCTATTTTGTTAGTCAGCTTACTTTTGGTTTTTGTTTTTGTTTTTTTGATGGGGAGTGGGAATTATTTTGTGTTTTGTTTCTTTTTTTTCAAACAGGACTTCTCTGTGTAGCCCTGGTCATCCTGAAACCCCATCTGTAGACCAGGTTGGTCTCAAACTTGGAGATGTGCTTGCCTCTGCCTCCTGAGTGCTGGGATTAAAGGTGTGTGCCACCACCACTCTGAAATCTGCTTGCTTTTAATAACTCTCTGGCTTTGGCAACACAAGAACATAAGAAAAGTAGAGGCAAAGTTAAATTTTCTAAGAGCTACGGTGTTGCACTTAGGAGATGCGATGCAAACTATACATCCGTTATCTCCTTCAGTGTCTCCCTGGCTTTAGCTATGTCTGCGTTACTCCATTAAGCTAAAACGAAACAAGATTAAAAATAACAAATAGGAAGTATGACATTATGAGAATGTTAGTTTAGATTTCATAATCCTTAAGTAGTTTGTCATTGTCTTAGGTGCCTTCCCTTTCCCATCTGAACTGGTCAGAGCCGGACTGTACATGTTCTAGGGACTCAGCCCTTCGGCATCCTTTAACGTCCGTTTAATTTTACACTCAGACTGCTTGTGTTAAGTGACCCTTTTTACTTCGTTAGGAGGCTTCTCTTGGTTTAGGGAACATCAGAGTCTCTTGGACACTCAGCCGTGAGTAAATCATTTGGCCTTAAAAAATAAAAGAGAGGAAAAGCTGTTGGGAGCCAGGCTGGTCCAAGGCTTCCCCTAAGGCCCTGGTGATGTGCAGAGAAGGAATTAATTCTTAGTCTAAAACCAAGAACTTGCTTGGCAAGGCCTGTACTGGCCTGGGGCCAGGGTCTTGGGGAAGTTGCAACTTTGGATTCTGGAAACTCAACTCTTGCCCCCAGAAGGGCTGTGGTCATCAGTCCCAAGGCTGCTGTGAGCTCAGTCAGTGACACATTTGAGATACCTTGTGTTTCCCTTGTGCAGCATTGCTTGACTGGCTTCCTGCTGACTT
This sequence comes from Uromys caudimaculatus, assembly GCA_028551405.1. NCBI lineage: Eukaryota > Metazoa > Chordata > Mammalia > Rodentia > Muridae > Uromys > Uromys caudimaculatus. The sequence goes on from CM052718.1 coordinate 17,805,466, forward strand.
GGTCCATTTGTATGACAGCTTTCTGCCGAGTCTGTCATGTTTTCCTTCTGCAGAGTGGATGTCAGATGCTGCAATTTTTAATAACCTTGCTCGGCCTAGGGCACAGCTTGTGTAAGAAGACCTGACCCCAGCCTCACTATCTTTATTCTGTGATGCTCTGGCTCTCCTCTCAGGAACCTGCCACCGAAGAACAACTTGCTGGTCCGGGTCAGTGCCTGCTAAGTGTCTGGAGAAGAAAGGACCTGTTGGTGCTGACCTAGATGTCCATGGCTTTTCCCTCTGCCGTGTATGAAAGGGAACGTGTGTGGTTCAAGGCTCTCTGCTCCTGCCTTGACTGGATCCCAAGAGGGGAACCCTCAGCCTCAGAAGAGCCCTAGGCATTCAAAGCACTGTAAGGCCATAAGAGGTCTGGAACAAAGTCCTGCTTAGTGTAGCCTCATACCCCCCAACCCTACCCCAGCCAGTGTGGACATCACTTCCCCGTCCCCAAGGCAGCCTGTGCACCCTCCCACCTCTTCCCCTACAACTATCTGTGTTTATGCCATGGCCTAGCCAGCCCTGCTTACTGTGCGGCTCTTCCAACTTGCCTCAGCTCAGAGGCTAGGTGCCATCACACTGTAGGGATGGATGTGTGCTGTTTGACTCTGTACCACTTACTCAGTGTCTGCTCTACAGCTGTGGTACGCCAGGCTGGGAGCCAGAGTTGGTTTCGGAAGTCCCTTTTCTTCCCTGTCCTGGGCTGGGTTCTCCTTCTCTACGATTTCCTGTGCAAGCACCATCCTTCAGGCTGCACTGGTCATCAATGAGGCTGGGTTGTGCACAGAGGCATAACCTCTGTGAACTCCAGCACTTGCCCTGTGCTACCAAGGAATCCTTAGCCTGTTCCTGCTCCACGTCTTCATCTTGGGTCCTCTCCCAGGCCCCAGTAGACATAGTCAGGTCTGTCTAGTCCATTCCAATACATCAGAGCTTCCTATAGGAGACAATATTGGGGTTGCCCCACAGAACAGAGCTCACCCCATGGGTGCTCCCCCAGCTGCCCCCAGGGCTCTGCCTTTCTAAAAGGGAGTCATAACTAGCGCTTGACTTTTTTTTTTTTTAATGTGTAATTTCTTCTTTGATATATAATTTACATACATTGAAATTCACAGATCTTAATTGTACTGTCTGATGAGTTTTGACAGTCGCAGGCATGCAGGTAACTCATACCCCCATGGAGATGAGATAGGGAATATTCCCATTACCTCAGAAAACCCCTGTGTACTGTCTCATCAGCCCCTGAGAGGAGCAAAGAGAACGGAGACAACGGACTGTAATGATACGTAACCAGCATGCCCCACATACTATCATTTCCAACATATAATTAATGTTTTAAAATAGTAATGAGATTTTTGCTTTTCCCTTATCGCCTTCGAAACAGCATGTGTCTTATGCCTGGTGCACAGACCGAGTGCTAGCAGGTGCCAGGTGCTGGGAGGTGAGGACATTCAGGTGGGGTGTCACATGGAGAGGACTCAAGAACAAAGGGTCAGGAGGCCCTCAGAGCCTTATAAGAGTCACAGATTTGGAATGGCATTGTTTCCAGTCGGACCTGAGCGGAGAAGTGTCTTATAGATGGGACCGGCTGCTGCAGTTTCCCAGTGCCACCTCCTCCAGGACCTGCAGGCAGCCAACTGGGAGGCTTCCCCAGGGACAGCATAAGAGGTCTGCAGCCTCACCCCATAGTGCTCAGAGAGAACATTACCATTATTTCACTAGAGAAGGTGGTCACGGGATATGTGTGTCTCCCGCTGCAGGTCCTCAGCCTGGCTGTCTTTTCTCTTCAGTCCAGACAACTCAGAATCTGAAGTTCATTTTCAACACATTTCCAATCAGGAGTGCCAACCTTCTCACAAAGCTGCATAGAGAAAATGGGGTGCTGTGTCCCCTGAGGGCAGCTGTGCCGACTGGCCATATAACATCTCGGCACACATATGGCTGCTCAGTCCAGCTTGCATGAGGCCTGAGCTTCCTGCCCCAAAAGGATAAAGCCAGGCAGGGCCACCTTGTCCTCAGCTGACACCTGCCTCATCCCATCTCACAAACTCCCCTTCTAAAAATGAGCACAACCCCCCTTTATAGATGGGAAAACAGAGGCTTTGGAGGTTAAATGGCTTCATCAAAGGTTGCCTGAGCCATGACATCCTACAGTTTCACTCAGGTGACAGCTCAGGTGTTTATGTCCCACTAGTGCCGGGAGTGTATCAGACGTGGTGAGAAGACATCCTGAGGACACAGTGGTACCTGGGTTGCAATAAGGAAGGCCTAGGCATGGGAAGTCTGGGTGACTAGTGCCAGCTCCCATGGCCATAGCGACAGGCCTCTGAGCCACATGCCTATGGCTACTGACCGGCCTGGAGTGGCATATCAGGACAGGCGACTGGAGTATCCCCATGGTAAGATTTCCTCAGAACAGCTGTTTATGTGTAGTGCAGGTATGAGTGTAAACAAATTACCTCCTGAGCTGAGCAGGCCAACCCCACACCCAGTCCGTGCTCCTAGCAGCCCTCACTGAAGGCAGGGACTACCCTCATCTCCCAGGGTGGCCTAGTGAGCCACTGAGCTTGAAGCTGTCTGACATCCCACAGTCTGAGTGGAAGTGAGGGTGAGCCGGGAGATGTGGGGACTCTGGTGTCTGTAGAAGAGATGCCAAGGAGACTGAAACTCTGGCATGTGGACCTTGGGCCATCAAGGTCTGCCATCTTGATGTGCCTGTACCAAGCCCCCTGGGGATGCCCTCCAATCTAGCCACTCTTAAAAAGGCAGTACTCTGGCAGAGGGCTCTTTCTGACCCCAACACCCAGCACCTCTGGGCCCTGCCTCTGCCAGGAGCTTTCTCTCTCTTTGTGGTCAGACTTTAATCTCTTGATCATACAAACAATCCCTACCTCCTTCCCTCCCCCAGTCTCATCTCTTTCTCCCTTCTTCTGTTTCACCCCCCCCCCCACGTTTGTTTGTTTGCTTGTTGTTTTTGAGTCAGGGTCTCACTAACAAGCCTAGGCTGGTCTCGAATTCTCCTTGAATTCCTCTGTACTCACACCTCAGCCTTCCCAATGGCTGGGCTTGGAGACATGTTCCATCCTGCTGGGCCTGGAGTCCCTCTGTCATCCGTGGAAGTCCTTAGGAGCACTCCTGGATAGCTTAACTGCTTGTTACTGTGACTTGTCCTTCCAGGGTATGGAGCAGGTCCTTGTCCCTGCACCGGGCTCGCTGGGTACCTGCTGGAGGACCTGTACCCATGATTCTCTAGCCTCATGAGCACATTGGCTGCCCAGCATTCCACACCAAAGGGGCAAGTGGCCTGTGGCCAGGGAGGGACCATCACTTAGAGGGGAACAAGTCACAGATGGGACTTAGGACCATCCCTTCCATAAGTCACCTGCCACTCAGGGCCACTGGAACCCTCAGAAGGCAGTGTGGGACTTCTGGTCACCCTGTGCCACCTTCCTGCTACCTTTATCGTGAATCCCTCCATATTCCTGACTGAAAACAAACTAGGCACCTGCCAGCCCATGGTATGTCCTGCTGGCACAGAGAGGGGCCTCGGCTTCAGTTAATGTGCTCTGAAACCCCCCTGTGATGGGCAGTGAAAGGTCCCCTGGAGCTGCCTGAGGCTCTGTAGCTCTGAGCACAGTGGAAATGAGGCGAGTCCCGTAAGGACATTCCGAACAGAAACCAGGGGTTAGCTTAGAGCAGCAGTTCTCAACCTGTGGGGTTGAGCAACCCTTTCACAGGGGTCACCGAAGACCATCAGAAAACACAGATATCTACATTATTATTCATAACAGTACCAAAATTACAGCTATGAAGTAATAACAAAAATAATTTTATGGTTGGGGGTCACCACAACACAAGGAGCTGTATTAAAGGGTCACAGCATTAGGAAGGTTGAGAAGCACTGGCCTAGAGCATCCCAGCCTTCTGGAATATTAAGGCGTAGCCTCAGTCAGAGCAGCATTGAGCTTCGAGCACCAGGGCTGGGATGTTATAAGGTGAACCTCACCCCCTCTCCAAAGAAAGGGCCAGCGTTTTAAAAATGATTTACAAGTCACATACAGTGAGAGGCACAGGGCTGGACATGCGACCTAGTAAATGTAGGTGAGTGTCTCTATCCATGTAGTTCTCACCAACCGAGGACCAGTGACCCTGGAGGTACCTACCACAAGCTGCTTAAAGGTAGGCCCTGTATCTCCTTACTCCGGGGTCCTCTCCATACAGGTTCACGTAACAGACCTTCCCATGGTACTAGCAGGAGTATCTAATAGGTTGGAGATGACATGGTCACTGAGGGGCGAATCAGCGGTTGCAGGTGGACATTGGATCTTCTGAGTGGCTGTTTATTATGTGTGGGGCCTAGCGTACATCCTCATTCTGGGGTGTGTGGTAAGGACACAGACTTGGCTATGCCCAGGGCCTGTTGCAAAACCCCGAGGCCCTAGCATGGATGCTGGGCCCTGAGGCCCAAGCAATGCTTGCTCCAGGAACAGGAAGGAGTGGCCCCCACCGTCTAGGTCATTTCCTTTAGGCTCCAGAGCTGTCATTCATCACCACTCATCAATGTCACCTGTTGCTGTGCGTTCTGGGAACAGGGAGGAGGAACTAAACTCCAAGGTCCTTCCATAGAGGTTCCAGGCTCCGCCCATTCCTCTGGGTCATTCCTGCCCAAGCCCCCAAGCTTTTGTGAGTCTGGACACACACTTGTCTTAGATTCTCTTAGATATGTCCCCCTCAGCCTGGGCATTGCCATGACGAAGGGTGAGGTAGATTCCACAGCAGGTAGACAAGATGGACAGGAGAGTCCCGCTGGCCTCCTAGGCCCCAGAGTCCAATTCTCTTCCCAAGATGTTTTCCATTTCTGAGGGGAGCTGAGGGGGGATGAAGCCCTTTCAGCTACAGTTGTCTTAGCTGCTTTCTGTGGCAGGGCTGTGTCGCTTCAGGGGTTTCCATTTACATGCAGAAGCTTGTCCCCCACTCCTGTGTTTGCCAGAATGCTCTGGCCATGGTTTTTCCCTCCCCCACCGATCACAGCCCCTGATCTTTAGACTGCGGTGCCATTTAGAGTGTGCATTTGTACTAAATAGCATAAAATTACATCCTTTCAAGTTAATTAAGCTATTCCACTACCCCTGCGCTGCAGAAAGGGTATTTCCCATGTCAGCCGAGTGTAGCCTCTAGTGTTTCTCATGCTGATTGACAACTGCCCTCTGAAAGGGCCCCTTCAATTGTTTGAGTGGCCTGGGGTACCTTACCCTAGCTGACCAAGTCTCAGTCAGGGTCACTAGCTCCACAGGCCACCTGCACTGGCAGCTGAGCCACGGAGGCCAGGTGTCACTGTCCTGGTCACCTTGCTTCTCATAGCTATAGCAAATAACCCCCTTCCCAAGATGTGAAGGGCCCAGTTTTCTGAGAGCTCTTGCTTCAGAGGTGTAGTTCAGCAGTCTGGCAGTTCTCTGAGAGGCCAAGAGGCAGCTAGTGCTTGGCACCTGCCCTGCGCTGGGGTTATCCTTAGCGTCCTGGGAAAGAGCAGGCTGCAGGGCAAGGAAGGGCCTCATGGGAAAACCGGCCCCAGCAGGAGAGAGTACAAAGGTCCAGATGGATCCATAGACCGTGGTGTGCCATCGCTACACACTGCCCTCCCCTGCCTGCCTTGCTATGGCCTTCCAGCAAACCAGGGAGGCAGAGAGCTGGCATCTAAGGTTTTAAAAGCGATGAAAACCTAACCCTCAAGCAGCCCTGGCTCAAACGCAGTGTTATGCACACAAGGTCTCTGATCCAATAGTGATTTACCTATCCCAGCTATATTAGCTAAGACCTGCTCTGTCACTTCCAGAGTGACCAAGCTCCTGAGTATGACATTCAAGGCTCCAATAGTCAGAACCTCTGCATGTGCCACCTTTCTCTGCCAACTCTTCCACTGGTTCCCACGTGCCCCTGCTGCTGGCTTCTCTGTCCTCCCTTCTGTTCCTGTGAACTTCATCTACTGGCCACGTGGAACATTCTGGCCCAATTCTAAAGATCCACCCCAGACACCGCCTCCTCCAGGAAACCTTCCTGCTCTCTGTCTCCCCATGCTTGTTTCCAGCTGTCCAGTGCAGAAGGCCTCCCCATGATTAGCTCCTGGTGAGTGAGCACAGGAGCTTTAGTTCTCCCCTGCTCAGAGCCTGGTGGGGTAGCAGATGAAGGAGTCCTCCATGTTCTCTGCCTTCCTCACCTCTCCCTGGCTGCCCTGGCTGCTTGTCACCAAACCACATGTGGTCCCATAGTGTAGCAGCCATGATGGGATGTGTGTTAAAGACTCTCTGGGGACATGGCTGAGTCTGACTCATTCCTCTGGTTGCTGGGAGCATTTGAGTATCTTCAGTGACCTTATCTCCCCACCTAGGGATAGTGGTGCTGCCCTGGGCTTCTTGGATGCAGTCAGTGTATGCACAGGGGGAGCATAAGCCCTGGCCTGCTGTCTTCTGATTGGTCAGCTTCACCAACCACTCAGATGTGCACACTTCCCTCCCTCCATCTCTCTTATTGGTCAATGTGCGGTGTGTGGCACACATGTGTCCTCAGGGGATCAGGACCCAGGACAGCAGAGATGTTGCAGTGGCCCACTGCCAAGTATGCACATGTCTCTCACCCTTCTCTGACCCTGGTAACAGGAAGGGGGTACTTGCTCCTTTGAGTTGGGGACAAGGCTATATAGAGTGACTGCGCTGTCACTGGATGGAAATTCATATTCAGGTTGGTGCGCCTGGCATTGGTCCTGACTGTCATTGTGTCCTGCGTGCCTGTGCGCAGTGGGCTGGGGGAGGCAGGATATTTTCCTGATTTCTCTGGGTATTTGTGAAGACTTCAGGGAGCATCCATCAGGCTGAGGCTAGTGGAGACTCTGTGTCTAAGAAACGGGAGTGGGGACACCCAAGTTGGAGTGCAAGGGCCAGGCCCAGAAACTTGTGCCAGCTGCGTTGTTTTCGAGCGGCTCTTTCCTGCCAACAGTGATAAAGGCAACCACTGAGTTTCATCTGTGAATAGCAAGCTGGTTCCCATGACAGTCAAAGCAGTGCTTATGTTATATTAATATTTATTAGCAGCTACTGATGTTGGGACTCACTTGTTATCTGAGTCACATATCACAGCAGTTCTGTAAGAATGCAGGAAACTGCTGCAATTCCCAGATGCAATTAAACTGCTGCACTCTGGCTGTGTCCGCCAAGACTGGGCCACATGGAGTGGAGGTAAGAAAGCAGCCATCCTCCCCTCAGCTCTCCCTCTTCCCCCACCCAGCCAGAAGGAGGAATGAGCCTCACCGGACATAGAAAGTCAGACCCTGGCTACGGCCATCTAAGCAGGGGTTATTCTAAACAGCCAGGGACCAGCTAGAGAATCAGAGATTTGGAGATTCTATCTCTGACATCCTGGGAGCCACAGCAAGCAAACATCCTGGGCTCAGATCCCAAGTGTCCTGTGCCTGGCACCTCCCACTCAGCAGATGACCAAGGTTATATGGGACACTCTGCCATATTAAGTGTTCAGGATCAGTCCCAGGGCCTTCCTGCAGGGAAGCTGGGATGCAGGCAAATGTCTGACCCTGTGACCCACTGCTATCCTAGGCTCAACCCTGAGGGGCAAGTAGCAGTCTCTGCCTGTAACACTCATGTCCTTACTTGAAGCACCATGGTCAAAACCACGCGACACAACCTAGAGGGGTCAGATGACCCAAGGGACAAAAACCATCTCTGTCCATAGACCCACTGTACATGTAATGAATCTGAGCTCTGAAGGGCCAGTCATGTGACCTGGCCTCACCCCAGTTCCATCGTGGCTCCTCCATCTCCACCATGACACACCTTGTACCACCTCCCCAGGAAGTCTTTAGGGATCTCAGCGGGATGGAGACTAGCATCCAGAGCCTTATCTTGAGTTGGTCTTCCCTGTTTTCTCTGGCTGACCGGCCCTAGCATCTTGTTAGAAAAACTGGGTTTTCGTTCCCACGCCATCTGAGACCAACTCTCAACAACTGGTCCCCATTGCTGGGGTGTATCTATTAGTAGCTGAGAGGTCACATGAGCCGAAGCCTCATGCCAACCACATCTGAGCTGTGACTTCCCAGATGCAGGGGAGTAGGTGGGGCCCAACTTCCTCTGTGAGCACAGCCCTTCACATATGTTACTACATAGGTTAGGTTTCTTGGCTCTGAGGTTTGGCTTACTGATGTGGCCTTAGAGAAACATCTTCCACCTGCAGAACCTCAGTTTCCCCAACTATACACAAAGAGCAAGGTTGTGTGTGTTTCCAGGTGTGACCTTCTTGATTGGTGGTTCTCAATCTGTGGGTCTCGACCCCTTAGGGGGGCGTTGAATGGCCTTTTCACTGGGGTCACCTAAGAGCATTGGAAAACATAAGATATTTACATTATGGCTCATAACAATAGCGAAATTACAGTTATGAAGTAGCAATGAAGATAATTTTATGGTTGGGGTCACCACATCGTTAGGAACTGTATTAAAGGGTCAGAGCCTTAGGAAGCTTGAGAAGCATCAAGCCTCTGTGTTAGAATTCACTCTCCTGCCATCTTAGCATATAAATATTTGCAAGGAACTTAAGTCCTGTGAACTCTAAGCTGCCACCTGTGGCTCTGGCCCTTGGGCCTCCCGACTAGCTTGTGACTTAGGGATGGGGCCTCATCTGGAGGATGTGTCTCTCTGGTGACTCATAGAACAGAGCAGTCATTGCTGTTGGGCCCTCGTGGAATCGTGGAGCTCAAGTGCTCTGAAGTCATGAGCAGGAACCATGCCACGTGTCCCTGGAAGGCGGCTCAAGGCCACTCACACAGCAAACATTCCCTGGCCCTGGCATTCCCTGTCCAGTCTGGATGTTGTAGTGGCCGTTGCTATGGTGACCCCTTCTGGCTACTCTCAAAAAGCTTCTTGTGTGATGGCCTTGCCAGTGGGACTTCTGATATCCCCATGTACCATTCAGAGCAATGCTAGCCACCTGGAGTCTGGAGGAAAAAGTGAAGAGATCTTTGAGAGTCTAGGGGAAGATCCCACACACAGTGCATTGGTCAGTCCTCCACCCTCACAAGGACCCCCTTCTCCACCAGAATCAAATAGAGGGTTTCGTGTATTGTCATAAAGAGTCGCACTGGTTTAGGCCTTGGAGAGGGGCTTCACAGAAGCCATGAGAGGTAGGAAAGTGCAGAAGTGTGTGGAGGGTGGAAAGGGGGCGTTGATGGCCACAGACATGAGAGCCAAGCTGGCCGCATCAGCCACAGTGGTGGGACAGAGGTAGGTAAGACAGAGGCCCTTTCCTCCAGAGGGCGCATGCTGGCTGCGGCTTAGCAGACTGGCTCCAGCTCTATCCCCAGCCTGGATTTAGGGGGAAGCATTAGAATTTAGGAGGAGGTATTCAAGAGCCTCAGGCCAGAAGCCCTCTACCCACCCATAGGTTGCAGTGCAGCCTTAATATGCTGTATTCGTGTTGGGGGCAGATGTGTAGACTTAGAGGTGAGAAGGCAAGGCAGATACAGCTCTCCAACCAGAGGTGTGTTTCCTAGCTTTGTGTTGCTATCATGAGGTACCCAAGATAGCTTGTAAGAGGATGGGGTTATCTAGCCCTTGAGTCTGGACATTCAGGTCCAAGATGGCTTTGGGTCTCTCAGAGCATGTGGGGTACATGGCAGAGCAAAACGCACACCTTATGGCCAGGAAGCAGAAGCACAAATAGAAGAGGGAAAGAAAGTGTCTCACAGCCGCATTAGGTTCTGTCCCCAAATCTAAGGACTGCTTGCTGAGCCCCACCTTCACCCCACCCATCCACCCAAGACAACAACACCCAAAGGAGGTCGCCAGGATGGGTTGACTCCAGGTTATCCTCTGTCCTATT
>CM052718.1:17815480-17989294 GCA_028551405.1 Uromys caudimaculatus
CACACACACACACACACACACACACACACACACACACACACATACACACACACACATGCTTCCTACTGTCCCCTCACCCCAAGTTTGTGCAGTACCTGCCTCACAGAGCCACTCCATTTAGTCTTCATGGCCCAAGTATCAAGATTCCTTCTGTGGCCATTGGGGACATCAGAGAAACACCAAGTGAGACCACGTAACTGATGTCACAGTACATCTGTGCTCCCCCATTCATCCTCGCCAAAACTCCTGAGGTGAGTCTCCGCGACACTTGGAAACATTCACCGAAGACAAGTTCTTCCAAAACCACACAAGCTTCTGCCCTGAAGATGGAAGGGCCTGCCTGAACCTGCGCCCTGACCACGCTCTCTCCCAGATTGCCTGGGGGACTGAGCTAATACAGGAAAGTTATCTTTGACTTTTATGGCCCCTTTTCCCCCTATTAAAATGCTCAGAGCTATAAATGTCGTCATCAGCAGCTCATTTATCTTGACAGAAGTGTGGCTGGAAGTGATCCAACCTCTGAAGCGACTGCTTCTGTTGTATCGACAAATCCCGGCATGGAGTGGAGAGGTCAGCTCTTCGCAGACAAAATGGCTTCCCACTTATTAATGAGCGCTTTATGGGGCCGTGGAAGGATGGATGTCTGTGTGAGCTTCCAGGCCGAGTAGAGAGCACCCACCGTCCATGCAGCATTGACAGAGGGCGGGCCATCTGTGAGAGGGACATTCTGAGAGGACTCCGGCCAGGCTACTTGATACTGGCACCCCGTTAGCAAAGTGTTTGCTACTGACTTTCTACAGAAGCGTGGAGACTGGAGCTTAGACTGAAAACTGTCAGGACTCTAGTGCTTCAGGCCATGGTCTCACAGTACAGAACCTGTCCCCACAAGAGCCTGACTCTTGGGACATTATACTTATGTAAAGGTACTCCATATTTAGTGTTCTCTAAAGAACAGACAGGGCACCCCAATCCAGGCAAAATGGTCACACGGCTGTGAGGTTGGGTGAAGTCAGTCAGGATCTTGATGGAAGCATCCAGTAGGCTCTGTTATGCAAACCTCCCATGGCCTGCAGGACCCCACCCCCCCAGTACACAGCTGTTTGTGTCACTTGGTAACTTAGGATCAAACAGGATGGAAACTCAGCTGTCCCTGTCGTTGTCTCTCTGGAGTCTCTGGGTCTCTGGCAAATCTCAGGCAAACCTCAGCCAGCCCTCATTCTCTTGGCTTTCCATGCCTTCCCTTCCCTGAGTGTAAATCATTAAGGTGACAGTCAAAAGCTGTCCCTGTCATAGTCAGGAAAGAGGGCTGAAGCAGAAATGAAGGCTTTCTGAATAAAGTATGGGGTGTCAGCCCTTACAGGACAGAGGCAGCCAAAGAAACACCCAGAGCTGAGGAATCTACCTGGAAATAGTGCACCCAGGTGGATTCTAAGAGAAGTGGCTGCTACACAGTAGCCCCAGAAATGGACCCTGAGACTCCCCACACCCAGCATAAAAGCCAGAGCAGCTGGCCATAGCAAGCACATAGGGGCTCACAGAGATGCACATGGAAGGGTGGGTGCTCTGTCCCTAATGGGCAGAACCAGCCTTGTTATCGGCATCTTTTCGTCAGAAGAGAGGCCCTGGGAAAAGTAGGTCCTTGGCTCCCAAGACTTTCAGGGCCCAACCCTCACACAGCCACCCATGGGGAGAACCCCACTAGGAAGTGAGATTTGCCCGAGAGCCAGAGCCTCCAGAGAGACAACAACAGGGACAGCTGAGCTTCCATCCTGTGCTTGATTCTAAGTTACCAAGTGACACAAACAGCTGTGTACTGGGGGTGGGGTCCTGCAGGCCATGGGAGGTTTGCATAACAGAAGCGGAGTGAGGTGGAGGCCTTGGCATGGCAGAGACTGCTGGAGTGTGGCAGCTTTCTCCAGGCATGCCTCTGGTTCCCAGAAGTCTCCTGGAAACATGATAATAGAATGTCCACCCTTGGCTGGCTCCCACCATCATGGGTCTGAGCAAGCTGCCCCAGTTACATCGGCTGGTAGCTATGCTGGGAGAAGATAGCATCTACGCATTCCAGTGGTGTGGACCCACAGTGACAGGCAGACAGTCCTCAGAGCTAACACACACGCACACGTGCGTGCGTGCGTGCGAACCTCTGCTCTGGTTTTTGAGACAGTGTCTCTCACTGGGACCTGGAGCTTGCTCATTTGATGAGGCTTGCTGGCTAGGGAGCCACAGGAAGCTGCCTTTATCTGCCTCCCCAGTGCTGAGATTACAGGCGTGTGCCACCATACCCCGGGGCTTTTGTATCATTTTTGGCTTTGTTTAGATTGGCCTCTCTCTGTAGCTCTGCACTTTCTGTGTAGACTAGGCTGGCCTTGAACTCACAGAGATCCTCCTGCCTCTGCATCTTGAATCCTGGGATTAAAGACGTGTACCACTATGCCTGATAGTTTTCAGCACTCGGGAAGTGGAAGCAGAGAGGTCCAAAGTTCAGAGTCAACGTCAGCTAAGACAAGTGCAAGGCCAGTCAGAGATGGATCTGCTGTGTGCACGGTGTGCATTTTGTCTCACTGTATAGAAACATTGTTGTAAACGGGAAACCAGGCGACTGTGTTCTGGGCAATGTTTTCCTTTCTCTCTCTCTAGCGTCCAGTGGCATATGGAGAGCAAGAGCAGATTCTCTGAGACCGTGGTCCCAGGCTGGGTTCTGGACTCTGACTCTTCTACACTCTGTCTTTAAGGCTTTGGGATCCACCACTGCAGTGCCTGTCACAGGTCCTCAGGTCAGCTCCCTGCAGAGGTTGGCCGGGCAAGGAGCAGCAGTGCTACCTCAGGTGAGCATCTGTCTGTCCCCAGCCCCTCAGCGCCGCCTCTGGGTCCCTCCTTCAGGTGGTCCTTCCTTCCTCCATCCCCTTGGTCCATTCGTTAGGGGAAACATTTGGTTCAGAGTTTTCAGTGAGGAATCTGGCTTTTCAAACAGTGAGAAACTGTGAAATCCTTGGGTGGGTCACAGCCAGGAAATTTTTGTAAAGCAGTAAGTCTGTCCAAACATTGGACACTGCCAGGCACACTGCCTCTCAGTGCTTTTCTGTGCCGGTCACATGTGGTGTGTATCTTGAGGTTGAGTTAGTTAGAGGGTCTGAGGAACTCTTCACTAACACCTTCCCTGGTAAGTGGTATGGGTACAGGGTGCAGGCCTCAGTGCCAGCCTAGATTCCCCTCAGGCTCCATATCCTGGGCAAGTCACCCAGCCTTTACCTCTCAGATGGAAGGCTCCTCCATCAGAGGGGCAGATGGCTCTCTGCTGTGTCCATTGGCCTTGGCGGTCACAGGGAGAACGTATACATGCACCTAGGATGTAGCAGACACCTAGACCCCTGGGAATTATTGCCTAGCACCTTTACTATCAATGGCTCAGCTTTGGTAAGCTCCTGCTATGTGTACCATACCTGCATAGGGACCACTGGATGCAGGGATGAGGACAGCACCTGTCTATCTTAGAGCTACGGGGCTGAACAGATGCCCCTAGCTCAAGGATAAAGGCAAGTAGCTGTCTTGGACCTTTGTCTGTGAGCTAATGCAACCCCCAAGTGCCTACCTGTTTCAAAGAGGGCCAGAGTCTCAAGGATCTATCAGAGGGGGTGTGAAGGGCTGGTGGGAGCTCTGAGATGGCCCTCCAATGCTGATATCCACAAAGGTCTCCTGGGGTGGGGATATTGTAGGCTAAAGTTGGGGGTGAGCCCTAGGAGGAAGGTCAGAGTAAGAAACCAAGGCGGAGGCCCTTGGGAAGGCCAGAGTTTTCCCTCTGAGGGGAGATGAAAGCAGACAGAGCTACAGTAGCTGAGAGGGATCCTAGCTTCAGATATGAGGCCACATTATTGTCCTTGTCTGTTGGCCGTGGACAGTTCCACAAGACTTTTCAGCAAGGGAGGGGCTCAGCTAAGGTCTGTGTTGTTTCCCCTGGGGCTGTTGCTCCCTAGGCAGCCCCACAGAATGTTCTCCATCTCCCAGTTGTCTGTACTGCTCCCATCCCCACAGAAGCACAGACTGGCAACTGACAGGCACCTGGCCCCCGTGATCACTCTTCACTCCCTCTGCTCTGCCTAGCTTCTTCCAGCTTATAGCTCCTGGGCTTCTTGTCTCTCATTCAGCCCTCGCTGTCCCCTCCCCAGTCCTCTGCCCCTGCCCTGAGTTCGCTGGCTGTCAGGTGGTCAGTTTGACTGAGAGGTGCCAAACACACACTTGGGCCCATCCTGCTGGCCTAGGAAGCTCGCAGGGGTGGAAGCAGACCTTGCGAAAGGCACGTGGCAGGCTGAGGCTATTCCAGGATCTGCTAACCAGGGTCTCCATGTGGCTGTGGGAAACATTGAAGGTGTTGAGGTTCCCAAATATTTCATCGGGATGGACACTTGTGTTTGAGCATGGCTAAAATTTCCTCTGTGTCTAGTGTGTGCTTCATGGCTATTCACCATGAGTTAGGGAATGCTATCTGGCCATCGTTACAGTGCAGGTGGCCAGGGAGAAGCCAGCAGCATCATCCTACCACCATCCCTAAGAAGTCATCTGCCCTGACTGGTCCTCCTCAGAGGCAGAGCCCCAGCACTAGCCATCCGCAGCTGAGGGGTGGCAGGGATAGAACCCTTTCCTTATCCCTCATCAGTATGTGTGGTACTGTGACTAGTGTCTAGGGACCGGTCCTGATACCTGATAACGCAGCAGGCTCACCTAAGCCAGGCTGGATACATTACTCAACTATGCCCAGCTTGGCATGGCTCCCAAGGTGAGAAGGACTGGTTTGGTTTGCTCAGGGCTCACTAGAGCAAGAGATAGTAAGGCCTGAGAATCAAGGGCCGGCTTGTGTCAGGTATGGAAGATCTTACAGACACGATTCCGGCTGACTGTTGAACATTAAGTTCTTGGTGACTTTCTCAAGAGCCGGGGTTCAGCAGGGTCTCCCCAGTGTCACTAGAGTAGAGCAAGGGAGAGCAGAAAGGCCAACACACAGCTTCAGCAATCCTGGCTCTGGTCCCTCTTCCCTAATGACAACACCCGTCGTACCATGGTTCTCCTCAGGTAAGCCTCTCTTGGCTTAGCCTCAATTTCCTCCAGGGAGACTGATGATAGCCAGCCATGCATCTTGTCACCTTATTGTGATCACGAATGGGTTCCATCACCCCCAGTGCACAGCTGAAGACATTAAGCAGTGTCTCCAAGGCCACCTATATTCCCTAAGATCCAGGATTGGCCATACAAGCTGACTGGAGCCATGGTCTCCACTGTGTAGTGACTGCCTGCAGCCCATGTTTTACCTCCATGTGTGTGAGCTCTTTAGAGTGATTGGTGCTCGTGGCCCGAGACTACCACTCTGTTTTTCAGGGCACCCCTGTGGGGTGTCACCTGGTCCTGCCCAAGTGCAGTGCTCTCAGCACCCGTGACACGGACTTCCTGTGTGAACTTGGAGGTGATCTCCCTCATGGTTTGCTCTCATTTGAGCCAGGTGGGCCTGAGCCTGGAGCAGCTTCATCTGAGTCCAAGGATGGGTGGGTGGGTAAGGAATCAGTAAGTCAGTGTACAGCCAATCGGGTGGTGGCTGGAGTAGTCTGAGCCTTGGGGTCAAGGTCATAACTTCTGGGAGACCCAGAGCATGGTCAGAGAGAGAGTTGTCCTTTCCCCTCGAATGAAGGACTCAGCCGGTCTGCTTGAGGCTTGCCCCACTACCGTGCCTTCATCAACAGCTCGTGTCTGTCTGTCTGACCACACACTGGTCCCTTCCTCCCAGGTTAGGCCAAAGACTCTGATTCCAGACAGCCTCCCTGTCACCCCGGGCAGGGACCGGCCACCCAAGCAGCCCCCAACATTCCAAAAGGCCACTGTGGTCAGCATCAAGAACCCCAGCCCAGCCCTCCCCACTGCCAACAACACCGTCAACCATGTGCCAACACCCAGCAGCCAGACCCAGGCCCTCACCGAGCCCACCGCCATCACCTCACCCCTGAGCAGTGCCGGGGTGGCCTATGCCATCATCTCCACCTCCCCCAGCAATGCTGCCACCATCACCCCCAGCACCACCGTGCCCGTGGCCAGCGACAGCATCAAAGTGCAGCCCCTCCTCATCAGTGCTGACAAAAAGGTGAGTGTCCGCCAGAAGCCCTAAGAGGATGTGTTGCATATGGAGGCTCAGAGGCCATTGTCCAGTGGGGTCTGAGACTTAGGCATTGGGGTGGCTGGGTGGTAGGATAGTCACATGACCAAAGAATGAAGGGGCAAGACTCAGGTGAGTGTGTGGAGGGATTGTGAACCAACAGTCAACAGGATGAACTAGTGTGCTTGAGCAGGAAGTGTAAGCAGATGAGTGTTTGAATGGAGTATGAGCGTGGGATCTGTGGGAATGAAGAGAGGGGAATAAATGAACGTTAGCATGAGTGAGTGGTACTACTGGTAGGGATCAACTGAGTGAATCTATGAATGAGTGGATAAGGACAGGTGAATGTCTATGGGATAAAACAAGTGTGCCTAAGAGAATTGCTATTCATTAATATGGGAATAATAAACTACTAATGTGTGGCTGAATTGGGTAGCTGCAAGAGAGTCTAGTACTAAGGCTTTATCTCTGCTGATAGAGTCAGGTGGTTAAGAGCTCTTTTTTATGCTCCAGTTGCCTGGATGGGAAAAAAAGAGAACAAAAACCTCCTTGATTCCTTGTGAGGTATTTAGTTTTAATGCTAATACTAAAATCATCTCCCCATGTCCTCTAGAGTCTCTAAAGATTGCCCTGTTTGAGGCCTTTGGGAAAACATCGTAGCACCTGTTTTCCCTTTAAAACTCCTTTCCTTGGTTCCCTCTGCCATATCACTCTCTTGCCTATAGCTGATGTCTTTCCATTTCCCTAGGTAACCCAAAATCATCCTAGTCCCTCTGCCTCCCGACATGAGTGTTCCCAAGCTCAGCATGCCTGCTTGCTGAGAGTAAAGAGTTACCGCCCCCTGGAGGCTGGCATGGCCAAGGTTTTTGCCAGTGAGTTCCACTGAAGCTGAGGTACAGAGTAGCCTCTCTGAGTCCACATATCCAGGGAGTGTTAAGAGAGGATTTGCAGCCAATCCTCCTTGCTTTGTAACCCTGGCCATCCAGCACACAGATTCTCTCATGGGGGCGGGGGAGGAGGGACACATGGGGAAGCAAGACCCTGAACACAGAACAATCACCTTGTTCCTCTGTGACACACCTTTCTGGACCTAACTGACTCCTAGCTACTCCTTGCCCCTCCCTCCCTGGACCTCTCATTTTCCTTGTGTCTTCCAGGTTATCATCATTCAGCCTCAAGTGAAGACACAGCCGGAGAGTTCAGCAGAGCCTGAGCCACCCACGGAGGAGCCATCTCAGGGAGCTCAGGCCACCAAGGAAGATCAGCCTCCCAACAAGGAGAATCCTGAGGTAGTGTGACCTGCTTGAGGGCCCAGCCCCTTCTTGGCTTTAAGACAAGGCTCCATGCAGGGCTGAGATGGCCTCATTGGGAAGGCCTTGACTGGATATAGCACCACATGGTGGGAGCTGCCAAAACAGGGCTCACCCAGTGATCGGAATCTTCAGTCTTCATTCTCCAGGCTGTGTAGGCAGGGTAGGGCCATGGTCAGCATGGATTTCAGCACCTTGCTGCCTAGCTGAAAGCCAGCAATGTGTGTCATGTGTAGTGGTTCACCTACAGACAGGAGTGGGAGGACCTTGTTCCTCTGGGTTGATAGAGGATTCTGAATTGTAGATCAGGGGCATTGTTCAGCATCCAGGGACCTCTCTCTGCCTGTCGACCTTGTCCCTCTCAGGACTAAACCCAGAAAATGATGTTCCCCTAACTTTGGCAGCATGTGCCCCTGCCTCTCCTTCCTGTCTGTGTTCAGCCCTTGAGGGGTACAGAGCAAGACTAACAGCACTGCAAAGGTTAGATGCCCTAAGAACTTTCTAGAACTTACACATGACACCTCCTCCCACTCCCTAGAGCAATGGTTCTCCTAATGCTGTGACCCTTTAATACAGTTCCTCATGTTGTGGTGAGCCCCAACCACAAAACTATTTCCGCTGCAACTTCATAACTGTAATCTCTCTACTGTTATGACTCATGATGGAATTATCTGTGTTTTCTGACAGTCTTAGGCAATCCTCATGAAAGGGTTATTCAACACCCCTGACCTCCCAAAGCACTCAGAACCCACAGGTTGAGAACCTCTGCCCTAGAAGAAGAAGGATAAATGAGATCATTCTAACGGCTGAGTTTCAGTCACCTGCACTCATGGGTTGGGACAGCAGCTGACCAAGGCTAGTCTCACAGGACCTGGCTTCACTGGGTATTTGTCCTGTGCTGGGGCTCTACTCTCAGCCCCGCCTTGCTCAGAACATCCCTGCTCTGCTGAGGTCTTCTCCATTGGGCTCTCCTCACTCAGACTCTCATGTCCCTGGTGACTCCTCATTCATCCTACAGGAGTCCAGTCAGCATGGTCCCTACCACGTGGCCTGCTCCAGCCCTCACATACCAGCAAGGTTTTCCCTAAGCTCCTAGGCTCCCATCCTCCTGGTGATAGCAATGACCTGTGGTCCCAAAGATATCAATTGCTTTCTGTGGCTGTTCTCCCTCTGCGACCACACTTGTCTGTTCCTCACTGTTCTCAGTGCTGTGAGCAGGGGACTCAGGATGGGCAGATGTGGTCTTTACCCTGGGAAGCTCCCTTCTGAGGACAGAGACTAATGAGGCTACAGAGGCTGCCAAATGGGGCTTAAGAAACTCCCAGCGAGCTGCGAGCTACAGGAGAACGGCAGAGGGAGATTACTTGGGGGATGAACGGGGATATGCATGTGTATCCGTGGTGGGCTGGTGCGTGTGTGTCGGTGTGGGGCTTCGCATAGGAGGGCTGGAATGGATGGAGGTCAAGGGAAAGCAGGAGACCAGAGGCAGAAGGATTGACAGGGCGGGTTGGGGGTATTTTTGGGCAATGGCACAAAGTGGGAAAGGACTGGGCACTCCCAGAGAGGTCAGCTGGGCTCTGGACAGCACATAGATTTAAGAGTAGAGGGTTAGCCCTGAACAGACAGATGGCAGAAGACTTAAAAGCAGGCGGCTTAGATAATGGGAGCCTTGGATATCTGGGCAAGAGAGTGATTGATGGTTGTTCCTGCACATGTGCAGTAGGCCTTTGGGGGAGAGGTCAAGAGAGAGCGAAGTTGGTAGAGGGTTTGCCCAGCATGCACAAAGCCCCGGAGTTGCCCAAAATTCATAGCACTGCTTAAACTTGGTGTGGTGGTGCCCACCTCTAATAGCACAGGGGGTGGAGGCAGGAAGATTCATTCAAGGTTATCTTTAGCTACATAAAGGATTGGAATCTAGCCTGGGTTACATGAGACCCTGCCCACCACACCTCCAAATAAATAAACAAACAAGCATCAGCACTGGGCTGCCTGGAATATGAAGCTGCTGTGTGGGCCACATCTTTCTGTGACCCTAGCCTCTGCATCTCATTGGTTTCAGCGGGAAGCAATGTCTGAACTCCACATATTTACATGGTCGGGCCCTTGCTACCTGCAGCACTCTCCTGCGCCTGTATTCTTCTTTGAGGTGTTCTGTATTCTCCACATTCAGGAAGTTTCTCCGGGTGACATCGCCTTGTTCTCTCTCGAAGTGCATCTTAGTCAATTATTGTGCATTTTTACAATTAGTATAATTATATCTAACTGCGTAATTAGTGTAAATACTCGTAATGGCTTAAACAGAACAGTCAAAACATCCTGGTGTAGAAACCCTTGTTGAAATTTGAGAGTTGGGCAGCATAAGCCTGCTGCAAAAGGCTGTGTACCAATCCCAGAACACTTAGCAGGAGCCCCCCCAAGTACCTCTCTGGCCCAAGTGGGACCCCAGGCCATTGCAGGCCATGGGTTCTGGTTTTTGTCTGGTACTCAGGATAAAATCACACTCTACCTCTGAGCTGCTATACAGACGCAACCTTCTTTAACTTCTTTTGACACTGGATCTCACTAAATTGCCAAGACTGGACTTGAACTCTCTGTGTAGCCCAGGCAGGCCTTCGCCTGGCTTTATTCCTGCCCCACCCTCCCTAGCAACAGGATTACAGGCCTGCGGTGGGAGGCTAGGCACAGACATCAGCTTTTCTAAAGGAACATAAACAGCTGGTGGTGAGGCCTGCAGATCTGACCAGCCTGCCCGAAGAGTATTGGAACAGCCCAGGGGATGTCGCAGCAGGGACCTCGGGTGGCAGCGCCTCAGAACGACACCTGGACACTTTGAATGGGGGAGGGTTTCAGTGGCAGTTGTGAGGAGTGTGGGCACAGGTGGTGGTACACAGCCTGAGCTCACTGCAGGAGGTGCCCTACATGGTTGGATGTATTTTAACAGCAAGCAACCTGTGTGCCCAGAACTTCAGGGAACCTGCTTTATGTGTATACAGGTCATGAGTAGTCTCCACCAGAGCCAGAGCATGCCCCGGTGGCAGAGCCGAAGACTGAAGATGCCACCTCCACTGTTGGCAGCTGGGTTGGGCTAGGGTGGGCTGCAGCCAAGCTTCCCAGGATGGTACTTCAGAGGCCAGCCACTGTGCCGGAGTCAGAACACTGCTGCAGAGTCCGGCCACTGTTCCAGGGGCTGCCTCTGACTTCCTCACTCACAGGAAACTTTCTGCAAAAGGGTTACAAGTGTAAGAAGTCCCTATTACTTGACTCCCATGAGGCTGTAAGCCTGGTTCATGTCCCTCATCAAAGTCCTTACACTTCCATGACATTCCAGAAAGCCAGTAGAGCTGGGTGGGGCCCGTGTTACCCGTTCTGTTCTCTTCCTTGGCCGCTTGGGAGCTCCCAGCTCAGTCTGCCACCCAACATGGCAACTGTTTTTAGCCCTCTGTATCCTCAGGTTATGGTCCACAGACCCAGCCAACCTCAAGTCAAAAATATTAAAAGAGACACAGAGGGAGGAAAGACTGTAGAGAGCTCGAAAGGCAGTGCCTGGATTTGGTGCATGCTAAGCATAGCATAATCCTGTCATTGAAGTGTGGCTGTGTCCTGCTGTGGTGCTGACTGTCTCCTGTGCTGGATAGTCAGGCCACGATGGTTACATGTGGACTGAGTGTACACAGATGTTGCTCCGGGCATCATTCCCTAGACAACATAGTAAAACAATGGTTTATATGTGGTTTCTGTCACATTAGGCATTACAAGCCGTATAGAGGTGGTTTAAAGTAGTCAAGATGGTGTGTATAGGATTTATGTGGACACTGCTTTTTGTATAATGAACTTGGCATGGGTTCTAGCTTCCACTAGGGCCAGGATAGTGTGCACCTTGCCGGGCTCCATCTTCTATGTCGCCATTGTTCCTCCTTCTCTTTCTGTTTACTCAGGCGTCTATGTGCTGAATACGTACACTGCAAGCCCACCCCAAGGTCAGAGTGGTTCAGCAAGCACTACCCATCTGTCTGTGTTTCCTGTGCTTGGGGCCAGGGCCTCCTGAAGGCCGAACTCACAGCTCATTCCTCAAGTGCACCTGCATATCAGCTGGCCCGACTGAAGCCATCTCCCTGGCCCCATGCTGTGGGTTCTTTAAAGTGTATTTGAGGATTGTGTTTGTCCAGTCCCATCACAGGCCCTCTCGCTACACCCAGGAGCCCCAAGTTTCCCAGAAACTCTCAGAGTTCCCCAAGTTTCCCAGGAACAACATGAGTGTCTGGAGCAGTGGCTTTATGATTGGGCACCCCCAGGGTACAACCCTCCGGCTCAGACAAGTTCATGGCTGACAAGGATGAGCGCCAACGGCTGTCTTAACTTAGCCTTTCTGTCTCTTTTCTTCTCAGAAAATCGCCTTCATGGTAGCTCTAGGCCTGGTCACAACGGAACACCTAGAAGGTAAAGATGGGGGCAGTAGGTAGACTTTGGTGGGTAGGGCTTTGTGGGACCCCAGACAGAAGCAGCCGTTGTGCCCTATCCAGATGTGAGGCTCCTAGGAACCCAGCCCCAGGTAATGAGGACACAGTCATAAAAGACAAGCCAGAGAAATGTTCTGTTTTCCATATCCCACACTGCACATTGCAGGTCACTTTCGTGTGGAGGGACTTGTCCCCACCCTAGAGGCCACACAGTGAAGTAGCAGAAGTCAGTACCCAATCTTGCTGTTCACTAACTCACGAGAGCTGACGTTTCTTTACTTCTTTGGTATTTGGTTCCTTCTGCACATTTTCTCATCTCTGACGTAAGGGAAGCCATATATCCTTATGTTTGTTGGGTTGTTGGCGGGAGTACGGGAATATTGCTTTTCCTAATACGCAATTGGCCCTTGCTTTGAAAACCTCTCTCCATGATCTGGATACTTATTTGGACCCTGTGGTACTGCACGGGGAGAACACAGAGTGACCCTGGCAATGGTCAGAAAGAAGCTGACAGAACTGAGGAATGTGCTCCCCAGCCAGCTCCATGGGGAGGCAGAGCGAGCTGCAAACATGCAAAAGAGAGGAGAGGGGAAGGAGGTGGGTCAATGTGCTCAGACTCAGCACAAAGCTGTGCCCAGCTCAGCAGAACCAACGCCTCACTCAGCTGCTGCCATCCAGGGGTCCCGAGACACAGAGAGGGACTTGTCTGAGTCACTCTACACTTAAGAGACACCATGACCAAGGCATCTCTTTTCATTGGGGCTGGCTCACAGTTTCAGAGGGCCAGTCTGTTATCATCATGGCAGGGAGCATGGTGGCAGGCAGACATGGTGCTAGAGAAGTATCTAAGAGCTGCATCCCGATCTGCAAGCAGAGAGAGAAAGAGCCAGGGCCTGGCATGGGCTTTTAAAACCACAAACCCACCCAGAGTGACACACTTCCTCCAACAAGGCCACGCCTCCTAATCCTTCTAATCCTTTCAAACAGTTCTGCTTCCTGGTGACTAAGCATTCAAATATCTGATCCATCCTGTGGAGCCTCATATCACAGGGCCTTATGCTGAGGAGTGTATCCCTGTCTCCTCATCCCCCTCTCTGACACTCCTCCTAAAGCCACCAGAGCCATGCTATAAGCAGTACCTAGTGGCTCTGACCGGCTTGGTAAGGAGCCTGTGACTGCTGTGTCTGCCTTTCCAGAGATCCAGAGCAAGCGTCAGGAGCGGAAGAGGAGGAGCACGGCCAACCCTGCTTATAGCGGCTTCTTGGAGACCGAGGTGGGACTCTTGGCTGCCACCACATGGGTTAGGAGGAGCAGTACAGAGCCTCATGAGCCCCTCCCCCTTCTATAATGAATAATTGATGGACCCTGAAGAGTCCTTGGACACTCCCCCCACCCTCGCACCCTGCTCTCTCTTCCTGCCTTCTTGCCCAACCTTTCTAGTCAGAAGCATTCCATTGAAACAAGATGTGAACTCTCACTGGGTGTACACACCTGTAACACAGTAGTCAGGGAGCTGAGACAGGAGGACTTTGAGTTACATAGTAAGACCCCGTCCCAAACCACAAGCTGTCTGTTGGAGTCTTTTCAGAGGCTGCTTTGTATCAGACACACCTGCTGGCCACAGGTAGAACTGAGTTCCCCATAAGAATATTGTGAAGGCCCGGGGACTCAGGCTGCTCACTGATGCCTCTCAGAGCCCACTGTGGCTTGCCCTTCACCTGGGAAGCTCCTGTGGTGTTTCTCTGCTCTGACAGACTGTAACATCTCAGGCCTGTGTTCTCTCAACCTCTGACAGCAGCTGGAGGGCAGTAAGCAGAGACCCAATCCTGGGTCCTCTGGAAGACCGGCAAGTACTCCTAACTGCTGAGCTGTCTCTCCAGGCCCAATTTCCTTCTCTAGGATGTGGGTCTCAAATCATTGTCTTATGAACTTCGATTTAGCTGGGAAGGGGCACCTTTGCAGAGAGCAGTGTTCAGCTCCAGTTCTGCAGTGCCCTGTCCAGGGAGTAAGATGGTTCTCTAAGCTCCATCCACCACCTGTCCCTTGCTCTGTCCAGCCCTCCCCGCTCCTGTCCCTAGAAGATGCTCTCTTTTGCACGTATCCCGTTCTCTTCTGCTGGGTCTAGTGAGGAATCCCTGAGCCTGTGCCTAGGAACCGTTCACATGAATATCAGTGGCTGGGGGTGTAGCTCATTTGGTGGAGTGCTTGCCTGGTATCCATGGAGTCCTGAGTTCAAGCCCAAGCACTACATAAACCAGACATAGTGGCATATACCTATAAGCCCAGCATTTGGAAGGTGGGGGAATCAGTTGCTCAGGGTCATCCTCGATTACACAGAATTCAAGGCTAGCCTGGGCTACATGGAACTATGACTTATAAATAAACGAAGGAAGAACTTCGCATTGTCTTTAGTCTCCAACCAAGAACACATACTCTGTCACCAAGGCTTCAGCTCTGTAGGGATCTCCTTGGCCACTCAGTCAGCTCAAACCCTGTGAGCCTTGAGCCTTAGACAAGCATACAAGCCAGGAGCAGCCCTTTGTAGGTCCCTTCCTTGTCCTTGAGTGCAATTTGGCTCCATGGAGAGAAAACTTCAAAGCTGATTCTAGAACAATCTTTCTGCAGTAGCCAGAACCACTTGGAACCATTAAGGTCTTGGGGATGGGGCCTGTGAGGTCACTAAAACTAAGACTTCTGTTCTCCTGAGGCTTAGGGAAGCCTACGCAACTTGGAGGCTTAGGCCCCATGCCAGGAGGTGAAATTTGAAGGTCCCAGTTTACATGCCTCCATTTTCCTACTTGACTGTAGAACCAGAGAAAGATCGAGGGCAGACGGGAGGGTGGGGCTGGCTTTGTCCATAAACAACAATGCCTGGGGACTCTCCCGCCCAAAACAACTCAGGATTGGGGTTTCCTGGGCCTCAGCGGAACCCAGCCTTTGTAGACTTCCCCTCTGCCCCTGGGTCCTTGGTGCCTGTTTTTCCCCCGTGTCTTTTGCACAGAGTGTCTGCCCAGTCTCCAGAGTCTGATGTCAGAGCTATCCTGAGAGTCCTGGGCAAGGCATTGTAGTGAAATAAGGGTACATCCGAGCGATTCTTGGGTTCTGCTTTGTCCTTACAGAGGAAGCGGCTGGCCTCCAGTTACCTCCACAACCCATTGTTCCTCACAGCTCGAGGTAAGTACCAGCTAGAGCCTTGGCTTCCATAGACCCATACGGAGCCCTAAGCCTGAGCTTTCCTCTGTTCTCAGGGGTTCTGGGGAGGAAGGAGAGGTGCTGGGACAGGCTCCATCCCATCAGATACAGAAAGGCACTAGGAACACACTGCCCACGAGAGTCACATAGGTTCCTGCTGTGCTCCAGTGTCCAGATCTGAGAACCAGGCCGATGGCCACTGTGGTAGAGCCACCCACCAAGTGACTGAGCTGACAGCGCATGAGGAGCTGTATAGAGGATGCCCCTGCTTCCCACCCCTCCATCTGCAGCGTGAGCGCGAGCCCCATGCTGCCCGTTCAGCCAGGCTGCCTGCTACTGGACAGCTCTGGGGAGAGTAGGCACTCACTTCCCTGCTGGGCTGGGGTTCATCCCGACCCTGCTTTCCATCCTATACTGGCTCTGGGCAGTTGGACAACGTCAGCTAATCTGGGCCCAGCTCTGATAGGCAGCGATATACATCCCAGCTTTCACTAGGGCTCTTTCTCCTGTGACAACCATCCTCCATGTTTGGGAGCCTCTTGCCCCTGTCATCCCGGTACTCAGAAAGCTGAGGCAAGAAGATTGCAGTCAGTGTCAGGCCAGCCTGAAACCACAGAAAGAAAGACTTTGTCTCAGAAGAAAAGAAGCAATTATCAATGATTTTGGAGGCAGGAAATGGCTGCTTGTTTCTCAGGATCCTGTGTAGCTCTCAGCATTAGTTGCTCCCTAGTCCTTGGACTGCTGATCTGTACAATGGACCTGCTCTAAGTTGGTGACAGTTCCTCCCCCAGGAATGGCATCATTGAGGATGGTTTGACTCGGAACCTGGAAGAAAAACCATTTGTAGTTCTTTCTCTGTGTGGTTTGAGTTCACAGCCTAAAATGCAAAGGGTCCACAGCCTAACGGAGCTGGAAACAGGTTACTCCAAGGGGTCCTCTGAATTCTAGCTTTATCTCTGAGGCACCTCACTGTGCCACCCATGATCCTTGTGACTTCAGATGCCTGTTCCCAGGTAGGTCCTGACCAGGACGAAAGCAGAGTCTTCCCTCACATGGTGGATCTGAGAACTTGGGTGTCACTGGGCTTCGTGATATTCCCATCATGCTCTAGGGCAAGGACTCTGCCACACTAAGCGTGGGGGACCCCAGCCATGACCCATGCTCCTCTCACCCCCACTAACATCTTCTCCACCCTTCCTCCCTGTGCTAGCCAATGAGGACCCCTGCTGGAAGGTACGTGACCCCCATCTTCCCATGAAGGAGTGTGGGACATCTGTCATTGCTTTAGGCTTCCCTTGATTCTCAGAGCTTGCACAGCAACAAGCCTGCCAGGCTGAACCCTGCATTGCTGCAGAGAATTGCCTCCTACCTAGTCCTGAGATTGCTGGGGCTCTGCTGCCTGGTCCTGAGGGTGTTCACAACGTACCACCTGATCTTTGCCCTGGCTTTGTCTGGCTTCTCTGTGTGACCCAGGACAGAGTTGGCCATCTTTGTTTCTCTGTTGCCTACCCTATGGGCTTGTTCCCAGGGTTTCACCCCATAGGCTCACTGTGATCCTGTGACACTATCCACCCACAAAGCCCACATCCCTGTTTCCTGAAGCATGAAGCTGGTCAGGACCTGGATCCTGTGCATAGCCTCTCTCTCTCTCTCACCTATCTCGTTTCATTTACTTTATTTATGTCGTGTGTGCCTGAGCGCATATGTGTCTGCGTGTAGGCATGTGTGCTCCATCACGCAAGTGTAGAGGTCAGAGGGCAACTTGTGGGGCTCGGGGCTCTCCTGTCACTGTGTGGGTCAGGGGAATGGGACTCAGCCTCAGCACCGGGTGCCTTTGTGTCCTGAACTATCTCAGCAGCCCTTCCATGATTTCTAATCTAATTCCAAATGAACTTAGCCCACATGTTCACATGAGATTGCTTGCAGCCTGCTTTGGATGGCCACATTGCTTTCCAAGGTCATCCTGCAGTGGTAAACACAGGTACTCTTGGGCCTGGCAAGTTATTGAAACTACCAGCACCCAGACTGCCCAGACAAGGGACACAAGGTTGTGAAAGATTCCCCCTTTTCCATGAGTCCATAGTCCTGGAGGGACCTTGGCTTTGAAGCAGGAGGCAGGGATTGTGGTCCTGGCTCCACCTGTCATTCCCACTCCCTGTGTGACCCTGGGCAAGTTCCTCACCCTTCCTGAGTCTTTGCACTGGATAGGGGATATAGACGGGAAGACTTAGAGGCCTCCTTTGGGGACACCTCTGATGTCAAGTCTGTTGTGATAAGGGCTGTCCCTTCCCATCTCTTTGGCGCTGGAGTCAGAAACTCTTGTTGATAGTGACAAGGGCTCTTATGGGTGGCTGGAGAAGTGTTGTAGGTCATCAGCAGAGCTTTCCTTGATGCAGCCTGGTGATGGGCTGAGAAGCACAGTCCCTAAGTTTGTGCTGAGGCCTCTGGGAGAGACAGAAAAGGCCCTATCCCTTATTATACTGCTGGGCACATGGACGAGTGGGGTCCACTTGATGTGCTCTGTCCTGTTCTGTCCATTGTCCTTATCCCCATCATGAATATGGAAGCAGGTGTGCCTCTCCTGAGTGGCAGGGGTCCCTGAAAGATGGGTACGCAGTTGAGGGGACTAAAGGTGTAGCTTGCGTCTGACCGCATCCCCTCCCTGAGGCAGTGTAACATGAAGATGTGTCACCGCTGTGCCCTACTCCATGGGAGGAGACTCTCCTATGCTCAGTGCCCAGTTAGGGTGTGCAGGAGTGCCCTGGAACCCTACCCGTCAGGGCACACCCCTCCCGCCCATGCCCAGCATGCCTTGACACTATCACCCTGAGGAGGAGTCTCTCCTTCCTGTTCCCTCAAGTTGCCCGGACCTGGCTGAGCCACTTTGCACACTCCCTTCTCTTGCAGGGTGAAATCACCCATGATGAATTCTGTGCTGCCTGCAAGCGAGGAGCCAGCCTGCAGCCCTGCGGCACCTGTTCAGGGGCCTACCACCTCAGCTGCCTGGACCCGCCCCTTAAGACGGCACCCAAGGGCGTGTGGGTCTGCCCCAAGTGCCAGCGGAAGGTGTGGGCAGAAGGGCTCACACCTCTGCCCTGCACAGTTGAGACAGTGTTCTGGGTGATCCCAGCATGGGAGGAGCAGGGAGTGTGTAAGGGAGTAACAAGGGTCTTGGGCACCCATCCCTGGCTTCCGTAAGGGAGAGAGAGAGACCCAGAAGGAAGCGTCTCACTGGGCAGTGCCAGTGAACCAGGCTGATAATGGCTTCTGTTCCCTGGTCACAGTTGGGAATCTGTGGCTTCCCTGTGGGAATTCTGGGAATCTGAGAGCATGCCTTCCTGGGGGTACGTAGCCGGGATACCATCTCAGAAAATTCTAGAATCTGTGTTCTTTCTTATCTCCCTATCTGCCCCATAGGCCTTAAAGAAAGACGAGGGTGTGCCCTGGACTGGGATGCTGGCCATTGTACACTCCTATGTCACTCACAAGACAGGTAAGGTGTCCCTGGGAGTGGGAAAGGACCCCTGCATTCATATGGGACCTTGGGGCTCTAGGGGGGTCCAGGTTCTTCTGGGCTAAAGCGCTGAGAAAGAGGTGGCTGAATGTTTCCAGCCTGGCTGCTCAGCTGCCCCTCAGTGGGTCTGGCCTCTCTCCCCCAGTGAAAGAAGAGGAGAAGCAGAAGTTATTGCAGCGTGGCAGTGAACTGCAGTCTGAGCACCAGCAGCTGGAAGAGCGGGACCGGCAGCTGGCCTCCGCTGTGAAGGTGAGCACAGGAGTGGGGGTGCCTCATCCACTCACTGAACCTGGTCCGACCAGCACCACTCAACGGGCCCACAGGTTCAGGGTGCAGCTCTGATGTGGTCCATGAATACTTATCAGGTGGCCTCTATGTGACCTTGGCAAGGTCCTGCCTCTCTGAACCTCGGCTTCTTCCTCTGTGAAGAGAGTACAGTGCTCTGTAGATTGATGATAGCCAAAATGATGAAGATGGTGGTGGTGGTGGTGGTGGTGGTGGTGGTGGTGGTGGTGGTGACAGTAAGGCAGATAGTGCTGACAGTAGGGGTGACAGAAGTCCTAGCATCAGTTTTGGGAGAAACGGTTTTTCTGTTTTATTATATTTTATTTATTTTAATGGGGCTGGGGATTGCCCCTAGGGTCTCATGCGTGTTGGGCAGACACTTTATATCCCAGGCATAGAGGGAGGGGGCTAGAGGTGTGAATGCACGTGCAGGTACACACACTTGTGTGCACACAGGTTCAGACCAGAGGAGGCTGTCTTCCTCTATTGGGCTCTGTTTATTCCCTACATACAGGGTTTATCACTAAACTTGACGTCTGCAGCTTTGGCTTATCTGCTGAGCTTTTGAATTCCCAGGATTCACCCATTTTTGACCCCCCACATCGAGGTTACAGCCATACACAGTCATACTGGGCTTTCATGTGAATGCTGGGGATTCCAGCTCAGGTGACCACAGGGCACACAAGCGCTCTTACCCACTGAGCCATCTCCCCAGTTCCCCCAGCATTGCATGGTATCTTAGTAAATTTGGGATGAGGTCTTACTAAGTTACCCAGGCAGGTCTTGAACTCACTGTCTTTCTGCCTCAACTGCCCAAGGCTCTGGGATCTCTTAGAGAAGCTCTCTAAATGCAGTGTCTTTTAGCCTGTTAGGATTCTCTACAGCAGTGGTTCTCAACCTTCCTAGTGCTGGGACTTTAATACAGTTCCTCGTATTGCAGTGACCCCCAACCATAAAATTATTTTCATTGCTACTTCATAACTGTAATGTTGCTACTGATGTGACCTGTAATGTAAATATCAAATATTTCTCATGGTCTTAGGTGACCCCTGTGAAAGGGTCATTCAACCCCAAAGTGTGACAACCCAAGGTTGAGAAGCACTAGGGGAACAGAACAGATAGAATGAATCTCTCTAGAGAGAGAAAAGGAATTAATTAGAGTAACTTACATGCTGGGGCCCAGCTAGCCCAACAGTGGCTGTCTCCCATGGAAGGTCCAAGAGTCCAGTCATTGTTCAGCCCACAAGGTTGGCTGTCTCAGCTGGTCTTTAGCATTCTGAAGAAGTAGATTCTCATGCCAGTGAAGGAATGGACTTATTAGTGAGAACAAGCAGGCAAAGAGAGTAAGCTTCCTTCTTCTATGTCCTTTTTATAGGTAGGCTTCCAGCAGAAGGTGTGGCCCAGATTAAAGGTGTATCTTTCCACCTCAAATGATTTCATTTACAAAACAAAACAAAACAAAACTCCTCACAGGTGTACCCAGCCACTTGGGTTTTAGCCCATTCCAGATGTAGCCAAGTAGGCAACCAAGAATAGCCATCACAAGTCCGCCCCTTGTCAATCTGACACGCAGTCATAGCTCCTTATGGTCATGCTTAATTTCCGAATGAAAACAACTAAAACATTACATTAGATTCAAAAATACGCCTGCCTCTGCCTCCCAAGTACTGAGATTAAAGGCCTATGCGACCACCACCCACTCTTACAAATGTACTCTTATCAAAATATGACATACTCATGTCAGTTATCCTCATTTCTGCAGCTGGTCACATGACGTAAGCTGGTATTTATAACTACCTACCCATTCTGTATTTCCTCCACCCTCTGCAAGCACCTCAGCAGGTTTTGACTCTTTTCCTGGAGGAGTGACCCATACCTTCATTCCTGGTGGGTCTGTGTCCTTTGTCATCCTGCATGGATTAGGCTGTTGTAGTTTCCCATGGACTTTAGTCACAGGACATGGTAGTACTAAGCGACACCCTAAAGGATCTCCTGCAGTCCAGACATAATCCTTCTTACTCCATTGTGGAGAGGCAATCCAACTTCCCCTTGGTAATCGGGATCAATCACCCTCCTGACACTGTTATTTCCTTCTCAACCTGTTGGCTTACGGGCATCAGAAGCTCAAAGTGGCTGGGGGGGGGGGGCTTCCAGTGCAGTGGAATGTTAATTGTGGCTCCTTGCAGGAGCCCTCTCCACTCTAGAACCAACTTCGAGGCCAACAGAAGGTGTGGCCCAGATTAAAGGTGGATCTTCCCACCTCAAAGATCAGGATTAGGAGTGGGTCTTCCCACTTCAGTTAAATACAAATGTAGTCAAGTTGACCACCAAGAGATAGCTATCACATGCCCTGTAAGAGTCCCTGATTATTCGTATCCTAGTTTGAAGGGTGACCCAAGGAAGTCAGCATTTCACTGGTACCTTTTAACCTAGTGTCATGGTCATCTGACTCTGGGCCTCAGTCCCACTGCAGTGCTTTCTAGAGAGCAGGCAGAAGAGGAGAGCATGCTGGTGAGCCTGTGGGCTTTACAGGGACAGTCACCTCTGGCAGCAGCCTGCCACTCCAGTTGTGTATTTTTTTTGTGAGGCCCTTGGCCTGTTTCAGGCTCTGCTGGAGGTGGGGGTCAGGGAAGGCTTTGTGAAAGAAGGTGGACTCATCAAGGTGGCTGGTCCAGTGTGCTGTAGAACTCAATTCTGAGACCACCTCCAATACTTCTGCCCTTGACAGAAATGCTTGGAGCTGAAGACAAGCCTCCTGGCCCGCCAACGGGGCACACAGTCATCGCTGGACCGCATCCGGGCCCTCCTCAGACTGATCCAGGGTGAGCAGATGCTTCAGGTCGCTATGGCAACTACCAGCCCCACCCCGCTTCTGGCAGGGCCCTGGACCAAGCCTTCCACCACCACCACCACCACCATGCGCACTGCCCTCCAGCAGCCCCAGAACCACAACTGACCCCAGGGACCTGTATAACACTCACGGAAAGTTACTGGGACCTTGCTCTCAAGACCTGGAGGATCTGTTGGCCTTAATTCATAAACTCTATGAATTTTAGACAAAAATAAACTAGACAGAGTGATGAGGAGAGAAAGGAGGAGTGAGATGAGTGTCCTAGAGCCAGAACCAGCCTGAGGTGGATTCCTACACCAGTTGCAGGGGACACCTGGAGGCCAGGTGACGGTGTCTCAAACCCAGGCACAGCAGGCCCTCGACCTTGGTTGTTGGGCCTCCCTGGCTTGCATGGCCAGCTCTCTCCTTGTGTTGTCCCCTCTAGAGAGGAAGACTTTAGACTTCGGAGAGTAAGGCAGACTGGGCCACACATGGCTTGGGAGGAGGCAAGCTGACATCAGGTAGCTGGTTAGTGGGGTGGGCGGGGTGAACCTCTGGTACAAGAGAGGGTAGCTAACCTAGGTAGTTCCCCAATGGCCCTGGGGCTCCCTGTGCCCTGCTGGCCCCTAATCCATCAGTATTACCATATTGAAAATCAGTCATTTAACTGGACAAGTAACAGGCCAGCTTCTCCTGGGGTCACCACCACCGCTGCATGGGCTGCCCGGCCTGGCCTCTGCTTCATCCATTCCTGGTTCATGCTCTTGTTGCTGCTCACCTCTTCTTATTACCAGTCCCTGGAATTTTCCTCCTGGAGTTCTGGGCTAGAGGGAGCAGTCACCCGCAGGGGAGGCACCTGGCAGGTTTCAACTCCAACCAGAAGCCTTTAGAGTACTCTCCTTTGCAGGGGCCACCAAGCATCCTGCCCCCTTCTTGCCAGTTAAAGACACTATGCCAAAAAGAGCTTCACACTTTTTGTATAGCGTTTTTGTTTTTGTTGTATGATCCGTAATGTGAACTGCACCCCTGCCTGCCTTCCTCTGCATCTGATAGTCTCTGCTCCGATCCAGGATTTGGTAACCTCGCCTGAGAGGGACCAGATGGAGCACCCAGAAGGGACTACGGGATCCAAGGGGAAGGCAGAGAGGGTGGTGCACTTGGGGCCCTGGCCTTGGGAGACTCCAGAGCCCTCAATGCTCTCCTCAAAGCCGTCTCCTTTTGCAGGGAGTGTAGGCTCCTAGGCATCCTGGGGGCTCCTGCACCTCTGTGAGCCATGCAGCCCACTTGGCAAGCCTCACCCCGTCCCGAGGGACACAGCACAACCCATGTGTGACCAGGAGCCACAGGGCTCTCCCCTCCCCCCGAGCATATCACATGGTGCCGAATTGCAGTGAGCACGAGTGCATGCGCCAGGGCCACAGACTCACACCTGTGCACGCAGACACACGTGCAGAGCGGGAAGGCTGGCTGGGATCCTGCCACCAGCTGCTTTCGCTCTTGTCATTTCTCACGACTCCGGGAGAAACTGTGCTGTAGGATACAAATCTATTTTAATACACATTACACTGGGTTGAACAAGATTTTTATATTCTTTTATTGATGAACAACGTGAGCCCTGCGAGGCGCACACCTTTATATATTGGTTACGCGACACCGATTATGCATTACCGCACGGCTGGCGACGTAACTGTCTTCAGGTTCTTTTGTTGGTTTGATTTTTCTTCTTGGATGGATTGAGTTTGATTTTTGTAAGAAACGTGGGAGGATGTTGGAAGGTTGGACCCGGGAGGGGGAGCTGCTGATGTCTCTCGAGACTTAGTTTTTATTTTTTATTTTTTTTATTTTTTATTTTTTTTGGGACCAAGGGGACCGTCCAGTGGATAGTGGCTAGCAAAAGTGTTTGTCTTAAATATACCAGTGTAGTTTTCCTTCTGTATGATGCATTAAATCCAATTTCAAAGCCCCGTGGTCCTGTGTCCTTGCTTTCAGTGTGAGGCTCTAGGGAACCCTGGAACAACTGGGTGGGTTTGAAAATGGCTGAAAACCAGGGTCACATGACCTTACCCACCCCAAAGGAAAGCAAGAGCCCATGGTGTAGACCCCAGTCCTGGGAGGTAGTAGACTCATGCTAATAAAAGCTCCGAGAGGGCTAGAGAGATGATGGCTCAGCGGTTAAGAGCACTGACTGCTCTTCCAGAGGTCCTGAGTTCAAATTCCAGCAACCACATGGTGGCTCACAACCATCTGTAATGAGGTCTGATGCTCTCTTCTGGTGTGTCTGAAGACAGTGTACTTACATATAATAAATAAATAATCTTTAGCCGGGCAGTGGTGGCGCACGCCTTTAATCCCAGCACTTGGGAGGCAGAGGCAGGCGGATTTCTGAGTTCGAGGCCAGCCTGGTCTACAGAGTGAGTTCCAGGACAGCCAGGGCTACACAGAGAAACCCTGCCTTGAAAAACCAAATAAATAAATAGATAGATAGATAGATAGATAGATAGATAGATAGATAGATAGATAGATAGATAGTAATCTTTAGGCCGGAAAAAAGCACTGTAACTAGCTTGGCTGGTCCCTGTGTGGAGTGCCTGCTGCTGACACATTCATGCTTCTCACCCGCTCCTCTTGAGACACTGCCTCCTGGACACGTGGGCTGACCACACCACCTCGGTGTTTCCTTTCCAGAGACCAGGGTTTACCTGTGTACCTGGTGGGAGAAGGGCCCGTTGAATGCTACCTGTGGCACTGAGGACAGAAACACGCATGCGTCCACGCACTGCCAGGCTGGCCAGCCCACCACGCATGCTCACTGCAGCCAGGGACTACTGCAATTACTCCGGGAAGCGCATGGTTTTAGAGGCTCCACAGTTAGCTCTGCCTGCACCGTCTACACACTCCCCACCCCTCTGTCTCCTGAACATACCCTCCTTCCCAGTCCCTAGATCTTTACCGTTCTCTTCCCCACCTCCACCCCTCTAACCCATAGCTCCCCTGGGACTGGCTAAACAGTCCTTAGGGACTTTTAGGCAGATCCAGTGGGTGCCCTGCCCATGCGGCTCACATGACTTACCAATGACACCTCACTATTGAAGTAGCTCACGCGGCCCCTCAGGGATGACTGTCCCATGTCTACTTCAGGCTGTTTTCTCCTGCCTAGCCTCCATATTCTGGAGACCTCCAGTCTACACCAGCCTCTGCTCTTTCCAGTGCTCCTTGGACAGCTGTCGCCTCAATTCCTGCCCAGACTAACATCACTGAAGGATATCTCAGACATGGCACAGGCTCCACTGAGCTGGCTCCTTCCCCAATAGTACCCTGCCAGTCACCCCTGATACCATGACCTCCACACCCATCTCTGGGAAACCGGTCAACTGTGTCATATCAACAAGTGCGATGAGACACATCTCCCTGGTGCTCTGGGGTCACTTAGCCCTCAGCCCCCTTTCTTGTCGCCTAGATTTGGATCATTGCTGCCAATATCTACCTTCTCCTTCCTAATCAGTTGCTAGTGACAGGTGTGGGGGGGTACCTGTGTGCTCAGCTAAAGTTAAGTCTTTACCTTACCCATCTTCCTTGTGGCATCCAGGGCCACAAGGCCCTCAGTCCTTGATCTCTTTGGGTCTCTGTCTGCTGCTTTCTGCCATCTCCACTTCCTGCTGTGTCTGTTCACAAAGCAAGCTCCTACCACAGGGCCTTTGCACACACAGGGCCTCTGCTCCGCGGGCTCTTGCTCACTGCCTCTTCAGGTTGCTTCAAGACTTGACCTTGACCACTGTCACTGCTCGACTACAGCTCTCCCTGGCAGCAGCTCCCATGGCCCTGCCCACCCCTGCCTATTCCTGCTGGTTATAAAGACGTCACCACCCATTTTGTGCTTTCTCTATCCGGAAGATGAGAGTTTATCTGTGTGTTAGGCCAAATGCTTGAACAAAACAGCCTGGGTGGGGGAGATTTATTTTTGGCTGGAACATTCTAAGGTTTCACTCTATCATGGTGGGTGGTGGGAGGTCTGGCTGAGCAGAGCAGTGCACAGCGGAGTAGCCAGGAAGAAGAGATACAGGGCAAAGGATGCATGGGGGTCGGGGGAGATATACTTGTATGCTAACTATCCCTCTGCCCCCCCCCTTTAAATTGGTTAATATTTATTCGTGCATTCACTCATTGACTTATTTTAAGGTGTATGTGTGTGTGTCTGAATATATGTATGTGCACGGCATGCGTGTAGGAGCCCTTGGAAGTCAGAAGAGATATCGGGTCCCCTGGAACTGGAGTCACAGGCAGTTGTGAGCCGCTATGTGGATGCTGGGAACCGAATCCAGGTCTTCTGGCAGTAAACATTCTTAACCTCTGAGCCATATCCCCATCCATGACCTTTTCATTCCCCCAGCCTGCAGACTTGGCACTACTCACTGTCACAGTTGAATGGCTCTGCCCACACCTTCACAGGCATACTGTTCCAAGGTGCTTCTCAGTCTGACCAAGTTGACAATCAAGACTCCCATTATAATCTGCTGCAAGACAACAGGGCCTCAGAACAAAGCTGCTGGCCCAAGGTTGCCTGTCTCCTGGCCAGGATGCCATGCTGAGTAGGTGGAGGGGTGGGGACATCAGAGCTCCTGTCAGGGAATTGGAAATAGACCCTATATAACACAAGCTTACACTGCCAAGGGGCTGGTTTAGCAGGGCTGTGACTGTACCCTGTGCTCTACCTTCTGGACATGGGGCACCTCATGGCCCTTGTGTGACAGCCAGAGGTCATTGTACCAACCCTGCCTATACAGCTCCTGACCCAGTGCCTCACGGATCTGAGGCTGTAGTTAAGGACTGAGTGCCATCACTTCAAAGTGAGAGGGGGTGGGGGAGGGGTTTCCAGGATGAAGCTTAGCCACGGGCAGAGTATCTTCACTGCACAAAGCACCCGAGGCTTCGACTGCTTGGTTTTATTCTCTTTCTCTTTTCTTTACAAGACAGCGTCTCCTGTAGCCTAGGCTGGCCTCTAACTCACTATGTAGTTAAGGATAGCCTTGTTCTTCTGATCCTCCTGCCTCTACCTCCCGAGAACTGGCATCGCGGGTCTTTGCTAGCACGTCTGGCTCATGTGGTGTTGCAATCAAGCCCGTGACTTTGCACATGCTGGGTAAGCACGTTACCGATTGACCTATAGCCTCAGTCATCATGTGTGTTTTTAAAGAATTCACTGCTAGGCACTTTAATCCAGTATTAGAGAGGCAAAAGGAGATGGAACTACGTCAGTGCATAGTCTACATAGCATGTGCCAGGTCAGCCAGGGCTATATAATGGCACCCTGTCTCAAAAAATAAAAATGGAGAGATATTATTTATAGCCCAAATGCTGCCTGCACACCTCCTCTCCCTTAACTATCTGTAACTTACAGTGACAAGGGACCACCTCTGGCTAGCATCCCCTTTAGGGGCTACAGCCAGGCCTTCTCCAGTAAGATCAGAAGCCCAGTTTGGTGGAGGAAGTTCTTCCAGGTTGTCCTGGTCTCGGAGACTCTCACAGCCTTAGAGTGGCAGTTAGAGATTGGATTCTACCATGATGGCTGCCTGTCCTCGGGTGTCCCTTTTCGGATCTCTCTGTGGCTACGCTTCCCTGATTGGCTTGCACACTGAAACCCACCAAACCTTCCTGCCCATTCTAACAGTTGTCTAACCCAGTCCTACTTATGCCCAAACACAAATGGCATCTGCTGGTTCTACCTCCCTTCTCTCTTCCTTCCTTCCTTCCTTCCTTCCTTCCTTCCTTCCTTCCTTCCTTCCT
The DNA here is from genome assembly GCA_028551405.1 of Uromys caudimaculatus. Lineage (NCBI taxonomy): Eukaryota > Metazoa > Chordata > Mammalia > Rodentia > Muridae > Uromys > Uromys caudimaculatus. The sequence goes on from CM052718.1 coordinate 17,842,986, forward strand.
TCCTTCCTTCCTTCCTATCTGTCTGTTTTGGGTTTTGACACAAGAGTCTCACTATGCAGCTCTGGCAGGTCTGGAACTCACTATGAGGACTGCCCATCTCTGCCTCCCAAGCACTGGGATTAAAGGTAAGTGCCACCATGTCTATCAACCACGCTCCTTATCTGTAGCTCACTTCTCTTGCCTCCTTCAGTAGCTTGACATCTAGTCCAGTATGGACTGGGAGAGATGAGACTTGGCATCTTTCCTTAATGATAAAGTTTCAAGAACGTCACCATAAGCATTGTGTTAGTCAGGGTTCTCTAGAGGAACAGAATGGATGCATAAAGCAGAGGTCATTACATTGGCTTACAGGGTACAGGGTGGATAGTCACACAGAGGCTGTCTCACATGGGACAGGCTGGGAACCCGGTAGCTCAGTCCATGAGACTGGACACCTCAGCAGTCTTAGCTCAGTGCCAAAGGCCTGGAGGATTCCACTGGTGCTCATTTGGCTTGGAAAGTTCAAGAAGCTGGGTTCTGACCTCAGTGGAAGATGACAGCAGTCCTCTCCAGCAAGAGGCCAAGACAGGCAGACAAGAAACAAACACTTTTCCCTCGGACATCCTTGTATCTGGTCCCTAACCACTGAAAGGTGTCACCCATTCGAGACAGGCCTTTCCACTTTGATTAATCTAATGGAGAAATCCCTCATTGGCATACCCAGGGGCTTCTCTTTTAGTGACTCTAGATCACATTAGGTTGACAGTCAACAGTATGGTAGATAGGAATTCTGTTTGCTTTATGTTTTAGTGTGTGTGTGTGTGTGTGTGTGTGTGTGTGTGTGTGAGAGAGAGAGAGAGAGAGAGAGAGAGAGAGAGAGAGAGAGAGAGATGAGTTCAGGATGCCTGTAGAGGCCAGAAGAGCGAGTCAGATTCCATGGCTGAAGTTATAGGTAATTATAGCTGCCCAGTGTAGGTTCTGGAAACCAAACTTAAGTTTCTACAAGAGCCTCAGTTGCTTTTCACTGCTGAGCCCTCTTGCCGCCCCGTAGGCTATTTATTTTTAAATCACGATCGTTTTTAATTTTTTCAAATGCATACATCATGCTTTTTAAAATCATGTGAGCGTCCCCTGATTCTGCACATGTGATTATTTATACTTTTCAAACACTAACCCAAGTTTAAAGTCTAGGAATAAGCCCTACTTGCTCACGGCACAGTATCCCTTCCGCCGGCTCCGTTCGACGTGCTGTTTATTAGGTGTTCTGTACTGAGGCTTCCGTGGGATGGCTCATTTCTGCTGGTCTTCCTGACGCCTCAGACACAGTAATACTAAATAATTCAGAAACTTGCTCCTTGTTTCCTGAAACGGTCTTTTTTGTTCGAATGCACTAGTGAAGCCGTCTGGAGCAAAAGTTTCATTTGTGAGAAGACATTTCCACCTAACATTTCAATATGTTTAATACACGGGGCTGTTGGGATAGTCTGTGCTGCTGTCAGTTCCAATACATTGAGTTATTCAAGGAATTATCACTTAGGCTGATTTTAGCATAAAACTGTCGGTGACAGTTTGATGATCTTTTTGCTCTCTGCACACTCTAAAGCAATAGCACCTTTCTTAATTTGTGCACCCTCTCATCCTGATCTGTCTCTATCGAGGGGTTCATAAATGCATGTATTTATGCGAGGGACTGACTTTTGGATTTGTTTATATTCTCTTGTCTGTTATTGACTTATTGGTCTTGTTTGTTTGGGGTACTGACAATGGAACCCAGGGCCGGTGAAGCGCTCTGCCGGTGAGTTACACATCAGTCCTGGTTTCCTTTTTCTTTTTCTTTGAGACAAGGTCTTTCGTTATTTGTAGCCCATGCTGACCCAGAACTTGCAATCCTTCTGCCCCAGCTTCCAAAGAGCTAAAATGACATAGGTGCCACCACCACCCCCAACTTGGGCTGGTTACTTCTTGTTGTCTTGGTTGTTGGTCGTTGACCAGCTAGACTCTAGCTGCTAGGACAGTGGTTCTCAACCTGTGGGTGGAGATCCCTTTGGGAGGTTGACCAATCCTTTCACAGGGGTCTCCTAAGACCATCAGAAAACAATGATATTTGCATTATGATTCAAAATGACAGTTATGAAGTAGCAACAAAAATAATGTTGTGGGTGGGGTTGGGTCACCATGAGGAACTGTATTAGAGGGTCGCAGCATTAGGAAGGTTGAGAACCCCTGAGAAAGGGACCCTCAGCTGAGAGAATGCCTCCATCAGCATTGAGGGCACGTCTGTGGGGCATTTCCTTGATTACTGATTGATGTGAGAGGGCCCAGCTCACTGGGGGGCAGTGCCACCCCCGGGGCAGGTGCTCCTGGGTTGTATGAGAAAGCAAGCTGAGCAAGCTGAGCAAGTGAGCTGTGAGCTGCAAGCTGGTGAGCAGCAGTGTTATTCTCTGCTCTCTGCTTCTGCCTCCAGGATCCTGCCTTTTGACTTCCCTCAATGATCAAGTGTAATTGGGGTGTGTGAGCCAAGTAAAACTTTTCTTCCACGTGTTGTTTTTGGTCACAGGGTTTATCAGAGCAATAGAAGGCAAAAGAAGGGCCCAGAGTGTTGGTCTGCGCCTTTAATCCTAACACTGGAAGGGGGGAACAGGCAGATCTTTGAAGTCAAGGTCATTCTGGTCTATATAGTGAGTTCAAGGACAACCAAGATTACATAGTAAGACTGTGTTAGAAAGAGAGAGAAAGAAAGAGGGAAGGAGGGAGGGAAGGAAGGAAGGAAGGAAGGAAGGAAGGAAGGAAGGAAGGAAGGAAGGAAGGGAAAAGAAAGAAAGAAAGAAAGAAAGAAAGAAAGAAAGAAAGAAAGAAAGAAAGAAAGAAAGAAAGAAAAGAAAACTAGGACACACTTCTCTGTCTAAATCTCTGTGAGCTTTTCTCTCCCTCCCTTGACTCTTTGCTCTGGTGCAGCCCTAGCTGTTGTTTTTGGATCGTTCCTTTTGTTTTTCTCCGACAAGCTTTTAGCTCTCCCTGGAGGCTGTGCTTTAACGCTTCGTGAATGTTGATATGTTGTGACATTAGCGTGTCTTTAGCTTATTTTGAGTGTGAATTCAAATTATTTTCTTGGGAGCTGGGGAGCTAGCTCAGTCAGCAAAGTGCTTGCCATAGAAGCCAGAGGGCCAAAGCTTGAGCCCCAGAACCCATGAAATTTGGTTTTTTGTTTGTTGTTGTTTTTTTTGTTTGTTTGCTTGTTTTGGGTTTTTGTTTTGTTTTGTTTTTTGAGACAGGGTTTCTCTGTGTAGCCCTGGCTGTCCTGGAACTCACTCTGTAGGCCAGGCTAGCCTCGAACTCAGAAATCCACCTGCCTCTGCCTCCCAAGTGCTGGGATTAAAGGTGTGTGCCACCACTGCCCGGCCCCAGAACACATAAACAAACAAAAAAACAAAACAAAAAAAACAAAGAAGAGGAGGAGGAAGAGGAGGAGGAGGAGGAGGAGGAGGAGGAGGAGGAGGAGGAGGCGGCAGCATCATCTTGAGGCTTTCTTGTAACCCTAGTACTGAGGAGGCAAACAAACAACTTTGGGGTTTGCTCACCAACCAATCCAGCCTAACTGACTAGTGAGAAACTCTGTCTCTAGTAAAAGGCGTGGCTAGAGAGATGGCTCAGCAGTAAAGAACACTTGCTGCCCTGGCAAAGGACCCATGTTCCGTTCCCAGCATTCATGCCAGTGGTCCCCACGCAGCTACCTGTAACTTCATCTCCAGGTAACCCAGCACCCTCCTCAGGCCTCCTCTGACACCTGCGCTCATGCGTACATGCCCTGGCACAGATGCAGGTGCCGCCACAAAATTAACAACAAAATCTTTAAAAGTATCAACAGAGCTAGGAGAGGCTTCCATTCTGACTTTGTCTTTAATGCACTGATTGGTGTATTTCTTTTTTTTTTTTTTTTTTTTTTGGTTTTTGGTTTTTGGTTTTTGGAGACAGGGTTTCTCTGTGTAGCCCTGGCTGTCCTGGAACTCACTCTGTAGACCAGGCTGGCCTCGAACTCAGAAATCCACCTGCCTCTGCCTCCCAAGTGCTGGGATTAAAGGCGTGTGCCACCACTGCCCGGCGGTGTATTTCTTTTAAACAAACATTTTCATATTCTTGGATTCTTTCCTCCCCGGATGTCATTGGTTTCCAGGATCAACTTTATTCCATTGTGTGCTTTGCTTGATTTTAGCTCCCTTAACTTCCCAGAGCTTGTCTTAGGACCCAGACTGTGCTCTACATTGGCGGCCGCATCCTGTGCACTTGGGAGTGACACGCACCCCTCTGTTGTTGAGTATGATGTTCTGTAACCGCGGATTCGGTCCAGGTGCAGCTGGCTCATGGCTTCACACTTTGTGCCCTCCCCCCACCTCTCTGGGCCTTTCTCCCTTCTTCCTCAAGCACTGAAGGCTGAAACCCAGGACTTCATACATGCTAAGCAAGTGCTCTACCACCAATCCAGATTCCCTGCACCCCAAGTCGGTTATTCTTTTCTGTTTAGTGTGGGAGGACAGGGTGTGGCTCTGTGTACATGTGTGGGGCACCCACATGCTATGGTGCACATGTGGAGGTCAGAAGACAACGTGTGAGAGACAGTTCTTTCCTTCCACTATGTGGGTCCCAGGACTAAACTCCAGTCACCAGGCTTGCTGGCAAGCTCCTTTACTCACGGAGAACTCCTCACCACCCACCATTTAGTCTGTAATAACTACTTCTGCTCGTATATCATTCAGTGTCTATGAAACCATTTGCCGATAAGCTATTGTTGGCTTGCAAAGGTGACCTTGGGCGATGTTTTCCTGCCAGTTTGTGTGCCACAGAGATGTGACGGTGCTGACCAGCACAGATGGTCACCAGGGGAAACTGTGATCCAAATCAACAGATACAGGTCAGTTCTGGCCATATTAAACACAGGATACTCTTCAGTCATGCTGGTGACACACCTCGACTTATCTGCTCTTCCTGATGATCAGGTCAGCTGCATCTATGTGCATGGGCCCCTTCCAGGTCATCCTTAGACAAGTCCTGATTTCCAAAGCTCACTGAGTGTTCTCTTGGTGTCTGCAGTACTCTGTGCTTCAGTCGTCAGTGAGTGACTTTTATTTTCTGATTTCCATTTTCCTTCCTGGACATCTCCCGCCATCACAGAACCTAACATGCATGGGTCTGGTGAGGTATCTGTGGTTCATTCTGTGAATCCATTCTTCCTCTGAATGTCAACCACAAGTTCTGGGCAGTCTGCCTAACCTCTGCAGTCACTGGAAATCTCTGTCATCTCTGCAAAAGTGAATGCTTGGATAAGCTATCCCCTGTGTCCGGGCGAAGGGGACACCCTAGAGTCCTCATGTAGGCTCTGTTGGCATTGTTTTAAGCTGGGACACGTTGTGTGCTTCCTACATGTGACCGCCATAATCACTTTCTTTTGCTGTGGGAACGATGAGGAAATTGTACTGAGACACAGGAAGGTGACGGGGCCACGCAGGGCTGGGCTGGGATTCCACAATTACCGATTGTGGAGAGAAACTGTTATCAAAGGAGCGGCAGGAGACCATCTTGGGGCACCTCTCCAAGTCAGGAAATTTGAAACATATATTTCACAGACACGCATTTCCCTGTAAACCCCGCTGCATAATGCATGAGGCTTGATTTAATGTCATTGTTAATTCGGGGCTCACAATGGCGGGCTCTTAAGGGAGCCATCATTTTTCTTTCTTTCTTTCTCCCTGGCAGCAGAACTCTGAGACCCTTTGGGGTTATTCAGCATTCTGTGAGCACAGACGCCATGGAGGGGGGTGGCGCAGATGCACGGTGGCCTTTCCAGAGGCTACAACGACCAGGACACAGGGGCTGGCTGCCTCGGGGGGCCATACTGAGCCATGCTGGGAGCCCACTTTGTTTGACTGTTTGGGTCAGAGAGGAAGGGTTGGGGTTGTAAGAAGGAAGGAAGGGGGGAGGAGAGAGGAGGAAGAGGAGGGAAATGGAGACAAAGAAAGAAAAGGGGGGAGAAAGAGAAGGAAAGTGAGGGATAGAGAGAAAGAAAAAAGGGAGGAAAGAAAGGAAGGAAAACAAAAGGAAATAGAAAAAAGAAACGAAGAAAGCAAAGTAAGAGAAACAAGAGGGAAAAGAAAGGCTTTGTAGGATACTGGAGGAAGAGGAGGAGCGGGAGGAGGAGAAGAAGAGGAGGAAGGGGGAGAGAAGAAAAGGAGGAGGAGGGAGAGGAAGAGAAGAGGAAGAAGAGGAGGTAGGGAGGAGGAGGGGAGGAGGGGGAGGAGAAAGAGGAAGGAGAGGGAAGAGAAGGAGAGGAGGGGAGGAAAGAAGAATGAGGAGAGGAGGAGAAAAAGAGAAGGAGGAAGAAGGAAGAAGGAAGAAGGAAGGAGGAGGAGGAGGAGGAGGAGGAGAAGAAGAAGCAGAAGCAGCAGAAGCAGAAGCCCAGGAGAATCTATGTGGCCTCGGGTGACCAGGAAAGACAGAGCAGCAGAAAGCAGACAACACATTACACAAAGCATTGTGGGCCGGTAATGGGGCCCCTGACACATGCCACTGGAGCTTGGCTGGGGGGAGAGGAAGAAGTGTAGAGAATCAGCCAAGGGCACTGAGGACTCTCAACACCAGGGTCAGGCCAGTGCCTGAGTCCTGCCCCTGAGCTCAGCAGCAGTGTAGGCCAGGCTCAAGCTCCTGAATACAGGCAGGGCATTTTAGGTTGCCAGCAGAGGAGTGACAGTGCTGACCAGCAGAGATGGCCACCAGGAAGACAAATCTACTTTAATCTCAAAACTCTATCAGTGGCCAGCCTTTCTGTGGTGTCTTTCATCTTTTCATCTACAAGCCTGCCCTCAAGAACTGCAGGACTGAGTAACTTTCCCTCTCCAAATCACTAACAACTCTCATGTTTTAAGCATTTGGTATTCAGCTTTCTCTTTGCTCCATGCCCAGGCAGGAATCAGACAGAAAAGACCAAACTTGCTGAGGCTGACCATGCCAGAGGCTGCAATTCTAGCTCAAGCCTGTATATGGCCACAGAGCTACCGGTTCCAGAGATGGAAGGGTGTCTGTAGTATAAGCCCCACGCTGTCCAGATGGGAAGAGCAATCTCAGCGTCTCCCTTCGTCTCATTTTTTCCCTAAAAAGAGCAAAGCAGAAGCCTACATGGGTTCAGTCACAAGCTAGAGTCATCTGGAAAGAGAAATCTCGATTGGGAAAATTCCCCTATCAGATTGCTTGTAGGCAAGTCTATAGAGCATTTTCTTGATTGATGGTTGATCTGTGGATGCCCGGCCCAGGATCAGCTGTGCCCTGGGCAGGTGGTCCTGAGTGCTGGAAGAAAGCAAGCTGAGAAAGCCACGAGGAACAAGCCAGTGAGCAGCTCCTTCCTGTCAGCTGCCTCAGTTGCTGCCTCCAGGTTCCTACCTCGGGTTTGTGCCTCGACCTCCCTTCATGAGGGACTGTAATCTGTAAGCTGAAGTTAATTTGGGCCATGGTGTTTTTCCACAGCATGGCTCTGTGCATGGGTCTTACTTTCATGGGTCTTCGGGTTCTCATTTATGGGCCAGGAATATGACCGAGGACACAGACTCCCCCTTGCTCACAGTAGGAAATCCTAGAGGGCTCGATCCCTCTGTGTCCTCTGCATCTCTGGGGTAGAAGAGGGATGTATGGCTAGTTTTGTGTCAACTTGACACAAGCTGGAGTTATCACAGAGAAAGGAGTTTCAGTTGAGAAAATGCCTCCATGAGATCCAGCTGTAAGGCATTTTCTCAATTAATGATCAAAGGGGGAGGGCCCCTTGTGGGTGGTGCCATCTGTGGGCTGGTAGTTTTCGGCTCTATAAGAAAGCCAGCTGAGCAAGCCAGGAGAAGCAAGCCAGTAAGTTGCATCCCTCCATGGCCTCTGCATCAGCTCCTGCTTCCTGACCTGCTTGAGTTTCAGTTTTGACTTCCTTTGGTGATGAACAGCAGCATGGAAGTGTAAGCTGAATAAACCCTTTCCTCCCCAACTTGCATCTTGGTCATGATGTTTGTGCAGGAATAGAAACCCTGACTAAGACAAGGGAACATTTCAACAGTTGCCTACAGGAGAGGGAGCTGCCCGGCATGGTCAGCCAGGCCCATGCTCAGAAGTCAGAAGTCGGCTGTTAGCAGGGCCACTGAACAGCAATACTGTCTGACCAGCTAGCAATGCTGTCTGGACCAGAATGACAGTTAGCAGGGCCCCAGTTCCCAGGCAGGTCTCCACCCTCTTTGGAGTCTGGCAGTGTTAGCTACTGAGAGAGGCTAGCACCCTTCAGCCAGGTTCATGTGGTTAAAACGTGGTCCTCAGTTTCTGGCAATGTTCTGGAAAATTCTGTATGCTTTAGGAGAGGAGGAAGTGGGTCCTGCAAGAGGGGACTGTGAGGCTCATAGCCTGACCCCACTTCCTTCCTGTCTCGATTCTGCTTCCTAATCTGCCCTGTGGGAAGTTCTCACAACCACAGACTAGGACTCCAGTTCCCGTTCCTTTCCCACCATGTTGGACAAGCACTGAAGTCACCTCACAGCATGGGGCAGCTCTCATCCAGTCCTGGAGGGACTGATAAGAGTGTGAAGGCAGCTGGCACACGGCTCTCCTAGCGGTGGCCGTTAGTGGTGAGTGAGTCTGAGTCCGGCAGGAAGCACGTGATCCAGGCCTAGCCCTGCCCGTGCATCCTCTGGCCACAGTGATTGGTCCAGGATGGGCACGTGACTGAAGCTTATCCAATCAGATTAACTGATGGATATGGAACTTTCTGTAGAGGACTTTGCTATATTTGATGATGTAAAGGCCCGTTCTACAATCCCGAGGGGGCTGTCTGTCTGAGGCCAGAAACTTGGAGCCCTCTGGCAGGCTGGCTACCAAACGGCAGCTCCACTCTTGTTTGGAAGTGTCAACAATGCTCGTCTTTCCACTGTGGCCATCTCCACAGGCACCTGAGCATTGCTGTCTACGATCTCAAAGATCACACAAACCCTGTGCAGCACCTCTACCCAAGACACCATATACCCCATGCTACCTGCTGGAGGATGGGAGTGATTGACCAGACAGCTAAATCTCCCCAGATGATAGCCAGCCCAGCCCCGGACATGTGTGTGTTCCCCAAGGACCCTTGAACTGTCAGGTAACCCATGGACTGTGGCCAGTCTACAGCTGTGTGAGTCACTGGGTTGGATGGCCTGTCACATAGCACCGCAGCCAACAATGACTGCTCCGGGCCCCTTGCCAACAAATTCACACTTCCCTTTAGTCACGTTGAGTTATGGTTCAGAAGAGTCGCCCTCACGCATGGATTTCATTTCAGACATATCCCGGAACTGTGATGAACTCAACAATCAGAAGCACAAAATTCCCATTAGAAAGTTCTGGGTTTTTAATTCCTGTGTCTTCTTGAAGACAGTAAGTTCATAAGACAAACAGGTACACAGATGCATAGATTGGAAGGGGGACATCTCCAATCTCCATCTTGAGGTGTCTCCAGCTAGTCAGGAGATACGGAGGCGCGACAGGTATGGTGAGGCCCGGAGAGTGCCTGTCTTTGTGAATTCTTTGGTAACAGGGCCAGCCTGTTGCATTTCCACAGTATCCCGGGTGTGCTTCCCCGGGGCCTCCTGGGCACTGAAGACTTTGTCATAGTACTCTATCAGTAGCTCTGTGAACAAGTTCAGAGGTACCAGGGCGCTCAGCGAAGCCACCCCCTGAGATGGCCAGATCAAGTTCAGCCCAAACACACACGCCAGGTTGGAGCTGCTCATCTTGTTTGAAATGCTCTCCAGAGACACCTGGAAGAGGAAACCCAAGAAATGAAGCCCTGGGCATCAGCAGTCTGGACTCCACCTTCACCCCAAGGGAGACTGGTATGGAGAGAGAGCTCTGGGTGATCAGAGCACTGGCCCTGAGGGGCCAGTGTGGTGGAAAGAGCTCTGGAGGGGGAGGGGGCGAGCTGGGGAGATGTGCTGTTCAACAAGCCCTTGCCACACTAGCTTGACTTTGAACCCCAGAGTAATCCAAGCACAGTTCCAGGTCAGTGAAAGACCCCATCTCAAAAAAACCAATGGAATCACTGAGAATGCTCAGTGGGTAACAGTAACTTCTGCAGAGTCTAGCAATCTGAGGAACCCACCAATCCGTAGCCCTAGAGAACCTTCTCCCTGCAAGCTGTATTCTGACCTCCATGTGTGCACACACATAGCCATACATGAGCACACACGTGCGCGCGTGCGCACACACACACACACACACACACACGCACACTAAATGAACAAGTAAATAAAAGAATTCTGGAATGGAGACCTCAGCCAATATGAAAATCTTGTGTGGCCACATCTCCACTTGGAGTCTCAGTTTCTCAGTTTTCCCATCTGTAAAAGCTCTGTGGGGACCCCCTGATTCCACTATCTAGGATATCCTGATACCCCATCAGCATCTCTTCCACTTTGACAGCCTGGGTTGAGGTGGGGTACCCAGCCCTGAAGATCTAAACCAGACACCCTCTGGCTTCTGTGATATGGTTGGGGAATTGAACTCAGGCCCCTGGGCGCAGTAGTGAAAGCAAAGTGCTTTCTATGCTGGGGACTCCCATACTGGCCGACACAGCCACCTGGATTAGTAGGATTCAGTACTCCCCACTTTCTAGATAAGGAAACTGAGCCCTGAGGTCAAAGAAGATATGCTGCTGAGTCCTTGTATGGGACAAGACCAGCTCACACTGGCATTTGAGGAGACAGCTTGAGGACCCCTTCTCCAGTAAGAGGGCCTGAGCGCATCCTCGCTTGCATGAAACGTAACCAGGCAACAGAGAGAGACAGAGTTGCTTGTGAATGTGGGGGTACAGTAGAGCGCAGTTGGGGAGATGGCTCAGCAGTTAAAATACATGCCACAGGACCTGGGTTCAATTCCTGGCACCCACAAAAAATGAGTGTGGCGGTACATGGCTGTAATCCGGACAGTAGGGTGCGGAAGTTTAAAGACAGGCAGATCCCTGGAGCTCACCGCTCACTGGCCAGCTGGTAATGGCTGACTGAATAAATGAGCTGAATAAATAAATGAGCTTCAGGTCTGTAAGAGTCTTTGTTGCCAAAGCTGAGAGCTAGTGTGGAAGACCTCTGACATTGACCTTTGACCTCCACAAGTACACTCACACACGTTCATCCATGCACACACACATGAACACGTACATGCATATACACCACACAAGGAAAGCCAAAAATGTGACATCATAGAACACACTGTCCCCTCTGCCCTCCTCTTTCTCATCCCTGGGCATCGACCAGACTGTCAGGCTTCTCAGAGGAGCTGGGCTGAGCCTTGAGGGAAGTCCTTCTGCAGTTAAAGAGAGTAGACTTGGCTGTGACTTTGGACCTGAGGCAAACAGGACTGGTCTATGCAGGGACTGCTGTCAAAGGGCCTCTGGTCCCAGTCTTGGAGCTGGCCTTCCTTCTCCTGGGAGGCAGCTAGCGGCACTTACCTCATGCAGGAAGCCCATGAGGTAGCGGAGGACGGCGTAGTTGTGTTCTGGGAGGCTCCGAAGGATCAGGCGGCAGTGGGTCACGCGCAGGCTGCTCTCCACACCTGCAATGGCATGAGGCTGCTAGCCGGGGCAGCACAGTCCCAAGGACAGCCTGGCCATGTGGCCCTGCTCAGCACCCTACTACTTCTGCTAGGCTCCTTCCTCCTCTGTGTGATGGCTACAGAAACTGCAGCCTGCTGGGAAGGCTCAACAAACAGGAAAAGGCTAGTCCGGGGCCAGTAATCTACACACAGACAGCAGTCCACATCTGGCCTTGCAAGTTTCTCCCTTAATAATGGTCTTGTTTGTTCTTTCTACCTCCCAAGTGCTGGCATTAGAAACGTGCACCCCCACACCAGTTCTCAGTAATATTCTACTTGAACACAACCATGGCTGTGGGTTGACACATTGCCTAGGGCTGCTTGTGGGTTACAAGGATGGAGCCAGGAGCTTCCGAGACTGGGGAGGGCTCAGCATTTACTCTCTGGCCTCCTCTAAGACAAATGCACCTACCTATGATTCTCCATGTACATAGACCACTGTGCTGTTCCTGGGGAAAATCCCACTTTCAGGGTGAGAGTGGAGGACTGGATGTAACTGTTTCACGCATAGACTCTCAGTTCCCTCGGTTGCCCTCCATTTGAGTTTTGAGACAGGTTCTCATGTGTCCCAGGCTGGCCTCGAACTTATGATGTAGCTTGAACTCCTAAGCCTCCCGCCTCCACCAGATGGATGCCTCTATGCCTGGCTTGTGCAGCGCTGGGGATGGAATCCAGGGCTTTGTGCTTGCTAGGCAAACACCCTACCAGCTAATCTACATCCTCCATTTGAGCCATACCTTGGAGTAAAAACTAAACTAGAATCAAGTGTGGCTGCAGAAGCCCGTAATCCCAGCACTTGGAGGCTGAGGCAGAAGGATTATGAGTTCAAGGTCAGCCTGGACTACATAGTGAGACCATTTCTGACACCAATTTTTAAAAAGAATCAGAGAAAGTCGTCTAATGGTTCCAGCTGAAGCACTTAAAATCACCCACGAGCCAGGTGGGAGCACACGCCTTTAATCCCAGCACCTGGGAGGCAGAGGAAGGCAGATGAATCACTGAATGTAAGGCCAGTCTGGTCTATAGAATGAGTTCCAGGACAGCCAGGGTTACACAGAAAAACTCTGTCTCAAAAAAAAAAAAACAAAACACAACAAAAAACCCCCATAAACAAGCATTTACACAGCTCCTGAGATGTGGTTGCACACACTGGCGTGCACGTGATCCTGTTCCCAAGTCCCCAGCCTGACACATCATCACTGTTCTTCCACTGAGCCTGTGCAGTGACTGAGAGACTCTGGAATTGTATGAATGCTCCCAGAAGGACACAGAATCCCGTCTGTGAAAAGCTTGAGGGTTTTCTAATAAAAGCCATCGTCTCGCGGAACTGAGCTGGCTTCTTGGGTAATCTCAGTGGAGGAGGAGTTGTCTGTGGTTCCCATTTCCAGGGAAAAGAGGGGCTGCCAGCTCTGGGCTGCACATGATACAGCATCAGGTTCCTCTTCTTAGAATGATAGTCACAGAGAGGACAGGGGAGGGACGCAGGCCACCTTGGCTATCATGGTGGTCTCTCTTAACCCCTCCCCGGGAAGCAGGCCGAGCAGCTGAATGTCACAACACTGATTCTGACAGCAGTCAGCTGAGCATGGTGTCACTTGTTTTGAGCCAAGGATGACCTGAACTTCCTACCTCTACCTTCCAAGTGCTGGAGTTCCGTCTACAGCACTCCATGCCTACTTTACTCTGGGGATGGGATCCAGGCGAGTGCTCCATCCACTGAGCCCCAGAGAATGTATGTGAGGGAAGTGAGCACTGAGGAGCTTCATGATTTGCCCCAAGTCACACAACTAACTGGCGACTGGAAAAGCCACAACTTGAGACATGGTCAGATCCAAACTGGCGTGATGACTCTCCTAAATTCCCTGGAGAGGGCTCACCAGCAGTTTGAGGAGACTACAGCCTTCAAGAAGCTCATGTCTTCCACAGGGCTCCCAGGAAGGGCCTGTACATTTCACTTGAAGAAAAAATGCAGTCACTTGGGTGGGGCCACCAAGCAAGCTAGGGTTCCCCTCCTGCACCCCGTGGACAACATGGTTAAGCCTACAGCCTCACTGAATGACTAGAGGGGTGGGCCCATGCTCCCCTCTGCTGACCCACAGGGACCAAGGTTGGGTGGACACTGCCTCAGCTGAGACCAAGGCTGACGAAGGTCTGTAGCCAGGGACAACATCCCAAGGCCAGGGTTCAAGCGGGTACGTACTGGTGATCCTGAGAATCTGCTCGTAGGCTTGGAAGGTCAGCAGCGGCTGGGGCAGCTCTCGAAGAAATGTCTTCAGGATCACGGCTGGGAGGTGTATGTCTCCATAGTCATCAAAGTTCACAGGCTTCCCTGAACATAGGATGTGATATGGTGATGAAACACCTCACTCAGGCCATGGCTTGGGACCCCATGGAGTCAGCTATGGTTCCCTATGGTTTTGCTGTGGATGGAGGTTTGAACTCCAAGGACAGGGCCTTGGCTCTGGGGCTGCACACACAGGGCTCTGGACCACATGGGGGGCCTACTGTTTGATGAATGGGCAAGCAAACACAGAAGGGGGTGGGTGGCTCAAGCAGAGCTAAAGAGCAAGTGTCCCTGCGAGCAAGACAGCTGCTGGCTTAATGTTATTTGGGGAGTGATCCCAGTTCAGATGCCCACTCTCTGCTTGCAGGGTGGGGCCTGCTCTTGTAGAGCCATAACATGATTGATTTCCCTACCTTGCAGTGTTAGTTTGAATCATGTGGCTACCTGGTGTCAGTGGAGAAGGCGCATAGGCAACGAGAGCTGGGGCAGCACCTGGCCTAGCAGGTGGTTAGGGCAGCAGCCCCTCCCAGACCTGTTTCCGGGGTTAGGTAGGGTGTGGAGTTATACCTGAGGACTGGGGAATGGCAATCGGGAATCTGGCAGGAGGTAGGGGTCTGGGGCATCACCTTGGTCATATAGCCACTGCACCTGGCGGACAGTCTGGGCACTGGCTGATCTCCGGAACAGGCCCTCAGTGCGCAGTCCTACAGGAAGAGACTCAACACCTCAGATCCCTGCACTCTGGGCTTCCCAAGATTCTGTGACTCCCCTGACTGTGGCATCAACCTCCTGTGGCTGTGGACAGGTCAGGCTTTTCCAGTCATCTGATGTCACACCTCCAGTCCCTCCCTCCTGCCCTAAGAGAAGGGTATGCAGAAACACACAGACCTGTGACCAGTTGCCCCTGCCTCCTAGCAGCTTTGTGACCCTGGAGAAAATACTCAGCCTTTCTTCTATCCGACATCGCCAGTTGGCTACCTCCCTGCCAGGCCCCTGCTGGCTTCACAGCCAGGAGAAGAAGTCAGGCCCAGCACATGGGGACACTGGGCAGCAGCCTAGAGGTTGATGTCCTTTTAGTAACTCCTGCCTCTCCTCCCTAGCTTTCCCAAAGACCCACACTCATGCATACACACACCAGGTGACCATAGGGCCTTTGCACCTGCAATGCTTCTTTCTGCCTTTCAAGCCACAGGGCATATGCACTCATACGCTTGTTGGGGATTCCAGAGCTGAAATGAAGTGCCTTTGAGTATCCTGGCCAGAGGCAGCTCCTTACCTTTTTCTCTCAGATATGTCACCGTCCAACGCAGCACAGGGGGGATGAGTTCACCTTGATTTTTGTCTTTGAGGCTGAGGGAGAAGAATGTATTGGCTTATTCATTCCAGACCTTGATGGTGGGTGGGTGTGGCCAGTGGAAGGCTCTCAGATTCCCCATTCCAGAGAAGATACAACATCAAGGAGTCTCCGGGGAGAGACACAGTTTCGGCCTCCATGAGGCAGCCATGAGTGTCCAAACTTTGGAAGGACAACAGAGTGCTGGAACTCCACCCAGAATATGGTATGGGGAATACTGGGGGCTACTTCAAGGCAGGGTTTTGAGGGACGAGTAGGAGTTTGCCAGAGAAAAAAGTATTACAGTCAAGAAGATAGACGAATATCCAAGTGTGAACATGGACCCAGGAAACTAGACTAGGTGCTCATTCAATTTTTAAAAGTACTTGCTGGGCATGGTGACACATGCCTTTAATCCCAGCACTTGAGAAGCAGAGGCAGGCAGATCCTGGTCTACATAGTGAGTTCCAGGACAGCCAAGGCTACAGAGAGGCCCTGTCTCAAAAAAAAAAAAAAAAAGAAAAAAAAAAAAAAGAAAAAAAAATAGACGAAACAAAAGTACATGATAAAAACACAGGCCATGAGACACAGCGCAGACAGACGGGAGGGCTCGATGAATCCTCAGCATCTAGTGCTGCCTGGGGACCTCAGAGGAGGGAGCTACAGTGTCTGAAGATAAGTGTCTCTGCGTCACCTTCACTTTCAGGGGCGTTGCCTCTCTGTGCGCTAGCCATGGGCTGGCCCACACAAGCTGCTGTGGGACATAAGCAGACACAATACACACATTTTGTATGATCTCTTGACTGGCCCATACTTGCTCCAGCCACACCCCATACCCTAGGGAGAACAGATGTCCCACATGGAGGCCACTCCTCCGGTCTGGGTGTCAAAAATACTAAGATACACCCCAGTTGCTCCCAGGAAAGAATGCCTATTGCTGTAACATGCTGGGAGTGGGACTACTTGTTACACAGCATCAGCAACAAGAACTGACTGAGACACAGAAAAAAGACCTGCTGCTATAACATGCTGAGATGGAGACTACTTGTTACACGGCATCACCAGCAACAGCTTACTGATACACACTTGCTGCTTGTGAGACGAGGTCCAAAACTGTAGGGAAGGCCTTCAGGGTCCCCTGAAGAAGAAGCAGGTTACAACACTGGGATACAGGACAGGTATAAATACAGAGAGCACCTATTCTGTTTCATGAAAGTGAGATGAGTATTTTAGGCTGACTGGAACTTGGATGGGGAAACTGAGGCACAGATTGGATACACAACTTGCTCAATTGAGTGCAGAGGCAAATGTGCGTGGCGACTCTGGTTCTGCCAGCCAAACCCAGCACTGACCTCCCTGAGCCCCCATTTCTCCTTCTGTTAAGTGGGTGTGATCTGAAGTCTTGTCTCCAGGCCTGGCTGTGGAATCATCAGGGCAACACACATGTAACGTCCTCCAAGGTAATCCTGTTACTGTGCAAGCAGTCAGCAAACCTACTCTGTCCCTATGTGGGCTGTACTGGGATGTTAGGGACAGGCAGACCTTAAATACTTGGCTCAGTTCAACGTGCAACGCTCACGTCACAGAAGCAATGGTCTCCATTCATCTGACTCTGTGCATGGTTTGGTTCCACAGAGATCTTTCTCTCTGCTAAAGATACACATGTAGGACCCTGAACCGTCACCATGAAGCTGGTCCTGCCTCTGGAGAGACCCAGGAATGGATGGGACCTTCCTAGCCTGTCCCATGTCAGCTTCCTAGTTGCCAGCTCTCAGGGAGGAGGCAATGTCCCTGGGGAGGGAGAAACAGGGCAGCAGGAACCACAACACTGCTTTCTAGGGAGCCTGACGGCCCGTGCCAGCCTTCCCCAGACCTGTGCTCTTACCAACCAGTCCTGTAGCATCCTGAGCCTCACTCTCCTAGTTTTGTAAAGTAAGGGTACTGACAGCCCCTCTCCCGAGTCTGGGGATGCAGGGGTTAAACAGGAAGGCAATAGTGTCAGTGGTAGAAATCATTCTCACGCCAGGACTGAGTGGTGTCCCCAAGCAGAACACACATGGCCTATGGCCAAGGGAAACAAGTAGATCTGGCGAGCTGTGGTGACCATTCAGGTCACACAGAAAAGAGCAGGCTGGCCATCATTCCTGGAGAGTCCTGCTCAGCATGCGGGACAAGGCTGAGCTGCTAAAGACCTCCTCACCTGGTGCTTTGTTGCACTTTGCTACTTAAAAGCAGATCTTTGGGCGGGCAGCGCCTGTGGGACCATTCAACCCCACCTCCTCTGTCAACGGAGAAAACCCAGCCTCCCTTAGGGGAGAAATTTTTCCAAAGTTTCAGGTCCACTAGTCTATGGACCTAAGGAGTGACTCTCTACCTCTGTCTGTCAGGGTACACAGCAACCAGGGACCTGATCAGAAGTTATTGCTTCATGCAGGGCACCCCCAGTTCTAAGTCTCTGCAAACACCCCACATTCCCCATCCCTTACTTGGTGGCCCAAAGGGAGGCTTGTTCCCTGGCAAAGTCAGTGCCAAGAATAACAATTATCCCAGGCAGGGGAGCAGATGGACCCCGCTCACTTCCTGCCTGGGCGGGTATGCCCAGGGCAATGGGGGAATGTCACACCATGTCCCTCCTGAGCACCTCAATGGCACAGGGCAGGGTCAGGTCTTTGTAAAGATGCTCGGGGCACATTAAATCCATCCTCTGAGCTGAAGAGCCGAGGGCACCCTCTGAAGCAGCCTGGGAGACAGCAATGTCCAGCCATCTGCCCGGAAGGCACTGGGGAGGCTCTGCTCATAACCCCCACCTGTCCCCTGGGAGAAGGGCTCGGCATCAGTCAGAGCAGGCTTTTTCCTACTCTTGCATGCCTTGCGTGTGGTGAATGCACAAACGGGAGTGCGGGGTGGGGAGGGGAAGCCAGTGCAGCGAAGCTGCTTGGTTGGCTGTTTGCAGGCACTGAGTGTCTGGGTCTGTCCCAGAAAGACAGCCATTTTTTCCCAAGCCTATGCCAGACCTCTGAAATGGTTGTCCAATCCCTAAGACAGGAGGAATGGCTACATTGCCCACAAAGCCCCTTGGCCACAGGGTCAGCCAGGGAGGTCTCAGATGCACAGTGTTGATGGTTTGGTGGTCACTACTATGCCTCATGTGCCTTTGAGAGTCTGCTACTGGCAATATTTCATCCCCGTTTTGTTTGTTTGTTTGTTTGGACAAACTGAAGCTCAGAGGTAAATTATTTCACTTGAAGTCACACTGCCTGATGTGGGTACAAACAGGGTCGAGATCAGGCTAAGAGGTAGCTCAGCAGTTAACAGTACATACTCTCCTACCCAGAGGACCTGAGTTCAGCTCCTAATTGAACTTATAGCTGTTTGTAACTCCAACTCCGGGGGGGGGGTGTCTGATGCCCTTTTCTAGGCCCCAAGGGTACTACAAACTCACACACATATACACATAATGTCTATATGATATATATTATGATATAGAACACACACTGGTTTTGAGACAGGCTCTCTCTACATAGCTATGGCTGTCACTATGTAGAGTAGGCTGGCCTTGAACTCACAGAGTTCCACCTGCCTCTGCCTCCTGGGTTCTGGGATTAAAGGCATATGCACAAAAGGCACAGACTACAGCTTGTTTATTGAGTGGGGCACCTGGAATCAGTGAGGGGGCTGGGAAGTTACAGGACAGCAGAGCTCAGATGGAGCCTCACATCTACAGAGCCAGCCCTCTGGATGGGCAATTAGAAATGGCTTCACAATTGTCTTGAAACTCTACCGAGGTAGAGAGCCTATTTCTTATTCTATTACTATAACAAAATCCCTGATGCTGTCATTTATAAATAAAATACAGTTCTGTCTTATAGTTCTGGAGGCAGGACGTTCAGTTCAGGGGGCTCGACATCTGCTGAACTCCTGGCCAGGACTTCTCACATACCTTAATGTGACAGAAGGGGACTGAGCACATGAGAGGAAAAAAGTATGAGGGGCTTCCTACCTATAAGCTCCACCAGAAGGAACCCGCTAGAGAGAATGTCCGAGTCTACTCATGTCGTTGGAGTCTGTGACCCAGGTGCCTCTTGCTATGCCTCACTGCCCTGCTGGGAAGAGCAGTTTCATTCAACACACCGGCTTCCAGGGATGCTTGTACCACAGCCTGCGGACTCAGTAAGTTAGACCAGCATACACAGCACAGAGCCAGGGGCCAGGGCTGCCCACTCCCCACTACTAGGCCAGTCACAAGGAAGCAGGTCAAATACTCTCAGGACATCAACAAAGCATGGCACAGGGCTTTGGGGATGGTGCACAGGGAAGGCGCCTGATGCACAAGCGAACATACAGGCCTGAGTTTAAGCCCTGGAACTGCCTAAAAAGCCAGGCAGATGAGTGTGCTTATAATCCCAGCCCTGGGGAAGCAGGTGATTCACTCTCTAGCTGTAGACCCAAGAGAACAGAAAACCCAGAAACTCACAATCTTAATAGGTGGAAACAAGCAACATATTCAGTAATTACTAGAGAACGAACAGAATCTGGTTATGGCCCCCAAAATGACACCAGACAGATACAGCTAAAAGCCGCCGCCTGTAGTGTGGTTCCATTTACTTGAAATGTCTAGAATCTGGAGGTGGAAAGTGGGCTCGTGTCTGGGAGGGCTTGTGAGGTAAGAAGGGCCACAGGTGTGGTCGGAGTGTTCTGGGATTATATAATGGTGGCAGTTGCCCATGACTGTGATAAACTTAACCCACACAGCATTGTATACCTAGAAAGAGGGAAGCTTACCCAATAATGCAGGCCTGGACAGTCCCTAGACACACATGTAGGTCAGTCTTGCATCTGAACACCAAATCCTATTCTGAGGGGCAGGGGGAGAATGGGGGGTCAGGGAGGAGGCTCACACATCCTAGTTCGTGTGGAGCCATCAGGGAAGGCTTCCTGGAGGAGGGGCTAGTGAAGGCACATATTCTGCATGCTCTGTGGCAAGGCCCAAGGTCGCGAGGCTCTTGGGCAGGGTTAGTGAGGAAGTCAGTGGCTCATCCCTAAACACAGAGAAACTGGGATGTGTAAAGTCAGTAGCTTGGATGTCCTAAACCTGGAGAGCTTGGCCCACCTCATCCTCTCTTCCCAGACCCACGGGTACCCAGAAGAGACTCGCCTCTCCTCCCTCCCTCCCCGAGCACGGCAAGCAAGCCTATATATTTCTGCAGTGCTGGGATGGAACCCAGGGCTTTGCACACGCTAAGCAAGTGCTCCCAGCCCCAGCTGAGCCGGGAGACCTCTGACTCCCTGACTTTGCTTTCCTCTGTTGGCTTAAGCGGCTCATTCCAAGTGATGGCTTTCTGTTGTGAACTTAAATCAGCAAATTAACATTGGCGAATAGGCTCTGGCTATGAATTTTAATGTCTTCCATTCATTCACAGTCCAAACAAATTACATATCTGGTGTTTTATTTAATACGTTTATTGCCATTTTATTATAGTCATTGGCAATGAGACAGCATAAAATATTAATTTAAAGAAGCAATCACACAGATTATGTCTTAAAGTGGCGTGCCCGGAATGTACTCAAAGGCATCTGATGTTGCTTGCTGTTCCCTAAAGAGATAATGAGGTGGATTTTCCTGTGTGGTGTTGGAGTGGCCGCAGTGGTAACACATACTGGGCAAGCAAGCACTCTACCACCCAGCTGCACCCCAGCTCCGCCTGTTTATTCTACGTATATTGATTGTTAAAAGCAGTAACTGGTCCTGGAACTGAAATAACTCTAGCGATGTGACAGTCCCAGCAGCCTCCTGTCCACTGAGAACTCTGTGTCAACATATCCTGCAAGTGCTCAAGTCATTGAAAGTGTCCCAGGTGGCCTGGTTGGGTAGCTGTTCGCTTCATAAAGACACATCCCCTCCTGGAGGGGGGAAGAAAGGGGAGAGGCAGGAGGGAAATTCACAAGGCTCATGACATTCACCAGAAACTTACAAGACACAGGAGGCTTGTATACGGTTATATAAACAGTGAACTACTGCTAGGAAGGGGAGCCTCTTGGAGCTGCCTGCAAATCCCACAGGGGGCTCCAGGAATGCTGGGGGGTGGGACTTCTCGGTGGTGCAACTGCCTGAGTCACCTGTGCTCTCATAAATGATTCCATCAACGCGATGACCTGCAGACTAGACTTGGACAGAACTCCCTCTTTACTTTGTAATCTCTCTCATCTGAGGTGAACAAAAACAGCCCCCTCTCCAGGGCTAGAGAGATGGCCCAGCAGTTAAGAGCACTGACTGCTCTTCCAGAGGTCCTGAGCTCAGTTCCCAGCAACCACACGGTGGTTCCCAACCATCTGTAATGGGATCCAATGCCCTCTTCTGGTGTGTCTGAAGACAGCTGCAGTGTACTCATATACATAAAATAAATAAATCTTTAAAAAAAAAAAAAAGAAAAAAGAGCACTGTCTATTCTTGTAGACGACCTAGGTTTGATTCCCAGCACCTACATGGCATCTCATAGCCATCTGTAACTCTGGTTACAGGCAATCTGACACTCTCTTCTGGCCTCTGTGGGAAGCAGGAACATACACAGTGCACAGGCACACATACAGGCAAAACACCCACATGCATAAAATAAAACAAAAAACAAGTCTTCCCCCAAAACCCAGCCACACAGTAGAGCTGCGAGACCGATAACAGACACCAACCGGTTCCCAATCGCAATGCTCAGGCGCACAATGTACGAATCTGCATGCTACTCTTGTTTTCCCTTTTCAAGTGGTTGTGTGACTATGTGTGCTTGTGAGTATGAGATGCAACTATGGACAAACTGGGTGTCATTCTTCACTGGCCCAGTAGGTGTTGATTAGGTTGGGCCAGCTGGCCAGTGAGCCCCAGATATGGTTTGCCTCGCAGGCACACGGAACATCACAGTATATGGTGAAATACAGTGTGCTCTGACTTAGTGACAAGCATTCCTAGCCCCCATTTTTAGTGGGTTTTGTTGTTGTTTTGTTTTTGGTAAGACAGAAGTAGTTCCAGGATATGACAGGCCATCAGAGAGCATGGCTGGAGCCTTTAGGAGAGGCCCTTAGTAGGAGCTCTGAATGGAAGAACCACTAGGGACATTGGCAGCAGAACCATAGAGGCAGGAAGGCCACAGAGAGGCCTCAGAAATATTGTGAAAACTGTCTCTGGATGGCCTAGTCCCCAGTGATGAGCTCTCACCAGCGACCCCTAGAGGGGATTGCGGTACTGCAGGAACTTGCTCTCCCCTGCCTTTGGGGTGGCCGTAGGGAGCATCTGTGATGTGTGGACCAGAGCATCAAACTTTCATAACCCATGAAAAGGAAAGTACTCTTTAGTGGCAAGTTTGTGTTCTAGTTTGGGGGCCAAACTATTTCACCATATACTGCATTTTCTCTCTGAGAATGAGTGGCTAGGTGGGGAGGTACTGTGTGACCAGGAGCAGGCACAGGGGTTACGCAAGCTGTTAGGACAGGAAGCAGCCATGTGCTCACTCAACCTGGAGTTGGTCCAGCAGACCATGCCCATCACAACAGAAAGCTCCATCAGACAATGGGGATCTGGGGAGACACACGGAAGGAACAACGGTCCTCTTCGTAATTTCCCAAGATGCATCCCTCCTCCCCTACAGACACATCCTGTTCCATCCACTCAGGGAACACCTCTTTATCCCACCACCCCAGCTGACAGATACAGAACCATGCCACAGTCTCCTCACCACCTCGAGCTGCTTCCTGATGGCTGTGATGACTAACTAGCTGAAAACAATATCTGGAAATTACCTTACAGCTCAAGTCTAGAATAAGTGTGGGGCTGGTATCTGGAGGCTCCGGGATATACTCCTTACTTTTGCAGCTTCACAGATTCTTGTTTATATAACCCTAAGGGGCTACCCTGGTCTCACCAAGGTGTCCCAGATAGCCCCCATCTCAAGACGCTGCTCACGTCTGTAAAGTCCTTCCTAGACGCTGCTCACGTCTGTAAAGTCCTTCCTGCAAGCAAGGTGCAGCCACAGGAACTGGGGATTAGGATATGACATCCACTGGGCATATTTTGTCTTCTACACACGCACTGGAGACCGTGAGAGCATGTGGGTCTTATCCCAGAGCCCACACACGAGGCCATGAGGAATCCTGTCCTGGTAGCCCAGGAAGGAAAAGGACAAACTTAAATCCCCAAAAGAGTTCCCTTAAACTCTTCCCAGGGTTCCTAGCTCCTCACGGACCTTTAAGATGGCCAGAGCTTTAAGTGAAAACCAAACCTTATGCAAGTTTCTAACACAAAGCGATTAAAGTGCCCAGCTCTTCCTAGTGTGCTGTGGGCAGCCAGCTGCTTCAACTGCTTTAGGGTAAAACAATGTCGGTCAGGTCTACTACCAGGGCACGAGACCCAAAGAGGGGCAAATTCATGACCCACAGGGTGGGGCACGTAGGACCCTGGATTGGGGGTAGGCTGAGGGTGCTGTGTGATGGGGAACCGGGAAGGCTTCTGGGGGAGGGGGCTAAGATGCATGGGAATGAAGCTGGCCTGGTAAACAGGTAGGAAATGACAGATCCACCAAAGATCAAAGCCCCATGAGCATGTCTCAGAGAGGACTCAGCCTCAGAGGGGACTTGACGCTTTATCTCTCCTGTAGGCAGGAGGCAGAGGCCTGGGGCAATCTCCCTGGACAGAGAGGGGTCCCACTGCTCAGGAGAGCAGAGTATCTATCCTTCACTTACTACTGCAGGCTGACGCCAAACTGCTGGGTGGGCAGAGGCGGCCGAGGTGGTGGCGTCTTGGTGGGAGGGGGCAGCTGGCCTTTGTGCAGGTTTTGCAGCTTCTCGTCATACCTATGGACACAACAGGAAAGTGTCACCTCACAGGGGGACAGTCTTTTAGCCATGGAAGTCATCTCCGAGTGCTATGTGGAGACTGAGCCCCACCAGCATCAATAGGAAACCCACATAGCCTGTCTCTGTAAGTTTCAGGCATCCTGGGCAGGGTGCTGCATCCTCAGAGAGAAGTGAAGATGAGGCTCAGGAGCCTCCCTGGAGCTGGCCTGCCTGGCACCCAACGCCTGAAGCCAGGGTGTCTCTGCTCATTGACCTTGCGTTCCGGCTTGCCAGACGCTCAGTGAGGCATTCAGCAGGAGCTGAATGAACCGCTGCTAGCTGTCTTCCCGAGCCCCGCGTCTGCCACTCCTGGAACATTTCATTCCACACACGGCTCACCAGCACACCAGGGAACCCCTTTCATATCCGGCTCAGACGCAGAAAGGCAAACCCGTGCCTGGATGTGTTTTTAATCAGTTTGTATTTGCACTATAGGCAGACTTCGTGGCTTGCTCTCCCTCCCTCACGTATGTGCGTGGATACTGGACCCCAGAGCCATGCAGAGAAGGGGGCTGGGGGGGGGAGGGCGAGAGGAGGTGGGAGGGTGGAGGTGGGCGGGCCCTCACCGCACTACTTCCGGGGGGATGAGCAGCTGGTCGCACTGAAGGTGTTCTCGGAGCTCACGCAGATTGCTGCAGTAGGTGACTTTTTTCCCAAACTTGTGACTAAGGAAGGAGAAACAAGAGAATAAAACGTTGAGGGAACATGTCTCTAGCAAGTGGTTCTCTGTGAGTTCAAGGCCAGCCTGCTCTAGAGAGTTCTAGGACAGCCAGGATGTTACACAGACAAACCTCATCTT
Organism: Uromys caudimaculatus; assembly: GCA_028551405.1. NCBI lineage: Eukaryota > Metazoa > Chordata > Mammalia > Rodentia > Muridae > Uromys > Uromys caudimaculatus. The sequence goes on from CM052718.1 coordinate 17,867,892, forward strand.
GAACCCCCCCCCCAAACAAACAATTAAAAGACACAGCAGGCACTAAGCCCGAGAATATGCCAGAGGCCTTAGAGGCTCACTTGTATAAACTAATTATGTCTGAATTTACATAGAGCACACAGCACAGGGGCCCTTCCTATGTGGAATGCATGTATGTGTCTTAGTTTCTTTTTCTCTCACTGTGATAAAACACTCAGACAAAGACAACTTAAGAGGGAAAGGCTTATTTCAGCTCAAAGTTCAAGCTACACTCCATCATGGCAGTGGCGTCAAGGCGGGAGGCACTCAAAGCAGTGGGTCACCTTGTGTCCAGGTCAGCAGAGAATGTGCACAAGTATGCTACTGCTCAGTTCTCCTCTCCCTTTATACAGCCCAGGATCTGCTGCCCGGGGAATGGTGCCACTCACGGGTGCAGGTCTTCTCCATTCAATTAATAGGATAACCCCTCACAGACATGCCCAGAGACTCCTCTCCCATGTGATTCTTGATACTGCCAGGTTTACCTTGATACTGACCATAACTACGTGCCAGCTCAGAGGACCAGTGGGCCGGGTCTGCATGTCTGGAGTTACTATGGTCAGAGGTGAGCAGTGGTTTTGTGTTGGGCCATCTCCTCTCCCTGAGAGACCAAAGGGCAGGGACCTTGGGAGACTGCCCAGGGTGTCCCAGAAGGCCATGGGGAGACAGCACAGCCTCTGATAGCCTTTCTATTCTCTCCCAGGGATCCGGGATAAGGCACTTGATCTACCAAGGCCTGGGTCCCACTGATACAACTCTGAACTTGAGCTATTCCGTAGAATTGCAATGACTAGAAAAGGCAGGTTCTGTGCTCAGGAGTGCCAGATTCCACTACACTTAGAACAACCTGTGTGTTCTCCGAATTGTAGATAATGTGAAATTAAGATTATCTAACTTACTGCTGCCCAAACAAAACAAGACCACAGGGATCTGATAGATGGAACACCCCTGTGAGCAGAGTAGAATTCTGGGTCCAGTGCCAGCTCCAGCCTAAACCAGTTCCCACACCCCAAGGGAGGTCAAGGCCTGTGCACTGGCTCCCTCTTGTGGACAAGAGTGGATCAGACCTGGGAGCCAGATTCCAGCAAGGTAGCTTTCACAGACTGCAAGGGTGCTGCCAGGGAACCCCAGCTGGGGAAGAACGCAGGCCCTGGGCCCTGAGGAAGGAGTTGGGACAGGTCTTGTGGGATGTCTTCACCTCCTATCTGTTCAGACAACAGACAGCTCAGAGACAGTTTGGCATCTGCTCTGGGGAAATTAAAGTTTCCTCTGGGTTATGAAGCGCTGTTAATGTTTTCTGTGTGGTAGACAGGAAGAACCCACTGAACCTACTAAGGGCCTAGCCGTCCTGTGAAACTTTCTAGACAGTGACATCTGCTTCAGCACTCTGGGGCCCTCCCAGGTCACTCCTGCCCACTCAGGAGCCACACACTACGTTTCTCTCTGTAGCTGTCTGACGACTCCTGTAAGCCAGGCACCCGCTGGACCCTAGGATTAGGGAGGGTAAGTAGACATGACCTGTCTGGCCTTTTACACTGGTGGAAGGGCCTTGAGCAGCTAAATCGTCAATTCCAGCACAGGCATGGGACAAGGTTTGTGCCACAGCCACAGCTGCCGGAAGAGACTGAGTCAGGGCAAGGCTCAGGATCCAAGTCAAGCCTGAGTGAGCACATACTTCATCCTGCGTTCTGGTTTCATTCTGTTCTTAGAGCCCAGTCCTTAGCCCTCACAAGCTGTGTGACCTGCGGAAGCTGCATAACCTCTCTGAGTATCGACCTCCCCTGTTTAAAAATAGAGAAGCCATGGCTGACTACGTAAGAAGGTTCGGTGTGTATAGCATAAGGTGAACTGGTAATTCAATCCCAAAGGGAGAGTTAAAGACATTCTAGACAAACCAGGCATGGTGGTGCATGCCACATACCATAGAACTGTGGGGAAGGCACATTGAGCTATAGGCCAGCTGAAGTATGGGATGGGGCTTGAGGTGAGGCAGGGCCACAGCACTTAACAGGAGCCACTGATGGAATGTGTGTGTGCACACGTGCATGCACGTGTGCGTGTGTGATGTGTGTGTGTACTTATGTGCAAATGAACGTACACATCAAATAGGAATGTGTGACGTAAACACACACATTGGTGCAGGCAGACATTCAAGAGCATCTACTGAGGGGTCCTGGGGTCCTAGGATATAGATGGGTGGTCTCCATGCAGCTGTCAGGGACCCAGGGCAAAAGAAACAACTTAAAATGGCACCAGCATACCCTCCACAGGTCCAGGTCAGTGGGGAAGACCATGGGCGGGCAGGGCTGCAGCCCCTTAACTCTTCTAGTTCTTAAAAGTGCCTGCGACCCTTGGTGTGGGACCCCTGCTACCATCCTCAAAGCCAGCAGTGCAGCCCCTCTGAGCTTCTTTCCCAACAGTGCTGGGAAAGGCTATCCATTAAGGACCCCATTGTTCACCTCGAGCTTGGGAGAACAATCCAAGTTGTCTTCTGTTTGCAACTCCTCAGTTTAATCTCGCCTGCATAACCCCTGTGCTGTGGAACGTGACAGATTTGCAGGCTCTGGGACCCGAATGACCTTTAGGGTCATTCATTGTTCGGTGAAGAGGGGTCTGATACCAACAGTGTGGCTGTGTCTGAGTGATGGAGACTGGAGAACTCAGCATGGTAAGACACACAGCTTAGCCCTCAAGGAGGCAGGTAGGAAGTGGGGATGCAGGAGGATGGGCGTTTTCCATGCAGTTGGTGGGCTGGGCTACTGACGTCAGAGGGGAGGGAAGAGAACAGATGTGATGCCCACCCCTGTCTCTGTCCTTCTTTCTCACCTATACACAGGGTACAATATGAACATTGGTCTCAGCTGTGGACTTCTGAGCCACAGTAGGTAGATATCACCAAATGGGAGGGGTCAGGGGGACATGACGAAGGAGGAGGCAGCAAAAGGTTTCCAGGGTCATGTCCATCAAAGGGTGACCACCCGTTATGTGTGTGCTCTCCCTGCATGGCGACCAGGAAGGATGCTGCCACTTCCTCTCTGAATGTGTTCCCTCACCTGAGTGCCCCAACCTGTCCTGTGCAAATCCTGGGCTTTCCTGAATGAAGCTCACCCACTCACCATGGGACTGGGTGCAGTTTGTGCCTGATGCTTGTGGCTAAATGGAGAGGAAATTAAGATGTCCCTGGGGTCTTGGCAGAGCCAGGTCTTATGGTCCCCCGGAGCTCTTCCTGATACTGTCAGAGAAATAACTGTCCAGTGAGAAAGAGTCCAAACTTGGAAAGAGCTGACAGAAGTTCCCACGTTTCTGGGCTGTTTGCTCAGGTGCAGGGAGTAAAAGGCTAGCCCATTGGCTTGGGGTACCCATCCTGAACTTCCAGGAAAATGTCTGTGCCTTTGCCTGCTCCAGAGAGGAAGTCTGAAACACAGCCATGGGTGTGTCACACAGTTTACACCAGCAGACGATAGAGACAGAGCCTCACAGAGTGGCCTGCCTGCACCCAGAGGGAGTGGAGACCCAGTCACTGAGGCCCACTGTGGAGTGTCCACACCTACAGGACCAACTTTATGAGAAGGCCTGGGCACTGAGCATGGCTGAACTTCCTCGCTATCTCATACCTAGCTGCAGGGGACAGGCTGTCCTAGGTCATTCCCTGAAGACAGAGTGAGAGCCCACGTGCCTGTGTCCCAGCCTCTACATTTACAGTTACTCTGCTGTGTAACCTGGAGTCCCTCCTGGGCTTTGTGACCTTGACAGTGACCTTGGGAACCAAGATACAGATGCAGAATGTGGGCATTCAGGTCACAGTGTACTTAAAATACTAGCTGTGACATCAATGTCATGGGCCAGCATTCCTGTCCACAACCTCAGAGAGCCTCAGTGCATGGCCTGGGCCATCATGTGACCCCCATGATGACCTCTAGATGCCTCAGAGGCAGACCTGAGCCCTCCAACAGGGGTGCGCCTCAGAGATGGCGGCGTGAGGGTCTAGAGGGTGCATGCTCACCTGATGAGGGGCTTGAAGATGCTCCACAGTGCTTTGATGAGGCTGGTGGGATGCACAACATACAGTGCCTTCAGGTTCTTCTTGTACCTGAGGAGGGAAAGGTGAGGTGAGTTCAACTCCCCCAACTCCACCACACTCCACACCGAGTGACTGCACAGCAGGCCTGAGCCTTAGAAATCCATTTCTCAGCAAACTCAACTAAAGGACATGGATTAAAACCCAGAAGGAACTGAGTTGAGGGAAGCACGCCCTGAATCCCAGGACTTGAGAGGCAGAAACAGGTAGAGCTCCGTGAGTTCAAGGCCAGCCTGGTCTATGTAGAGAGTGCCAGGCCAGCCAGAGATAGAGTGAGACCCTATTATGAAACAAAACCAGAAAGAGAAGGAGTTGGGGAGACGGTTCAGCTGGTAAAGTGCCTGGGGAATCTTAGAACCCACATAGGGAAAGTTGGGGTTTGGTGGGTGGTGCTTGTAATCTCAGTGCCTGGGAGACAGAGACGGGAGGGTCCTTGGCCAGCCAGCCTACGGGGCAAGTTCTAAGCAAATGATAGACCCTGTCTCAACAAACAGGGTGGATGGTGCCTAAGAAGGAATGACAGTTGAGATTGACCTCCGGCTTGTGAAAACACACACACACACACACACACACACACACACACACACACTTGGCCCGCCCACTGCGTTGTTTACACTGCATATGAGTGAAGTGGAGCCCGTGACTATGAATATTCTCACAGGTGCAGAAGATGGGTGGACAAGGGCATGGAGCACAGGCCTAAACCAGGAAGGCCTAGCTGAGGCTTTCAGAGTGAATGGCCCAGAGTGCTCACCAGTAGCGATGTTTCACGGGTGGTATGGATAAGGGACTGGGGGAGAGCACGACTTACTCCACAGATCACGGTGAGGGCCCCAGCCCACCTGAGAGCCAGCTATTCAGCTGCAATAGCACACCAGGAGGCCTTGACCTGGTTAGGGTTTGGGGTGAGTGTGATGCAGGTCTCAGGTTAGGAATCAAAGCTCAGAGAAAAGAAAACATGCAAGCAGAGAGCTGAGGTGGCCTGGCTCAGGACACCAGAGCAGAGTGGGGGAGGACATCTGGAGGGAAGGGAGCCAGGCCAGGAGGAGGAGGGGCTGCCTTGAGGAGGAGTTAAGCCAGAGCAGAGCACTGGAGTGAGCACACAGGAGTGGGGGCAGGGCTCCCCGCGAACTCAATGTCAACTCATGAGGCTGACCAGTAACGCCACAGCCTGAAGCAACAAAGGCGACAGACAGGATCTCTAATACACAGTCCTCAGAAGGGAGGCAGGATCCCGGGAGAAATGGGGTGAGGGGGGAAAGGAAGCCTGGAGAGAGTGAAGGGGTGAGACAGGACCCTGAGCCAGGCTGAGGGACAATGGTGGAGACAAGGTTTGTGCCATGTGTGCAATAAATGATAGTGAAGTACAAATCAGAGGAAGTTACCCCTCCAAAATTGTGGCCACAGACAGGCTTCAAGAAATCTGCTGCCAGCTGGGCATGGTGTGGCACAGGCTCTTCTCTTAATCCCAGCATTCGGGAGGCAGAGACAGTCACTGTGACTTCGGGGCCAGCCTGGTCTACAGAGCGAGTTCCAGGACAGCCGGGACTACACAGAGAGACCCCGTCTCAAAAAACAAAAAGCAAAACAAAAACAAAAACAAACAAAAAATTATAAAAGAAAGAAAGAAAGATCTGCTGCAGTGGAATTCCAGAAGGCAGCTAACCCTGGAGACCAGAGGTCATAAAGACAGAGCAGGCCCACCTGACTTATCTTTCACCCTGTAGCCAGAAAGATCAGAAGGTCACAAAAACAGGCAGCTTATTTCCTACCTCACAGTTTAAAAATATCAGTTTATTAAAAAAGGAAAGAAAAATCAGTTTCTGGGACTGGAAAAGGCAGTCCCTCCCACCTCCCTCCTTTCTAGAGAAAACTGACTCTCAGACCCTGTACAGTGTGTTTTCCTGGACCCTCAGTTCCAAGCCACAAGGCACGAGGACACCAACCTCTCAGACCAGCAAGGTCTGCTCTTGTCATTTTGAGGTTGACCTGAATCTGTTCTTTCCTCTTCCTCCACTGACTTATTTCTTACACATACACCACGGAATGACACACCAAGTCACGTGTCCCTGTTGATGTGAGAGGGGAGGGGAGGGGAGAAGAGAAGGAGAGGGAGAGGGGAGTGCAGAGGAGAGCAGAGGAAGAGGAGATGGAGAGGAGAGGGAAGGGAGAGGGCGTGTCCTCCATGTCAGTGCTGGCCAGTGCCCCATGGCCACCCAACCCCTCAGCAGAGAGCACGAAGCCAAAAGCGCGAGGCCCCCAGTGGCATCTGGAGATTTGATGCTGAGGCCCTGTGACTGGAGCATCAGTTGAATCACATCTACAAAGCTCTGGCCACAAGGTGGGAGAGCTTGGAGCTGCTCCACAGCCACTGAAGAGGGAGCTGCTTTCAGTAGAAGCCTCAAACAGGGCAAGCCTCAAACAGGGCAAGCCTCAAACAGGGCAAGTCTCAAACAGGGCAAGTCTCAAACAGGGCAAGCACTCCTGGAATCAGGCTGTGTAAGGAGAGGACGCTTAGCAGGTGTGGCCTGGCTTGGGGGGTGATAAGACCGGTGGGACTCCTCCAGGGCATAGCACAGGCTTTCCCACCACAGACCAGAGCCGGAATGCCAGTTGCAGGCCTCTAGGGACAGATGGCTCATTACCCTCCACCTATCACAGTCTTGGATAGTTTCGGTGCCTAAAGCACTCACTTGTTTTGTTTCTATGGAGCCAAGATAAAAATTCCCATTCCCAGCCCCCACCTCCCTTCCCTAGAGAGTGGGAAAATCTTTATCAAATTGTTTTGTTTGGGTTTTATTCTTGAAACATGGTCAAATGTAGCCCAGGCTGGCCTCAGCCTCACATAGCCTAGAATGGCCTTGAACTCTGGTCCACCTGCCTTCGTCCCTAGAGTACTAGGACTACAAGCATGCCCCACTGTATCTGGCCAAGAGTGGGAAAGAAAGCAGGACAGTTCAGCTCCTCCCATCTGAAGACCACACCGGCTCTCTCCTTCGACCTCTACCTAGCACCCACTAGCCCAGGTTAAGAAAGTAGAAAGCCAGAAAGTACTCCATCCCTCCCCAGGGACAGCTGGGGTCTCTGATGTCCTTCACATGTGTGTGAATGGCTGTTCACGTTGGATGTAGGTGACCTCCTCTATCTGCAGATGTGACTCATCACTTTGTCACCCTTCAAAAACCAGTGGTCTGTTAGTCACGGTGGCACATTCCTTTAATCCTAGCTCTTGGGAGACAGAGTTTGGTCTACATAGAGAGTTCCAAGCCAGGCAGGGCTACACGGTGAGAATCTGTCTCAAAAAACCAAACATAATAATCACTTTTTCTGATCCTCTAGCTATTCTGCCTCCCGCAAGAGGACAGAAGTGTTGAGATTCTGTAGCCTTCTCTCAAATGGACTCTCTCCATCACTGAAATGAGGCCTAGCATCTGTCCATACCCACTGCATAGCCCACAGCCCCCCCCATTCAGTCCCTGTGGTGCCTCCCACTCCTGTGTCCCCCTTGTACGCACTTCCGGTCAAACTCCTTGTAGGCGTTCTGGAGCCAGCCTAGGGATGGTTTGTTCTGGCTGCTGAGGCCATAGTGAAAGTAGACGATAGTATAGTCATTCTCCACATGCTGGTCCAGTGTGTACTTCAAATACCTGAAGGGCACAAGACACAGGGTTCTTTCAGGACAGTTGGTAGCTCTACACTGTGATTTACTGACGTCCATGAAACAGAAGCCACCATGGTCAGCCAGCAGGGGTCATATTCAGAACCATGTGGAGACTCTCCTTGTCCCATAGGTGACACCTGAGGTTCAGGTGAGATGTTCCCTCACTGACCCAAGGTCAGACAGCTAGCAAGGGGACGTGGCACCTCCCCAAAGACAGCCACAGTAAAGCCCCAGAAACTGTGACCACCTGGCTTTTGGAACAAAAGGTGCTTGCGGATGAATCTGGGGTCTTAAGAGATAGGTGGATGCTGGACCTGCCAGGATGGCTTCTAGGAGAAGTCTTAGAGATGCAAATCCGGGGCGGGGCCCCTTCATGGGTCCACCAAGAAGACCCTTAGAGAGACAAGACCGTGTGAAGATGCAGGCAGAGTGGATGTGACACAGCCCTGGTGAGAGGTTCAAGGATTTGCTCAGTACTTGGAGCTAGAGGAGACTAGCCGCTGGCTCTCCCCCTGGAGGGAGCACTAAGGGAGCACGTCTGAAGCACACCTTGGGTTCTGGATAGAATATACTTCTGCTGTTTCATGCCACTAAGTTCATGAGCATTTATTAAGGTAGCCACAGCAAACTGTTCAAGGGGCTGGGATTCAAACTCAGTAGCTTTCAGCCTTGCCCTCTCCCTACCACTACGGTCCCACCTCAGGCATCTTGCTGATCTACTGTTTCCAGAAACACACCTTTTTGCTCTTTAGACAGCCTGCATCCATTAGGTATAGAAAACAAAGCCTCCATGCCCTCAAGACAGGGGATTGTCCCCCGCCTCAGAAGTCAGTGTCCACAGCTCAGCTAGTTAAGAGGGAATCATGCCAACATCCACCATTCTACTGGTGCTGGTGAAGCCATGGTAGCCCTGGTGGTGGGAGCCTCCCCCAGAGGGGGGTGGATTCTGGAGCTCCTGAGCTCACTGCCTCTCTACATCTGTACTGGTGAGCAAGAAGGAGACCAAGATGACCGTGTTGGGAGGCAGATGCGTGCGGCAGAGGACAGAGTACTTACTCCAGCAGACGCTGGTGGTTGAGTTGGTGCAAGGGTGGCAACCGGCAGCAGCTGAATGTGAAGATGCGTCTCCCCTGGCGGTCATCCCCTGGAGGAACAAAGGTGTGAGCCTCCAGCCACTGGGCTGCACTTCCTCAGCCATAAGCCATGGCGGCCAGAGCAGGCCAGTCTAAGCAAGGATGCCTAGGGCTGGGGCTCAGGCCACACCCAGGGGAGGTATGTGATGTATACATTTCCCAAGCAAACCTTCAACTGTCCATCACTCCCATTTAACAGATGGAATACTGGAGCAACCAGGCTAGGTCACCAGGGCCAGGTCCCATGGGCGGCAGCTATTGGGTTTAATTTTAGCCACATTTGGCTTCAAGTACAGAATATGGCTGCCTCTTTCTTACAAAAGAGTCCTTTAGTATTCTCCTAGAACTCTGAGTCTTGGAGAAAACCAGAAGGGTCAGGGGCCAGTTGTCTCTGAACCAGACAGGACCACATATCCAATACCAGCCAGGACTAGCTACAGTCATTAGATCTGAAGCTTCTGGCCTCTTTGTACCCAGGAGAGGGGATGGCCTTCAGCTTCAGAGAGGTGGTACATACAGCTCAGCTGTCTAGGAAAGAAGCAAGCTGTCCCCGGCATACAACTGGTATTGGTGGCAGCCATGGTAGCCTTGGTGACAGGAGCCCTTTCAGATAGCTCTCAGGTAGACTTAAAGGCCCATCCCCTGAGCCCAGGCTCATGCCGGGCATATAGTGACAGTGAGCTAGACCACACAGCCTCTCTCCAGAGGGAAGGTAACTGCTGAGGTCCCAGATGCTGCATACACTACTCCACAGGCCATGAGCCCTATGGGCAGATCTTCCTTCTATTTCTATAGAACCCCAGGGTGCACACCGGAAGACTTAGGGCCGGGACTAGTATCAATTATGCTGAGGACCAGCAGCCTGCATCACAGCTCCTGCAAGCTGGATCCTCGGGGTTTTGTTCCCCATACAGTTCTGCCCTCACACCTTATTACGGGTAAACACAGGACACAGGTAAGCAACTGGGACATGTGCTGAGGACCAGGACACAAGAAAGAGACCAGCTCCCCAGAGTTCAAAAGCAGAGGAGACCTGGCTCTGCTGGGACCTTCATTTATATCTGTCTCTCTCACCATCTCTCTCTCTCTCTCTCTCTCTCTCTCTCTCTCTCTCTCTCTCTGTGTGTGTGTGTGTGTGTGTGTGTGTGTGTGTGTGTGTGTGTGTGTGTGTGAGAGAGAGAGAGAGAGAGAGAGAGAGAGAGAGAGAGAGAGAGAGAGAGGAAGCTTGTGACAGTTGGTTCTTTCATTCCACCAATGTGGGACACCCAGGATCAAATTCAGCCTTGATGGTAGGCACCCTGACCCACTGAGCCATGTCAGCAGAACCTCCCACCTCTTTGTAACAAGGCCTGAATATGTAGCCCAGGCTGGCCTGGAATGGGAGATCCTCCTAAGGCAGGATGAGAAGAAAAAAATGAAGGGACCTGAAGAAGGGAGAAATGCCCTCAACTCGGGGTCTGTTTGTCCTTCCTGCTAACTCTTGGTTCAACATAGCCCAAGGACTGTGCCAAAATGTGTTTCCTGAAGGCTTCTTAAACACTAAAGACAGCCAATGAAGGGGGCTTCCTTCAGTAAGAAATGTTTGTGGCTTTGAGTTTGGCTAGGTCAGCACTCCTCTCTCTCCCTCTCCCTCTCTCCTCTTCCTCCCCCCCCCCCACACACCACACACACATCCCTAAATTTAAACCAGGCAACTCATAAATCCACCTCACAATGGCATTCACAAAGGGAAAGAAAAGAAATATGCCAACCAGCTTTAAAAATGAAACACAACTGGGCTGGAGAGATGGCTCAGGCAGGTTAAGAGCAGTGACTGCTCTTCCAGAGGTCCTGAGTTCAATTCCCAGCAACCACATGGTGGCTCATAACCATCTATAATGAGATCTGGTGCCTTCTCCTGGCCTGCAGTCATATATGCAGACAGAATGCTGTAAACATAATAAATGAGTCTTAAAAACAAAAAACTAAATTAGTTTATCTTATGTGTATGGGTGTTTAACCTGCATGTGTGTCTGTTTGTCATGTGCATGCATGTGTCATGTGCCACAGAGGCCAGAAGAGGGCGTCAGATCCCCTTGAACTGGAGTTATAAATGTTAATGAGCTGTCATGTGTACGCTGAGAATCAAACTCCCCTCTCAATGCCCTTAAACACTGAATCGTCTTTCCAGGCACCCCACCCCCCCCAAATTAATTTTAAGCTTGAATTTTTAAACCTTCCTTATCTTTGTATGTATTGTAGGGTGTGTATATATTCCTGTTTGTGTACACGTAGAAGCCGAAAGTCAATGTCAGGCATCTTCCATAGTTCATCTTCATTTCTTTCTTGAGACAGGGTTCTTCACTAAACCTGGAACTTACTGATTCTACAAGAGTAGCTGGTCAGGGAGCCCCAGGGATCCTTGTCTGCACTTCTCCCATGCTGGGATTACAGGAGCGTGTCTTCCCATGGCTTTTTACGTGGGTTCTGGGGATGTGGGCTCAGGTGTTGCAGCTTGTGTGGTAAGTACTTCCCCAGCCTGGTCATCATCTCAGCTCCTTTAACTTTGTCTGATGTTTCAACCCCATTGTACACTATTTAAAAATTGTAGCGCCCAAAGCCACAGAATCATACATACAGCCAATGGAGCTGGGAAGATGGCTCAGCAGACAGGAGCACTTACTGCTCTTGCAGAGGGCCCTCGCTTGGTTCCCAGCACACAAATCAGGTAGCTCACACCGCCTCTATTTCCTGCCCCAGGATCCTGTGGCGCCTGGTCTCCATGGGCACATGCACACATGTGGCACGTATACTTTACAACCGTTCATTGTAAAGTCACACCAAGGACTGCCTAGAAACCAGTACTCACACTCAGGGGTGTGCTGCCCATTTCCTGTGAGCCTTTCATTACATACTTAACTTGCAACAGAGCCAGGCAAGGGAGTAAATGCCTTTAATCCTAGGTAGAGGCAGGTGGATCTCTGTGAGTTTGGGACCAGCCTGGTCTACAGAATGAATTCCAGGGTGGCCAGAGCTACATAGTCACTGTCTCAAAAAACAAAACAAAATGATCTAGCTTTATCATAGTGACAGTTCCCAGGAGAAGTCATCCCCAGGTTGCTGGTGGCAGTGCTGGCCATGTTCCCTGGAACCTCTGACACCCCTACCTAAGTCTCCAAGCAGTAGAATTACAGGCATGTGCTACCACATCTGGCTTTCATAGAAGGCATCCCCCTGCCCCAGCCCTGGATATCACCCCTTCTGAGTCCCCTGACCTGCAGACCCACCTGTCGTTCTAACCAAGCTGCTGCTCCCTGGTCCCCCACACCGTGACCCACATCTGTGAATACACCACCCCATGCACACGTCAACAGGACAGGACTGAGAAGCCAGGAGTGTGTTGCGGGGTTGTGGTGTGTAGAGGGCTGCTGGCTGCCATGGGCACCTAGTACCCTTAGGGCATTTGCTACATACACACTTCAGGTTCAGCAGTGACGTGTGTTTCGAAGCCACCATGCTGGACAGAGTGGACACTGCACCTCCATCACACTGCACTGGGCAGTGTTGCCCTTGAGTGGACATCTCGGATAGACATTAGGAAAAGAGTTATGGAGGTGGCTTTGGGTTGAATACTGTCCCCTTCTCAAAAAATCAATCATGACTTCCTAGAGCCTCTAAATGTGACCTTATTTGTAAACAGGGTCATCACAGATTTAATTAGGTTAAAGTTCAAGATGGGGCCATCTTGGATTTAGAACAAAGAGGTGGGAGAGGACTAAGGAGAGAACACAGCCATGGGCCAGGGTGGGGGGCAGTGTAGGGAGAGGCAAAGGCCAAAAGGTACAAAGAAACCCCAGGAAGAACAAAGGATGCTGGGAAGGTTAGGGTGGATTTCCGAAGAGCCTCCAGGAGTAATCAGCCCACCCACACCCTGGGTTCTTCTGAACCCCAGAGCCATGAGACTGAATATCTGCTGTTAGAAACACTCCTTGGATTGGGGTTGTGACATGGCTGAACTCTCCTGGGAGGCACACTGCGCCTCAGGCTACCCCCATCTTGATGCTCAGAAGGAAGGGCACACATGTCTCTCAGAACTCAGGATGTCTCCTCTGCCCCACACCCTTTCTCATTTATACCAGGACCATGACACACAGCAATAGCCCCTGCTGTTCACTAAACCTCAGCATCCGTCTGCAGGTTTCTCCACACACACAAAGCTTGGGTCCCACAGAAAAGCCACCATCTGACTCCCACCATCCTCTGCTTCCCTGTACCAGAGAGCCTCTGTCCTCCCTACCCTGCAGCCCCATGCCACCACCTGAGGTGTCCAGGCTCCTCAGCAACACTTTGGTTTTTTTGTGGCCTCTTTCTCCTTCTCCCTTTGCCTAGCCTCATCCCAGGGGCCTCTGGGGACCCAGCAGAATGTCTACAGCCTAACTCTTCCCTGAGAAGCCTGAGGAGAGCTCTCCAGCCCCCTTGAGGGCTGCTGCCCGTCTCCTTCCCTGCAGCTCCAGTCATCAGTGACTGCTTGCTTGAAGGACAGGACCTGGAAGAAAACAAAAGCCCCCTTCTAGAAGACCCCTCTTAAACTCACTTGTGTTTTAAAGAAGTATTTTAGCCATTCTCAGGGTTTCTCCTCTCCTGCTCCCCCAAATGTGATGCAGGATGGAAGAACGCATGCCCAGAAAGATAATGAACCAGAATAAACCAGAATCATGTGCGCTCACTGTGTGGGCATGGGTCGGCTTTGATTCCCACCTCTGCATCTGGAAAGTTGTTATGTGCACCACACACACCATTCTTCCTCTGAGAAGTTCAGAGCCTGGATGGTGTTTAAGATTCCAGAATAATTTGCTTGAAGATACAGCATCCATTCATCTCCCTCTCCTTAAGAACTCTGGCCAGGCCTTGGCTTATTCAGAGATCTGTGCTCTATCCCGACATATTCCCCCTCCCCATCTGGCAGGGGCTCTGGACACAACAGCAGAAAACAGTGACTTCTCCAAACTGGGTCCTCTTGCCTCAGTCACTGGGTTCCAATGCCCACTGTGGCCCATGTCCGAGGGCTGCTAATCCCTCAGCTAAAGTTCTGAGTCACAGTATGGCCACTCCAAAAGACACCATGATTAAATGGCACAAGAGAAAGTTAAGTTGGCCTAGCAAGGTCAGAACCCAAGGGGCAGGGCACATCTCAACCCTGAGTTAGATCAGACTCATCGGACTATAGCATCAGTATGAAGGCCTGGGTCCACACACACAAAGCTTGGGCCCCACAGAAAAGCCACCATCTGTGACTCCCACCATCCTCTGCTTCCCTGTACCAGAGAGCTCTGTCCTCCCTACCCTGCAGCCCCATGCCACCACCTGTGGTGTCCAGGCTCCTCAGCAACTCCTTCTTTTGGGTGGCCTCTTTCTCCTCCCTTTGCCTGATCTCAAGATCACTTAGTCAATGTTCAGCCTAGGAGAGGCCAGGAGGAGATGCTACTCCTGCAGGCTGGGGATAGGGTGTCTTGGCCCAGCTCAGAAGGCACAAGACTCCACTGCTCCAAACGGGTTTCTACACTCAGAAGCCAGGAGAAACCCCATAGCACACCCCCTCTGTCCCTCTCCTTCCAAACACTCCTAGGAAACTGGTTTTAAAAATTCTTCCCCCAAATAAGCCTCCAGTTAAAGTAGAGGCATATGGAAGTCAGGTGATCAATGGAGTTTTGGCTCAAGTCCTATTCATAATATGTCCAGTGGGTCCCCAAATTCATCCTGTGGTTACTTCCCCAGTTCCAGAAATGTATAACTGGGATAGATATACTTAGATGTTGGCAGAAGCCGGGCAGTGGTGGCGCATGCCTTTAATCCCAGCACTTGGGAGGCAGAGGCAGGCGGATTTCTGAGTTCGAGGCCAGCCTGGTCTACAGAGTGAGTTCCAGGACAGCAAGGGCTACACAGAGAAACCCTGTCTCAAAAACCAAAAAAAAAAAAAAGAAGTTGGTAGAATTCCCACATTGGTGCCCTGACCTATGGAGTGAGGGTAGGAAAAGCTAAATGAAGGCCATTGGAGTTGCCTTTATTAAAGAAAATAGCAAACCAAAGACAGTATTGTATCCCAGGAGGAATTACAGAAATTAATGCCACCATCAAGATATTGGAAGGTGTAGGGGTGGCGGCTCCCATGTCACCTCTCCTTTCAACTCTTCCACCTGGCCAGTGCAGAAGACAGACGGGTCGTGGCAAATGGCAGCTATCAGAAACTTAATCAAGTAGAGACTCCGATTCCAGACACCGTGCCCTTGCTTGTGCAGATTAACATATATGCTGGTACACGGTACGCAGCTATTGATCTAGAAAATGTTCCAAGGACCTCCGGGAGCTCTTTGTTTTGTACGTTTACAGTTAGACCACAGGGTATATTCACTCTCCAGTCCTGGGTCCGCTTCCACAACATACCATCCTGCTCCACTACACTGATGACATGATGCCAATTGGACCAAATGGACAGAAGGACCAAGCAGTGCTCCTCCATGGCCTCGGCTCCAGGTCCTGCTTCCAGGTTCTTGCCCTGACTTCTCTGCATCATGGACTCTAACCTATGAGATACAATAAGCCCTGTCCTCCTTGAGCTGCTTTTGGCCATGGTATTTGTCACAGCAAGAGAAATCAAACTAGGGCAGCCCCTTCCTGACACGGAAGGACCCAAAGTAAACCACAGGGATAGCCCACGGTGAATGAAGCCAGCTCTGGGGCATCTGCCAGCAGAGCAGGTGGGACAGTGGCCAAAAAAGACAAGTCACTTCTCTTAAAGTGTTTTTCTGCACACCAGAGATCTATAAGGACCCAATCCTCAGTCCAGAAGCTCAGCTCGGCCTCCAGCTTAACACATCTCTCTTGGGCTAGAGAAGGCTTAATGGTTAAAAGCCTTTACTGCTCTTGCAGAGAACCAAGTTCAGTTCCTAGTATCCATGTTGGGTAACTCACAACCACCTCGAGCTTCAGGTCCAGGGTATCTGATGCCTCTAGCCTGTGGGCACCTGCATTCCCACGCAAATACTCTCACACACACACACACACACACAGACATGCAAACACACACACCACACACATATACACATATACACACATACACGTAGATACACAGACATACACGGATACACACACACACACACACACACACACACACACACACACACAGATATACAGACCCACACATGGACACACACTCACACACCCCTGTCATCAGCACTCTCCTCTGCAGCAAAAAAGGAAAACTGTCGATCACAAAGTCAGCTATGGCCTTGGAGCTATCATGGCCAAGTGCAGACTCCTCAGCCTGCCCTTCAAGGACCTGAGAATGGGCTTCCCATTCTGTCTCCATCTCTAAAAGACCCTGGGCATGTTCTCTAGAGGTATATCTGCACACTCAGGTTGGAAGGGGAAGAATGGAGGGGCACATCCACCAGCTCCCAGAACGAGACAGCTAGGTGGGGACATTGGTCAGGAAACCACACTCTAAGGCAAGGAGGAGACAGGTGTGGAGGTGCCTGCCTATGAGCCCAGCATCTGGGAGAAGCAGAGAGAGAAGGAGTTTGAGGTCATCCTGGCTGTCTAGTAAGTTTGTGGCCAGCCTGAGCTACATGAGATCCTACCTCAAAACAACCAAACAAAAAAGACAAGTGTTAGAAGGTGTAAAGGGGACTTATTGACAGCACATCATGCAGACAGAACAACCCCAAATATACACACTCATCCCCAAACCTTACACACAAGGCAGGGACCAGGGTAGACACGAACAATCCAGCACTCAGGCAGCTGAGGCAAAAAGACACTCAGGTGGAGGCTACCATAGTGAGACCCTATCTCAAAAACAAAATAAGCTCCTGGGACTCTGGAGCAGGAGTATCAGAAGTTTAAGGTCAGCCCCGGCCTCAACCAGCTCCTGGTCCAGCTGGGCTATGGGAGATCCTTTCTCAAAATGACTCCACAGCAGAAAGGTTGCACTGCTGCTCTTTATTCTGGGGCCAGTGACATGGCTCAGCAGGTAACGAGTTCATTTGCAGGCCTGAAGACCTGAGTTCAAATCCCAGAGCCCATATAAAGAAGTCGAGAGTCAATTCCACAAAATTGTCCTCTGATCTCGTGCACACACTGTGGTATGCACAAAGTCCAGCAATAATAATAAATAAAATTAAGACAGACAACCCGAAAACCCAGAAGGAGCAAAGATAAACAGAACCAAAGGGAGACATATCTACCTTTTTTTTTTCTAAGTCCAATTTTCAGAACTTTAAAATTTCCGTGCTAAGTAGACACAGAGCAGGACAAGGATGCAGAAAATTTGAATGACACCATCACTAACCAACCTAACCTCACTGAAAGACACAATATCACACCCAACAATGCAAAGTGCACATGCTTTTCAAATGTACAAGGGACATGGTGCAGGCTGGCCACATGTAGAATTCCTGGTTCCTACATATTCAAGACTCTAAACTTAGCAATACTCCAATGTTATTACTCAGAATCTAAGCTGGGGATGGTGGCAAGTGTCTATAATCCTAACTGTGAGGAAGAATAGACAGGTGAATCCCCAGAAAAGGCTGGCTGGCCAGTCTAGGCAAGCAGTGAGCTCTGAATTCAGTCAGAGACCCCATCTCAAAATGAACACACACATACACACATGCGCACACACATGCGCACACACATGCACACATGTGTGCACTTGTACATATGTGCACATATACATGCACACAGACACAGCACACATACACGTGTGTGCTACAGAGGTGTGAGTGCACACATACTCACACCACACACACATACACACACACACACACACAAACACACAGTGTTGAAAAGCTCTTAAAAAACACACGGCTCTGGGGCTGGAGAGGTGGCTCAGGTTAAGAGCCATCTTGCAGAGCACCTGGCTACTTTTCAGAACAACTGAGTTTGACTCCTAGCATCTACACAGGGTCTCACAATCATCTACAACTGCAGTTCCGGGGATTCAGCACCCTCTTCTGGCCTTTGGAGCACCAGGCACATATGTGGTGCACAGATATACTTGTAGGCAAAATACTTACAAACATAAAAGATAAATGCAGTCTCTTTTTTTATTTTGCTTTTTGTTTGTTTGTTTTATGGTTTTTTTTTTGGGGGGGGCAGGGTTTCTTTATGTAGCCTTGGCTACCCTGGAACTCACAGAGATCTGCCTGACTCTGTCTCCCACGTGCTGAGACTAAATGTGCACTAAAGGATTGTAAACATTTGCCAAATCAGAAGCATTAAATAGGGGGCTGGAGAGATGGCTCAGTGGTTAAGAGCACTGGCTGCTCTTCCAGAGGTTCTGAGTTCAATTCCCAGCAACCACTTGGTGGCTCACAACCATCTGTAATGGGATCTGATGCTGTCTTCTAGTGTGTCTGAGAACAGCTATAGTGTACTCATATAAATAAATAAATAAATAAATAAATATTTTTTTAAAAACTGAGCATTACTTTCCTTTCTTTGGTTGGTATGTGATATGTAGATCCATGTTTGATCCAGCATTCCCCCTTCCCAAGTCTAAGGCTTTTTAAAAAGGACACTAAAAGCCTCAAACAGCCAAGTGCCCACTGGTCCCAGCCATTTTATGATTCCTCCTACACTCGGCAGGTGCCAGAACATTCTCTGCCCCTGTTTCTGGGGTTTTCAATTATCTGGGGTCAGTACTTCTTGTCCACTACGTTGATAGGATCCTAGCTCCTTAGAAGAGCCAACGATGACAGCTGGTGCAGAGGACTTAGAGTCAGGCTCTAAGAGCATGCTGAGAGGTCTGAAGGCCCAAATTCTATGTAGCAGAACGTTGTCCTGACTCCTGCCACCCTGCGAGAGCAGGCTGCTTGTCATAGGAGGTTTTATGGATGTCTGTGGTCGTGGCTGAGACACAGCCCGGCATCTTCACTTAATGACAGCATCCACTTAAGAAGGTGGGGAATTACCCTGAGCAGCTCAGACAGCACTCGGGATACAGATGCCATTGTTGTTGCTGTCTGGGAACACTGGTGGGTCCTCTTTTCCTCATTATGCTTGAGAGAGGCAGCCCATGGCAGCCCACTACCTTGCAAGCCCTAAAGACTATACCAATCAATCTTGGGGACCAGCCCGGCAGGTAGGACCTACCTGCTACCTGCAGGATGCCGTGTCTGGCCACATCATAGAATGGGTGACTTGTGCTCAGCGTGGGGTCCAGGCCAGCCATGGACACCACTGAGGGCCCTCCTGTGGCCCCCAGTATGGCTGCTGCTTCCTTGTCTCTGTAGCTCTGCTGGAGACACAAGAATTAAAGGGAGTTAGGAGTCAAGCTAGGTTAGGGGGACTTATCGCTCATCAAGGCACCTGGACAGGAACTAAGCATTGACAAATCACTATTAAATACTATTGATACACCATTAATAGTTAGCCTTTGTTGTAATCATTCTTTCTCAGGGGTATTTTTTTTTTTTTGTTTTAAGCTGAGAATGTTAAGAGTCAGAGGGACGTTGACTCCCTAGTTGGTGGCTGTTAGACCCTTCCCTGGTGCCCCCCAACTATTATCTGCCAAATAGTCAGCAGGCTACTGCTCTGAGCTAGGCAGAGCCTTGAGGAAGCCCCATGGCAACTGAGGCTGCTTGCAGTGGAAGTCCAGCTCTGTCTTCTAAAGCTCAGTCCAGCCACACCCACTTCAACACCCTGCCCTGGATTTCTGTCTGGCACAGCCTCAATGAATCCTGCATGACCCTGCAGCCATTTCTACTCAGACCTGAGGGTCAGCACTTCCCCTGGTGACCCAGCAGAAAGCTCTTGACTGGTACAGAGTTTGAATGAAGGCCTGCCTCACTTGTTAAAGCCGCCCTTGCCAGACTCTCAGGGCCACTGTTCTGCTCCATCTATAAGAACAGGCAGTGTGAAGGAATCCCTTTGTGTGTCAGAGGAAGGCAGTTTCCTTTGTTGCCCCTGGTACTGCAGTGTCAGAGTCATTAAAGGCTTCTCCCTGGTGTCCATTGCTTGCTCAGTTCTGATCTTTTCTCCTTCATTTTTATGAGTTCTTTCATACAATGTGTTTTGGATCCTAGTCACATTCCTCCCCCATGTCTCCCAGATCCACCCCTGCCTCCCCTACTCACCTGACTTCCTGTCTGTCTTCTGTTTTCTTTTTCTAAACCCACAAAAGTCTAATTTGTGCTGCCAATGTATTCTTGGATTCATAGCCCTCCACTGGAGCATGGTCCACTTACCAAGGGCTACATTATTATTACTATTATTATTATTATTATTATTATTATTATTATTATTATTATTTTACAGGGTCTCTCTGTGTAGCCCTGGCTGTCCTGGAACTCACTCTGTAGACCAGGCTGGCCTCGAACTCAGAAATCCGCCTGCCTCTGCCTCCCGAGTGCTGGGATTAAAGGCATGCGCCACCACTGCCCGACTAAGGGCTACATTCTTAAAGACAGAAACAAACCCCTGACTCTCCTTCTCCTAACAATTAACAATTGCCAACAGTTCCTTAACTAGGGGCAGGACTTCCTGCCCATCTCCCCTCTCCATACTGGGGTCTTGTCTGGCTTCGGTTATAGGTAGAGTCCCGCTGAGAAAATACCAGGAAGGAAGGGAGGCGGTAGCAATAGCAGCTGTGGCAGTGGGAGTAGCAAGAAGGCATCTGAAGCTTTGTGTGGTGGCTCATGCCTTTAATCTCAGTACTTGGGAGGCAGAGGTAAACAGCTACCTGTGAGTTCAAGGCCAGCCTGATCTACATAGCGAGCTCCCAGCCAGCCAGGGCTATGTGATATACTTTCTCAAACAAAACAAAAACAAAAACAGGCGCGCAACACGTCTGGGGGGGGGGGGGGGGATGGCGGCAGCGTTGGCTGCTGGGAGCCGGACGCCAAGAGAGGAGGAGGCTTCTGGAGGGGAGGCAGCAGCTTCGCAGGCCCAAGCCCCGACGAGTGCACCGGGGGTGGGGCGTGGGGGTGGGGGGCGCTCGCCTCTCGAGGCTGCCTCTGGTGAGAGTAAAGGCCTTGGTGAAGGCAGACCCTGATGTAACGCAGGCGGGACAGGAAGCCATCTTTATTCTGGCGCGTACCACGGAGCTGTTCGGGAGACTATTGCAAAAGATGCCTACTGCTGTGCTCAACAACGAAAGAGGAAAACTCTCCAGAGGAGAGATTTGGATAATGCAATAGAAGGTGTCGATGAATTCGCTTTTCTAGAAGGCACTCTGGATTGATTGTGGAGCTGGATGATTTTTTGAGCCTTTGCTGCATCTGTCATCTTTTCCCTCTGTAAGCCTCAACTTTGGAGAGAATCTGCGCATGCCCACAATCTTCTTGTTCTACTTTTACCCAAGATAGAAGAAGCAGAGATCTCTTGGATAGCATTCTCCACAAAGTCTTCCAATTCAGGCCTGGATGTAGCTGATGCTGTTTGGGGCAGAGATGAAAGGACTGTTCTGCATAGGCGTTCTAATGAGCATGGAAGACCAGAATAAAGGTCTTTGATCAGCTTTAAAAAAAAGAAGCCGGGCAGTGGGGGCACACGCCTTTAATTCCAGCACTCGGGAGGCAGAGGCAGGTGGATTTCTGAGTTCGAGGCCAGCCTGGTCTACAGAGTGAGTTCCAGGACAGCCAGGGCTACACAGAGAAACCCTGTCTCGAAAAACCAAAAAAAAAAAAAAAAAAAAGAGAGAGAGAGAGAGAGAGAGAGAGAGAGAGAAAAGGAAAACAAAAACAAATAGACAAATAATAACAACAAAATAACCAACCAAACAAAAAAGCACAGATGGAGATTTCCAGAAGCTAGGGCAGGAGCAATAAAAAAAAGCCTGGTGGAGGCAAGAGATGGTGAAATCAGAAGAAAACAGGGGCCTTGGTTGCTAGAACTCCAGGGAGCCGTCAGAGGCTCAGAGGCTCAGACAGCCTGAGATCTGGAACACCAGACTCTGGTGGGCTGGGATCCAGACACCAGACACACATTGTCGAGAGCATGCACCCAGGCCTAAGAGCTAAAGCACTAGAAAGTACCACTTGCTGCTGCCGGATGCTGCGCAGAAGGGAGTTGAGTTTCCCTCAAACATGAAGAAATAGAGCTTGTCACGAAAAACCAAAAAAAAAAAAAAAAAATCTTTATTTCACATGTTTTAACAAGCCCCAGGTCACCCTTTTAATATCTGTCCTGTAAAGCATTTTAAAACTCTGGTAGAGGCCGGGCGGTGGTGGCGCACGCCTTTAATCCCAGCACTTGGGAGGCAGAGACAGGCGGATTTCTGAGTTCGAGGCCAGCCTGGTCTACCAAGTGAGTTCCAAGACAGCCAGAGCTACACAGAGAAACCCTGTCTCGAAAAACCAAAAAAAAAAAAAAAAAAACTCTGGTAGAGTTGGGCAGTGGTGGCACATGCCTTTAATCCCAGCACTTGGGAAGCAGAGGCAGGTGGATCTCTGAATTCTGAAGTGGAGGTCAGCCTGGTCTACAGAGTGAGTTCCAGGATTGCCAGAGCTGCACAGAGAAACTCTGTCTAGAAAAAAAAAAACAAAACAAACCAAACAAGAAAAACTCCTCTGGTTGACAATTAGAATTAGTAAAAAATCAAGCTTTAAGGGTGACAAAGATGGAGGCTGGAGAGATGGTTCAGTGGTTAAGAGCACTGACTGCTTTTCCAGAGGTCCTGAGTTCAATTCCCAGCAACCGCATGGTGGCTCACAACCATCTGTAATGGGATCCGATGCCCTCTTCTGGTGTGTCTGAAGACAGCTACAGTGTACTCATATAAGTAAAGTAAATAAATCTTTTTTTTTAAAAAAGGATGACAAAGATAGTCTTCCTATCTATACCAAAGAACTGCAGGGTTTTGTATATGGCTTGATGAGTAAAGTACTTGGTTATATGCATGAGGACTCAAACTCAGCTCTTCTAGGACCCAAGTAAAACAGCAAAATACAGCAGCACACACTTGCAACCCCTACACTGCAGAGATGGTACAGGAGGGGCTCTGGGGCTCACTAGCTAGCCAGGCTAGTGGAATCAGTGAATTCCAGGGTCAGTGAGAGGCCTTGTCTTAGAAAACAAGGTAGAGAGTACCTAAGGAAGACACTAGACACTGACATCTGATTTACACAGAGAGAGAGAGAGACAGACAGACAGACAGACAGACAGATCTCATTTCATTGACTAGAACACAGTAGGGCTGACAAAGTCCATGTCTTCAAATACATATGGGAACTTAAAACCACAGCCAGGAGACATCACTACAGTCACCTCAGCAGCTCTGTGCTCTAATGAGCAGGGAGGTTAGACCCCTAGGCTAAGGTATGAAACTTGTTAGCACTATGGCTAGGGGATGCAAACACTTGGGGACATCGTACTGACTAGTAGGTATGAAGCCAACCTGGGTTGCACAGCAAGACTCTGTCTCAAAACAAAACCCCACCCCCTCAGTCTTCAGGCTACAGAAATATTTAAGAAATATTATCAAGAGCTGGAAATATTTCTGAGTTCGAGGCCAGCCTGGTCTACAGAGTGAGTTCCAGGACAGCCAGGGCTACACAGAGAAACCCAGTCTCGAAAAACCAAAAAAAAAAAAAAAAAAAAGAGCTGGAAGTAGTGACTAGGGGAAGCACCCCTCTTAACCACCGTGCCCTGGGGATAACCAATCTCAGTATATATCAGAGCTCTGTGCCGGGTAAGTGTAGACACTAACCCAAGATCACTCACAGTTCGGTGCCCAGGACAGGAAGTTCATGACTCTTGGTTTTGTGCTTCTGCAAGATCTCCACCAGGTGAGTGAGTTCCCCCTGCTGAAGCCCCGTGTAGGGGTGTTGTTAAGCTGGCCCCCTCTAACCTGATAGTAGGTCATTAGGACCTAGCTGCTCCTATTGCTGCAGCATCTCCCACGTTAACAGTGACATTTCTAGCTTCCTTGTGGAGTTGCCACACGCCATCCCCCCACCATGCTGTTCTCCAGCCTTCACTGAGGCCCTTGCCATCTGTACCCTGGGAAAGACTCTGTCACCATGCT
The DNA here is from genome assembly GCA_028551405.1 of Uromys caudimaculatus. Taxonomy (NCBI): domain Eukaryota; kingdom Metazoa; phylum Chordata; class Mammalia; order Rodentia; family Muridae; genus Uromys; species Uromys caudimaculatus. Next base: position 17,891,786 of record CM052718.1, read on the forward strand.
GCTGTGTGGCCCTGGCATGGAGCTTTGCCCCATCTGGGTGGTCAGGCAGGCAGGCAGGGCGGCTGCTAAACTTACTGCCAAGTTCCTGGGGCTGCCAGGGCAACGTTGGCAGGAGATCCTGAAAGAAGGGCATCCACAGTTGGGGAGGAACAGTGTGGGCAAAGGTCCCAGGAGAGGGCCGAGGGTATGATGCCCAGAGGAGACAAGAAGAGGGGCCTTGTGTGTCCCAGGCATCCCTTCTTACATATCTCATACCAGCGTCAAACAGAGACACATGAAGCCTGACTAAAGCACCTGTAATTCTGGACCACCTACCTCCTAGTCCTGTCCCTGAGATTCCCTCTTACACCAGTGCGGATGGCTCAGCCCTTCTATACGTCACATAGGGACTTGACCCTGTGGCGGCCTCAGCTTCAGCCTCCCCAGGCCTGTACTGTATTTTCCACATCACCTAACTGTAGATGCTGAGGCTCTGAGCTGGGGAGCCACTGGCCCAGGCCCCAGATGCATACTCAGGGTCAGGTTTGCCTCCTGGCAGGGCACAGGGCACCACTGCCAGGCTCCACCAGCCCACCTTCTCTTCAGCACCCCTCAAATCCAGAACCATCCACACTGGAAAGCAGCTCACTGGGGACCTAGCTGGTGGGGATGACACCCAGGCTGGCACCTGTGCCCACACCTTAGAGGGAAAATCTATTACAAAAGCCAGTGAAGGAACTTGGCCCTCAGAGCCCATAGCCTAGGACACACACACCCCGAGGCAGCTGGCCAGGAACCAGTAACGGCTGACAGGCCGGGCCTCATGCCATCCACAGGTCCAAGTATCAGTGCAGAGCCCACGGTCATGGCCTCTGAAGCAGCAAGGCTTTGTTTTCTTCTGTCCTCTGCTTTAGCCAACCAACCTTCGGACCCCTTTCTCTTTACAAGCTCAAAGTCTTCATCCCTTGGCACAGGCCAGATTTTTTTTGTTCTGAAGTTTGTATAGTCAGCCCTGCACCACTGCCAGGAAGCAGTTGGCTGGGGAGCACCAGGTCCTCCCTTCCTACTGCAGCCATTGAGTGGGAATTAAAGCAAGGCTTTCCCAACATCCTACACTGCTCTCAGCATCACCTGACTCCCGGTGTTCTGGACCATGGGAAGAGCTCAATATGCAGAGAAAATGATGATGGTGACGATGATGATGAAGAAGATGATGATGGTATATAATATCTCACACACATGTACTCTAGGACCAAGCATATGCTAGGCAATTGCTCTTCCACCGAGACTTACCACTCCAAACATTACACACACACACACACACACACACACACACACACACACACACACACACACATATATGTGTATATATATATATATACATACACACACGCATATACACACATATACACATACACATATGTTGCATGTGGTTGTACAGACATACAAACATGGAGGCCAGAGGAAGACATTAGCTGTCTTGTCTGCCTCTGCCTTATTCCCTAGAGTAGAGACAGGGTCTCTCAATGAACCCAAAGTTAGATTGGCAGATAGCAAGCCCCAGAGATCCTCCTGTCTCCGCCCCTCTCCCCAGGGCTGGAGTTACAGGTGCATGGCCACACTCACTGCAGGCACCCTTCCTCACTGGTCCATCTCCCCAGTCCCATCCCGCCAAAGTACATTTTTAAAAATCCTGTCTCAGCCCTGGCCGCGGGCACTGTCTGGCCTCTATCCACCTTCCTCCCTCTGGAGAATTCTCCCTTTCCCACAAGAGGGTCAGTCCTCTTAACACTGGACAGACATCCCGGCTCCTACTAGGGATGACCAGAATTGACAACTCTCTGGTCTCCCTTCATGGAGTAAAGTTTCACAGAGGCCCAAGAGCATACCTGCCCCCTTATCCCATACCCCATGCAGGGTCAGCATAGTTAAGGCCCCTCATAAATGCCAGAGTGACAAGTCACAAGTCATACTGCAAACAGACCCTTTGTCCTGCCTCAGTGCTTCTGAGTCTCGGTCCTGTCTCCCAGCCTTCCTGGCCCTGCCTGTGTCCACACCCCTGCCTGTGTCCACTGCCTCCACTTGAGCTCCAGAGTCTCCCCCATGAGGGGACTTATTCCTGGAGGAGCCATCGACATCTACAGGGCTGAGAAGAGCTTCAGTCTTCATCAGCGCCAAAGACCAGAACAGCCGATCCAGCAGCAGGCGTGCTATGCAAAACAGATTCCAAACCACCCAAGGGGTCTATTTATAATTCACAGCAAAATGGTTTGTTGCTGTCAAAATGTGTTTGCATATTACACAAACAGACCCTTATAGCAATTATCTTAATGCAGTAGTTACAAATGAGTACCTACTTACTTCGGGCAAATGAATGCAGGGTTTACCTTAAGCAGCACAGCTCAGGGGGTGGGGGGAGGTGGGACACACAGATAAAGAGCTCAGGGGAAGTGTACATCTTCATGCTCTCTCTGAATTCAGGAGAGGGGCCCCATGCCACCACACCTAACACTCCAAGGCTCAGAAAGAAAGAGGCGTGCTCCTCAGACACACCACAGCCAGGGGCCATTTTTTTGTCTCAGCTACGCTAGCGACCACAAGCCTTCTCATTGCCCGACCAACACCACACGGTACCTGGGGCTGGCAGGAGGCACACACAGACTACTTACTTGTCCAGGGGGAGATATAAGGAGTCACCTGAATCCAGATCCAGGTGAAACTGGGGGAGGAGTGGGATGGGGGATGGGTGAAGTCCGTGTGGCTGACTGGCAAGGTCCCTCCTTGTCCAGCCTCACTCTCACAGTCTGGGGCCCCTCCTATCACCATCTGGGAATAGCTGGTACCTCTGTCACAGCTCCCACCACCCATTTTCAGTGCTGGGTTAGGGCCCTGGCCTTCTACTCTCCCCAAAGGATGCTGATTCCCAGATCCCGCCCTCAATGACCAGTCTCAGGCTCAACATCCCTGTTTCAGTTTGTTCTTCTGTTGCTGCGATAAAACACTCTGACCAACCAGGCAGTGGTGGCGCACACCTTTAATCCCAGCACTCGGGAGGCAGAGGCAGGTGGATTTCTGAGTTCGAGGCCAGCCTGGTCTACAGAGTGAGTTCCAGGACAGCCAGGGCTACACAGAGAAACCCTGTCTCGAAAAACCAAACCAAACCAAACCAAAACAAAACAAAACAAAACAAAACAAAAAAAACACTCTAACCAGAAGCAACTTTGAGGAAAGGAATTGTTTCATCTTACACTTCCAGGTCAGAGTTCATCTTTGAGGGAAATCAGGGCAGGAACCAAGGAGGACCGCTGCTTACTGGCTTGCTCACTGGCTCACACTGTTAGTTTTTTTAAATAGCCCAGACCCATCAGGCTCGGGATGTGCTACCCACAGCAGGCTGGACCCTCCCATGCTAATCATAACTCCAGGCAGTCCTTCGCAGACACGGCTGCGCAGGTCAGTCTGACTGGGGCAATTCCTCAGCCGAGGCTCCCTCTTCCCAGGTGCTCTTAGGTGTGTTGAGTTAAGAATAAAAAACCATCAGAACTCACACACCCCACACCCCGACCCTGGCACCAGACTTGACTTCACAATGCTACCTGGTGCTTCCTGTTTCAACTTTCTTCACATGAATGGCTTCCTGAAGCCCCAGGCCCCACACAAATGCTGCCCTCCAGAAGACACTTCTACCCATTCCCTTTTCCTTTAGCTGCATGGGCCTCAGGCACCTTTCAAACACCGCGCTGTGACCACCTCTGAGCCTTTGCACAAACTGTCCTTGTTACCTAGAACACACAGTTCCTCACCAAGTAAGGGATCCATAACCAGCTTCAACCACCATCACTAGCTGAAGGCCAGTCGGGATTTAAGTCTGCTCCTTGGGAGCTCAAATGGTCTCTACGTTGACCTTCCCATGTTTAACAGGAGTTAAGAACCATCCATAACTCTAGTTCCAGGCCTCTGGAGCACTACACACACACACACACACACACACACACACACACACACACACACACACACACACACACACACACGGCACCCAGACATATATGTAGGCAAAACACTCATACACATAAAATAAAAAAATAATAATAATAAATCTTTAATAGTTAAGTAGGGGCTGGAGAAATGGTTCCGTGGTTAGGAACACTTACTGCTCTTACAGAGACTTGAAGTTCAGTTCCCAGAGTAGATCACAGCCATCTGTGACTCCAACTCCCGGGGATCCAAGACCCCTCTGGCCTTCCTGGGCACCTGCACTCACGTGCACAAACCTACATATATAGACACACAGGCGCACACACATACGCGTAATGAAAAAATAAAAATAAAAAATAAAACAGATTTACTTTTCTTTCCAAAATGGATAAATAGGGGGCTGCAGAGATGGCTCAGTATTTGTGAGCTTCACCCCTTACCTGAGCTCGGTTTCCAGCACCCACACTAGGTGGCTTACAACTGCCTGGGACTCCAGTTCTAAGTATTCGAGGCCCTATTCTGGTCTCTGAGGGTTCTGATCAACAGTGTACACACACACACACACACACACACACACACGGAAAAAATCCATAAAATGAATCCTTTTAAAGATGGAGAAATAAATAAAACCTACTATCATACACACAGAGAGACAGAGAGAGACAGAGAGAGAGGAAACAGACAGAGAAAGGAAAAACCATAAAATGATCTTTTTAAAGATGGAGAAATAAAACCTACTATCTCTCTCTCTCACATACACACACACACACACACACACACACACACACACACACACACGCACATACCTATCTGCCCAGCCTGAGAGACGGGTGGCACATCTGCAGAGGCCTCAGTGAGACCAAGACACTAACTCAGAGCTTGTCCTGGCAAAGTGACTCCTAGAAGTTTCCAGAATCCAGACCGGCCTAACCAGTTCCTTCTGAGAGTCCCTGGCTCCTGCCCCTTCCAGCTGAAAGGTCATTTCTTGCTCCCAAGGTAGAGCTGGCTGGCCTTCAGCAGGGAAGGATCTGTAACACACAAATTCCCTCAACACCTAGGCTTGCTTGCTCCCAAAGGTCACAGGCAGAGTGACTGCTAACATCATCTCTCACAAAGCTGTGTGACTGGCTTGAGGAACTCACAGAAGTCTACTCCTTTTGACCTCTCCATGACTGTAGAGTATTCTTAGTTAGGGTTTTACTGCTATGAACAGACACCATGACCAAGGCAACTCTTATAACGAACAACGTTTAATTGGGGCTGGCTTATAGGTTCAGAGGTTCACTCTCATCAGGGTGGGAGCATGGCAGCATCCAGGCAGACATGGTACAAGAGGAGCTGAGAGTTCTACATCTTCATCTGAAGGCTGCTAGCAGAATACTGGCTCCCAGGCAGCCAGGATGAGGGTCTTAATGTCCACACCCACAGTGACACACCTACTCCAACAAGGCCACACCTCCTAAAAGTACCACTCCCTGGGCCGAGCATTTGCAAACCATCACAAGATTGAAACCAAGGCAAGGAAACCAAGGCACAGACTGGCTAGCAATTGACTCAAGGTCACACAGCCTGTGACAGAGAGAGGGGCCCCATTCCCAGTAGTCAACCACTGCACTGCCTTCACTGAACACACATTCTGTTCCAGCTTCAAACGGTCTTCCGATGCATGTGACTGAGATGAGAAGACAGGGATCCAAAGAACTGACTTAGGGAGAGCCACCCATCCAGCCCTGCTTCCAGGAATCCAGAAACCTGGATAGAAGTCTCACAGAGTAGTCCATATCCAAGCCTGTCGCTGTCCACAGCAGCCACCCAAGAAGCCACTGGGTACCTGTGGGACATCTTCCTCAAGCATCAAATTCAACTAAAAAGCAGGGGAAGTTGAGTGTCAGCATAAGAGACAGGAAACTTAGTTGGATCACCGCGCTAACGTCTGTGACACAGGATAGAAAGGCAGGGAAAATTATGAAGTCATGAAAAGAGAAAGGCGCTTTAACCCCTGAGGCTTCTTCCCAGATAAGAAACAGAACTCTAGCCCAGTCAACAACTGCTTAAGGTTTCTATTCCTAGCTCGAGACCTTCAACTTTCTAGGGTTTTTCACTCGAAACCCCATTTACAGGAAAACATACCCCAAGACCCTTGTGCAACCTTAGTGGTTCTTTATTTAACTTTATTAGAATATCACCCACCTCCAGAACCACCCCATAATTTAACCTAGCAAAGAGAGGGAAAAAAAAAATAAAAGGGGAGATCCTTAGCAACCTTCTGAGATGTAACGTAAAAGACACATTAAAATGGAATGCATGGCTAATGCTAAGATTTTATTAACTCTCCCTTGAGAAGCCCATACCCATGCTTGGTGATATCTTTCCTTAAATCCCTCTTATTCTTTTAACCCCAGTGCTTAACATTTATGTAAAAATTATTCTTTAGAGGACAGTCATGGTGGTGCATGACTTTAATCTCAGCACTACGAAAGCAAGAGACAAGAGGATCTCTGTGAGTTCGAGGCCAACCTGACCTAGGACAGTCAAGGCTACCTAGAGAGACCCTGTCTCAAAACATCAAGAAGAGTCATTTAGGGGCTGGAGAGATGGCAGAGGACTAAAGTTCAGTTCCCAGCACCCACCTCACATAGCTCACATCTACTTGGAACCCAGTTCCAGGGGATCTGACACCTTATGGTCTCCACAGGAACCTGGACTCGTGTGCACATACCTGCTCCCTCCCCATAAACACACAGACACACACTCAGACTCACACACACACATTTAAAATAAAATCTCTTTTTAAAAAGTCTTTATAATTTATTTTTTAGATTTATTTATCTAATTTTACAAATGTAGGCATTTTGCCTGCACGTGCCCATCGACGTCAGAAGAGGGTGTCAGAGTCCCTGGAACTGGAGTTACAGGTGGTTGTGAGCCACTACATGGGTGCTGGACCCAGGTCCTCTGCAAGAGCAATGGGTGCTGTTAAGGGCTGTGCCATCTCTCCAGCCCTTAAAGATTCTTTTCATTGGGAAGTCCTCCTTGTGTTTTCCTTTCCTTAAGCACCTTCCTTTCTACTTTTAACTAAACTTTGACCCTGTTTCCCACTGACTAGTCCTAAAATTCCCTTTTAAGTGGAAGCCAGGAACCTTGGGTTTGCCCGAGGTGAAGTCTTCAGGAACGTCCTCTGGCTATTGAGGGTGAGAGTGTAGGGATGCGGGTTTGTCTGCCTCTCCCTGCAGACATCTGGAAGGGCAGCAGTTGCTGGTAGGTTTCCAAACATCTCCAGCTTATACCAGCCTACTCCCACAAAGGCAGACACGGAGCCTGGCTTTCCATTTGCCAGCACTAAGACCATGGCTTCCCTGCCTCCATTTCCTCATCTGTAGGAGTGGGCGGTGCCACTGCCCTCCAGGAGGCAGGTGTGTGGGGGGAACGAGGCAATCAGCATGCCAGGATTTGACTTCTGCTAGAAAGGGCTGGGTTGGGGAAGAAGGATGGGTGAGCCACCAGAACACTTTGCAGATATAGAGGCTACACCCCACAAGGAAAGTGGCTGGTTCAAAACCCACTAGTCAGGTTAGGTGTAGTGGTTCATTTTTGTAATGTCAGCTTTTAGAAGGTTGAGGCAGGAGGATTACCTTGGGTTTAAAGCCAGCCTGGGCTAAATAATGAGATCTGTTTCCAAGAAAGAAAAGGGGAAAAAAAAAAAATCAAGCTCTCCTAAATTTTCCTGAAGCTTTATGTGTCTCATGTGACCAGTGCCTCAATGTCCCCCATCCGTGAAATGAGGGTGATTCAGGTATTGGGATGGTTTTCTCATGTGGTAAGAGTCTATGGTCAGGCACCTCTGGGTGACAGCACTTGCTTACCCTATTATATATTTTGGTTTATTATTAGAGACAAGGTCTCACACATTGAGGGTAGCTTCAAACTAATATGTGTCCATAGATGGCTTTCTGTTCTCAATCTGATAAAGTTCTGGGATTACAGCCTCAGGCCACCACACACCTGGTTTATGTGTATGCTAGGCAGAGGTTCTACTAACTTAGCTACATCCTGCTGTTCTTTTTAACTGAGGCCACCTCTAAACCCATGTTGACAGGAAACCCCCCAACCTTACAGTTCTTCAAAGTTGCACTTTACTATGAGCTGATCCAAGCACACACCCGGGACACGCCCACCTCGATCTCTTCTGGACCACCCAGCAACCTACGGGCCACACCCTCCTGCCTATCTCCCACCCCATCACCCAGCTCTGCAGCAGCCTCCTCCAGGAAAGTCCCCACGTCCCCTGGCTTAGATCGCGGAGAGCTGATTCTGGGCTCCTGAGAGCTGGAAACAGACAAAGAGGCTGACCTGACCTCTGGGAACTGCTAGACTCTGACTTCTAGTTACCCGCCCCCTCCTCCATCCCGGCTCTGCCTGGGGGAAGGGTTTGGCGGGGCATTCCACAAGGAACTCATAAACATATCCTAAAACAACAGCAATGAAGATTGCTTAGTTTCCAGACTGTTGAGGCGAACTGAGTTCTCATTTCGACCCAAGTTCGCCCTGACTCTCGCTGACAGCGCGCGCATTAGAATATCTGCTGGTCCCAGATCAGAAACTGGGACCGCCAGGCCCTTTCCTCACACCAGCCAAAAGAACTAAGGAATGCCACCCCTCCCCCCTAGTGGCCTCCGCAGTTCCCCTGGCAGGGCCCCGGCAGCTAGCTACACAGACTGCACCTCCCTCCTACGAATTCTCGGGAGTCCTTTGCCAGGTTTGGGAAAGCGAAAGAAGCCCGCGGCATCCTGCTTTACCTAAGTGGGGACTTCCCGGGCCCGCGGCCTATAAATCCTGGAAGTTTCACCCAGTGTGACAAGGTGACCAGACAGACCCCAGACTCAGGCCCCAAGTACATTTTCAGCATCCACCCCGGCCTCGGTGTTGCCACCTGATGCGCTGAGGTTTGGTGCGGGAGCCGAGGGGCTATGGCCGTGTGCTGACCCCGGAGGCCCAAAGGGGACTTAACCCGGGCAGGGGTTACAGAAAGCGGGGACAAAGTAGGGAGTGGAGGTGGGAGGGACACCCAGAAGAAATTGGGGTGGGAAGAGGCCGGGACCAGGGATAGGAGCTGCGCCTTCCCACCCGAGCAGGTCCCCAAGGGGGAACTCACCGGATCACCGAGCACCTCACCTGGTCTCTGCAGCACCAGCCGCTCACCTGGCCCCAGGGCGGGCCCCTCCCCGACAGGCCCCGCCCAACGTCCCAGCGCACAGCCAAGAGTCCCCAGGGTGGGCGGGACCAGGGTAGGTGGTTCTAGCTCTAGGCGGGCGGGAGCTGAGGGACACTGGCACTGTGTCGCCTCCTCACCCGCTGCGAGCCCTCACATTTACCCGCATTGGAGATGCGTCCGGTGGGGCGGGAAACCGGAGATCTGTGCTGAATTGGAAAACACAGCCCCGCGTCCCCAAGCGTCCGACCCGCTCTCCCAGGCCTGACCTAGGTGCGGGTTACGGGAATCTCTGTCTGCTGCCTCTGCCCTTGGGGTGTCGGTGTGTCGCTGTCCCTGGCCTCCAGAGTCTCCAGCCCTTCGTCACTGGACGAAGTCGGGGCTGGAGGCTCAGAACCACTCCCACACCCCTATGACTTGCCCCCAGGCACTAAGAGGCCTTGGTGTCCTAGGGAGAGCAGACCCGAGGTGGAGACACGTAGGTGGCTTTACCAGAGCGTGTACTTCTGCCTCCAATCTTCCTGACGTCATGCTGGGCTTGTACCTCTTTCCGCCTACACCTCGTCTCCTGCATCCACTTGTTGTCCACCAACCTTGATGGTCTCAGCTCTCACCCTAACCCCATGCTCAGGCTCCTAGCTGTCTGCTGGATACCCAGCCCATGGAGGGACACACTCACGGGCTCCCAACTCCTCCTCATCTCATTCTTCCAATGGTGAGGTCCAAACCGTTGAGTTCTTCTCATATTCTGTGTGTGGTCCTCTCCCAAGCCCCAGTAGCTCCTTTCTGAGGACCCTCACACTGAATTCCACTCGAAGTTTTCCCAGTAGATGAAGCAGCTCCACAACCCAGCTGCCCTGCGTGAAGGGAACACGGTCCCGGGGAACATTTGTAGAGCCGCTAAGACCGTGCAGTATTGACATCACTCACCTCTAGAGGGTGTTGTGACTTTAAGGGACAATCAATATAAGCCAGCACCACCCGCTTCCAGAAGTGGCTCTCAGCCAAGCCGCACAGGCCACCACGGAGTGCAAGCTCCTTCAGTGGATCTGTTGGACCTTGCTGGATGAAGAAGAGAAAATACAGTCTGCTGAGTCAACCACCCCCACCCTAATGGGGGAAGCTTGGCTCACTGTGCCAAGTGAGAGTCGAAACCATCCCCACCGACCTTTGCTGAGCACACAGCTGAAGCCCCTATCACAGAAGACAGCTAAACGATCAGGTAGCATGCACGATTTCTCTGTGTACGATTTTCATGTTTTTCCGTTTATTTTTGTTTCATGTGATGAGTGTTTTGCCTTCATGTATGTCCATCTACCGCATGCATGCAGTACTCTTGGAGGTCAGAAGAGGGCATCTGATCCCCTGGAACTGGAGTTAGAGAGGGTGGGGTCCAGAACTGCCATGTGGATGCTGGCCACTGAGTCAGGTCCATCTGCGTGAGCAGCCATTCCTTACTCACTGCGCCATCTCTTCAGTCCCATTGCATGTACGTTTTACAGGATATGGAGAAACTTCACAAGGAAAGGAGGACCCAGAGAGGCCAGCGCATTGTGGGATTTAGGAAGGGTATTAGTCACGGAGGGATATGATAGGAGGGCAAGAGGTTATGGCCTAACCGTAATAAACTGAGAGAAGTCAATCCCTCCTCAGTCAAACGCCTCTAGAAGCACCCACAGCCACGCCCACAAGCATCTCCCAGGTTGAATCTTAACCCTTCAAACAATCGCAGCTCCTTCCTGCATCAGTTTTCCCAGGGGTCATGTTTGGGGGCAATGTGTTCTGAGCCTTCATCACTAGCCATCTGGTCTCCATGGTGGAATCTAGGCTTAGGATGAGGTAGAGTTGGCAAGGGCTAGAGTCCGGGGTTAACACTGCTCGTTCCCTGGATCAGACCTGCCTGTGGTCTCTCCTACTTTAGCTGCAGGCACCAAAACTATCTATGATTGTTTGATCTTGAGTTTTCTATTCCACAGGATTCAGTGAGTCCTGGTGGGAAAATCAACCTTTTTTATTTTTTTCTGGCAAGACCAGGGATTGAAGCTGGTGTCTCTAGCACGCACAGAAAGCTATGCATGCAGAGAAAACTATGCTACCACGCTCTGGCTTTTTATCCAAGTTGCAAAATTGTTGCCCTTTGACAATGTTAGCAGTATGGGGTGGGGGTGGGGTTATCCCAGGGGAGACCAATGATTAACTGAGTCTAAGATACACTGTATTATTCAGGGTTCTCTAGAGGAACCGAATTGATGAATGTATAATACACACACACACATAGATATATAGATATAGATATAGATGATATAGATAATTTAGAGTGGTTTACAGGCTGTGGTCCAATTAGTCCAACAATGGCTGTTTACCAACAGAAGGTCCAACAATCCAGTAGTTATTCAGTCCACGAGGTTGAATATTTCAGCTGGTCTTCAGTATACACTAGAATTGCAAAGAAGCTCTAAAGTCAGTGAAGAAATGGGCTTGCCAGCAAGAGCAATCAGGCCAAGAGAGCAAGCTTCCTTCTTCCATGTCCTTTTTATAGGTTACTATCAGAAGGTGTGACCCAGATTAAAGGCTGATGATCCTACCTCAAAAGATCTGAATTAAAACTGGGTCTTCCCACTTCAAACAGAACAAAACAAACAGTCCTGGGGCTAGAAAGATGGCTCAGCAGTCAAGAGCACTGGCTGTTCTTCCAGAGGACCCAGGTTCAATTCCAAGCACCCACATGGAGCTCACGCCTGTTTGTAGCTTCAGTTCCAGGGGCTCTGACACCCTCACATAGACATGCATGCAGCCAAAGCACCAGTAAATATAAAATAAAAATTAATTAAAAAAGAAAAAAATCCCTCACAGCTGTGCCTAGCCCTTTGGAGTTTAGTTAATTCCAGATTAGTCAAATTGACAACCAGAATAGTTAATTCCAGATAGTCAAGTTGACAACCAAGAATAACCATCACACACACACACACACACACACACACACACACACACACGCACACACACACACACACACACACACACAGGTGGGTCATGCATATAAGACTGGTCACTGGTTTTGCTGAAGATAACCATGAAATCACTAAACATGTGTTCGTAGGAAGGGACAACAGTGACCTGTGCTAAGCAGAGGCCAGGGTGAGGCTGTTTGCTCGGTGCTCCTGCACACAGTTGGATGCCTCTGGACGGTAGGGTGGTGGGGCCATTTCTTCCGAATTCCCTCAGTATCCTCGCAGCTGCCTCTTTCTGCACAGACAATTTGCAATCATCTTGGCAGGTGGGCCTGTCAAACAACACAACACAGCTTGGATATAATTATCTAACCTTTTCCTTCTCACAGAGGACTCAGGGTGGCAGGAAGGAAAAAAAGAAAAAATAAAGGCTTAATTCTTTCGATTTATTTATTTATGGTGTGCTCTGGTGGCATACGTGTGCCAGGGTGTGTGTGTAGAGGTCAGAGGACAACCTTTGGGGGTCAGTTTTCTACTTCTGCCAGGTGGGTTTGCATGCACACACACACACACACACACACACACACACACACACACACACACATCACATTAAAACACACACAATAAGCCAGCCATCTAGAGTGACTGAATGGTTAGGAACACAGTTGTGTGCGCGCTGCCACTGACGCAAAAGGGCAGAGGCCCGGAAAGGAGCTGCACACCAGGCGCCCGTCCCTTCCTTTCTTCTGTAGTAATCAGCCGGTAGGTCTTTCCCCTCTGCTTCTGTGACAATAACTCTACATGCCAAAGGCCTCGCAATAAAACACGAAGGAGGATATGGGAAATGAAGAGCTACCTCCGAAGGCTGTTACTACTGACTTTATTAAATTTGTTCTTGCAGGTGTTTATGAAGTCGGAGGCTCTTTTTTCCCAAGCAGCAACTTCTAAGCTAATGAGCATGCCTGGGTGGAGGGTGGAGACAGAAGAAAGACCCCGCCACCAGCAGAGGTCCTGGATTTCCTGTTTGTGTTCTCCCCAGTGGCTCGCCTAGCCAGCTGCAGGAACTGCAATCTTTCAGGAAACCTGCATTTCCACACTGCTGACGCATGAGGACAGGCAGGCAGAAAGGAATCTGGGCGTCCTCCAGCCACTCCCTCTGCTGGCCAACCCACTGTAACCCACCGATTAAGGGCCAGCTTTCTGCCGGTAGCCCAGTAAAGTGTCATGCTCCTGTTTCAGAGCAGAGGCCATTCTGACATCACACGGAGGAACCCTGGTGCTTTTTCTGCTGTGTTCTATGGGACACTAGGGCCCAGTGTGGAAACCCTTTACGTTCCCAGCTGAGTGAACCCTGCTCTGGATATCCTACTGACTAAAACAGTTATTACCTCAAAGGGAATAAGCATTTATTCTGGAGCCGACTATGAGTGATGCCAACATGGTATGGTTGCACGAAGTTCTTACAGTGACAGAACAAAGGAAGCCATAAGTCAGCTATTCAAACACAGTGATGGGAGCACCACATAGGCAAGTTTCACAAGGGTGGGTAAGCACTGCTTAGACCTCAGATGCTGTCTGATGACATTCTTAGCTTTTAGGTTCCAGGAGGAGAGGGATCTCTTAACACATCTTCAAAGGTCTCACGGGATAGTCATAAGAGGAGGGCAATGAATGGCTGGCTATCAAGGGGTTAGAAATAGCACCAGATAATTTGGCTCTGGATCTGCAACATTCCAACCTCTTCCCAATCAGTGACTCGGCGACTCAGCCTTACAGGGCCAGCGTCTTTTCAGGAACTTCAGTTCATACCTGCTTGACAGAGGCATGGGTCACTGGTGTCCCAGGCTGGCACCCAGCTCTTCAAATGCCTGTGATATCAAAGAATCCCCACCAGGTAGACTACTGTCTTAGTTAAGTTTCCCTGGCTGTGATAAACACCATGAGCAAAAGCAACGTGGGAAGGGAAGTGTTTGTTTCAGCACACATACCCTGATCACAGTCCATCAGGGAGGTCAGAGCTAAACTCAAGCCAGTTACCCGGAGGCAGAAACTGATGCAGACACCACCGAGGAAACTGACTCCTGGCTTGCTCCTCGTGGCTTGCTAAGCGTGCTTGCTTACACCATCCAGGACCACCTGAGCAGAGGTGGCACCACCCACAGTTGCCTGGGCCATTCCACACTAATCATCAATTAACAAAATGTCCCACAGGCTCGCCCACAGTTCAATCTAGTGGGGGCATTTTCCCAACTGAGGTTCCCTTTTCTCAGAGGACACTAGCTTGTGACAAGTTGACATAAAACTAACCAGACACCTTCATGGATGGACAGTGACCTAACAACTAGCTAACCCAGGCTCCTTTGTCAGCAAGGCATGGGTAGTGACAGGTTCTACCATGATGGGGTATACTCTAAGAGAGAGAGCTAACTGGGAAAACCTTGTGTCACCAGGATCACTGTGTCCAGCCTGGCTCTCTGTGTGTGTGTGTGTGTGTGTGTGTAGGAGGCACGCAGGTCCTTGTGCTCACATATAAGTACTAGGGGAACTAGGAATGTTAAACATACAGTTGTCTCTTCAAAAAAGAGAAATGTATAACCTGTTTTCTAGCCAGAAAAATGTCTGGCTGGGGGCGGACATTGTTCATAGCTTGGTGACTTTGTGCTGTTTGTGTGACCAGACTTTCCTCCCCAAGACCCTTATCTTGAGCCTGCTTTCTCAGTTAATATCTTATAGAAGATGTCACTTGTACTTTACAAAGAGTCTCGATGCAGTCATGTCTTAAGCTTTGATGTGCACACGGGACTGAGTTTATTATCACCAGGAAAATTTTCACCAAATTGTGCTGTGCTTAAATACACCTAAAATAAATTACTCGAGGTCAGACTCTCCGAAGTTTGAACCAACACTGGCTACTGGGTTGAACTGAACCTCCTTCCTGCCTCTCAGCTCTGCTGGCTGTGGTGTTTGCAGAGACCCCTGCGGTGAGGAGAGGGGTGTGTACACAATGGCTACAGGCTGACTCGGGTCTTCTGGGCCTGGCTGCTGTAGCTGCTGATCAGTACAATGGGAGTCTCCCGTGGGGAAGTCTCCCTATTGGGTGGATGTCTCCTGGGATGTGGATTCTCCTTTGGGGTGGAGTCTCCTGTGGGTTGCTGTAATAGTCAGTGCTTTGCCTAGGCCCACTCTGCTGTGTGGGGTGGTTTTGGACACTGTTCCTAGAAGCTAAGACTGAGTGTGGCTCCCCACTCCTTGCAACTTGGAAAAGCTCCCAACGCCAGGCAATCAGCATTGCCTCATAAACAGGGTACTCAAGTGGCTCACAGGTAAGTCCCTCATCAGCATCCCCATGTTGCCCTCATCCCCACCAGACACAGACTGAGGAGAATCCAGAGAGTCCTGGGATGAGACATCCTTTCGGCAGATAATGTTCGTGATTTTTTTTTTTTTTTTAAACTTTTCATTGATTCTTTGTGAGTTTCACATCATGCACCCCGGTCCTATTTATCTCCTCATCCCCTCATATCTGCCCTTTGCCCTGGTAACCTCCACTCCAAACTAAAATACCCAAACAAAAAGCATAGAACACATCTCACCGTGGAAACTAGCATTAACAGTGTGTTCCAGAGTGTATCTCTCTGTCCACACATCTTTACTTGCAAATGGCCATTGCAATGAGTCATTGGTCTGGTTTGAGGTCTCTGGCTTCTGTGACATCATCAATGTTGATGTCACAGAACTGGGACTCCTCCCAGTTATCCTGTTGTCACCTTGTGTCATGGAGATTCTGTAGCTTTGGAACAGCAGGACTGGCCCTTTCATGCGTCCCAACCATTCGCAGCTTTTAGGGTGGGTCAACTCAGCCCTGGATCTGGGCCTGGGTGGGAGCTGAGCCAGCTCTCCCTTATCAGCACAACCAGGGTGAGCCCTCCAGCGCTAGTCCAGCTAGGAGCATGGATAGGAGGCAGGGTCAGCTCTTCTGTTCTCTTGCCCTCAGGGGGCTCACTGGTGCCTTTGACATCAGGGAGAACACCACTGTATTGCCCAGGTGAGCTACAGGACCCCTGCTCTCCTAAGTGCTACAGCTAGGGAGGGAACACTGTTAAATGAGCTGCTCTCATGACCTCAGGATCAGGTCTCCCGGCAACTGCAGGTAGCAAAGGGAATTGGGGGAGAGGAGAGGTCATCACACCCACACCCAGGCCACCTCATGCCAGACAAGTGGTGGGGCCAGCTCACCTGTGCCTCCTCCACCAGGGCCAGCTCTACAGTGCTATCCATAGGAGGTGCGAGGTCTGCTTTCCTGAGTGCTGAGGCAGGTGAGGGACAGGGCCAGCTCATGACCCCAGGACCAGTGCGCCTGACTGATGCAGGGGATGAGGGGCAGGGAGGGCATTACCCAAGCACCCATGCCACCTCACACAGATGACGGTGGGACCAACCAGCTCTCCCTTGGAGCTGATTCACAGTGAGAGACAGGATCAGCTCTTCAGAGGAACACAACCAATGAGGGGAGCGGCCAGTTGTGCATAGTCCCTGGACATCCACGTGATAATGAGCCACCAACATGGGCACCAACCCCTGCCACTTCGGAACCACAGACCCAGACATGGCCCTCAGTGGCAGCTCGGGTGGGACCTACCCTGGTCCCAGGGGCAGGGCTGGTCACTCCCAATAGACGACTCCTCCAGTTCCATGTCTCTTCACAATGCTCAAGCTGCTCCACTTTCCTTTCTCTCCCATCTGACCACCACATACTCGCATATTGTGGTGGCTCCCGCTGCAGGCTGGTCACACTACACAGCTGGTGGGCCCCTGGGTGACATCCATCTTTGCTGTGTGGCATGATGGCAGCTGTCTGTGACCCACCTGTGCCAGGCACCAGAGGGCAGGTCTGGGGTGGCATGGCAGTCCGCAGGTCTCTGTCTTCCTCTTCCTGCTATGCCTGGATTGGATTGGATTGGATTGGATTTTTATGTGACCTAGGCATAAGACAGCTTTGGCCACCAAGCCAGGAGCATTCAAGCTAGGATGAATAAAAGACTACTATCTGCTCTGCCCTTGACTGACAGAAGACCACCAACACAAAGTGTCCTTGCCCATTGCCAGGAGGGCATACTTTACATTTTTATAGTCTTTTACAGCTTGTTAGAGTTGGTTTGCCATCTCTACAAACATCTCCATTAATAAGGGGAAGGGGGGACAAAGCCAATGGTTTAGAACTGAGCCCTTATCTCCTGCAGGTCAAAGCCCACTAAGGACCCATCTGCTGCCGATCGAGGTCTTTTGTGCATCGGCCATCTGTGTGGCTTTATAACCCTACAGTCCTGCTCTATATGTGAGTCACAGGCACAGAGAAAAGTTACCAGAACATGACGTCATATCCGCGAAGGTCCTTGCTTCAAATGGAGAAACTGAGGCTGTTTGGCCTGCTTGCTATCTCGTAGCAGCCATCTCTGATTCATGCTAGTGGTACTGGCTGTCCCCAAGGGGGGGTCCTTGGGGATCAGCAAACCCAGTGTGGTATTCCTCCTCCATCTGCTTCCCTCCCATCTGGGAACCCCACAAGCCTCTGGAGTCCTGGAAGGATTCATGTGTACTCGGATCACACTGAGTGCCACTCCCAAAATGACAGCACCCTGTAACTTTAATTTTTAAAAAAACTATTTTTTTTTTTAAAATGATGGTTCTTGTAGCCCACCACCCACCAGAGGTAGTGGAAAAGAAAGGTAGGGGAGAAGTGGACCTGTTTAGAAAGGTTCTTTGGCAATCGACAGTTTAGTTTACAGGTCAGCAATGGCAGCTCAATCCACTCGCAAACCCTTCACAGATTTACCCGCAGTCCAGTTCAGTAGTCTGGATGGTAAACATGAATTAGCTGCAGTGGCACTAACAGAGACAGCCAGGCCTCAACCTCGGCACAAGTCAGCAGGAGGGACCAGGAGGGATGCCAGGAGAAGTTCTCCGCTGTACCTCTTTCAGCGAAGCGAAGGTCAGGGAAGACTCAAAACCAACAAGCATTGCACAGCTAGCTCTATAAGCAAGCCTAGCTCAGTCTCCATCGCTGTCTGCTGAGTCCTATTTATATCCTGCAAACATCATGGGTCCTCCACGAGTCTTGCCTCAGCACGCGCGTCTGTCTCAGCTGACGTCACTCTGCCAATCAGCCTGAGTCTGAGGAAGCAGCAACAAACTGCGGCACACCACCAGAAGTTTTTTGGTGCGTTTCTCTCTAGGGAGTCCTGACAAGTGCAGCTCAACTACACGATGTAAGGCGGACCAATACATGCGTTGTTAGCGAAGAATCCTTCATCACGTGTCCTTTCACGTGCTTGCTTTAACAGAACATCCTCTCTCCTGTGTCTGCTACGTGTTCCTTTACCAGTCTGCCTTAGTCTTTCAACCGTGTCCACTTCAGGAAAACACTCCCTCACGTGTTTGCCCCAGCAAAACACCTTCCAATACAATATATTCACAGTGTTATATGTGTGTTGTAGTCTAACCTGGGCTACATAGAGAGATCTATATCGTAGAGTCTCTGTTTCTGTCTCTGTCTCTCTCCCTCCCACTCCCCAAACAAATGTCTTTCATTCAGAAAGGTATAGGCAAAGTCACTGAGAGGCCCACTGTGAGGGTGAGGCTCAGAGCGGCTCCCGGCCGCCCCTCCCTCTTTCCTTTTCTAGGGCTTCTTCCTTTACCACTTGATCATAAAACCTTATCACACTCTATCCCTGGCCCCTTGCGACTTGTGGAAATAAAAGACTGATACAGCATAGCGTCAGCACACGCCTTTAATCCCAGCACTCAGGAGGCAGAGGTGGGAGAATCTCTGCGACTGATCGAGGCCAGCTGGTCTACAGAGTTCCAGGACAGCCAGGACAACACAGACAAACCCTGTCTCCAAAAACCAAAATAAATTAAAAAAAAAAAAAAAAGTTGAGTACCAGTTAATCCAATGCCCCAGCCTCTGTCTGAGGCCTAAGGCCTGGCAAACAGAGGTAGAGCCTGGAGTAGCACTTCCCCGAATCTGTGGTCAGAGAGTGGTGCCCAGAAGTAACAGAAGCACTCTGGGAAAATGGGAGTGAGCTGAGGAGTCACAGACCCTCTCTAGACCTACCCCCCCAGGGGAGGGCCGGGAGGCCACCCCTTCCTGGGGTGTGTGTACAGGCAAGTGTGAACATGTACCGTGAGTGGGTGAGTACACACGCATGTATGTACGTGTGTAGGATTATGTATTTGTACATGAGTATGTGAACATGGGAGTAGGGCTGTGTGTGAGGGACTGTATGGTGAACGGTGCTGAGACTTCAGCCAATGTCCCGGTGTCACTGTAGTAGGACTGAGGCTTCCCACAGTGATGGTGGGAAGAGCCCTGGAGCTTCCGGAAGCAGCCTGCCAGGTCCTTGGAAGAAGTTTGAAAGGTTTTGAGAGTAATGTCGGAGCCCAGTTTTTCCCTCTCCCTGTGCTGTGGCACAGACGCAGGGCCTGGGAACTCCAAGAGCTGAGGCCATACCCAGGTAGACCGTTGGGAAGGGCACTGAGGAGGTACAATCCTGGGCCTTGAGAGCATGTTCATGAGCGAGCTGGTGGGGAGGTGAGCACACCTCTGTGAAGGAATGACCTTCACCACCATAGTGGCTTTCATCCCAAAGGGCACTGGGGAACAGTACAGAACTGGGGACAAAGGGGTACTGTTCGTTAATCCCTATGTCGGTGACATCTGGGCCAGGCTGCTGAGGGTTGGGTACAGGAGCCACAGGAAGTATGGTGACTGGACTTGGGACAGGGTGGGGACAGAGGACTCTAGGTAACAAGCCCCTAGGGCCTGCTGGGTCCTAGGACCTGTGGGTGTGAGGGAGAGGCCAGACAGGAAGCTTGACTCTAACACTAACCAGGGCCCCATGTGAGGTCACAAAGCATCTCAAATTCCCATTAGCCACGCTGAGGCTCATGACCTTGGGCCACCTTTGCTTCTAAGCAGCAGGAGATAAAGCTCAGGTGTCTAATAATTGGATGGAAAAGTGGTCTTTAAAAAAAAAACAAAACCCACCAAAAAACAAGGTTCAGTAGGCAATAGTGGCATATACCTTTAATCCCAGCACTCAAGAGTCAGAGGCAGGGTGGGGGGAGTGTGTGTGTGGGGGGGTGAGGGCCTGTCTCTGTGACTTAGAAGCCAGTCTGTTCTACACAGTGAGAGTTCCAGGACAGCCAGGGATACATAGTGAGACCTTGTCTCAAAACAAAACAAAACAAAACAAAAAGACAGGGTCCACGTAGTCCAGGCTAGCCTCAGACTCACTATGTAGCTAGGGATGATTTTGAACTCTGACCCTCACTTTGAGTGCTGGGATTAGATAGGTATCACCGTACGATCGAACCCAGGGCCTTGTGCATACTAAGCAAG
The DNA here is from genome assembly GCA_028551405.1 of Uromys caudimaculatus. NCBI lineage: Eukaryota > Metazoa > Chordata > Mammalia > Rodentia > Muridae > Uromys > Uromys caudimaculatus. The sequence goes on from CM052718.1 coordinate 17,912,298, forward strand.
CACTCTACCCACTGACTCACATCTTCAGCCTTAAGCAACAGCATATGCATCAGCAAAGTCTAGTGACGGAGACAGACCCGAGGGCTTGGCTTGCTAGCGGTGAGTCCTACCCTGATAGTGTGTTTCCAGGGCTCACTGACATCTCAAATGACTCGCCATCCACGTTAAGAAAGATGGACACCCATTCCTCCATAGCAAGTTTTTAAAGGCCATGACAGCATCCTCTCCACAGAAGGACTGTCCCAGAAGCCTTTGGGAGCTAGCACAGAACAAGGCAAGAGCCCCGGAGATGGAATGTAACGGAAGCCTCACTGAGCAGTGTCTCACCAGGGGTCACTCCAGCTGAATAAGTGTTTCCAGTGTCATTTTATTATTGTTTTTGGGATATTGCTTCACCATGTCACTTTAGCTGGCTTCAAACTGGCTACAGAGACCAGGCTGTCCTTGAACTCACAGAGATCCACCTGCTTTGGTCTCCCAAGCACTGGGATTAAAGGCAAATGCCATCATACCCCACTCAAGATCATAAAAAAATAAACATTCCCAACAGCTGTTTCCTGTGGGCTCTATATATCCCCTCACCTCCACAGGAGAGTGGATTAGGGTAGGGCCTGGTGTCCCTTCCCATGACAGTTGGCAGTGCATGGGCTTCTTGCACGCCTTCCCTGTGTGCTGGAGCACCTGCCTCTCAACCCTATGGGTGGCAGAAACACACACGCAGGTCTGCAGAGGGAGGTGACCATGGAATCAGCCTAGGACACTGAGAGTCCCCCACCCTCCCTACATTGGGCTTCCCATCTCCTGTGCTGATCTAGTAACTACTAGGACCCAGGGCAGGCACTGGGACAGATCTGGGAACTCAGTGGAAGAAAAAGGGAGCAGCCTGGAAAGAGAGTCGGGAGGAGGCTACAAACCAGGAAACAACTCATTTCAGCCAGCACAAGCCAGGTATGAAGCAGGAACTTGGGCTGCCTGGCTCGGGGCTCCTTCAAGGTGTGGGTGGGGCACCCTAGCAACTTATTTGCAAGCCACATCCTGGTGCGCTAGTCTCTGTACACCTGGTATGACTGCTATTCTTGGTTGTCAATTTGACTACAACTGAAATTAAAACCCAACGGCTGTGTACAATTGTGAGGGATTACTTTTCTTTCTTAATCAAATCACTTGAAATGAGAAGAGCCACTTTTAATCTGGATCCTTTAAGGTGAGAAGATCCACCTTTAACATGGGCCACACCTTCTGGAAGCAGCCTATATATGGGACATGAAGGAAGCTTGTTCTCTGCCTGCTTGCCTTCACAATCGCTGGCAAGTCCATTCCTTCTCTGACATTACAGCCTACTTCTTATATATATTTTCTGTCAATTCTGTGTCTCTAGCGTTTCTTAACCTGTAGGTCGTGACTCCTTTGGAGGCTGAGTGACCCTTTCACATATCAGATATCCTGCATATCAGATATTTCCATTCATAACGGTAGCAAAATTATAGTTATGAAGTAGCAATGAAATAATTTTATGGCTGGGGTCACCACATCATGAGGGACTGTATTAAAGGGTCACAGCATTAGGAAGGCTGAGAACCACCACTCCAGAGAACCGTAGCACACCCGGCTAACAGCTCATTCTGCTTACGGTAGAACTACTGACACAGCCGAACCCTTTACCCATAATTCCACTTCCACTTCTCAAAGGGGTTCCAGATTAGTGAGGGTTGACAATGACTTTGACAGTGTTGAGGGAGGTAGGGTGGCAGAGCTTAGCCAGGTCTCAGGCCTATCTTGCTTCCTTGAGAGCCTGCGACGATGCTGCAAGCTTCTAGCTAGGAACTTGAGCATTTTCTCTAGATTCAGGTCCCTGCCTGATGCCCTGCCTGTCTCGAGCCTGGAGTGGCTCTTGCTCTCCCAGGTCCCTGGGGAGCACTTTCCCAAAGCCTTGTGCTGGCCAGTTTTATGTCAACTTGACATAGGCTAGAGTCAGCTGAGATGAGGGAACCTCAATTGACAAAATGCGGGTAAGCCTGTAGGGCATTTTCTTAATTGGTGTTTGATGTGTGAGGGCCCAGTCAGGCCATTGTGGGTGGGGTCACTCCTGGGCTGGTGGCCCAGGATTTTATAAGAATATGAGCTGGACCTGGTGTGGTGGCGCAGGTCTCTAATCCTAGCACTCAAGAGGCAAGGCAGGCGGATCTCCATGTGTTGGAGGCCAGCCTAGTCTACATGGTGAGTTCCAGAACAGCCCAGGCTATGTAGAGAGAACCTGTTTCAGAACAAAACAAACAGGCTGAGCAAGCCATGGAGAGCAGGCAGCAACCCCACGGCCTCGGCATCAGCTTCAGCCTCCAAGTTCTTGCCTTGACTTCAGCATGGCCCGGCAATCCTAACTAAGACGCCCTGTGAGGTGGCCATGTGCTTAGAGGCAACACTGAAGCTCAGGCAGGCCACCCCTGGCTAGAAAAGGTTGTTTCTCCCACCCAGGGCTGAGGGGACCTTCCATTCTCTATTTCCAGTAGATCCTACGGACCCACAAGCACAAAGCAGCTGCCTCCTGTCCTGACTATTTTCGGCCAGATCTGGCCGTCCTGCCCCTGGGTCTGTCTGCTTTCCCGTTCTCAGCGGACAATCGTTTGCGACCTGGGCACTTTGAAGGGTCTGGGCAGGGGATCAGCATGTGGTCCAGGAGGATCACACTCCCTCTGGCTCTAAAGGGGATCTCAGAGGGACAGAGGCCTAGTCCAGGCATGGTGTGTTAGGCTGCTGGGCCGGTGCTGGCCTGGAACAACCCTGCCAGGACTCAAGAACACCATTTATCAAGGACAGACAGTGGGACCAGCCCATTTGTGGACCAGGGAGGTCCTGACCACCCTCAGCTCTGGGAAAGCTGGGCTGCCCCCTCCCACTTGGCCAGGGTCTCCAGCAACCCTCACCAAACAAAGAACAAGATCAATAGGTCTCGTGACCCCTTTCCCTCCCTGGCTGCACTGCTGGTCAATGCCAGTGCCTGGGGCTAGGACCAGGGACCCTCAGTAGGGTTTTTCTTAGGCCTAAGCATCACCCAGTAAAGTCTCAGGTCTTCCTTATGTGCTTCCTAGGCCCTTCCATCAAGATGACACAGCAATACTGGACCCGAGAACAAGCGGCCTTGGCCCCAGCCTGGGAATGCGCCCGACAGCAGGGCGAGGTCAGGGAGGTGAGGGTCCCAGGACACCAGGGGGCAAACTGGAGCCTGGAGCGGTAACTTTATTTCATGCCTTCCTGTTTTGTGGCCACCCAGGGCAGAGGGAGACAGGCAGGCAGGCAGGTCTGGCTGTGGCATGAGTGCCATCACTATGGAGGCCAGGCTAGGCAGAGCCCACTGGTTTCACATTTTCCTGGGTAAGTGTGGGCACCAAGGGTGGGGCAGACAGGAGGGCACATGGTGACCCCATCCTTCAGGTGGTTCAGTATGCATCTGGGTGGTGCCAATTGGGTGTCCCAATCAGTCCAGGGGTAAGCAGGGTGGGGTGGGGTGGGAGTGGATGTGTTTCCCAACAGACTGGGAGTATAAAGTGTCTTGAGGCAGTAAGAGGGGGCTGGCAAGGTTAGGAAGGAGTAACAAGTCTCTCAGGCACACATACACAGACACACAAACACACAGGGGCAGTAAAAACATGAACTAACCTCATGTCATCACACAACACTCGGCCGGCCTCCTGCTGCCTCAAAGTCAGACACACTGGAGCGACTACCCCGCCCAAAGTCAATGAATATCCCTTCGGAGTCTGAGTCCGCGGACTCCAGGATCTGGTCCACAAGTGTCTCAGGGCTGGAGGTGGGTGGGGAGCCGTGGCCTGGGCCCTGTTCGGGAGAATGGGCAGGGGGGTATAGTCTGCTGGGGCAAGGCCCTGAGTGGGGTGTTGGAGAAGACCTGAAAGTCCCTGAAGGGACCTGGCCAGGTGGGTCCACAAAGCCCTGGGGCTCAGGACAAGATGTCATCTCAGAGACTGAGTGTCTGCGGATGCTTGTGCTGCCGGCTGCTGTGCCTTCCGCTTCATGCTCAGCCACAGGATTGAGCAGGGGAGTATTGTAGCTTTTGGATCGCACCACTGGGTTCTTGGCTAGGATGTCCCCAGAGCGGGAGCGACGTAGGAACCGTTTCTCTGCAGGGACAGACATAGTCATATACTAGGATGGTGGCTGCTGGCCCACATGGTCTCTGAGCATCCAAGTTCCACCTTTGGGCAGAGGCTTCTGGTCAAGCATCTAATCCATAAAAGGGCCACCCAATAAAAGGCTCAGTGGCTGCTAGCTCTGGAGCAGCCCAGCCTGCCTGTTAAGGAGAGGTACAAGCCTCCTGCCTTAGCTGGAGAACTTTAACATTCCCAGCCTTGGCCTGAACAGGCAGTGGGACCTCAGCTGCCCAGGTTCAAATCTGTAAGCTGTCAGTGACCTCTGAATGGCCCCATGTGAAACATGGATCTGTGTCTTGTTTTCTTCACCCATGGAGCCTACGGATCTTAGGCACCAGTGTTTCCTAGTAAGACTGGGCACCCAGGGCACAAGCCTGCATAGAGGAGCTGCAGGATGAGGCAGTGCTATGAAGAGCTGTTTACAGGCCTCCCTAGCTGTGTAGAGAGTGAGGACAGAGCCAAATTCCATTAGCCAAGTAGAAGAAAGGCTTCTCCGCAGGACCCTGCAATGCCTAATAGTATCCATGGGGTGGTACTCCTGAGGGCAAGCTCTGTCAGAGAGCCTCTCTGGATCAGGAGGGTTGCCTTTTTGGTTGCCAGGTACCTGGTGTCTACAGTCAAACAGGTCCTGGGAGGTGCGAAGATCCCCAGTTGGAACTTGTTTGAGCTGGAAGACACCCAGTACTAGGGCTTTATACCGTAGGTAGCAGCCTAGATGATGGGAGCCTTCCAAGTGACCCTATCTGGCCTCTTCCTATGATCCAGTCTGCATCCGTTTCTGCAGCCCAGTAGACCAAAGCTATGAAGGAAGGCTCGGCTTGGTCTCTGGGCTGGAACACAGCAAGTGCCCAAGTGACATTGTTGAAGGAACGGGAAGGGCATGGCAGGCTTCTAGGGGACCCATCAGGCTCTCTAGGGCCTACTCTCACTGTAGAGCCAGCACAGGTATGACATCTTGGGGATGGTGGAGGCTTTCTGCATGGTGGGTCTCTGTGGAGAGCCATTACTATTCTGGGGGGTGCCCGATACCTTCCAATACCCCCTATACCCTGGGGGTCCAGGTCTAGCAAGGCTAGATAGGCGCATAGAACAGATTCTCTGTGACTGTAGCTGGTCCCCTGTGGGATCCTGGTTTTGTCAACACTGTCACTCCAGCCCCAGCCCCAGGCAGTACCTACCAAGGATACAGGAATGGGTACAGGGCCCTTCATTGGAGTAGAGGCCATAGGTGCCCAGGTATGGGGACACCACCTTCTGGATTAATGTCTCAAGGCGCAGGTAGTCTTCAGTCACACCCCTGGACTCGTGTACTCCCTGCAAGGGAATGAGGGTCACATACCCCGGTCCAGCAGGAGCTTGTCTCTCTCCCACCTTCCCCAGGTGGAATCCCAGGCAGGAGGCGGGGCGCCCTTACAGCCATATGAGGTGAATTACACTAAAGTCACAGAGCCCTGGTGTGCTGGGGGCCCTGGGCGGTCCTCTGAGAGACAGCTGGTGCTACCCAGGAAAGGCTTTAGCCAGGTTAGCCAGGCCCCCAGCCCATGATCTTTCTGAGATAGTTTCATTATGTATCCTTGGCTGCCTTCAATGTGAGATCCTCCTGCCTCTGACTCTTGAGGGCTGGGGTTACAGGTGTGTGCCACCACACCCTGCCCATTCCACTTCTCTGAATTTACAAAGTCACATCTTCCCTGCCCATGGTACAAGGGAGAAATAAGAGGACTGGGTCATCTGTATTAACTCACACATGGCTGTTAAGTGTGACTAGCACCCCACCACTTGGACCTCCAGAAGGAGCTGTGATCCTAGGAGTGAGTCAGGGGCACACAGTAGGTCCTTAATAGCACACTGACTAGCAGCCATGACCTCAGAGCAATTAAGACTTAAAACAGTGGAGGCTGGGTTCACCTTGGGACCAAGGTGAGGTCAGGAGACATGCTCATAGTGGCCTTAGAGCAAAGCCACTCAGCCTGGGGAGAGGTGGCAGGTGGGACAATGGGAGCCGCTGTGGTATAGAGGTATAGCTGGGAAGCGGCAGGAGGCGCATTAGCCAGCAGGGGGCAGCACTGCTCTGGCCTTGGTCACCTCCTCCAGTGGAATCCCAGGACCCAGCACACAGAGACCTGACTCTTCAGCTCTCCCAATTCCTTTCACACTCACCCTGTCAGACTAGACACAGTCTATGGAAATCCCACTCACGGGCTTGTACTTGGCTTCATTCCAAGGTGACCATGAGCCTCTGACCTAGGGCAGCCCCTGGACCCTGCAACCCCTACCCTGTAGCCCATTCCCTGCTATGAACCATTTCCTTCGGTCTTTAGGCCTGAGCCCACAAACCCTAACTCAAAAGGATGTCCACAAGCACAGGGGGCTCATGACACCAGGGCTTTTGGTGCTATGAGAGTCCTAGTGAGGCCACCATCCCTCCAACAGTAAAATGTCTCCCTGTCAGTCAGATGGGGCAGCTGATGCTACCTCTAAGTCCCGCAGGACTGCATGCAGGTTGTGAGAACTTAGTATGGTGAGCTGGGGAGTCAGGGGATGTGTCAGATGTAGGGCACATGTGCTTGCAGGTGGCCCAACCCTCTTCAGTCCTGGGGCAAGTCCCTTTAATCCAGCCATACCAGCTGGCCACTGTCCCTTCTCCAGTGCTAGCCTTGTAGATGAAGTCCATCTGTAGCAAGTGCCTGGAACAGGTGTGTGTGTGTGTGTGTGCGCACGTGCGTGTGCGCGCACATTTGAGTGCACACCCACGTGCAGGGGTGGAGGTGGGGTGGGTGCAGGGGGGCCCAGCCCTGGTACTGATCAAGCGTACAGAAGCTAGTTGCTGCAATGAATAAGTAATTGTGGTCTGGTTTGCATCCCAGCCCCAAAGCCTCACTTGCCCGCTCCTGCCTAGTCGGTCCTGGGTCCCCAAACCCTCGTCCCACCTGCAGTACTAGCAGCATCTGTGCGATGGCAGGGGGAACACGAGCATGGGAGCGGGCCAGTGCGTCCTCCAGCTTCACGCTGAGGGTGATGGTATTCCGGAAATGCAGTAGGGCGAGCTGGCGCACTGACGGCTCCTTGCCCTGTGGACACAGGAAGAGACAAGCTGGCCACACTGCTGGTACGCAGGTCAAAGGTGGGATGTGGGAAAGGGTCCAGTGACACCCACCCTTCCCCCATTCCCTCTCCCTGCCCTACAGATACAGGATTCCCTGGAGCCTCATCTGGCAGAGCTTTCTCTACCATGCAGAGCAGATCTCTGCCAGTAGGCTTTCCCACCAGGCCTTCCAGGCCCTGAGGAGTCACACGCCTGCTAGGCTCAGCTGGTCTGTAAGGGACAGCCTGGGTTAGTACAGAAGGGGTTGTCATGGCCGGAGTCTTCCTTCCTAGAGCCATCCTATGTCCCCATGGTCTCCTTACTCCCACTCACCCAGCCGGAACACACCTGCACAGGGTAGAAGATGGCCTGCAGGGTTGGCAGCACATCACTGAAGAAGAAATCCCACGTCTCCGCCAGTGAGTCTAGCAGCTTCTGTCCTGTGGAAACAAGGAGCCATTACAGCGTGTCCTGAACACACTGGCAGACCCACCCAGGACAAGGAGCTAAGGAAGAGTGGGAGGTGCACTGAGAAAGCCACCCCCCTACCCCCCACCCCGCATAGCTCAGAGCTCTGCCACCAAGCCCACTCTTCACCTAGACCACAATCTAGAGCAGACAGGGCATGAAGATACTCAGCCCAGGTGAGTGTTGGCAGCTGGGCCCTGTCCTGCCTTGGGTAGGCCTGCGTGGGAGCTGGGCTCAGACCCTTTATCAGCCTGTCTGTTCCCACCCATCCATGTATAGAACTCCTAGTTGAGACATTGGGCACTGGGGACAGTCAAGCCCCCAATGGCTCCAGACACCTATTATATAGCAGGGAAGCAGGACATAGAACAGTCTTGGGAACGACAATGGGTAAAGGGTGGCCTCTAGGGTCAGTGACCCAGACTACAGTCTCTGGCTCCCTCTCTTGAGGGTCCAAGCCACTACGTCTCACCCTACTACTTGTGGGAGATGGGGAAGAGGGCTGGCAGGGAGGACTTCCTGGAGGAGTTGTCCGATGTCTGAGCTGGCTTCTCAGACGAATACATGTTGGGCATGTGACACCCACCCCTACCCTACCCTGGCCACAAGACAGAAGCAGCTGTGTGGGAAACTGAAGTCTGGCTAAGATGTAGGAACCTGGCTGGCCTCAGGCTGAGTGGCACCACCTGACAGGTAGGCAGCTGTTGGGGAATGGAGCAGGTAGGTGCCCCAAGATGACTCTGTGCTTGCAGACTCAGGAACTTGTCATCCGGGTAGACAGTTGAGACAAACGGCCACTGGGTCTAGAGGTAAATAGGCCTAGCCATGTGTGCCATAGGACTCCTGTGCCATGTGGGTCTGAGCTGGGAGGGAAGGGTCCTTGGTTGTTGGCCAGCCTGCCTGCCTGTCTCTCGATTTCCATGGGAACAAGGAAGCCTGTGGAAACCTTAGCCCAGCTTTCCAGTAAAAGGAAAGCCCTAGGTCCATGTAGAGTGAGGACTCGGGGAACAGAGAGCTGGCCCCAGGAGTAGGCTGGCCTCTGTGTGTGGCCGCTCAGGGCAGTCTGCTGGCGGACAGCTCTAACATTCCCGGGTGGCCCACACCTGGTTCCAGGGGCAAGGAGACTGAGGGAATGCCCGGGGCAGGCGGATGCTCACAGCCCCTCAGAGCTCTGCCTGAACACAAAGTCCCTTCAGTTCCTGCCATCATACAGGAAGAAAGGCTGTTCAGTCCTGGCTGGCTGTGGGGTGGCCCTGGGCACCGGCCAGGGCTGTGTGCCACCAAGTGAAGGTCGTCCCCTAGCCCACAGGGCGGACACACCACAGAAAAGCAGATGTTGTAAAACACAGAATCCAGGCCCCAGCTGGAGCCGTGTGCTGTCAGAGACCCGGAAGGATAGCCTGGTCCCTGGCTGGGTTCTTGCCTGGGACTGTGGACTGGGCTGTGTGCCGGGGAGTGGGGTCAGCAGAGGCTACTGTCAGACACACGGACAAGGGCTGAAGCCTTGCTCTGTGGCTACAGCGGAGCCCCAGAAAGTTCTTCCAGCTAGACCTAGTGACACCCTCTGTGTAAGGGACAGGGTAAGTCCCCAGGGCTTGATGAAAAGGTACCCTGTGTTTGCTGCTGGTATGACGCAGCCAGTGAGTGTGTGTACCCTGACTGGGCCCCAGCCAGAGGTGAGGCAGGAAGCTTTGGTGAAGAGCCAGGCTGAGGCTCCAGGATGGCTTTCACTGGGATGTCAGTCTCTCCTTTATTCAACCCTCAGGGTGTTAAGAAACAACAGGGGAACCAGGTGGGTACAGCTCCAGTCCACAGGCACACAGGGAAGACTCCAGGGACGGTGACCACCACAGAGAAACGACAAAGGTTGTCTAGCAGGGGGCTGAAGCATCTGCACAGGCAGGCAGGGATGGAGGAGGGGGGGTATGCACACACATTGGCTACACTGAGTCTGGACCATGGGAGAAAATGCAGCTAGCAGTCTCAGCAGCAGCAGCAAACCCCTGTGGCCTCCTGGGTGACCTTTTGTGAGGTGCCAGGCTGTCCCCCTGCAGGGAGTACTCCGGCTCTAGCTGGTTCCGGACTCCAGGAACCACTTAGTTTGGGAAATGATGGCAGAGGTCTCACTGGAGTCTGGGATTTGCCCTCTTGAGGCTACCATTTGACTCCACATGTCTGTCCCCTCCAGCAGCTACGGGGCTGAGGGTAGAGCCAGCTTCCGGGATTCAAGGGGGCGGATTTTATGAGATGGTGGGGGGATGAGATAGCTGACCCACAAGACAGTGGTAAGTGGCTGAATGGGATGGACAAGCTCCTGAGCAGACCACTCTTGGAAGGGCTTGCTACCGCCACCCTTCTGTCCCCAGTTTCCCTTCGCCTGACATTCATCACGCTAGCCTGTCAACATGTGGTTTATGTCTCAGTCCCTGTAGGGTAGAGCCTGTATCTTTTCCATCTCCAGGTCCTCAGAGACTCCCCCGGGGCCCTCTGTGGACACAGTTCATTCTTTGCTGCAGTGGTAAGAAATGGGCCCTAAGGGCAGGGAGGCTGCAGTCTGTGATACCCATGGTGTCTTCACATGTGCCTGGAGCTTGCGGCTTTCCCTGGGCCTAGAGGTTGGACATTAAAAGTCAGGGCATCCTTTCCCCTTTCCCTGAGAGGCCCTGCCTCACAGTCATGAGGTTCTACAAGCCTCACAAAGCTGCCCTTCTCCCAGGACCCGGCTCCCCTGATCTCTGTTAGTGGGAGGCATCTCAGGGAATGTGCTGAGTCAGGCGGGTCAGGAGGGTGTGGGAGGCCTCTCCCCTCAGGTGCCAAACATGCACAGTGCCATCCAGGGGCTTGGCTACTCCGATACCCCCTGGCCCTTGGCTGCCTGGGCCTCCTGCCCACACCCACCATCTCAGGGTGTTCTCATTCCTGTCTGGGCCTGCCTCACGTAGGAAGACAATGGGGAACTGGGGGAGGGGGGTTTCCTTGGAGTGAGGCAGGACTCCAGGCCTCAGTCTCTCACTCTCTGAAGTGGGCTGACAGCCATTTGCCCAGGGCCCAGCAGTTAGAGGAGACACCTGGAGTAGTGAGTGACTTGAGTGGGCTCCAGAAAGCCAGTCACCTGCTCTGCATTTGGGCGGCCATGTATCCAGTGTGGCCCAAGCAGGACTGAGCATGTGCCTCCTACCCAGGGCTGCTGGGTTACCCACCTGGCCAGCAGAAGCAAACCGACCAGGACATAACCTCATGGAGAACAACCTGGTGCCTGGCCCAGCAAATGTTCATAAGGCCCATAGCCAGTGTGAAGTCTGGCCACATAGTAGGTGCTTGTGGAATACTCACAGCCTGAAGCCAGCATAGGGCCTAGCATACAGAAAGAAGGTGCACATAAAACACTTGTATATTGAAGCTAGTACAGGACCTGGTATACAGTAGGTACTCATCAAATGCTTATGGGATCCAGTGTCAGCACAAGGCCTGGCACACAACAGGTACTTGTCCCATGCTCACAGGGCCTGGCATACAGAAGAAATTTGCAAAATCCTTTAGACACCAGCCTTGTCATAGTGCCAAGCCCCTCCTGGGACCTCAAGGCCATCAGACACCATGGGCCTGAGGTGCTGGGACCAGGAGGTCAAAGCCCTCGGCCCTATGATGAAGGCTGAGCCGGGCAGAGAGGCGTGCTGGAACTGTGGGGGCCTGAGAGAGAACTAGGGGTGCCCTGGCATCACAGTAAGGCTCAGATCTCCCTGCAGTGTGGCTGTGGACCAACTGCCTACTATCTCTGCTGCCCCGGTGTAGGGACAATGACCTTTTGGCCTAAGCTAGTTCTCTGGTTCTGGATACCCAGACTCAAGATGGTATCTCTCAGGCAATGGCATGGGGTTCCTGTTACACCTTATATCCTGACGCTCCTTACATCCGGTCTGGATGGAAAGTAGCCCCTAAAATAGCGCATGTGTTGATGGCGTCGTCCATAGCCAGTGGTGCTGTGGGGGTGAACGGCTCATGAGGGCACTGGCTGCAGCACTGGACAGACCCATCGCCAGTTCAGAGCTGGATGTGCCTTGGGAGGGGAGGCTTGGTGGAAGACAGTGGGCTGTGGTGGGATGGTTAATACTGGCCGTCGGCCTGACAGGATGTACGATGGCCTGCTCCGGGTATGTATATGAGGAAGTTTCTAGACTGGACTGAGGACTTGCCCTGGATTCCACATGCTGGGGCCCTGGGCTGAGTGAGAGCAGCACGCATCTCTCTGCTTTCTGGCTGTGGGTGTGATATGTGACCTGTCTCCTCAAGTCTCTGCCGCCATGCTATCTCCACCATGATGGGCTGCAACTGTGAGCAAAAATATACCCTTCCTTAAGCTGCTTTTGTCATGGCAAAAAGAAACAGAACTAACGCACCTCGGGAGTGCCTATGAAAGGTAGCTCTGCCTCTGGTAGCTTCCTGTCTCTCTGCTCTTGACCACAGAAGCTGTTCCTGGTGAACAGTTTTGCTAACCCACATCTCTCTGACATGACTTTGGCTTCATGCCAGCCTCAACGTGAGGAGGTCAAGTGTCCAGGGACCTCTGGCACTGTGAACTGAAATAAACCTTTTTCCTTTGCAATGGTTAACTGCCAGCTTAATGAAACCTATGATCACACGGCAAGAGCTCAGTCAGGAATTATCTGGATCAGGCTGGGCTTATGGGCATACCTACGGGGCACTGCCTTGATTGTTAATTGACAGCCCACTGTGGGCAGCACCAATTCCTAGGCAGGGCTCCGAAACTGTAGAAGAGAGAGCGGAACAGAGCAGAAAGCAGCATGTACATGTCCATCTCAGATCTTGACCGTGACTGTACAAATTCCCACCTCTCTGCTATCAGGCCTGTGTCCTGGAACTGTAAGCACGATAAACCCTCTCTCCCCTAAGTTGCTTTTTGCATGGCGCTTTATCACACCAACAGAAATGAAACCAAGATACCCCTTAAAGTGCTGGCTTTGTCGCAGTGACTAAAAGCTGTTCCCGTGAGTACCAACAGAAATGAAACCAAGATACCCCTTAAAGTGCTGGCTTTGTCACAGTGACTAAAAGCTGAGGGCTCAGTCCCCGTGAGCAGGGAGATGAAGAAGGGCACCTCTCCCTGGGGTTGCACAGCCCTCCTGGGCTTCCAAGGGGGACAGACTCTCTCCAAGGTCCCCTCCCAGTCAGACCTCAGTCCCACTGCCCGATGCTGTTCCTTCCTTTGCAGCCATCTTAACCTGAGAGCCACTGCTACTTCCCACAATCGCCAGGCAACTGTCCTGGAACATCAACCACACCACGTCACAGCCAGGCTGGCTACACTCGCCCCGAGTGAGACTCACCCTCGTAGAAGCGTATCTTGTCACGAAGGATCACCATGCCCTTTGTGAGCAGCTGGTTCTGAAAGCGATCAGAGGTGCCATCAGTGACCTGGAGATATTCCAGGAGGGTCTGGCACCTAGAACCCCCCAGGAGCCCATCAACAAGCAGCCAAGACATGAGACCCACCCTCCTGCCAAACAGTCAAAATCCCATCTGCCCTGAGAGGCCAGCCCTGAGCCTGCCCGGGTTGTCACAGGTCATTTACTATAGAGATCTCCTTTGAGAGTCAGAGCAAGCCTCCCTCTGTGGCAAGACCCACGTACCTGCAGGTACTCAGTGAAGAAGGATCCCAGCTCTGTCTTGAGCAGCTGCCTGTGGGGGAGGGCAGATGGGAACAAGTTGAGGTCATGCAGTATTGGAGAGGGCTAGAAACATCCGGGCAGCCAGGGACAAACCTGCTCAGTACAGCAACACAGGAGAATATTTTCCCTCTATGACCCACAGAGCGGCTGGCTCACTAGATCTCCCCTATGCATCTCACAGAAGTCTGAGCCCAATGGGACCATACATCTTCTCTTCCTCAAGCAGACACCCACAGGCCTGGCCCTGCAACACTGGGCTCCATCCATCATCTGCCTGCCTGAATCCCACAGGGACTCCCTTTCCTAAGTGGCTTTCCTTCTCTTTATTATGAGCAGCGACTTAAGTCTTCGTAGAGCCAGTGATAGCACTGACTGCAGCTCCCTTATATAGTGGAGGCCGGAGCAGCTCATAGAGGTCAGCTACCGGCCCCACACCACACAACTCATGCCAGATTAACGTGGGAATCTCTACTTTATGAACAGTGCTGCCTGCCTCTAGTGGAGTCATTTTCCACCCTGATCCCATCCTGAAGAAGTACAGCCACTGAGAAGGTTTGGATGAGAATGTCCCCCATGGGCTCAGATACTTGAATACTTAGGTCCCCAGATGGTGGCGCTGTTTGGGGGAGGTTGTGGGACTTCTTGGATATGAAGCCTTGACAGAGGAAGTCACTGGGGGCAGGCCCCACTTCCTGCTTACTCTCTGTTTAATGCTTGGGTTTAAAGATGAACTCTCAGCTTCCTGCTCCTGCCCCCATGCAGCCACGCCCCTCCTTGCTGGCATGCTTCCCCACCATGATGGACCCTTATTCTTGTGAAGTCCAAGTCAAATAAACTCCTCCTCCTGTTGCTTTGGTCATGGTGTTTGATCACAGCACCCGAAAGGAAACCAATACAAGCACTGACATCCGCACAGTCTTCATGTTCTGAGACAAACCAGGCAGAAGTCTTAAATTTTCTGGCTGCTAGCTCTACTTGGGAGATGTAATTAGTCCTGAATTGTAGGTGGTCCTCACCCTTCATGGTTCTGATACATACAAATCTGAGTTACTCAGGTGTAAATGACACCATCCCCAACAGCATGGTCCTAGTTTGGTTCCCACACAGTGAGTGTCTACAATATAAGCTCCTCCCCCATCCTGACTGGTGGTTGAGTTTGGCATTTCCTTCAAACTCACTCTGTATTGGTCTTCTGTCCTTCCCTCAGTTCACACAACCCGACATGTGACTCCACCATCTCCTTGTCTCCCAATAACAACCCCCCTCCCGCCCCCAAGACGCTTTATAAAAACAGATAAACCAGGTGCTGGAAAGGTGGCTCAGTGGTTATACAAAGCCCTGGGCTCAGTCCCCAGAACTGCAAACAACAAAAATAAGGACAAGCCGCACAGGAACTGGAGACGTGTAAGGGATAAAACTCTACCCCAAACACAAACATAAAACATAACACAAAGAGGAAGTGACCAGCAGAGGCAAAGGCGAGCACAGCCAGGTGGAGAGGGTGCACACGTACCAGAAGCTGAAAATGCCCACATCCAAAATATATGCATGTATCAGGGCATTGTGGCCCACATCTGGCAGGAGTCTGTGGTCTATACATAGTCTGTAGGCCAGCTTAGGCTACAAGAGAACCTGTCTCAAAAAGCACAAGATGCGCCCACTCCAGCTAATGATTGCAACAGTGTGGCTGGGTCCACCTTGGACATGCTCAGAATACACTCAGTCTCCTGTCAGTCCAAACTGACACAAAGTGCAGACTCAGGCAATTTTCTGAATCTCATATGGAGCATGAAAAACAATAGCATGCTGAGGGAGAAGTTACTCTCACAAGCGACGCTGCAAAACCTTTCCTGTGAGGCTCGTTTGTCCACTCACGTTAGACAGGCTCTTGCTATACAGCCCAGGCTGCCCTCCTAACTCACTATGGGGCCTAGGCTGGTCTTGAACTCACAGTGATCAGTCTTCAGAAGGAGAAACTGAAATTGGGAAGGCAGATGATGTGGTCAGAGTCAGGTCAGAGAACCCAAAGTCGGTTCCCTAGTCTGGATGAGGTGGATAAATGGTAACCTGGCCAGACATGGTGGTGTCAGCTGTAATGCCAGAACTCAGGGGTAGGCAGAGGCAGAAGGATCACTACAAAAGGAAAAAGAAAGAGGGGGAAACAGTCAGCCTTTCTCAACAGTCAACCTTCTATGCTCTGAAGAAAGCCAAGGAAAAGGTGAAGGGATCCAGGACTTGAGAAAATGACTGTAGGTGGCACCTGATAAAGGCCAGAACTTCACCAGGGGTGTCCAGTCACTTGACAGTGTGCTGTGGGAATATCATCATGAGTGTTCTAGGCTGCATTCATAGCTATCCAGGGATGCATATGGCCCGAGGGCTGCAGGCTTGAGACACAGGCTAGACCAGGAAACACTACAAACTGGCCAACTTACAGTAAAGACTCCTCAATGATATGTGGCTGAGGATGCTTCTCCAAAGAAGATGTGTGAGCAGCCAGCAAGTACCCAGAAGATGCCTGACACCGTTAGTCACCAAGAAATGCCAACCAAAGCCACAGAGAGCCACCGTGGCACCCACAGTGCTGTGAGACTCTCAACCAGAAAGAAATATAGTGAGAGGCTGGGATGCACCTTGCTGATAACTCTGTGGGAAGTGGGGAGCCTCTCCTAAAAGAAACCCAAGCCCTCAACAGTTCTGGACATACGCTAAGAGAAGACACATCACTTGTCTATGCAAAGTCTTGACTATGGAATTCAGGCATACATCTACAATCCTGGCAGAAGGCTGAGGCAGGAGGATCTCAAGACAATGCTTGACTAGGTTACAGAGGTCTTCAAAGCCACTCTTCAAAATCAAGACTACAGCCAGGGGGCCACATATCTAATCCCAGTACTCAGGAGACAGAGGCAGGAGGATCTCTGTGAGTTCAAGGTCAGCACAAGTCAATGATACATATTGAGACCCCATCTCAAAATAATAAACAAGATAACAAAAGCTAAACCCAGAACTAAACGAAAACCCCCAAACCTTTTGTACGAGGATGCTCACCACTGTAGGGCCCAGCACTCATCACAGACACAGGCCACACAGGAAATCAGATGAGCTAAAAATCAATGTCATCACAAATCCAGGCTCCAACACACCGCGCCTCAGAAGCATGAAGGGAACATTCGTAGGAAATGCCCAGTAGAGCCAGGCTGGGCGGAATGGTGGGCTGTTAAAGACAGGGACTCTTGTGCGGTGATGCAAAAGGAACTGGATGTCTGGTGGCAGCCATACAGCCACATGAGCACACTCACTACATGTGAACCGATGCACATAGCCATGTGCATAAAGGCAGGTCTGTTAAGGACAGTGGCTGAGCAGGGGCATCATGGGCCTGGGAATTCACATCGCTGAGTATCTCCATACCTTGTCTATAATACACAGCACAGAGTCACAGTGGCCTAGTGCTTAGGACAGTGACTGGCCCAGAGGTGGCCAGGGAGCACGGGGGCAGGCTACACTCTGCACCGCAGGCACGCAGCTGGGCCTACTGTCTGGGTTTAGGAAGGGACACTCTGTGATTATCTCACGGTGGAAGTGCCTAGGGATGTCGATGTGAGCAAACCACACACGGCTCTATGTACGTGAGTGTGCACATACATTCACATATAAGGAAGGGAGAGTCATGCAATCTTCAGTTGTGACTGTCCCTACCTAGGTACAGCCGACACACTGTCCGTGTCACTAACTATCCCTTACTATGGTGATGGGGAAGTCACAGCCATCAGTGGTTCCGTCCATGGATTCTCTCCCTGGATCAAAGCCACTCACCAGCTATGCGCATGAAGCACAATCAGAGCTAGCTAATTTTTGTTTCTGGCAGACTCTCAGATATGTCTGGATGGCCTTAAACTCATTATATAGCTGAGGATGGCCTTGAACTCCTGATCTTCCTGCCTCTACGTCCCCAATGCTGGGGTTACAGGAATGAACCACTGATGTAGCACCAGGCTTGAAACTCAGGTTTCATGGACGCTCAGCAAACACTCTGACTGAGCCCTAGACCTAGTTAATTTAATGTGGCCACTGTAGAGGGGAACTACAGTGGAAAGGGACGTTCTGAATGGCCGTGGACCCTGGAGCTGGGACCAGAGTTCTAGCTCAGCCACCACGCCACTCAACTGGCAGCCAGTGGCCATCTGTAAAAACCAGACATAAAGACATAGATGGGCCCAAGGGCTGTGGTGAGTGGAAGGCGTAAAGGCGCAGCAAACACTCGGCGCATGCTTGAGCATGCTGCCCTGGCATTTTGTTTTGCGCTGCTGAAAAAGCAGCGGTCCCAAGATCATCTTATGTCCCTGAAGTCAGCATCTCCCATCATCCTGCGTTCTAGTCAGGTGCTGGGACACAGGGTGGCTTCTCTAAACCTTACCCCCCAATCCATCCTAGGGAGCAGGGTAGCCCCTAAGGCCGACAGGCCTCTCAGAGAGGAGGTGCCAGTCAGAACCAGAAGGGCCAAGGGAGGTGCACAGTGCTGGGCTCCACCTACTCTGTGGATTTAAAGATGTGGGTACCCTCTGCACCCAGCAGATTCTTTTCCTGTGGGCGCTGCTAGGGTCAGAACCTGGGTCTCCCTCGCACATGCCTGCCAGGTTAGAGCTCTTCACTGGCCAACCCCAGACCGGCCAGCAGATTGTTTAGATTTGTTATAAAATGGGTTCTCTAGACTCACAGACAACGCTGTGAGCAGTGGGGACTGTTAGCAGCGACAAGCACAGGGACTTTGAAGGCACCTTGCTCCATGCTGTTCCCAGTACCCTTTTGTACCCTGGGCCTCAGTTTACCCACATAAGGGCCCTTTCAGGTGGGTATGGTGTGGCTGACCCCTGTCCTATTATCCCTTAGACCTTGCCTTTGCCAGCAAACGGAAGATTCGCTGGTGACTTCTGCAGATATACTTTGAATCTGGGGACAGGGCACTCTGGGTTGGGGCTGAGGATTAATAGCACAGACTGGAAATGCCCCATTGTGTCAGCTGTGTGACCCTGGGGAGGCACAGTGGCCTGGTCTGCAGCAGTAGTTGGAGAGGGCTCCTCTGTCCTCAGCTGCTTCACAGCCTGGTTCCCTGCTAGTCAAAGGAAATGAGGGGTGTTCATGGCTGGACTGTTTCCGGAATGGCAGTGGGTCATTAAGCAGGTGGGCCCTTCCTCTTTGACAGAATAAATATCCTCTGTAATGCACAGGGTGGCAGGGAATGTGGACATTATCTCCAGCCACTGTCCAAGTTCCACCCTGCTGACCCTAGAGGGGTGGCCCCAGGAGGGTGGGGTGTGGGCCCTCCCTCCTCCACCCTCAGTGGCACAGATGGGTTTCCCAGACAGGACTGGTTTACACTCACCGGACACCCTCGTTGAGGACAAAGAGCTCCTGGTCGGGCAGCCCCTTGCGCTGGAAGACAGCGATCACGCCGTTATGGATACTGTGGGCAGAAAGGAGAGTGGTCACTCGGAGGCACTGGGCCTCTTACATCCTCTAGGCTCGCCTCCTCGCACCTATCCAGTTCCATCCAGTCCCACTCAGCCCCTCCTGAAATCATGGGTGTGCCACACCCCACTACAACTCCAAGTCTGGGCTCCTGATACAAACTCTCGCTCACCAGAAGCTGCCAGGCATCCTGCAGGTCCTGTAGTCCAACCTGGGCAGAACTTGCCTTCCTTCCTGCATGTTCTTAATCCTCCCAGCTGGGCCAGATACTGGGGGCCTTCTGCATCTCTTCTCTCTTTCCTTCCCTGTGCCCAGGTCCTGACTTTGCCTCTACTCCCCAGTGCTTCTAATCCCATAGCGGAGCCCCCAGGAGCCACTGGAGTCCCAGCCCCCACAGCCTCTTCCCTGGGGCAAAGGAATGTTAACAGTGAGGCTGACACTGTCCAGGCTCTGCTGACTAACTCTCTGCAGCAGGAAGCTGCAAACACTTTTCTCTAAAGGGCCAGAGGGTCAGTTGTTAAAGGTCTGAGGACTGCTCAGCCTCCTGAAGCTACTCGGCTATCTGAAGTTAGAACTGTGGGACTGTAGATCAATAAAACTTTATTATTCAGATATCAGGTGATGGATTGGGTTTGGCCCATGGGAACTGCATGAAGTTCAAGCCCTGCATGAACTGCAGAGAGCCCCTGACTGAGCCTCGTGGCACTCAAGTCTCCTTGTGCTTATCCAGGCACTCTGCTGCCAGCCCCAGGACATTTGCACATGCCTTTCTTCTGCATGGCTATCTCCTGCTCCTCTACTACTTATTCAGTCCCTTCTTCCAGGCCACAACTCCCCTCAGCTCGTACAGCCTACATCAACTCATAACATGCTTAGTCAATGTGATCACTGATCAACTTTCTCCACTGCTGGGTAAAGCCTGGCTGACCTGGAGAAAACCAGACCACTGTTTGTCCTTCCCCTAGACTTGGCTCACAGGGATACCTGAGAACTTTCCTACCGTTCTGAGGAGGCCTTGCCTATAGAAACAGATCAGGGGTATGGGGAGTCCCTGGGGAGTCCAGGACTTCATCAGAGCAGACGGCGGAAGTCCAGAATGGCCAAAGTAGGAGCAGCCCTGGCTTTCAAGGTTCGGTTTGTCCTTTCTCTTCCACTATATCTTCTGGAAAGATGCCCTGCCTCTGCCTAGATAAGGCCCTCCCTGGCTCCCTGTGGCCTGGGGTACAGTGGTACCCCTGGAACCCCTCCTACCCATGGCTGGGCTCCTCGGGTTGTCACTGGTGAGTCACACTGGCCGTGAAGGTGGCTACTTAACTACTCTCCCCTTCTTCACTGCCTTAGGCTGCCATGGCCAAGCCAATACCTCACAACTGCCACATAGCCAGCGGACCATCTCCTCAGCTAGTCCAGGGTGAGGCCCCTCCCACCCAGCCCTTGAGCCATGCACTGACCCCAGTCTGATGGACAGCTGAGGGGCGGGCCTGGGTTATGTCCGGCTCTAGCTTCCAGGCTTTGGTGTTCCATTGAGCTGAATGAACACAGTGCCCACCTCCTAGGGGCATTTCCGGGACGATACTCGGTGACACCCGGGCCACACCCAACCCGTGAACCACCCATGTGGTCTCTCAGTGTTTTAAGTGTAAACACGTGGTGAGGCCAGTCAGACCTCAATTAGAGAAGAAGACACTAAGACTTAGAGAGGCCAAGGGACACACCTTTTTTTTTTTTTTTTTCTTTTTCCGAGACAGGGTTTCTCTGTGTAGCCCTGGCTGTCCTGGAACTCACTCTGTAGACCAAGCTGGCCTCGAACTCAGAAATCAACCTGTCTCTGCCTCCCAAGTGCTGGGATTAAAGGCGTGCGCCACCACTGCCCAGCTGGGACACATCTTCTATTCAGCAGGACCAGAATTGAAATGAGGCACTGGCCTACAGTCCCCTTGTCCCATCCTTGGGCATAGACCCTGTTCCTTTTGATTCTTCCTTGCTCTGTGAGGCTCAGGGAGCTTTCTGAAGTCAAAAACAAAACAAAACAACAAAACCAAAAACCAAAAACAAGGGCTGGAGAGATGGCTCAGCTGTTAAGAGCACTGGCTGCTCTTCCAGAGGTTCTGAGTTCAATTCCCAGCAACCACATGGAGGCTCACAACCATCTGTGATGGGATCTGATGTCCTCTTCTGGTGTGTCTAAAGACAGCAAGAGTACTCATATAAATAAAATAAATCTTTAAAAAAGTAAAAAAATAACTCCCCCAAAAAACCAAACAACCCCCCCCACACACACACAAAATCAAAACCTGTCAGCTACTTGGAGAGAGGGAGGAGAGGACCAGAGGACCCCATGTGATTTGTCATCCTGAAACACAGAAGTGAAACCCTGCCTTTTTCAGCCACAGCCTCCCGGCCAGTGTGTCAAGCCCAGTCAGAACATCTGCAGATGGTCCCCAGGAAACCACAGGAAGTGAAGGGACTTCCGGGTAAGGCCAGGGGAGGGAATCCTCAGGTGTAAAGCCCCACCCCTCTCCAGCCTCTAGCATCTACCCGAAAACAAGGCTCTTTGTGCAGGCAGGCCAGGTCCTGGCCCTGGAGCAGGTATGGCCTCATTGGGTGGGCACGGGGAGAAGCAGAAGCCAGACCCAACCGAAGCTCAGCCTGCCACCAGAGGAGGGGCTGCCTAGCCCTGAGAGGAAGGGCAGGTCTCTGAAGGCCAGTCTTGGTTCCACTGAGGATGAACAATTTCACCAAGAGTCTGAGATTCCTGTAGGGAGGGGTGGGAATGCCATCTTTCCCAGATTCATGGCCTGCTCTGGAGTCCCCTGGAGACATCTGAGGACATGAAGATAACATGTTTCTTATTTGCCAGGGAGTTGGGGTAGGGGCTTCCTTAATGTACCTGGAAGCTACATGATAGGAGGCCATCAGCCCTGCACCTCAGACCTACTTCTTAGTGCTAGGGACAAAGGTTGGTCCTTGAAACCAAGTAGGGAAGAAGAGGGGCCAGGGGTGAATATTTCACAACTGCTAAAACCACTTAGTCTAACAAAAGCCAAATCTGTTCTGGTAACTGTCACTCAGCCACACTGGGCTAGAGCACAGTGTAACATGGCTGTCTCTTAGGGTGGCTCTGAGCGCTATGTTCTACCTTGTCTAGTTTCTAGAAGCAACTGAGTCCCGCAGCTCCAGGTCCTTCCTTGTCTTTAAGGACAGCAAGACAGGACGCTGGGTGCCAGCTCTTTCTCTGACTTGTCCCAACCTTCACAGATTCTGTGGCCACACAAAGCCACCTAGACAGGCTGGGCTAGCACGTCAGCTCGGTGACGGTAATATAATCACATCTGCAAAATCTCCTAGCCACATGAAAGCCCACATCTACAGGCTGAGAACTAGGGCAGGGATACTTTGGGGGTCACTGTTCTGCTAACTCCAAAGAGCTAAATGTATTCAGTGCCCACCTCCTGGGGGCCTTTCAGGGCTGGGCTCCCAGGACACCTGGGCCACACCCAACCCATGGACCACACACTATCTGTGGTCTCTTCAATGTTATAAACACCACCATGTGGTGGGGACCCCAATTATAGAGGCACTGGCCTACAGTCCTCCTGTCCCCACCCCTCAGGATACACACAGGTTAGGCCCTGCTCCTTTTGATTCTCCCTAGCTCTGTAGGCTTTCCAAAGTCCAAACAAACAAACAAACAAAAAACCAAAACCAAAACCAAACCAAATCAACCAAACAACCTGTCAGCTACTTGGAGAGAGGGAGGATGGGGAGGTGCCCAATCTCAGACTAGGCCTTAAGGCAGAACAAGAGGGCAAGGTGAGTGAGGGCTGGGACCCCTGGAAACTTGGCTCAGGCCTGGGTGAGCTTTAGGGTGTAGGCGATCCCTGCATCTCTCTGAACTCCAATTTTCTCATGTGTATAACACATGTGCTGAACCCCACCTCAGGTTCCTGAGGGCCCTGCTGCTCCTGTTCCCACTGAGTTAGGGCCATCAGCCCTGGGAACACCGCTCTAACCACCAAGGCTTGCTTCCCAGTGCCCCAGCTGGGACAGGAACTCAGAGACACTGGGCTTCAGATTCCAGACACTGTTGTCAAGGGACATCCTGGTCACCTCCTTCCTCTCATGTCCTCATTCCCTTTATGGACATGGAGAAGGATAGCCCACTTGGGAGGAAGAAGACAGCGGCAGGAGTGCACACCTTGCTTTGCAGGGGTTCTGCACTTTAGGGTATACTTTCCCCTGCTCCTGCCTGCCCAGGGCCTCCACCTGCTGGGGGACAGACGAGGTACTGGCTGAGTGAAGGCTCAGAAGGCTAGGATTCCTCTATGAGTTCTCCTACCACCTTAGGTTATTGTGGATACTGGCTAGCTTCTGGGAGTTTTTCTGGAGCCTCTAGCGGTGAGAGGTTAGGGGACAGCAGGGCATCTCCCTGGCAGGAGGGAGCTGTTAAGCCAGGTGAGGAGGCCTGTTATGCCCTTGAGCTCTGGGAATGCAGCAGCAGGTGCTCTGGAAATGGCTCCCGACTCCACGTGGTTGTAGGAAACAGGCCAACAGCACCATGTCTCTTTCAGAGAGCTTCCCATGTTCCAGCACACCTAGCAGGCACAGAGGGCAGGGGCAGGCCAAGTGGCCAGCATCCAGTGTTCCCCGTTCTACCTCCTCCAAGTGCTAAGCCATCAGCAATCCCCCCTCTCCATGGTCCCTCGTTTACTTCCCAACTTGGTCTAGGGTCTCTGGCCCTGAGCAGGGTTGTTTGCTCCCAAACTAAGACCTCAGCCTGGTCAAGCCAACATGAAGAAAATGAATGAATGAATGAATGAATGAATGAATGAATGAATGAATGAATGAATGAATGAAGAGTGTGTGGACTATCTTAGGACACAGCAATTGCTGTGTACTGAATTTGAGGGTTGTACCCAGTGTCACAGCAGTGAGTTGGACAGTCCCTGGTGTAAAGCTTCTCCTCTGACTGGGAACTAAGAATCTTTAGCGCTGTAATGGTCTTCAGATGAAGAATGGGACCATAGCTTAGCCAGAACACAGGAGGCTGACACAGCTGTCTGACTGTGCTCGGGGTTGATGTCCTGGAGCCCTTGCAAGCACTGGAGAGGGAGGAAAGAGAGGCAGGAGCTGCGGCTGGGACGGGACTCTGGGCCACCACCTCTAATACCTTCATTTATCTGTGTCTGTGTGCCTGCCTTGGAGGGTTTCGGCACTCATTCAGTGCTGTTATCTGTATACGGTATGGGTCCTGGCTGCTTTGGGTGACCCTGAATTTCTTACCTGGGATGGGGGGGGGGGATAAAACCTCCCTGTTGGCTAGGATGGTGGGGACCCTGAGCAGGCTGGCACAGGATTGAAGCACAGAACACAGCCAGAGCCTGCTTCCCCAGGCAGGGGGAGCCTCGGACCCAAAAGCTGGAGAGAGGGGATAAGCTCAAGTACTGTGGGAGCCGACATCAAGCCTCTGTAGTTTGCTAGGCCACCAAAGGGAAAACCCGGAGAACTTGGATGATTTCTCCTTGCAAGGCCCCTCCACCCTGAGCTCTGGCCAAGAGCAAATCTTCTCACAGCCACGACAGGTGGGACATGGAGCTGTCTAAACCCTCTGAGCCAGAGGCCCCCAGATGGGGTGAAGGGTCCCCACAAAATTGCTTCTAGTAAATTTCCTAGATACTACTCCTTTTTTTCTTTTTTGGCTTTTTTGAGACAGGGTTTCTCTGTGTAGCCCTGGCTGTCCTGGAACTCACTCTGTAGACCAGGCTGGTCTCGAACTCAGAAATCCGCCTGCCTCTGCCTCCCAAGTGCTGGGATTAAAGGCGTTTGCCACTACTGCCTGGCTAGATACCACTCCTATAGGTGTTCTCTGAATGTGCCTAGACTTGAGTTCTGAGCTACAGGGTACCTACTGTGTGCCAGAAATCACGCTCCCAGCCTTATTACACATCTTCACACTTAATCCAACAAGTCACTCACCCATATTATTGATAAAGAAACTGAGGACCAGAGATGGTAAGCAAACTGCTTAAGGCCACACAGCAGAGAAGTGAAGTTGAAATCTGAGCCAAAAGTCAGCATGGCTCCACTAAACCCTGGCCAGAGACAAGGAAGGGGATGAAGACAGTGGTGAGCAGTTCTGGGGCAAAAGGAGTCTTCCTTCTCTCACAGTTCTGCTCCCAGCCCAATAAGGAGACCTATGTAGGCCCAGGATAGAGGGAAACTGAGGCAGGTAGTCTCAGCTCTCAAGCAGGCTGCAGCTTAGTGGAGGGTGTCAGTTAGGGTCCCAACTGGCAGCCGAGTGTCCCCGGGTTGCTCCCGGACTAGATGAACAGAGGACATGTGTCCAGGCGACAGCCGTGTCCCTAGTAGTAGACTACAGCGGGTGAAGCACCTGGCAGGATTTCACTGCCAGGTGGAGGAGTGCAGTGGAGAGCCAGCATCCACAGACCTCCCTCAACAGCCTGCCTCACACTCCCTCCGTATTTTACTTTGGATGGATATACTTTTTTTTTTCCCTAAAGGGCCAAAAGGAGACCCACCGGGGAACTCAGCTAAAAGAACTATCTGTGACTGGTTGAGAGCACAGCTGGGGGAGGGGCTTCCCACACCCGGCTGGTCCTGGATGGGCCTCCGGAAGGGTCCGGTAAGGAATGTCTGGCAGCTGGCGCACCCCCGCGGACAGCTGGGAGGCCCGGGGTCCAACTCGGGGAAAGCCACCGCCCACTCCGCGCCGAGGGCCCGACACGCATACAGGAAGTGCAGCGGCGCCCCGCCGGGGGCCCACGAGGTTCAAGTGCGCCCCTGTAAAGTGGGAGCTCAGAGGCCTCCTGCTCCCGGCCGCCCGCCCCCGGGGAGCGATCGTGGGCTCGAGCCGCCGACACGTTGCACTCACTTCCCTCCCCGCGCGCGGCCCGGCGGCGGGGCGAGCTGAGCGCAAAGTGGCGCGGTGCGGTCTCCGGCCACGCCGCTCCGGGCTGCGCGCCTTACCTGTTCCAGGTGGCGTTGGCGCAGGCCCGGCGCTGCTGCGTGCCCCGCTCGTCCGCACCCGCCGCGCCCGGCTCCCTCTTGCCCAGGTCACTGAGGCTGGGCGAACTCATGAACTTCAACCTGCGGAGAGTCCTCATGCTCACCCCGGCCCACGCGCGCCCCGCGTCCCCTACGACGATAGTCGGCTGCTAGCAGCAAGCCCGGCGACCCCGTGGGGTCCCGCCCCGGCCCTGCGCCCCCGCCCGGGGCAGCACGCCCAGCGCAGGGCCCTGTAAACCATTGCTCGCGGCGCAGCGTGGAGCGCTCGGAGCGCAAAAGCAGGCCGGGGCGGGGCCTCCCTCGGGGCGGGGCCAGAGTGGGCGTGGTCTCCCGTTGGGAGGGCGGGGCCGGCGTCTTGGAGCCCTCAGCGGCCCAAGGGCCGGTTCAAGGGGGAGTTACTCTCAGCCGCCTCCCTTCTTCTCTTCCGAAGCCACCACACAAGAGCCACAGGGCAGTTCAACTCCAACTGTCCACTCGGCACCCAACATTGTGGTCACACACACACCATGCACAAGGACTCATAGGCTCCCATTAATGTCTCCTGAACTCACTCCCTCATCAGTCACCCATCCCAGGAGAAAAGGCTATGCCCACGGAGATCCATCCAGACCCCTTCACGTGGACACAGGCTCCTCCCACTGCGGATCAAAGCTTTCAGCCGGGTGCCTCAGCCATCAGCCCCACCCTACCTGAGCCTAGCATGAACCAGCTGTCCTAGAGCCTTTTCTCGGGGGAGGGGTCAGGGACTAGGGTCCTCTCAGGCAGGTGCCTTGGATGATTGACTGGCCAGAGGGACTGTTGCACCGAGAGTTGAAGGAACGGAGGGCGGTGACATCCCCTGAATCTTAGGTCCCTGGTATGGCAGAAGTCAGAGTGCCTCCTCAGTCCTGACTTAGGCTCAAGGATAGGACAGCCCTGGGGCATTGAGACAAATATTAATTCTACCTGTTGAGGATGTTGTGGGGCACCCAGGGCAAAAAATCTCTCCTGGGTTCTGCCACCAGAACATGGCAAGCTGGACCAAGGTTCATGAACACCCAGTGCCCCAGCCTCTGACACACGGCCTCCTTCAACCAAGATCTGGGAGTCCCACTCGTTCTGCCTGTCACTTCCAAGCACAGCCCCGGGTGACTTGCAGGAGAGCAGAGTCATGGTTCAACTCAAACCATCAGCATTTCCTAAGCAGCCACTGTGTACTGGACACCCCCACAGGCCTGTCTTAGGAGGCAGTGCTCAAACAGACAACTCCTTGTTCACAAGAACTCTCACAGCGCTGAAGGCCACTCAACCTACTGTGAAATGGCAGCCAGGGAAGGGCTGGGCTCCCCCTGCCTCCTTCAGTCAGTGGCTTCAGTGAGGACCTGACTTGCGGGTTAACAGCAGATGAACTCACCAGTCTCCAAGAAGGATGGAGGTGACAACAGCAGGCACCAGCTTTCTGAACCATGTCAAGGAACCCAGGTCTGGGAGGATTCAGGTGGGGGGTGTGGAGGTTGCTCACCCAGCCTAGTACAGGGCTTACCCAACTATGGAGCGCTAGCCATATTGACTAGGAGCTTTGCTCAAAGGAGCAGGAGGAAGGCAGCTTGGACACTTTCCAGCCATACTGACACACACAGGACACTGTCATAGCTGGACACGGATTTCCTATCTTAAAAAATACCTAGGTGAAAATCCAAAGTGATTTACTGACTCACCAGCCCATGCCAGTATGCAGTGGTGGTTGGCATGGCTGGGGTGTATGTGGGGATGGGGGGCTGTCACTGCTCCATAGAGCTAGCTTTGAAAGTCCCGGGTGGGTGCTCTCTGCCCCTGGAACAGCTGTAGCCCTGGGTGAGTCACATCTCAAGGACTTCAGTTTCCTGTGTGGAGAGTGAAGGCCACAGATCCTTGGCTTCTCTCTATCCCTCCAGGACACCCTGGAGTTTTTCATCCTGCATCAGGCATGTCCAGTCCCATGAACTCTATGTGCATCGGGATAGATGTGAATGCCAGCCAACATCAAATCGCAATGCTGACCCTCCGGCTGGAGAGATGGCTTTGTATTGTTCTTGCAGAGGATACCAGTTTGGTTCTCAGCCTGAGCATATGGCAGTTCACCAGCTACCTGTCACTCCAGCTCTGGGAATCCAGCACACTCTTCTGGCCTTTTTGGGCACTGCACACAAGTCCACAAGTCCACACTCAAATATACACACTCATGCACATAATCAGAATTTTAAATAAAAAGGATTGGATACATGTACTAGACCCTCCTCTTGACTCTACCCACCCTGCGCTAGCTTCAGTCCTTAGCACCCTAGCCTGAACTACAGACCCTTTCTGACCGTTCTCTCCGAGTGACACCCAGTGCCCTCACAAATAATAGCTGGAGCTGGCCATGGCACACGCTGCCCTCCTGAGTTCCAACTGTGCAGAAGAGCAAGCCCAAGGCCCCCAATCCTTCAGATGCCTCCAAAACCTGCATGCCTCCCTGCTCTCCAGAACACCCTTCAGTGGAGATCAGAGTTGAAGATCATCTCCCCCTTCTCCGATTGCCCCTGCCCTTGTTTAGACTTACTATGGCTTTCTTGACATCGTCTATCAGAGCCAGGAGCCGGGATTTGTTCAAACTTACCTTCCCTATGCTTAGCACACAGTAGCTACTCAATAGGAACAGCTAGATCTATCCATCTTAGGTCATATTGGTGAAAACTAAGATGCATAGACAGGAGGCCACTATTTCTCTGCCACCGGTGTCACTGCAGCAAAACCCTTGGCCCCTCAGAGAGGCATGACCTTGTATCTAGCACAGTTGGGCAGGACAAGGGGCAGGGCTGACCCCTGGCTGCCCATCTGGCAGGAGTGGCTGGATGGAAACAGGGAGGCAGTCTGAGCAACCAGAGGAAGGGAGAAGGCTGGCAGGTGAGGGGAGACCACAGTGGGCAGGAGAGGGAGAAGGGAGCTGCAGGGGGCTCCTATGGAAGGGGCTAGAAGCAGGACAAATATCCAGAATGGGGCATGTGGCTATGGGACATCTCTAGAGCCAAGTGTAGGGGTGCTTGTCTGTAATCTTGGTTATTGGAAGGTTGAGACAGGAGGATTGCCTTGATTTTGCAGTCAGCCTGGGCCCCATAGTGAATTATAGACTTAGGAGACAGTGTCTCAAAGAAAGGAAAAGAAAAAAGACATCTCCAGAGAGTGAAGAAACGAGCTGTTCCCACCCCAGCACAAGACGAACACTGGCTACACCTACAGCCCAATGCAGAAGTGCTACAGAGACGCGGGGGTGCAGTGCCGCCGGGTGTTGGGGCTGGTGGTAGGCAGCGCAGGTGCTGCTGGGTGTGGGTGTTGGTTACCACCAGCAAAGGCAGCAAAGGGCAGAGCTCTCTGGGTCTAGAAATCCAAGCAGAGTCTGGGAGGAAACCAGGCTGTTACAACTCCTCAGCAAAGACAACTGAGAAGTTGGGGGGCAAGTCTAACTCCTATAAGTGTTTCTGGGGCATGAAGTGTCAGAAAATCCCAAGAAACCAAAACACAACAGTCATTGTTTGGCAGAATTCCTAGACATCTCTTGGTACAGTTATGACCCCTGTAAGTAGGTGCAGGGGCTTCATGTGTCCCGCTGGGTCCTCTGGGCACTGATGGGGATCTCTGGGTTTGGTGCTTGGATCAAGATTGAACAGTTGTTTTAGGAGTGGCCTTGAAAAGACTCATCTGTGTTTAAAATTATTGGTTAAGGACAGGGGAGACAAGTGGACTCATTCGTGCATCCCCTGAGCTGCCAGAGTCCCTACCTCAGAACCACAGTCTCCTCCCACAGAACCCGGATTTTATCCAACCTTCACCTGGCCAGGATACTGGTCACCAAGGAAGACGCAAAGAGCATCAGGGCCATCCTTCTTGGAGTGAGCCCTAAGTGTGCAGCCAGGATGGATGGAGGTCCATCTGGTTTTGCTTGACCTGTCCTCTAAGGGACTCAGTGAACACATCTGGAAGACGGGCAACATCTCAGAATTTGAGTGTCAATAAAGATAAAAACTGAAGCCCTTGGGGGCTACATACTCCCCCACAGTCCTCTCTGACTCACGGGGTCTGGGCCTGGGCCCAGGTGGTTCATTTTCAGGGCACAGTTCTCTCAACCCGCAGCCCCTGATTTCTAGTCTAGGCCAAGGTCACAATGTAGTTTCACCTTCTCTTTTCCCATGTCAATCAAAGGGGACAGAGAACTTATTTGAAGGAGCCGATTGAAGAAGGGATCCTTGCCTGGCATGAGGAGGGTAGGAAACAGGGCAGAGAGGCAGGACCTAAACACACTGCCCCATCTGATGCCCCAAGGCTGTGGTGCCCCCAAGGCTGTGGTGCTCCCTGGAGGTGAGGGAGTCTCATGTCACAAAACAGGGGTTCAGGGAGGCTGGGGCACATGCTCAAAATCAGGATGGGTAAGTGGCAGGGCTGAAGCTGGAGCCTGGCCTGGTGAGCAGGATCGGTCACTGTCACCTACCACCCACAATGCACCCTCCCTAGGCTCTCCTCCCAAGGGTCATCCACTCCAGAAGGGGCCATTTTGCTCCCTGTTGGCAAGGCCTGGCAGTTCCCCAAAGCTGACTGGCACCATGTCTCTAGCAGCCTGTGGCACAGTTGGTGTGTAGGCTCCTTTCCCTGGAGTCCCAGATACCCAGGAAAGGGCCAGTAGGTAGCTAAGGCATGTGCCTGGCTCTGTCTCTCTGGCTTGTGTCCCTGGGCCATGCCTCATCTCTTTCTTGGTGTGCAGAGGAGGGTGGAACAGGACAATCACAAGGTCATGGGGTCACACCAGGAGCTTGGCAACTGCTCCTGTTATAGAGGACAGTGGGAGGGACATTGAGGCTGGGCTGCAGAAGCCAGGTGAGCCAGTCACCATAGGGCAAGATGAGGCTAGGACCTTGGGGGAGCTCTTCTCCCTGCACCCCAAAGCCAGCTGACCAATCAACACTCAAGGCAGGACAGATATCCATCAGTGTGAGAAGCAACATACTATGCCATCTGCCTCCTCACTTCAAGACACCTTCCCTCAAGTCTTCCTGACATGGGACAACCCCACCTGGCTAGTCCTGGTCCCTGAGTTAAACACTTGTCCCTTCCCATGCTTCTGACTGCTGTGGGATTCTGACCAGCAGAGATCCCTTGTCTCCAGCACCCCCACCTCATCCATGTGACCCCAGGAGACTTTCCCACCTGTGAAGGTCTTAGACATCAGTTTCCAAAGGTTCTTTGGGGGGCATTTTTAGAACCCTGGTGCTGATCTCTCACTCAGTGCCCGGGGACAGTGAGGTTCCCTTTGGAGCTGAATCTTGGAGTGTCAGAGTTGGTACTTTGATTCCCTTAAGGAGATCCAGCCCTGCCACCTCAGCGTTGCAACCTCAGCTCCTGTTTCATGTGGGTGCCTATGGTGCTTGTCCCCACTCTGTGGATGAAGGCCCACACCCCAGCAGCAGTGACCTACAGGTTGCCAGCTTGCCTTCCGGCTCTGTACTCTCCTCATGGCACCGTATTGCCAGTAGCTTTCCCTTAGAAGCATTCTTGGAAAGAATGAATGGCTTAGGAATCAGCTCCTGCTGCTGCGACCCGAGAGGAGCCCAGACAGAGTGTACGCAGGCGTGGTAGGAGATCTGAATGGAGAGAGTTCATTTTCTCTCCTGTTGTCTGAACCTTGCACCTAGCCCTGCCAGGCAGAAAGAGCTGTTCCCTGTCAGGGATCCAGATCCAACATGGGCGATAGGAATGGGGAGAACCAACCCTTGGCCTGGGTCCCTTACTTCCTGGGTGAAGCCCAAAGAGCCAGCCAGGGCCTCCCGGAGGAGGGTGCTGCTAGTGAGGGTGGTGTTCCCCCAAACTTCACTATATCAGATAGTAAGACTTGACTTCTACACCCAAGAAATTATCTGAGGAAAACTCTTCCGATCCCTGAGCTGGGGGCAAGGGTCATGTCACATGGTGGGCGGGGGCAAACCCCAGCAGTGAAACTTAGCTCCTTCAAGATCTCCATGAAGGAAAGACTCCCTGGAGGGTGACATCCCCAGTAGACCTAGGGGCTGCACCAAGATCAGGAAAAGCAGCAATATTTACCAGGTACCTGCTATACCCAGCCCAGGCCACTGACGTCCAGCTGAGGTTCCAAATCCTGAGGTCACAACAGGGTCACAGGCTGGTGAGAGGCAGGGCCAGGACTGACTCTGAAGTTCCTGTCACCTGTTCGGTCTCCAGTTTCTCTAATATCAGGTAGTAAGACTGGAACCCATCTGAGGACAGCTTGGCCTACCACTGTTGCCGGCGCAATGTGGGTGGGCCCTAGGGGCCCTGGCTCTCTACTGCCTCTCAGAGCTTTTATAGAGATCAGCAACATCTGTGGGCTCAACTCCCTGCCACTGGCTTGGATCCCTGGTCCCCTCCAAACGGGTCCCTGCCCTGCCTACCTAGTCCTCAGATCAGGCGCCATGCCTTCTGAGAAAACTCCAAATTCCAAAGCCCCAGGCAGGCAAGGCCCAGTCTCCATTCTTTCGGTCTGTTTCCTCCCTTGAGTCCTCCAGGCCCTGGTCTCCATCCCACCTAGCATTTCCCAGACTTTGCCCTTCGAGGAACAATGTAATCACACGCATAATTAAGCGGTCCGGTCAAGGTGCAGCCTGGTGATCTCTTTCTGGCTCCACCTCTCCATGGCTATGGGTTTTTTTTTTTTTTTTTTTTTTCGAGACAGGGTTTCTCTGTGTAGCCCTGGCTGTCCTGGAACTCATTCTGTAGACCAGGCTGGCCTCGAACTCAGAAATCCACCTGCCTCTGCCTCCCGAGTGCTGGGATTAAAGGCGTGCGCCAACACTGCCCGGCTGATGGTTATGTTTTTGTTTTGGTTCGGTTTTGAGCGTAACCATTAATGTCAGGGAAGTGTCCTTGGGTCCCAACAACACTGAGAGACAAAAATATTTATGACAAGGGACAGAAACACCCCCTGAGCAATGGCGAACTGCAGGGATTCCAAGGAGAAAAGGACCCAGCCTGGGGTCAATGTGGGTGAGCCTTGTCTTAGCTCATCATAGCACTTCCTAGCTTAAACATTTTTTTTTTGTTGTTGTTGTTTTGTTTTTTTGTCTTTTGAGACAGGGCTTCTCTGTGTAGCCCTGGCTGTCCTAGAACTCACTCTGTAGACCAGACTGGCCTCGAACTCAGAAATCCACCTGCCTCTGCCTCCCAAGTGCTGGGATTAAAGTCGTGCGCCAACACTGCCCAGCTTAGCCTTGGCTTACTTAGTGTGTGTGTGTATACACTCAAGCGCCTTGGCACACGTGTAGAAGTCCGAGGCCAGCTTGTGGGAGTCCGTTCTCTCTACCATGGGGGTTCCAGGGATCGAACTCTGGCCACCACCTTTACCCACAGAATCACTTTCTGGGCCCTCCTCCTTTAGTTTTTAGGGAATGGGGTATCATGGTTTTGAGAATTGCAAAGAAGTGCACTGCAATTTGTATTGCAGCTACCCTGCCCACCTCTATCACCTCTGGCTCCAACTTGCCCAAATGTCAGGCTCTCCTCTGGCTCCTTGACCTAATTCAGCCTTCTTCATTCCTCCTCCCCCTTGGCTTTGTTAGGATCTTGGGCTGGGTGCCCTGGGGCTGGGGCTCCTGGATGCTGAGATGGGTTATAAATGGCCAGGGTCCACTCTGCTCCCTGTAGGGCAGGACTTCCTCACATCAGGCCCCTTCTCCACTGGTCTCCACTGTCACATGACTCTTCTTTGTCCTCTTGGCCACTGGTCACATGGCCTTCTCTCCCCTCCACTGCCCCTCCCTCCACGGGATGTGCTTTGCTCCTTGTCCCCAGACATCTTGGCCAGCACCACCTTTCCTGCTCTTCTGAGAAAGTATTTCAGGAAAGGCTTCTATGCTCAGCCCTACAGTGCTCCCTCTGAGGGCGGAGCCCCTACAGTGTTCATTTTGAGGGTGGAGCCCCTAAAATGTCCACTCTGAGGATGAAACCCCCATGGTGCACCCTCTGAAGGTGCAGCCCTATGGTGCTCCCTCTAAGGGTGAAGCTCCCACAGTGTTCAAAGGATGGAGCCCACATGGTGTTCACTCTGATGGTGGAGTCCTATAGAGTTCACTCTGAGGGTAAATCCCTACAGAGCTCACTCTCAGGGTGGTGTCTCCAGGGTGCTCACTCTGAGGTTGGCGCCCCAGGGTGCTCAGTGCTGCACAGTCCTTATTTCCCTCACTTGGAGTACACCTTGGGTATACCTGCCACTACTGCCCAGATGCTGTGGGAGCTCAGTAGTGCCACTCCCCAAGAGGAGCCAGGCTCCAGCTTAGAAGGTAGGTTCTAAGGGCAGTGGTACTCAGTGGGTCTCCTATTCTGCACGTGCCAGCCTCCAAAGATCAAGGGCCCGGTAATTCCGAGGCCCAGAGCTGCCAAGTGAAGAAAATCACAACCCTACCTGGGCCAGATGGAGCTGCTCAGTAGCCACAGCGAGGTGGTCTCCATCTTGCTGCCTCGAAGCTTCTGCCCTGACCCACTTATCAGCTTGTAAAGTGTTTGTCTGGGGAGGTAGGGGGAGGGGCGGGCAGGGCAGGCGGTTACACACCTTGCACTAGGCTGCCACCTTCTGGCCAATCGCTTGCTATAGCCATTACACTTGACTGCACAGCTCAGAGATCTCCCAAGCAGCCCAGTGTTCCCGGAGTTCTCCCCACAGGCTCTATTGCTGAGGCAGGCTAGCTAAATCAGGCCCTCACCTCCCCAGAGCTGCGCAAAGACTGTTAGAGCATCCCATACCTACTGTGTGTGTGTTCTGCAAAGCACAGGACTCCTGGGAGCCTGACTGGAGGGGAGCTGGCTCTCAGCTGTGCAACTCTCAAATACTAGACACCTAGAAGTGACAGGCACAAGTCCCTCATGTGAACGCTGGGAGGAGTGCCCAGTTCTGCGGATGCTGCTCTAGGAATTCACCAGCAGGGACACCTTGGCAAGTCATTAGGCTCCGTCAGACTATCAACAAACCTCCCTTATCAGATTGCCTGGTGGGTAGCCTCCTCCTTCAGACTGTCTGCCCAGCTTTTCCTATCAGGCTGTGTCTGGTGAACCTAACCTAACAGACTGGCTTGCAGGCCTCTGCCATCAGACTGTGGTCAGTCAGATTCTCATCAGGCTGTGTCCCCGAATGACCTTGTGGCCACTGAATTAGAGGTTTGTCACAGGACTTTCAATACGTACAAAGTCACTTAAGGAACCTTCGAATGCTTTTCAAAAGAAGAAGATAAAAGAGAAAGGAACTTCTAGAGAAAGCCTTGGCCCCACCAGGACGTTCCCATGTCATCCTTTTCCATGCCCCGCTGTGCATATGTGTGCCACTACTAGCAGAGTGATAGCCCCAGCCTGCCTCTTAGAATGGACAATACCGGGCCTGCCCCCTGGACCTGAGACAAGGTATCTCCTGCCCTGGGCCCACCTGTCTCCCAGGCCCAGACGCCTTTATCCTCATCTCCCCCCGCACCCCTATCTTCCACTACCTTTGAAAGCCACTCAAACAGAGGCTATTTGCCGAGTTCTACAAAGACAGACAGGGGTTCATTCTGCTCCACGGTGCCTTCACTAGACATCTGCCACCCATACTCCCTGTCTTCACTTAACAGACACTCTAGGGCACCCCTAACGAACTTCTAGACGAAGCTTTCACAGAGTCCTGAGCAGGCACGGAAGTGCTGTAGCAAGCACTCTTCAGGGCCAGGAGAAGGACTCCATGGCTGACATGGGAAGACACTGGGACACATGGCTGGGAGTGTGTGTGTGTGTGTGTGCGCCCATGCACAGACAGCCAGAAAGGCCCTGCAGAGCAGGACAACTTCCCACAGGCGCTTGAAGACACAGCGCCCTGCAGGAGGAACAGCAAGAAGCAACAGTAGCAGGATGAGGCCTACGAGGGGTAGCCGAACTGGCAGGAATGGGGTTAGCAGATACCAGAGGCAGCCAGAGGCATGATGGCCTGGTGAGAACTGGTGTGTGGCCCTGGTTTGGCAGCCCATAGGATCTCCACTAGTGGCTGCTGTAGTCAGCTCCCTGTCCCATCCCCAGATGTTGTGGCAGCAGCTCCAGGGACCACAGATTTTCCCTAGGGAACTTGACAACCTCAGAGACACTTCCATCTGGCCCAGCGAGTTCTGTCCTCAAGCCTCTGGTCTACCGCCTGGCAAGCCTACTTCAGGCTGTGCCAGGGCCTTTCTGGAAAATGGAGCCTTTCCAAGTGCCCATTGTGGTCCATCCGGCCTCAGGGATATGAGGCCATGAAGGACACGAAGGAGTTATGAGCATCAGAGAGGTGGAGCAACCTACCCAAGGTCACACAGCACAGAGTGCACACATATGACAGAAGCGAGACTGCCGGCCAGGGCAGACAGACTGTTTTATGAATGGATGAGCAAAAGTCTCGGCAGTCTGGGCACACTCGCACCCCGCGCAGCAGAAGGAAGGTACCATCTGCCGCTGTTTTTGTTGTTGCTGATTCAAACGTAAAGTCCCAGTACTGTCACACTAGGCTGGACCTAGGAATTGGTCTTTATCTGAGTCAGACTTCTCAGAGACAGACTCGGGGTCAGACAAATGGCAAATCTCCTCTGAACACCAGCTCCTGAGAGACCTGACCCATCCTCCCTCTACACAGACTCAGCATCCCCATGCTAAAGAGGCAGAAAACCTACCTTGCTCAGGAGCCAGAGGCTGTAGGGTGGGCAAGGGAAGGGGTACCCGCAGCCTGTCTGCCTGTGACCTTGGCTGTGGCCTGCACAGTCCAGAGAGGTCTGATGTTGGCTCAGCATTCACTGTGCTGGGTGCCCTGGTCGTGGGGCTACCCAATGGCTTACATATTATGAAGAATCCACGTGGCTACAGGACAGCAAGCAGGCGGGCTGGGCAGAGGGCTCATGGTCTGTGTGACTCAGCGGAACTCGGTGAGGCTGCAGCTAGCTTCGGTGGGAGCTGCCCATGGCAGCCTGCGCAGGGAAGCCCAGCTGCTTGGTTCCTGATAAATATTTTATCATGCTTACGAAGCAGGTCTCAGGCAGTTGCCTGTAACCCTGAAGCCTAAAGGACACCCCTTCCTGTCCAGGCCTGAAGTGGTGTGAATGGCTGGTGTCAGGAGGTGTAACTGGACAGCTCCTTTCACTTCTGACTCAAGATGACTTCAGGGCATCTCGGTGCAGCTCAGCACACAACCCCACAACGCTTATACCCCACTCAACCCTACTGATGTTAGGTTTGGCCACGCCCCTCACATGAAGCTCCCTTCTTCACTCTACCTAGAATGCCAGGCAGATTCAGCCCTGCCACCCTGCTGGCTCAGAGCCAGTCACCTCCTTCAGGAAGCCTTCCTGTCACGTAGCACCGGGAAAGCCTATTTTGGAGCCTGGCTCTACAACGGAGTTACAGTTCCCCAGTGATGGAGGACAAGATGAGGCTGTATGAATGCGTGGCCTTGCGCGTACAGAAGCTCACTCTAGCTGGGAAACTGTGTCAAGGTCAGGTGGGCACAGCACGTAAGACCCAGCCCCTTCTTGCAGGGACAACCACATTAGAAAGGCTACAGCCAGTATAACTCAGGGTGACAGCAGCCACCACCTTTCCAGCTTGCCGGGGACCTTCCATGGTGTCCCATCTAAGGCTTACTCCTTCCAAGGCCTCTGAGATACAGTGTTCTGGGTCTCATTTGGCAGAGCCTGAGACACACAGAACTGTCACATCTCTGTGACATGGGGACCCTATAAAGGGGTGTGTGACATACAGGATGTGGGGTGTTGCCTGGCTAAGCACTCAGGCATGGTAGGAGCTGGGAGCTGGGCATTGTCTAAAGACAGGGAAGAAGCTGAAAAGACACCACAGGAAAAAGCAGGACATACACTCAGGCGTCGCCTGGTGACCTATGTGGGCTGGGCACTGGAGACACCACCCCTCTTCAGGATCTATTGGGGGAGAAAGCCATGTTGGGCAGTTGTGGCACATGCCTTTAGTCCAGCACTTGGGAGGCAGAGGCAGGTGGATCTCCGAATTCAAGGACAGCCTGGTCTACAGAGAGAGAGAGAGAGAGAGAGAGAGAGAGAGAGAGAGAGAGAGAGAGTGAGTTAGTTCCAGGACAGCCAGGGCTGCACAGAGAAACCTTATCTGGAAAAACAGACAGACAGACAGACAGACAAAAAAAGAAAGGAAGGAACCAGAAGATGAGCATGGCGGTGCTCACCCATAATTCTAGCACATGAGAGACTGAGGCAGGGGGATTGCTTGGGTTATATAGTGAGTTCCAGGCCATCCTGGGTCACAGAGTAAGACACGGTTCTGAAAATAAAACCCAAGCTCTCACAATAACAGCATTGGTCTGAGGGTGTGGGCAAAGTGAGGCTGGAGTCTCCTTCCAGGCCTTGTGCAGCAGGGACAGGCTGGGGTCACAGGTGACAAGGGCCTGGCCCACTGGAGGGTCCTTGAGCACATCCTATTTACCCTCCTTGTTGGCACCTCTGTCTCAGGCCTGGCTGAAGAGAGGCAGGATGGATTGGATATAGCTGTGAATGATGTAAGTGGGAGGAGCCTTCCTGCCCTGCCCATGCAGCAGGACCAGAGTCATGCTCTACCTTCTGGTACAGTTAAGACTACACACTGAGGGCTGTGACCACCACTACCCAAGTCCTAGACTGACAATCCTAGGGGAGTCAGCTCCCTCCTGGAATAATCGAGCAGGAGCCATGTCTCTCTACCAAGAGATAGCTGTGGTGGATGGCTTTCGGTTCATGTGAGTCAGACGATCTCCCCGGCATGACCTTGGATGTGATACTGACCCCACTGCCCCATGTTCATCTGTACAATGGGCTCACCGTAGTGCAACCTCACAGGACAACATGAAGGCAGGTCTGCGTGCCTGCGATTTGCCTTTCTAGAGTGTTCCTAAGGCCAAGACTGGTTATGCTGGCTCTCAGTACTACAGGCTGCTCCAATCACACACACTCTCTGCAGCCACACAGGATAGAAAGCTTGTTTTACATGGAGAAAACTGAGGCACAGACAGCAAGAACTCCTCAAACTCAGAGGATGTCCAGGGTGGAACCAGGTCTAGAACTCAGATCTAGAGCTAAGGGGGCTGTCTTCCAGGCTGGGTGCTCTCTTGTGTCTTTCTCCTGGACTGTCCTCTGGGTGCAGGTTCATTGTCCAGCAAAATGATTTTAAAATTTAAGGACAGCCTCCAACCAGTCCAGCAAGCAAACTCTGAGAACCTTTTAGAAAAAAAAATGCATGCAACTGATGCTGGGATCCAGGGAGCCCACGTGGTAGCCCCTGACGGTAAGGCTTCTTGTCTGTATCTTCAAGTATACCAATATGACAAGTGTCAAGTGGCTGGCTACAGAGACCCAGGATTGAGTCCTGGCCCTTTTCCTTGCTGGTGGGCCCCAGTCTACCCATTTGCTAACTGGGCAGGACCATAACAACCTCCCAGAGGCCAGGGAAGCTCCCACAGGGCCCACATAGAGCAGATGATCAAGACACAGGGGTACCTGTTCATTTAGGGTGAGCCAAGCTTTGGAGCAGGACCAAGCAGATCAAGGCCTCTGCACGCCTGTGGGACCATCTTCTAATAAGGGGCCTTGCCCCGTCCTTCCCCACATGTGCCAATAGAGAGAGGCCAGTAGGCTCAAGGCAATAAGGTCCCCTCCTCTGGAGTGGTTACAGATGGCACATGACCGCTAAAGGTTCCTTGCACTCTATGTGGGTACCTGCTCCTTCTTCACCTGGATCCCACCAGTCACCTCAGTGCTGATGTCAAGGCCACAATGACACCACAGCGTGGGCCTGGATGGTTTCCCTGGAGTCTACAGTGCTAGCAAGCCCACAGTATTGTAAGATGGTTTCACTAAAACAGGATCACTCCAATCCCACTTCCAGAGCCCTCCTTCTACCTCACCGGCAGAAGACACTCCTGGCCGGGGCTACCCTCTAGTTCTCAGGATGACACATAAGGCAAGCGGTGGCCATTTCATCTGATAGACAAAGCAGGAGGCAGCTAGAGGCTGGGAAATTTGCCAAGGCTGCTGGCCTAGCAAAGGTGCACAGATTAGACCCCTAGCAGCCAGGTCAGAGCCTCTACTTAGTCCAAAACTGTCTATTCCCACTCTCAGGCTGCAGAGGAGAGAGCCACAGCTCACAGGAGTCAGGCAGCTTCCCGGAGCAGGTGGCTCTGGGTTTCCCCTTGTACCCTCACCTCATAGGTTTCTCTTCCTGGGTCATTGCAAGCTGAGGGTCTGATAGCATTAAACTACAAAGCTCCAGAGTTTAAGGTTTCCAAGGTCCGTAAAACATGACTCCAAGGCTCTCCAGCCCCTATCTGTGCTGGCCACGGTGGTGTGCACAGGCAGCCTAGCACTCCAAGGCTGAGTCCTGGAGTTCAAGGCCAGCCTGGATAACACAATGAAATGTCTCTCCATCCTCCCTTCCCCCTCTTGAGACAAGGTCGGAGTCTCTTGCTCAGGCTGGTCTGAAACTCACTACAGAGCTGAAGATGACCTTGGAGTTCCGATCACTCTGCCTTCCCAGCCCCAGTGCTGGGATTATAGGTATGTACCATCATGCCTAGTTTATGTGGTGCTGAGGATCAAACCCAGGACCCTGTGAATGCTAGGTAAGCATTCCACTGAGCTATGATGCCAGCGGAGAGACTGTCTCTTAGAAAGCAAAGTCCTGCATCCAGATCCAGTTTTGAGACATAAAGAGGAATAAAAGTGGATAAAAGAGAAGAACATTGTTACATTGTTTCCACCTCATTCTTGGCAAATCTCTGCTTCCTATCTCCTGCCTCTGAACGGGGAGTGATTGGTCCCTGTGACCTCCTGGCCTTCACGGCAGGACGCCCTGGCCCTGCTGTGTAATCCAGGGGACCACTGTTACCCTCATCTGGACCTCCAGATCTCCATCCACTTGTCATGTGTGTTTGGCTTTCTCTGTGAGGTCTTAGTCCCACCCCCAGTCCCTCCAGCCACCTGCAGGCTTGGGGAAGGTCTTTAAGAACCAATCACTTTCCTGTCTCTCCATGGGGGTCTCAGGAGTGCGCTGAATGTGGGGTATCTAGAGAGCGCCTGGGTCTGACTCCCTGAATGGATGGGCAGTTCTCTTGGCCGCTCTACTGCCACCCCTCCAGGCCCTTCCTTGCTCATAGAAGCTGGCATCACACAGAGCGCCCGCTCTTCCTCCCCAGGCATTTCCGCCCAGCCAGCCCAGGCCTTTCAAGCTATCCATTAGAAACAAAAGCCATTTGCCAAGCAGCGACTGCACAAACACTTTCCCTGCTGGTGAGGAAATACAACTGTCCCCATCACCCTCCATTAACACAGTTATCCCGAAAACAAATGCCACCCACCTTGGGGCTGCTACCACCCCGTTCTGTGCACACCGGTGGATCCTCCTGGGGTACCCAGTGTGGGTAGAAATACCAACTCCTAGTTTTCAGCTGAGGTACCAAGGATCAGAGAAGCAGTGATTCCCCCAGAGCCACACACCCACTCAGCAGTGGGCCTTGGAGTTGGCTCCGGCTGACTTGGCTTCATAGCAACCTGTGACCTACAATTCAACAAAGAGCTGTAGATACTAGACTTGGCAGGAAGGCCACTCAGGAGGTCATAACCTCTGGCAAGGGGGCTCAGGTTCACAGAGAGCAATGGCTGGCTCAGGGACACAGCTGAGCCTTGGGACCCTTCTTGAGGGAGAACCATTGTTCGTCAGCCATCTCTCAGTGAGGCTCACACCTGAACATGTGCCAGAACAGGGCTGAGGGACTGCGAGACAATGCAGATTCCTAGGGCCCCAGAAGTCCTAGACAGCCCAGGAGCCTGCATTCTATGAACCAAACGTCCTCAAAGAGGAGTGGGGATGCCCAGAGATCTGACTAGGAGAGCCCCTAGCCTCTCCTAGGAGAGATAGATTCTCCAGGATGAGCCCTGGCAGGGGCCACAGGGAGACGGGGCCTCCCTGAATGCAGTCCAGGGGATAGGCCCAAGGCCTTTGGGATCCTGGACAGGAGGCAGGTGCAGCCTCTCTCTCAGCCAAGCATATCCCCAATCCCTCCATTTCCTTGTCAAGGCACAATCTCCACAGCCCTTCACAGCGTCACTCCTACCCATGCCCGACAGGGATACGGAGGCTCAGGGGACAGGATGGAGTTGGCCTTCTGGGGCCTGCAAGGCCAGGGACCCTCTCACAGCTCTGTGCTTTCTTCTTACTCTGGCTCTGGCAAGGGAAATCTTGGAAAGCATTAGGCTCGGCTGCTCATATGGGAAGGTGTGTAGGAATCATGTGATCTGGTCACTGGCTCAGACCCTGGCTGGGCCAATCTGCCAGGTGTCCGGCCCTACCTGTTAATGCCAGGGAGAGAGTAACGGATCCCTAA
Source organism: Uromys caudimaculatus (assembly GCA_028551405.1). Taxonomy (NCBI): domain Eukaryota; kingdom Metazoa; phylum Chordata; class Mammalia; order Rodentia; family Muridae; genus Uromys; species Uromys caudimaculatus. Next base: position 17,954,613 of record CM052718.1, read on the forward strand.
GTGCTCCCACCCCCGGGCCTCTGCCTGTGTGGGATGAGCCTGCTGCTCTCATCCAGCTCCTGACCAGGAGGTGGCTGGAGGCCCAGGCCAGAGGCCAAAGGCCAGAGGGTGTGTGTGTGGGAGGGGCACAGCCTGAGCCAGGTACAGCTTGGAAACAAGGGTCCCCCTCCCTCGACCATCTTTGTTTGCTCTATTAAGGGGGACGATGGAGAGGGAGGGGCAGACTTCGATAATGAGGAGGCATTGAGGAGTACCATGATGGAGGGAGGGTGATAGGATAGCCAGGCGGCCGGATAGAGGGCTGGACTGACCCCAGCGGGACCCACCCACAGAGATGGAGAGAAACTCAGACACCAAGAGAAGGGGGCGCGGCAGGGGCCTCTGAGGGACGAACCAGAAATATCCGCGGAGGCTGACCGAGGTGCTGTACTCCTCCAGGGGCCGTTCCTGCCTAGAGGTCGCCCCCACCCCTACCCCACCTCCGGACGCTCGGCGGCATTCACGCGCACACGCACACATGCACTCGCGGCGCCGCCCGGGTTTCGCCTCCTGCGAAAGCGTGTGCAGCCCCCTCTTCCGAGCCCGGGACCCTCCCTGCCGCCCCGCCTCGCCTCGAGAACGGATCGCCGCTCACCTCGGTCCCCGTGCAGCCGCCGCAGCCGCCTCCACCGCGCAGAGCCCGGACAGGCTGGGGGAGGGACTGCGGAGACCACGCCCACTAGAGACCACGCCCGCGGAGTCCGCTCCCCTGCGAGACCCCGCCCAGCCCGCAGAGGCTCTGTCTCTAGCTAACAGAACTGGGACGCTCAAGGGGCTGCAGACACGCCCATCATCTCGCAGCGCGGCCCCTCCTTGCATACTACTGCGTGCATTGCGCAAGCTGTATGTGCCATCCTCCCGATAGGAGGCTCCTGGAGTCACCCTTGGACCAGAATCCCCAGAACACATCCCTTGGTGGTCCTTACATGCCCACCGAATGCTCCCAGGTGTGCGAAAAAAATCTGACAGACTCAGTCCTTGTCCTGAGTCTCGGGGACATTTGCAAATATCCTGGCTAAGGTTCTTAAAGCTTATAGCGACCTAGGCCATATCAGCATCCCCTAGATTAGAAGAGAAACACTATCCTGTCCTACCCCCCACCTCCCGAGGCCCAGCACAGTTGCTGGTGGGCCACAGCTCTGTGCCATTCCCATTTTGCAGCTGAAGAACTGTTTTTGTGGAAATACCCAATGTTCCACACGAATCCATCTAAAAACCAAAGCCTTATCCCCTTGTCTCAGAAAGGTATGTTTTATTCACCGGACCCCCACTCTCCTCTTCTGATGTAGTGGTAAGAGGTGAAGAGGTCACTCCAGGACCAGGACTTCCCAGGCAGGAAGTCTATCCAGGGTCCAGGAGTCCTAACATAAGACTCAGTATAGATGGTCACTGGTTACTGTATATGTATGTGTGTATGTCCGTGTATAGGTGTGTGTGTGTGTGTGTGTATGTGTGTAGAAATGGTTTGAAAGTTCTAGAATGCAATTGTGCCAATCTGTGCCCACATTCACACACACACACACACACACACACACACACACACACACACACACACACACACCTTTTCTCTCCCATCTGCTCATCTGAAGTGAAACCGCTCAGGCTCAGAAGTAGTGTTCACTGATGACAGGTAAGGTGTCAGTCCTCCTGGTGGCCACACCCCAGGAGGGGTTGACCCAACCAAATCCAGAGTAGACTCAGGGGCCCACACAGTCCGAGAGTGAGACTCCCTCAGGGAAGGTATACCTGGCAGAGGGCAGACTGGAGCAAAACCTGGGGCTATGGTGTTCTCATGAGGCATCTAGTCTGAGCTGACTGTGTTTAAAGGGGTCTGGCTGAGGTCCCTGAGGTGGAAGCAGAAGGATATGGTGATGCTGGACTGGTGTGTGACCACATACACCCACCATCTCACTTTCAAATTAAATGTCCCTTTTCCTCTGCTTACGTAGCCCTGACTGGCCTGGAACTCTCTAGCAGCCCTGGTCAGAAACTCACAGAGATCTACCTGTCTTTGCCTCCAAAGTGCTTGGATTAAAGACATGTGCCACCATGTCTGGCTCAAGTTAAATTTTCTTATTTTGAGCATATTGCAGATATAACACAAAGTTATATGAAATAATACCGGGGCCTAGGGAGATGGGGCAGCAGTTAACAGCATTGACTGCTCTTGCAGAGGACCCAGGTTCAGTTGCAAGCACCCACATGGTGGCTCACAGCTGATTGTACTTCAGTTCCAGGGGGTCTGATGCCTTCTTCTCTAGGCACACAGGTGGTGCACACATATACCCATGGGCAAAACAGTCATACAAATAAAAAATAAAAACAAATAAATATTTAGAAAAAGGATACAGGGCTGGTACTGTGGCTCAGCAGTGAAGGCACTTGACATCATGCCTGACGGCCTGAGGTTGAGTCTCAAGACCCACACAGTGGAAAAAGAGAACGAACTTCGTAAAGTTATCTTCTGACCTCCACTGGAGCACCATGGCGCACCACCCACCTCTAATAAATAAATAAATATTAAAAAAATAAAGAGCTTAACTGGGCATGGTGGTGCACACCTGTAATCTCGGCACTTGGGAATTAGAGGCAGGAGGATCTCTGTGATTCAAAGCAAGCCTGGTCTACAGAGCAAGTTCCAGGGCAGCCAAGGCTACATAGAGAAACCTTGCATTGGAAAACAAAAAACAAAACAAAAATAAAATGAAATAAAGAAAAAAAAAAAAGACAAGACAGACCATGGAGAGCTCTCTTGAGCCTCCCCTGCTGATCAAAACAGTACACAGATAAAACAAAGAAACAAATAAAAAGACATTAAGATGAAGGACGCTGGTTGCTGTATGGACACCCTGTGTTGTCGTATGTCCCTGTCTCCTTTCTTTTCTCCATCTCCGCAACTTGTCACCTCAGAGATGCTACATGCTGGGTCAGGGAGATGGTTTACAAGTGCTTGCTACACAAGCCTGCAGACCTGAGTTCCATCCTCAGGGATGGAGTCGGGATGAATCTGTAATCCCAACACTCACACAGACAGTAGGAAGTTCACAGGCCAGCTAGCCTGGAGTCCCGCAGCCTTGGGGCAGAAACAAGAGAGATTCACCCTTGAAATAAAGTGGAGGGAGAAAGCCCACTTCCTCAAAGGTAGTCCTCTACACGTGGGCCTTGGCCCTGTCTTGTCCTTTTCCACTGGGAAACAAATAAAAGTGTAAAAGAAAACGCTCTGTCCAACACGTGTGAGGCTATTGCTGATCAGCACTCTTCTTTGCCTGCCTGCCTGCCTGCCTGCCTGCCTCTTGCCTTGATTTTGGGATTACCTTCCAAGGGACAGGCACGCACTGTTTATGTAGCCAATCCCTTGGTGAAAGATAGCTGGGTTGTTTCTAGTTTCTAGTGCAAAACATATAGGTTTTCGTGTGAGCATATGCTTTCATTTGTCTGGGAACGGGCCCAGGAGTGGGATTGCTGGTTCTGTGGTATGTGTATGCTTAGAGTGTGAGGAGACACCTAACTGTGTTCCAGGTGGCTTTGCCACTTCCATCTCTATCCACCATGAGAGTTGCCTCTTCCCCGTCCTCACCGGTGTTTCAGGAGGACACTGTAGTTTACTAATGTTGCTCTGTTCTAGTCTTCTCTATTTGTTTATTTCATTATTTTATTTTTGTTATTGTTGTTTTGACAGAATCTCATTATGTAGCCCTGACTGGGCCTGGAACTTACTATGTATACCAGGGTAGCTTCAGACTTACAGAGACCTTCCTGGGTCTGTCTTTCAAGGGCTGGAATTACAGGTATGCGCTGGGCTATTTATTTACTTTTTTGAGACCGTCTTCTGTATCTCAGGCTAGACTCAGCTCATTACATACTGAGGGTGACCTTGAGCACTCAGCTCTCCTGACTCCATCTCCCCACTGCTGGATTGTGTGTGTCACCACACTAGGGTTATGTTATGCTGGGGATAGAACTCAGGGCCTTGACCATGCTAGGCAAATGCTACCCACGGAGCTGCACCGCAGACCCCTATGTCTGTTCTATTTCTTATTTTACTCTTAGTATAAGCGGCACACAGTGCAGGTCCTACAGTTACATGTAGTTCCTTACTTAGGAATCCGTCCCCTCTGACACACAGGCTTTGTCTCTTGCAAGAACCAACAGCACCTGCTCATCAGGGCAGTTTATTTTCTTCTGCTTTTTTTGGCTGGTTGTGTGTGTGTGTGTGTGTGTGTGTGTGTGTGTGTGTGTGTGTGTGTGTGTGAGGGAGAGAGAGAGAGAGAGAGAGAGAGAGAGAGAGAGAGAGAGAGAGAGACTACATAGTTCTGACTGGCCTGGAACTCTCCACGTGGATCACGTTGGCCTCAAACGTACAGAGATCCACCTGTCTCTGACTCCCGAGTGCTATGTGGTGTATCTTAACTCATGTGCAAAACTTCCTTCTCCTTACTTCCTCCACAGCCTCAGGGGCGGGGCAGGGTAGGGGTGCTCTGGAGGTCTAATTTGGCCAGTGAGGCCTTTGGGCCTCTGTGAGATGGATGGAAGCCTGTGGATTAGCAGCTCTGTGTGCTGGAGTAGGGGAGACAGGCTTGGCAGTGTGGCGGACTTGCCAGGGCCATGCTCAGCTCCAGGCTGTTATATCTTCTCCCAGAAAGGTTTCTCATCTCAGTCCCTGTGATCTGACATAGTCCTCATGGCAGGAGGGACTTCGTGACTGCACAGGAATTTCGAGATGGGACTTCTAGCCCAGATCATCACATTGGGACCAAGGCCATCACCAGGGCCCCACATAAAGGAGTGACAACACAACAGAGAGGAGGGGCTATGATGGGCAGGACTGGGGGTGTCTTGAGACGTCTCCTTCAGAGCCACTGAAGCAATGTGGTCCTGATGATAGTTTCCAGAGGCCAAAATTCTGTGCTTTGAGCCTCAAAGTGTGGCCCCTGGTAGGAGCAGCTAAAGAACCCTGGACACAGACTTAACCTGAACCAACATTGGCTGTCCTGCCTTGTGGTCTCCCATCAAGAACTCAGCAGCTGGGGAGATCAATTGGGCCCTCTTCCCTTGGTGCTTAAATTTCATAGGCATTTAAAGAACCAAAGGGGTTAAAAAGTAAAGCATGGCTGACTCCCCAAGTGTCCCCAGTACCCAATGGGAGGACTGGGACCCACCAGCATCAGGAGGGCCACTGACTCACTCCTGATCTCCTTCCAGCTGGGGAGTCCCTCCTCATCACTTGGGGTCTGAGATGCCAAGGCAGTGCTTGCAGCATGCTGGGATCTGAAGAAGGGAAGGGGGTTAAGGCTTGGTGAGGAAGGAGTGTCTGTGCAAGTCCTTCTCCTTGCTCTGCTTGACCTCTGTGTTTGAGCCTCTGAGTCTTGACTGTTGTCCCATTTACTGGGTTTGGTGTGGGCTTTCTTTATGTGCAGGGGTTGGGGGGGGGCTGCCTGACAGAGTCCTGGCCACGCAGCCACGCTGTGAGTTCTGGAGCATAATAAGAGGAGCAGCTATTGAGATGCATTCTTTCCCTCCCCCTCTCCTTCTAGAATGGAAAGTCCTTGAAAGCAGACAGCCTGCCTTTCAGCTGTGGACTGCGTGGTAGATACTTGGGGGAATCCTGCTGAATGATGGTATCCTGCAGGCTTACAGAGACATATCACTGGCGTTCATGCTTGAACATAGCACCTGTGCTCTCCGGCACCTGCCCTCCACACCTGTGCATCATGCTTGTCCTTTGCATGTGTGTCCCACAGCTGTGCCCCGCACCTGTAATTGCCCTCCACACCTGTACCCTGCACCTGTGCTTCACATCTGTTCCTCACACCTGTGCCCCAGGCCCGTGCCCTGCACCTGTGCATCTCACCTGTGCTCTGTGTGGAGGCTTCATGCTCGTGCCTTACAACTATACCTCACACGTGTGATCCACACTTGCATATCTCACCCATGCACCAGACCCACATTGGTGAGAGGAGCAAAGGACCTGTGGGAGCCAGGTCTGAGGATCCACCTTCTGCTTCTAGGCCAGAGAAGCCTCTGCTTGTGTCTCTCTGAAACTTCTGGGCTCTTCCTTGGGCTCTGGAGGCAGAGCAGCATCCTCTGAATAAGACAACCACCATTTTCATAAGATCAGCTGTGTCTGCTTGCAAAAGATCATCGCAGCTGGGCTTGTTGACCTTGCCATTCTAAAAAGATGGGGCAGGGATGGACCCTCCACCTAAGTATCCAGCTGCTTGTATGTAATTCTACCCTAACTGCATGTGGCCTTGGGATCTCAGGGTCTAGAGTATACAGGTCGTGGAAGAATAGGGCACTCTGGTCTCTTGTTAATTTCGGCTGACTCTTCAACCTCAGCTAATTGGACAAAAACCCTTTCTCTCTCTTTTGAAGATGTATCTATTTTCTTTTTTCATGTATGAGTGTTTTGCCTGCATATATGTCTGTGTGCCACATGAATGCAGTACCCCCAGAGGCCAGAAGAGGACACTGGATTCCTAGAACCCATCGTTGTTAGGCACCATGTAGGTGCTGAGAATTGAACCTGGGTCTTCTGGAAGAGTAGCCGTGATCTTAACCATTGAGCCATCTTTCTAGTCCAAAACAGCAGGTGCTCAAGTCAAATATATCATATGAACAGCCCCAATAGAGTCTTTGAGGGACTCTCAACCTTCCCTGGAATACTTTGCAGTCAGCCCTTTACCATTTGCATTGCTGTCAGCGTTCCTACCTTGCAAGCTCTTGGTAAGCTCTGAGCCCTGAAGGCCTTTTCTAACTCAGAGCTCTAAACACTTACACGGTCCTCCCCAGAACAACACAGTGAGGTCTGTCATGGCAGTAGCCCATGCTCCTGGAGCCAGTTTCGGTCCTGGTTAGGTTTCTACTGATGGGATAAACACCATAACCTGAAGAGTAACTTGGGGAGGAAAGGGTATATTTCAGCTTACACTTGTGGTCCACCATGAAGGGAGGTCAGAGCAGGAACCAGGAGGCAGGAACTGAAACAGGACCATGGAGGGGTGCTGCTTACTAGCTTGCTCCCCATGGCTTGCTCAGCCTGCTTTTTTTATACAACTTGGGGGCCACCTGCCTGAGGTGGCAGCACCTACAGAGGTCTGGGCCCTCCCACATCAATCATTAATTAAGAAAATGTCCAACAGACTGGTCTCCAGGCCAGTTTGATGGAGGTATTTTCTTGATTGTGGCTCCCCCATCCAGAATAACCCTAGTGTATATCAAGTTGACAAACAAAACCCCAAACCCCAAAAGTCAGCACACAGAGGGAAAATGTTCCCTCCTCACAGACATAGAGTGGCTATCATTCATCAGCCATGTTGAGTGTAGACCACCCAGTGGGGATTTGTTGGGGTCCCCTGTGCTTCATACACCCATGAATTGTCACTGGGGCTTTATGAGGAGGGGGAGAGAGATATTATTCGTATATTTCCTCCAGTGAAGAATTTTTAGGAACATGGCCAGATGAGCTCATACCAGGAAGCTTCTTCCTTCTAACACAAGCCAAATGTCACCTTCTGAGCAACTCCTCAGGGGCCCAGGACTTCTGAAGGCTTCCATGTTGCTCCTACTTCTACCCTTGCGCCTGTAACAATCTGTCAGGAATAAAACTATTCCAAACAGAGTCATGTGCCCCTCCCCTTGGCTGTCAGACTATTGAGATGATGCACCCCACGATTCTAGGGTATTCCCAGGTGTTTCATGTTGGGAAAAGAAAAATACTGACTCCTGGAGCTGGCCAGAGGAGGAGCTGCCTCCTGGAAGAGATTCTGCACGGTCTTCATAATTTATCAGACCACCTTGCAGGAGAGACTAGACGCAGACAATGCTGATGGGCAGAACTCCACTTGGACCAGGTCTATGTGTGCCTCTTCCCCTTTGTGTCAGCCTGTCTTGTTAGGACACAGAAGATGGACTTGAAGTGGAAGCAGTCACTGGGCCTTTTTGTTCACCTTCCCAAGGTGGCCATGTTGAATAAACTTCCTTTTTTCTCCTCTCGCTTGTTACTTGTCTTTAATTGGCTTGTTGAGGACAGTTTGCTGAGCTTGGCTTGTTGGGGGCTGCCAGGGCCCAGACCTTAACTAGAGTAACAAGCCCACAGGGAGGTAGCTGCTAGGGAGCTGGGATTGGGGTGCAGGACTCCCAGCTGTCCTGAAGAGCTTGCAGGTCAGGAAGAGCAAGGCCCGGACACTAATTCTGCCAGTTGATATGATCAAGGTTGTGATGTTGGAAGCCCATGGGGTGGTTCTCAGCCTTCCTAACGCCGTGACCCTTTTATATAGTTCTTCATATTGTGGTAATCCTAACCATAAGATCATTTTGTTGCTACTTAACTTAAAATTTCATAACTGTAATTTTGCTACTGCTATGAACCATAATGGAAATGTCTGATATGCAGGATATCTGTTATGTACCCACCTCCCCCCACCCCCATAGCTTGGGAACTGCTACCATAAGGGCTGGGTTGCTTCTGTCCACCAGGGAGCTGAGGGAAAGTCTCCCTCAACAGCAGGATCCCAGACTTAACAATTCCTGGGAAAGCGTCGTCCCACAATCCCCAGCTGCCCTCCCAGTGAGGACCTAATAACTTGAGTGTACACCCTGAGTCTCCTCAGAAGAGCCTGAGAAGATGAGGAGATCAGGACCTAGGGGCTTCCTGGGTAGACCAAATCCACCTCCCAAGCCCCTGGACCCAGGGTGGGCGCCTTTCCTTCATCCCTATGGGAACAACTCTGGCCGGCAACTGTTCCTCCCCGACCCCAAGATATTGAACTTGGGGATAAAGGAGTCTAGGCTGAGGCGTTTTGCTCCCAGCCAGCTCCCTCCTCCACGCACACCCTGAAAGCCCAGCAGGCAGCCCCCCCTTCCCCCCATCCTGTGCCCCAGGGTGGGATTAGTGACGAAGGCTGTGGTCAGGCATCCTGCCAGCAATCTGTCCTCAGCGGCTGCTTTCGGTTTCCGTGTAGAGTAGGCACAGGCACAGGCGCAGTTGCCCTGAGATAGCTGGCTTCTTGGAGAGCTTGCAGCCAGCCTTTCAATGATTTCTCCACAAGGCGAGGCCCATGTCGAGTGCTTCTAGGTTTTCTACACGAGCAACATACAGACTGTTTAGCACCTCCGGATCAAGCAGGATGGAAGTGGGGAGAGTTGAGGTCCATGTCTTAAGCCCGGCGGCTGCTGGAGAAAGCCTTGAGCTTCCGGTTTACTGTGATGTTTAGCTTTATACGTTCTAGGAATTTATTTACTGGTTGGTGGGGTGTCCCTTCTTTTTCAAATTTGTTTGAGAATTATTAGGTTTTGCATCTATTGAGACATTTGTTCTTTAATTTTTTTTTTTTTCTGGGGTTGGGGCTGTAGCTCAGTTGGCAGAATGCTTGTCTAGCACACACTAAGCCCCGAGTTTCACCCACAGCATGGCATAAAACCAGGTAGGGTCCCAGCACTGACCAGGAGTTCAAGGTCATTCTTGGTTATAGGGCAAATTCAAAGCCATCTTGGGTTGCTGGAGACCCTCACAAAGTTATAGATTCTGTGTGATGGCTTAGATGGTTATCTACCTGTAACCCTAGGATTCTTTCTTTCCTTTTTCAAGACAGCATTTTTCTATGTAGCCCTGACTGTCCTGAAACTCATTCTGTAGACCAGGCTACCCTCGAACTCAGAGATCTGCCTGTCTCTGCCTTTCAAGTGCTGGGATTAAAGGTGTGCACCACCATTGCCTGGCTTAACCATAGAGTTCAGGAGGTGGAGTCAGGAAGATCAGGAGTTCAAGGCTGGCTTGGGCTTTATGGGAACTTGCCTCAAAACCAAACCAGCACACTCCCCCAATTACTTTATCTATTAATGAAGTGAATCACACTGATTGATTTTGAATACAAAGCACATTCATATGTGGGGGGAAGCTTACCTAATCACAGCTCAGCATCCTTAGTGTACATTAGTAGGATGCTGCATGCTAAAACTGTATCAGGATTTGCAACTACACCAATAAAGGATATTGGTCCCCTGTGGTGCTTGGGTACACAGGAGACTGGGAACTACCACATCGATCCCAGATTCTGCTGTTTCTTATCTGGGGAAACACAGGCTGGGACCCCTATTACCGACTGTGTTCTGCCTCCCCTGAGCCGCTTGCCAGAGGCACTCGGGGACCCCAGCAAGCAGCCCAACAGTGTGTGATGTATATGTGTGGGTAGAGAGGCCCACATGCCAACATGCACACATGGAGGCTAAAGAACAACTAGCTGGAGGTGGCTCTCTCCTGCCCTGTGGGCTCTGGGCATCGCCGTTGTACAGCAAGCAATCTCGGTCCCATCTTGCTGGCCTCTGTGGAAGTTGTTTGTTCGTTGAGACAGGGTCTCACTTGATAACCTAGCTGGCCTCGAACTCACTTATAGACCAAGTTGGCCTTGAACTCACAGAGGTCCACCTGTATCTGTCTCCTGTGTGCTGGGACGAAAGGTGTGTGTCATCACGCTCTACTCCACCTGTGGAAGTTGTAATCACCAGTTCTCATGTCCCTAATAAATATAAAGTTTTTCACATTTTTTATTTTTCCCTTGTGTCAGATTTAGTAAGTCGTGCCTTTGAAAGACTATATTAATTGGCTTGGCTTTGTTTGTAGAATTTCTCATTGAGCATTTACTGTCTGTAGGGTCTGTATAAATGCCTCTTTGTTCTTTCCTGGCATTGTTAATTTGTGTTTTGTTCTGTTTTCACTAGTAGGTTAATTACAAGTAGGTTTCTAGCTATTATTTGACTCTTTATGCATCTCACCTCATTAACCTCTTTTACCTCCACTTCCAGTGTTAAAGACTCTGGTCTAAATACTCAGAATATTCGTCCTATTTCAGCAGTTATAACCTAACCTGCCATCCTACTGACCTTCACCACAAACTATAGCATTCCCACGGGCTGAAGAAATTAGGATATACAATGTACCATTATGTTGCCATAATTTTCTCTAATTTTTTTAAATGCCTTTTATATTTTTTCTCTCTCTCCAGCTTTTGTTTCTTCAAGACAGGTTCTGAGCGTGAACTTACACCAATCCCTTGACTTCAAACGCTCCGTAACAGACTTGAACCCACCACACCTACTGAATGTGGTTGTTCTTTTCATAATACTGATTTTTTGAGGCAATATTTAGTATGTAGCTCAGGCTAGCCTCAAGCTCATGATATTCCTCCTGCCTCAGTCTCTCAAATGCTGGGATTACAGAAATGAGCCAACATGCTCTGTTCATTTTTCTCTCTTGCATTTTGTTTTTGTTCCACAGATCTACTTAAAATAGATTTATTTAATTTGTGGTTGGTTGTTTTTTGTTTTTTGTTTTTGTTTTTTTGAATATGGTGTCTCACTATGTAGCTCTAAATGGCCTAGAACTTGCTATGTAGCTCAAGCTAGCCTCAAACTTACAGATCTGCCTTTGTCTCCAGAGTGCTAGAATTATTTTTATAGTTTCTTTAAACAATTGATTTTAAACTTAAGTTCTTTTTAATTTTAAAATCATTATTGTTAAAAAAACAAAAAAATCATTATTATTATTACTATTACTTTGATTTTTGGCACAAGGTTTTATTGTTATTATTGTTGAGACAGGGTATCACTATGTTGCTCAGCTTGGTGTTGGAAACCTGGCTCAGGAGGACCGAAGAGATGGCTCAGTGTTAAGAGCACTGGCTGCTCTTGCAGAAGACCTGGGTTTGATTCTCAACACCCACATGGGGGTTCAAAAACATCCAGTCCTAGAAGATCCACAACCCCCCGCTGGCTGCCATGGGTAACACACACACACATACACGCTCACAGAAACACACACACACATACACACACACACACACACACACACACACACACACACACACACACACACACAGTGCTTATACATACATGCAGGCAAAACACCAAACACATTATATTATTATTACTTACCCTGAGCACATAGGCACCCCTCCCCTCCTGGAAAAGACAGGTTAGAGAGCATGCAGGCTGGAAGGGAGGGGCTGATTAAGCCCCTATTACCTCATTCCCTAAAGACCAATCAGTTTAAAAGTCACACTGTTCTGCCAATCACATTGTGCCTAATGGCTGCTGCTCTAAAAACAATATAAAAGCTTGCTGAACGGGCTGCGCATGGTCGTTCTCTCCTGCCTTGGTGTGCAGGGCGACCCCAGCATGCTGGAACAATAAATTCTTCTTGCTTTTTGCATCAATCCCTGACTCTGCAGTGCTCACTCAGGGGGTCTCTGGTAAGCTAAGGCTCCCCAGAATCTTACAGTGTAATGGGGGTACCTAACTGATTCTGTTTGAATACAGATACTTAAAACTTTAAAATTGTTTCATGTCTTACTTTACATACTTCCTTCAAAATTTGGTAGATTTGAGGGCTGGAGAGATGGCTCAGCAGTTAAAAGCACTGGCTGCTCTTCCTAAGGATCCAGGCTCAATTCTCAGCTCCTACATGGTGGTTCACAACTGTCTGTAACTCCTGTTCAGGGAATCTGATGTCCTTTTATGGCCTGTGAGAGCACTAGGCATTCATGAGCTGCACAGACATACAACAAGCAAAACACCCATACATGTAAGATAAAAATAAACAAATCCTAAAACTACAAAATAAAAAATGAGTTTTTGCCAGGCGGTGGTGGTACACAACTTTAATCCCAGAGTTCAGGAGGCAGAGGCAGGTGTATCTCTGTGAGTTCCAGGATAATCTGTTCTACAGAGTGAGTTCCAGGACAGCCGAGGCTACACAGAGAAACCCTGTCATGAAAAATCAGAGAAGCAGGGGGGCTCTTTTTTGATTTCTTGGGATAAGGTCACATATACCTCAGACTGACTTTGACCTCTGGATGCCCCTGCCTCTCCTTTACCTATTTTATTGCAGAGGCTACAGTGCCCACTTGATGGTCAGGGTTAGTTGAGCCAAGCTGAGCTGGATAAAGACTTTCATTAGCCTGGGCTCTCCTCTGAGTGGAGCCTCATCTCCTTAGTCAGCCCTCCCCAACCCTGCCACAAAAGGGCTGAGCTGGCCATGTGGCCGAGGAGGTCACTACACTGTATTCTTCACCTTTAGACTGAACAGATTCCTGGAATCTAAGAGCATGAAAACTCTGCCCTGTGGGACAGCTCTGTTTCTTAACCCCAGACCCCAGCTTATCCTCTGCCACTACACTGTTTAAAACCTGGGGACTGGGAAGGAGATGCTCCAGGAGGGAACCCCCAGATCTCCATCTACCCTGACAGCCTGTGTGTCTTCACAACCAGTTAGCTCTTCATCCAAAGCCTTCACTTCGTTTCCTACATGGGATGAGCCTTGCCCAGATCTGAAGTTTCTGGGGCTTTGCCTGATCATCTTTGAACTCCATCCTTGTACCCTTTCTCTCTCTCTCTCTCTCTCTCTCTCTCTCTCTCTCTCTCTCTCTCTCTCTCTCTCAGATTGTGCTTTGAGTTTTTCATTTATTTTTATTTTATTTATATGATTAAATTTTATTTATTTACTGTCACTGTCTTCAGACACACCAGAAGAGGGCATCAGATCCCATTACAGATGGTTATGAGCCACCATGTGGTTGCTGGGAATTGAACTCAGGACCTCTGGAAGAGCAGTCAGTGCTCTTAACCGCTGAGCCATCTCTCCAGCCTCCTACCCCTTGTACCCTTTCTTATACTCACCTTTCTTAGTGATCCCAGAGAAATGTGGCGTTTTAATTTTGTTTGTCTGTTTATTTTTTGAGAGAGTGTCTTACTAGGTAAGTTTGGCTGACCTAGAACTCACTAGATAGATCAGGCTGGCCACAAACTCATAGAGCTCCGTCTGCTTCTATCTCCTAAGTGCTGGGTTTGCAGGTATGCACCCCCACGCCCTGCCATTTTAATAAAAAAAAAATTACACACACATACACACACACACACACACACACACACACACACACACACACACACACACACACATATAGTGTATGAGTGTTTTGCCTGCATGTGTGTCTGTGTACATGTGTGCCTGGTGCCTGTGGAGGTCAGAAGAGGGTGTTAGATCCCCTGGAACTGGAGTTAGAGAGAGTTGTAAGCAGTTATGTGGGTGCTAGGACCTAAACCCCAGTCCTCTGAAAGAGCAGTCAGTGCTCTTAAACATAGACCCACCTCTTCAGTGCCTCTGACTCCTCCTGAGAAGAGTCCTATGTATCCAGGGCTGGTTTGGAACTCTTCAGGGAGCCAAGGATGAACTCCTTATCCTCTTACTTCCAGCTTCCCAAGGCCTAAGATTACAGGTGGGTGTCCCACACTTGGTTTATGCCCTGCTTGGGGATTGAACTCTCAAAGGAGGGGACAAGAAGGTACATCCTGCTTCTTTACCAGAAAGCTTACAGTTAGATATCGATCTTTTCTCTTTGTTCTTTTTTTTTTTAAGATTATTTTATTTATATGAATACACTGTCGCTGTCTTGAGACACACACCAGAAGAGGACATCAGATCCCATTACAGATGGTTGTGAGCCACCATGTGGTTGCTGGGGATTGAACTCAGGAAGAGCAGCCAGTGCTCTTAACCGCTGAGCCATCTCTCCAGCCCCAAATATTCTCTCCTTTCTTTCTTTTTTTTTTTTTCCCGTTTTTTTTGAGACAGGGTTTCTCTGTGTAGCCCTGGCTGTCCTGGAACTCACTCTGTAGACCAAGCTGGCTTCGAACTCAGAAATCCGCCTGCCTCTTCTCTTTGTTCTTTTAATGATTTACTTTCATCTTTATTATTTCTAATTATATGTGTGTATGCATATGTAGAGCCCTAAGAATCCAGAAGATAGTGTCAATTCCCATGAAGCTGGAGTTACATGCATTTGCCAGTCACCCATTATGGAACCAAACATGGGTCCTTTACATGAGCAGCAAGTGGCTCTCAACCTCTGAGCCACCTCTCCAGCCCCAACTCTTAATGATTTTCAAGCTTACTAATGTTTAACGAACTATCTAATATAACTTGAGTTTTTAGGGCAATATTCTGAGCTCCAGCACTACAGGCTGGACCTGGCCTTTCCTTTTCAAATTACCAGTTAAAGAGACAAACAGTCCTAAAAACCAGAGAGATTTATTCATTGTGGCCACACTGGGAAGAGGAATGAAGAGGACCCCCAGTCCATCTTTGGGGTTCTGACACATGTCTAGATTTAAACAGAAGAAGAAGTAGGCCCAGGAGGTTTGCACAGTGAAATATCCCAGGGAAGGTGCAGCCCCAGCACCAGCTCCTCGGCTTTGGCCCTGCAAGGTGTCTGAAGACGTCTTTATTGCTGTCCTCACTTAGGGTTCCAGCTGTTTCTTTCAAGATGACACTTCAGGGTTCTCCTTATTGATAACTGTGCCCATGTTGGGCTTCTGTCTATTGTGGTATATTTGGGAGTTTCTAACCCATCTTTGATCTCAAAAGACACAAAGCATTTATATTTACAATAAGTCTTAAAGCATTAGAGCTGAGCAGATATCAACCCTCTATGTTATTTTTTCTATTTCCCTGTCAATAATCCCGAGCCATGATTTGCCTGGACGGCTCCTACTCCAGCAGGCCAGCCCCTCATGGCTACGTGCTCACAACCGACTTACCCCATGGCGCCTTTTTCCTTCTTCCCTTCCCTCTCCTCATGGTCTCTGCCTCAGACTCCAAGCCTGGGAACCCCGAAGTCCGGCCTACCTCTCTTCTGCCCAGCTACATGCTGTAGGCATTTTTATTAACCAATAGTTTTAAATTAAGGAGCAAGTTTGGCACAACAAAAGTTGGTATATGTGAGAATTCAATCATCTTGAGGCAACTAGACTTTGGGATACAGAATGTAGCATTACAGTACATAGCAACAGACCAAACCTCAACGTCTGTCCCTTAAGGGTTTGTTTTTTCTGGAGTCTGAGGTGACTTCAGGTTTAGGAGGACCACTTGCATCTGTGTCTTCAACCTTGAAAGGAGATCAGATGAGTTAGGCAGATACTTCTTGAATAACTGACACACTGGCCTGAAGAAGGAGTAGGTGACCTCAAACAAAGGAGACAGACACAAAACAAAGGCAGAGAGGCCCAACTTTGAATTAATCTGTGGACCCAAGGGAGTTTCCTTTTCCTTTCTTTTCCTTTCTTTGTTTCTTTCTTTGTTTCTTTCTTTGTTTCTTTGTTTCTTTGTTTCTTTGTTTCTTTCTTTCTTTCTTTCTTTCTTTCTTTCTTTCTTTCTTTCTTTCTTTCTTTCTTTCTTTCTTTCTTCCTTCCTTTTATTGTCTAGGCAAGGTTTCTCTGTGTAGCCCTGGCTGTACTGGAACTCACTCTGTAGATCAGGCTGGCCTTGAACTCACAGAGATCTGCCTGCCTCTGCCTTACAAGTGCTGGGATTAAAGGCATGCACCACCACTGCCTGCCAACTTTTTCAAAAGAAGCTTCTAAGTGGCTGTTTCATCTTGTCCACCCCGAGCCAGAAGATATTGTTAGTTCCCTACCCACCTTCCAATACATATAAATCACATAGTAGAGTGTGGTGACTTCCTAGAAGAAATCTGGGACAGAGGGAAGAAAGGTGACAGGCAGGGAGAAATCAGTGGATCTCTACTCAGACTGGCCTCTGTTCCAAAGAGTGTGTGGAAATTTAATCCCATGGTGGATGCTCCTGGCTGCTGAATTAAGAGGATCTGAAATAATGAAGAAAATCAGCATAGCCACCTTCTGTTACAAACCTCAAGCTCTTTGCTCGCCACTGAAGAAGGTAATGACTCAGGGCAAATTGTTGGGACAAGGAAAAAGATTTGAAAAGCCAGCGAACCTAAAGATGAGAGACTACCTTAGTTAGTTTCAGCTGTCATCTTGATGAAGCTAGGATAAGAAGGGAGTCTCAGTTGAGGAACTTCTCAGATCAGATTGGTCTGTGGGTATGTCTATGGTTATTTTGATTGCTAATATATTCAGGAGGGCACAGACCACTATGGGTGGTACCATTCCCTAGGCAGGTAGTCCTAGGCTGAATAAGAAAGCTAGCTAAGTATGAGCCCGAGTGAGTCAGTAAACGCTGTTCTTCTGGGGTTCCTGTTTGAGTTCCTGCCCTTATTTTTTTCAGTGATGAACTGTGATCTGGAAGAATAACCAAAATAAACCCTTTCCTCCCCTAAGTCATGTTGCTTTTGCCTGAGACAGTGACCCACGCTATCAGCCCCTCCCATCTCACTTTTGGTCTACCCAGCCTAGCTCTGAGATTGATCTCAACCAGCCCCAACCCAGCTTCCTTTTCTACCCATCTTAAGCTCCGGGAGGTGACCACATGTGATGAGCCACTCCCAAGACCCTTGAATCTGCAGACAAAAGACACATAGACGGTTTTATTACTGTAGAACTTACCTGCTAGGCACAATTGCTGGGCACAAATAACTCCTGCCTGGAAAGGCATGCCCTTATCAATTTATTATCTCCATCTTTCCGTCTGCCCTAAACTTAGTGGCTTGTATCAGCTAGCAACATCCTTGGCCATCTGCCCATAGCAGAGGCCACAGGCCCTAGCTACCCAGAGACCTTACATGATTGTTGCCTTCTTCTCATTCCAAAGCACGGCAGAAAAGCCTCCCTCTCTTTCTCTGTGTCTCCTTTTCCTCTTGGGACCCAGAAGTACCACCTGTATCTTCCACCCAGCAATTGACTTCCGGCCTTCTTTATTGACAAATCAAGAATAATTAGGAGCTGGGCAGTGGTGGCACACGCCTTTAATCTCAGCACTTGGGAGGCAGAGACAGGCGGATTTCTGAGTTCGAGGCCAGCCTGGTCTACAGGTGAGTTCCAGGACAGCCAGGGCTACACAGAGAAACCCTGTCTCGAAAAACCAAAAAAAAAAAAAAAAAAAAAAACACAAAAGAATAATTAGGGAATAAGACCTTAGTATCAGAACCTCCCCTTACAAAGTCAGGTGGTTTTTTTTTTCCCTCCACAGTAACAGAACTGAGTCTATGATCAACATGATTCTCCCAGAGACCCCAAGGAGGGACAGCAGGAGTTGAGCTGATGGGCAGGAAGTAGTGGATGACTGGAGACTCAGGCATTCGGCTAAGGAGTAATACTGCCTTCGTTATCACTTCTGTGTCTTCAGTCTTGAACAGGTATATCACAGAGCTAGGCAGATATCTAACCCTGAGGTTGAGGAAGCAAAGGAGACAGGTACATTACGCAGGCAGAGGTGCAGTGCTTTTCTACCCAAGTTTAGTCTCCTTCTGACATTTGCAAGACTCCGGGGAAGAGTCAGCACTTTCAACAAAACTAGCCTTTGGGTCTTGGAAAACAAGGGCAGATGAAATGTCATAACCAGCCAGAAGCCTTATTATCTGTGGCAGGACTAACAGGAAGTTGATATCAGCTGAATAGCCCCCAGAATAAGTGGTTTTTAAGTCAAGTGAAGCTGAAGGGAATAAAATTTCCCTTGGGTGAACTTTACCACAGATACATTGTAGCGGTGAGTTTGTGCTTCCAGCTACCTGCCCAAGAGCTCTTTGGATCTACAAATGAAAAACACACACATTAGCTTATTTTTACTATGCTGTCTAGCTCAATGGTTGGGCACTTCTAATCTTCCACCTGCTACCCTAGGCCCAGTCAGGGAAGTGGCTAGTAGCCACTTATATAAAATCTCACATGGTTGGTTGGCTTTATCTCCTGAAGCTCCTAGTCCATCTGTATCTCCCCCCCCCCCCCCAGTCATGGCAATTCCTCTCTCCTTCCCCCCTGTGTCCTAGCAGCACTAAGGGTCCTGCCCCATCTCCCTTTGTCCAGCCATTAGCTGCTGGCATATTTATTGATCAATCAAAAACCAATTGGGGGACAAGGATCTTTAGCGTTTGGACACAGATTCCTGACTGAATCAAAGCATTAGAGTCAATCTCCAACAACACCTCTCTCAGAGTTCCTGGGGTCACCTGCATGGGATGTTTCCCAGGTGTGTTTAGGTCTGGGTATCAGTTTTTTTTCTCATTGCCGAGACAAAATTCCTGGTAAAAGCAACTTAAGGAAGAAAAGAGGGAAGGGTGTGTTGTAGCTCACAGTTTGAGGGTATCCTCCATCATGGTGAACAAAGTGTGGCAGCAGGCACATGTGCCATCTGGTCATATCTGCAGCCAGGAAGCAGAGAGATATTGATGCTGGCACTCAACTTGCTGTCCCCTTTTTCCTCAGTTCAGTCCCCCAAATAGTGCTACATATGTTGAGGGTGGGACATTCTATTTAATTAACCTGATTTAGAAACTGTAGGCTTAGATTTTCCAAAACCTACTTTTAATAAGTGTTCTCAAATGTTTTGACCCCCCCCCCTTTTAGCCCACTGTCCAAAGGTAGGGGAGAAAAGATGGTAAATAGGACCAGGGGATGCAGACCTGTTTAGAAATAGTTCTTTGGGGCGATTCCAAAGTCCATTTGTCAGGATACCACAGTCCAGTTCAGTAGTGCCAGGACGCCAAACATGAACCAGCAGTGGTGGCGTGATCCAGCAGAAACCTCCAGGCCTCCTCTGAATCAGCATGAGTCAGCAGGAGTGACTGGAACCAGCTGGGAAGCCAGTTCTCTGCAGTGTCTCTCTCAAAGAAGTGAAGATCAGTGAAGACTTGAGTCCTCCCATGAAGATATGGGTCCTCCATGGGTCTTGCCTCAGCAAAACACCACGTGAGTCTGCATCACACAACATAACCAGAAACTTTCACTTCAAGAAAATTCCTCACAGACATGTTCACAGGATTGAACATGTTGTTCTTCAGGGATTCTAGGTCCTGCTAAATTGACCATGTCAGTAACTTTTCTGGTCCCACGATAGCCCATCACAACCATGGTAATTAATAGAAGAATTTACTGGCTTATGGTTCCAATGGGTTTAGAGTCCATCATGGAGAGGTATGATAGCAGTCAGGCATGGCACCTGGAAAGCTGAGAGTGCACAGCCTCAACCACAAACATGAAGCAGTAAGAGGGGTGGGTGTGACCCTGTCTGCCCCTGGGGATCACTGGCCAATAGAGGTTCATGAGTGTAAGGGTAAAGGGAACAGAGATGATAGATGGGGTGAGGTTGGGGGGTTACGGAGGTTGTAGAGTGGGTTTTAGAAGCCATGTAAGTACGTATGGAAACAACGACATTGGGGACAGTTTCAGGGAGACAGATCAACTTTACTTGGACTGATTCAAGGCTTAGATAATTCTGGGGATGTGGGTCACAACATCCAGGATGGGCAAAAGGTCATTCATTGGCTGAAGTTTATGGTACTAAAACTCTTCATTAGCTTAGAGAGGCATTCCAGGAATCTCAGGTACTAGCTGAATTGGTTTTTATTGGGAGAAAGGAAATTGAACCTGTAATCTACAGGTACAGGTGTGCGTGTGGGGGGAATTGAACTTCCCAGACAAGGTCAGAGAAGGGAGAACCCTGCCAGTGAAGAGAATCCTCTATACTGTGCTGAACTCAAAAGGCTATCCAGACAATGGTAGACTTCGATCTTAATTACCAGGATTTCCCCACAGGTAAGGGGAGGACTGGAAGCGGCGTGAGGCTATAAGATCTCAAAACCCATCCCTAGTGACATATTTCCTCTCACAAAGCTGCACCACTTAAACCTCCCCACACAGCACCACTAAGTGTTTAAATTCATGAGCCTGTGGGGGACATGTCTCATTCAAACCACCACATTGGCAATCAATATTAGCAATCAATATTAACCATTATAGCTGTGTTCTGACTGCAGGACTGCAGATATGGTCCCTGGCCTTTAGAGATGCTCAGCACACACATGTACAACAAAAAGGAGAGCTGGATGGGAAGATCACAGACCCTGGCCCTAGCTCAGGCATTATAAATGCATACTGTGCCACTCCATGCTATGTGAAACTAGTCCTGGGGAAACACAGATAAATGTATAATCAATACAGACAAAGAGCCAACAGACCAAAGTAAGGATGCCACTGAAGTTTAGCTTGGTGAGCCAGTGAGTTTATTGGGGTTACTTACAGGAGTATGGGTTTATGGTTACTCATAGGAGCAACAACAACTCAAAGACAGATATATCACAAAGGCCACCCCAGCATGGGTGACAGTTGATGGCAGCCAGAACTCTGGAGCTCTTTGTACTTCTTGCAGGCAGCTCAACAGGTCAAAGAGTCTCTTCCAGGCAGCTCAGCTGATCTGTATCTCCTTAGGAGTCCTTTATCATTTACTTGACCTTGAGGTCGGGGTGTGTGTGAACCTAGTACATCTGGTCAGTTTCAGGGATTTCCTGAGACTTGTGAGTTGTTGACAGTCTCAGTCTTAAGGTTTCTCTCCCTGGTGGAATGTTTGAATTCAATGGAAAGTGATGAGGATATGGCCCTGATCTTGGGAGGAGGTGACCCTACTGGGACAGGTTTTGTTTGTTTTGCTTTGTTTTTTGAAACAGTATCTTACTGTGTATCCTTGGCTGACTTGGAACTTACTACATAGACCTGACTGACCTCAAACTCACAGAGATATGCCTGCCTATGCCTCCCTAGTGCTGGGATTAAAGGCTTAGACAGTTGTGTTTCTGTTTTTGTGTTTTTTAAAGATAGCATGTTAGTCCAACAGCAAATGAGACTGTTGGAAATCACCTGGATGTCAATGTAAGTGCTGGGTGTTTCACATTTAGACAAGTTTGCTGCCATCAGATAGTAGCCAAGAGGATGAAGAAGTCCTAGGATGTTTCCTCTTCCTCTTCCTCTTCCTCCTCTTCCTCTTATTATTATTATTACTACTACTCTATATTGATTCTTTGTGAATTTCACATCCTGTTCCCCAATCAGCCCTTTGCCTTTGCAACCTCCCCTACTTATAATAAAACAAAATAAAATCCCAAAACATCTCTTTTTGTGGAAGGTGTAGTGTCACAGTGTGTCATATAGTATACCCATTTGTCTACACATCTTTACTGGAATTGTTCATTGCAATGGGTCCTTTGTCTGGTTTGAGGCCTCTGGCTTCTGCTACACATCAATACTGGCTCCTCATTCATATTCCTCTTGGATACCCTGTTGTTGCCCTGTGTTATGGAGATCCTGCAACTTTGTATCTGCAGGGCCAGCCCCTTCATGCACTCCAGCAGTTCATAAGTGGGGTAAATGTTGGGGTGGGCCAACTCGAAACTCTGGATCTGGGCCTGGGTGATAGCTGAGTTATCAGTCCACCAATCCTCCTGCACCCACACCACCAGGGTGAGCTCTCCAGCACTGCCCCAGCTAGCTCACCCAGTGTGCAGCTGCTAAGAGTCAGGGCCTGCTCTCCTGCTCTCATATCCTTGGGGCCAGCTCACCTGTGCCTTTGCCACCAGGGCCAGCTCCACTGTGCTGCCCAGGTGAGGTGCAGGGCCCATTCTCCTGAGTACTACAGCCCTCAAGTGAGGGGTAGGGCCAGCTCTCCATCTCATGACCTCCAGGCTGGAGAAGGGCTTCTGGCCTTGCTAACCTCTGGAAGAGTGGGGACTAGAGATTCTAGCTTTTAGAACCCCTTTGCTGCCCTTCTGCAAACACCCTTAGGTGGGACTCCATCTTGGAGCAATGGTACAGAAGCAATTTTACATTTTCTTCTGAGATGCTTTAAGATTTTCCCTAAGGCACAGTGGCTGCAAGGTTTGGACATTCCAAAAGACAGGTCAAGGTGCAGAAAAGAAAGTCTTGGTATATATGCTGGGTGTTTAGTCTTGTTGAGCAAAGCAGTCGTGGGGATCTTGGGGACAATTCCCGTGGCTTTCCCATGCCTGTGTGTGTTGGGCGTGAGAGACTCCAGCTATTCTGGACTGGCCTTGTGAGGCTTTGAGATTGATGAGTTTGTTTACTCAGCTGTAGGAGCAAAGGCCCATGGGCTGAGTAGGGGGAGGGTCTTAAGATAAGGGAATGTGTTTTTCACAGTTCTTGAAACTGGAAGTCAGAAATCAGAGCATGAGCTGGGGCCCTTCTGCCTGAGAAAGGGATCTGGATACAGAGAGTTCTTCCTGCCTCTTCTGGCTCCTACAATCCCAGAACTGAATACTAGCTCCAGTCTCTGTCTCTGTCCTGTCATAGCATCTTCTGTGTGTGTGTGTGTGTGTGTGTGTGTGTGTGTGTGTGTGTGTGTGTGTGTGTGTGTGTGTGTGTGTGTGTGTGTGTCTGTGTGTGTGTCTGTGTCTGTGTGTCTGTGTGTCTGTGTCTGTGTCTGTGTGTGTTTGTGTGTATCTGATCTAATTTCCCCCTCTTAGAAGCACAGCAGTCCCTCTCTCTCTCTCTTTCTCTCTCTCTCTCTCTCTCTCTCTCTCTCTCTCTCTCTCTCTCTCTCTGTGTGTGTGTGTGTGAGAGAGAGAGAGAGAGAGAGAGAGAGAGAGAGAGAGAGAGAGAGAGCGAGTGCATGTGTGTAATTTGACTTCCCCTCTTACAAGCACAGCAGTTCCACTGAATGAAGGGCCCACATGTGCCCAGTGGAAGCTCAGCTGGGTCTTCCCATGTCTGTATAATCTCCTTTTCTGCCGAGTCTCTGTTCCAGGTGGACATGAACTGATGAAAGATACTTCTCAACAGACCCTGAACAAACAGCCTCGAAAAACAGAGATGCTTCTACCCCCCAGAGCAGATGGCTGAGTTGGCCAGGATCCCTGAGTTCCAGGTGCCTGTCCACTGTCCAGCATGGGGGCCCATGCCACTGTTACTGCTGCAAACCTGTGGTTGACAATACAGATCCCCTGTATTTGTCACCAGGGTCCTTGATTTATCTGCACGAGTCCGGTGTCTCCCGCCAGGATCCGTGGCACTGGGTAAGCTCATCCCTCAGCTCTGAGCTGCTTCTGGCAGAACCTGTGCCCGAGAGAATGGCATCATGCAGATGGGAGTGTGAGGCTGTGGGTGGAGATCCAGGATGAGGGGCCAGCAAGATGGCTCAGGAAGGAAAGGTGCTTGTGGCTAAGCTTGATAACCTGAGTTCAATTCCCGAGACCAACAAACCTTACCAGGTGCCAAGCTGTGTGGGAGGAGCTCCTGCCCCTGTCCTACAGCTGTGGGAAGAGAGAGAGGCAAGGCAGCCCGAGACCCAGGCCATCCTCCCTGGTCAGTGTATAGCTGCACAGGCTTTTAAGCCATGGCTCTCCAGCTTCCTCTTCTCAGATTGTCCTAATGTCCTGGAGACCCTGGTGCTGAGGTCTTGGTGACCACACTCAGCATGTGTGAACCTTCAGCCTCACCCTTGGGTCTGAACCCAACAAGTGGCTCATCTAAGTTTGGAAGGAGCAGAGGAGTGGAGTGAATGCTTTGACCAAACCCTTTTGAATAAAAGCCTCAAGATTTAAGCAGTCCTGGCCAATGTAGAAAGCTTTCTTGGAAGCCAGGCTCTTGGGAGCAGAGCCTTGCCTACTGGGGTCTCCAGAGATCCTGTGTCCACACCAGGACTTGGCATATGGCAGACACTTATTATAAATATTTCTCCCTTCCAAATGCCAGCCGGGCCTGAGCCTTCTTAGCTTTTGGGGTCAGATGAGATAGGATATGTGCCCAGTGTGCCACTGTGGTAGTTTCTTGGCTGAATGATGCCTCTGGGGAGGTCTATCCCAGACACTGAGTCTGCTAGCCCATGCTCTACTTCAGCATGCTGTGGAGTTTCAAGCCAGCACCTTGTCCCTCTGATCTTCAGTTCTTGGTTCATTAAGTAGCAGGGTCTGAGATCATGAGAGGGAAATGCTTGCCCTCATAGTGCCAGGGGCATCGGGCAATGAGTCCTTTATGGCTGCCATTGGTTGTCCAAAGGGATCCCAGGGCCTGCCTGACTCAAGTTGGCTTGGATGTCTGGAGTGGCTGCAGGCTCCGGGTGCTGACTGTATGAGATGGATATCGGTTCAAGACCCCAAGACCAAGTTCTCAGTGCAAAGGAGATGTATTTGCCCCAGAGAGACAAAGAGCAGGGACTAAGAGTCAAAGGATCAGGGAGACAGAGAAGGGGACAAGGGATAGGGGGCAGGGTTATTCGTTCCAGAGGTGGGAGGCAGAGGAGACAGATGTGGCCCATAGGCAAATGGCAGTTGATAAAGGTAGAAGAGGAAAGGCTGTGTTAAGATGAGGTGTTTAATTTTGATTGGGCAGTTAACTAGGTGAGTCAAAGGCTAGACTTCAATACTTCAATACTTTGATAGCTGGACCTTGGTAGTCAGTCTCAGGACAAGTAGACAAATAAGGGAGTTGACTTTGGTGGCCAGCTTTAGGAATGCGAGGCAGAGGGCATGGGGGGAGGGCAAGGCCTGACAGAACTATGTGTGGCATGCTCCGGCTGGCTAGAGTCCCTTCACTGACTATCTACCAGGGGCTCTGACGAGGGTCTGGTTGTGCACATTGCTACTATTCTCCAGGTTTTGACTCGCAGCCCAGGCTGGCCTGAACTTGCAATCTTCTGTTTCAGTCTCCACAGCAGTGGAGTTACTGGATATATGCCACGTGCCCAGCTCCCCTGACCACGATTACAGAGTCCTTCCAGTCCACTGGTGCTGGTGTCCAGGAGCGGTGTTCTGGGCCAGAGATGGTGCTGGGGTGAAAGGCATGAGCCACTCACTCAATGCAGAGCTTTTAAAAAATCTATTTATTTTTATTTTAACTGCAATGGTGTTTTGCCTGCATGCCTGTCTGTCTGGGGGTATCAGATCTTCCAGAACTGGAGTTACGGATAGTTGTGAGCCGCCATGTGGCTTCTGGGATTTGAACCCTGGCCCAGTGCTCTGAACCGATGAGCCATCATCTATCTAGCCCTAGATGCAGAGATTTTTTTTTCAGAGATTTTATAATGTCAACATCAAGCCCAGTTTGTGGCTCACAATTACAAAGAGAAAATATGCTTTCCTCAGTGCAGTGAATGCTGACTCTCCCTCAGGATCCTCACAACAATCTGACAAGGGGTGTGTGTGTGTGTGTGTGTGTGTGTGTGTGTGTGTGTGTGTGAGAGAGAGAGAGAGAGAGAGAGAGAGAGAGAGAGAGAGAGAGGGAGAGAGAGGTGTCTGCCTGTCTGTCTCCAAGCCAAGCCTAGTTCTCATCCATGGGGGCATGTTAATGTCCAGCTGAAGAATGAGGATTGAAGGACACCTGGTGTCCCCTCTCTGGTGTCCCCTCCCTGGTGTCCCCTCCCTGGTGTCCCCCTCCCTGGTTTCCCCCTCCCTGGTGTCCCCTCCCTGGTGTCCCCCTCCCTGGTGTCCCCTTCCCTGATGTCCCTCCCTGGTGTCCCCCTCCCTGGTGTCCCTCCCTGGTGTCCCCTTCCCTGGTGTCCCCTCCCTGATTCCCTGGTTTCCCCTCCCTGGTGTCCCCTCCCTGGTGTTCCCCTCCCTGGTGTGTCCCTCCCTGGTGTCTCCTCCCTGGTGTCCCCCTCCCTGGTGTCCCCTCCCTGGTGTTCCCCTCCCTGGTGTCCCTTCCCTGGTGTCCCCTTCCCTGGTGTCCCTCCCTGGTGTCCCCCTCCCTGGTGTCCCTCCGTGGTGTCCCCTCCCTGGTGTCCCCTCCCTCATTCCCCAGCCAGAGCTGGCAGAAGCTCAGAGACTGAGCAGTGCCCACTGGCTGGCTGCACACTGACCCTTGCTCTCCTGAGTGGCCTTTCAGCCCATCTGGAAGCAGAGGGCCTCCAAAGTGGGAACAGATACCCAGTCACCCAGACTGGGAGGAAGCCCCAGCCCTATCTCTCCTCAGCCTCCAAGCCAAGCAGTTCTGGGAGGGGCAGTTTGTCTGAAAAACATTGCTCTGGTTGAATGGAAACTTTTGCTGGGCAGAGGAGAGAAAGGAGTTGTTAAGGAACTGCAGAAGCCCGGGCCTTTCATCTTCAGTTCTTGGAAGAGGCCGGACGTGCTGGCCTGGAACAGCGTGTTCTCCCAAATAGCCCAGACACAGCCAGCCAGGGTGCACAGGCTTTGGAAGATGACCATGGAGTGGCTATCACCAACCATCCCGGGTGTGCACATGTCATGTCTTGTGACCCTCTTTTGTGTGCTCATTTAAAGAGGGTCCAGAGGCCGGGGCTACACTTTGGTGCTGGGTCCCTGGGAATCTCTAACCACACAGGGTTTACCCTGAAAGCCGGCCTCAGACAGCTCAGGGGGGCTTAGTGGTTAAGGTCAGGGATGAATGCCATAGAGGAAGAATCAGGCTGGGCCCGGTGGGGCAACCTTGGGCCTCTGGCGGCAACTTAAATGTCTGCATTTTCTGGAGGCTGATCTGGCTAGAGAGTTCAGGAAGTCAGAGGACTGAGTGGGACTCAGGGAGCTTCTGGGACGTGGGAAGAGGTTTACACTGTCTACGGGCACACGACTCATAGCTGCAGGAAAGCCCACTCATACTCAAAGTTCATCTTGAAGTTAGCAATGCCCACGCTGAAAAGGGTGCATGGGGTGTGTGTGGGCATGTGTGTGTGTGTGTGTGTGTGTGTGTGTGTGTGTGTGTGGCTGTGTGAGAGTGTGTATGTGTGTGTCAGGGTGTGTGTGTGTGAAGGTGTGTGTGTGTGAGAAGGTATGTGTGTGTATGAGGGTGTATATGTGTGTGTGTGTAACTGTGTGAGTGTGTATGTGAATGCATGTGTGAGTGTGTGTGTGTGTGTGTGTGTGTGTAAGAAGTTAGGGATGTGGAGTGAAGCATTGGCTTTTGTCTTAAGTTATGTTTCTCCTCCTGGTTGTGACAAGATACCAGACAGAAGCAGCTTAAGGAGGAGGGGTCTTCTTTGCCTCACAGTTTGAGGTGCAGGGGGTGTTGCAGGCATCAGGTCAGGAAGCAGAGAGACTTGTGCTCAGCTCACCTTTTCCTCTTTCAGTCTGAGATGCCAGCATACAAAGGCTGCTGCTGCCTATCAAGAGTGGGTTTTTTCACTTCAGTTAAACTTCTCTGAAAACACACACACACACACACACACACACACACACACACACACACACATGCATGCACACTGAAACATAAACACACATACACTCACATACACACATAGACACACATATACACTCAGAGATGGTCTCCCAGGTGATGCTAAATCCTGTCAGGGTGACTATAAAAATTAATCATTGCAGGCTGTCTTAGTGTTTTACTGCTGTGAAGAGACACCATGATCATGGCAACTCTTATCGAGGACAACCTTTAATTGTGGCTTGCTTACAGCATCAGAGATTTAGCCCGTTATCGTCAGGTGAGCATGGTGGCATGCAGGCAGACTTGGTGCTGGAAAAATTGTGAGTTCTACATCCAGATCCGCAGGCAGCAGGAAGAGAGAGACACTGGGCCTGGGTTGAGCATTTGAAACCCCAAAGCACACCCCTAGTGACACACTTTCTCCAACAAGACCACACCTACTCCAACAAGACCACACCTCCAAATTCCTGTCAAGTAATACCACTCCCTAATGACTAAGCATTTAAATGATTTTTGAAGACATGGGGAAGTGACTATGAATTCTGTTTAGGAAAAGAAAGTCTCAAAAAACAAACAAGGCTACAGAGCCTGGACTGCTATTGAGAAGAGAGGCCACTCACTGATGTATACAAGGCCAAGGAAGTAAACTAAAATTGCAAGGCTCAGGAATTTCCTGAAACTTACAAGATTCACAAGGTTTCTCCCCCAAGGCTATATAAGCAGTAACAGTGGCTGAAAACAGGAGACTCTACAGAGCTCTCTGCAAGCTGCATGGGCAGCTTTAGGGATACAGCTTTTTGTGAGTCATTACTGTGCTGGAGTTGACTTCTTAGTGATGGAGCTGCCCTTGGATCCCCTGCTCCGGTGAGTAATCCCTCAGTAATGCCTTTGTGAGTAATCTCTCTCCCACACTTCTCTAAGTAATTCTCATAAACTCACTGGTCCACTGGGGTAGGTTTTAAATGAAACTGTTTCTTTGGTCTGTCTTCGGTGTCCTGTCTGGGATGAATAGATATTTGTCCACATCTCCCCAGGGAAAGTGACACAGTAGCTGTGAAGTAAGTTCAGGGTCAGCCTGGGATACATAACAAGACTCTTAAAAAACCAATAAAAGATAAAATGGTTAAATGGGAGGAGGGGGAGCTGATAGCCAAAGTGTTGTGTGGGATACTGAGATGGGATGAAATGTGGACCAAGAAAACCAGTATAGGTGAGCGTCTTTACTGATAATGAGTTAAGTTTTCTGTTCTTTCTGGTTTTCCAAACCAGCATTTTATTTCCCAAATATCCAGTGAACAACATGTCCTATTTTTACAGCAGAGGAGCAGTAAGTACATTCCCCTTGGACCAAGAGCAACCTGGTCCCATTAGAAGAGCACCTGGCTTGCATCAAACCAGAATATCAGAGTCCAGGCAAGCCTTCACCATAGCCTCTTGAGACAGCATCAGAATGTGGATCGAGATCCCAACTGTAGTGAACACTTGGCTATGATTTCCTCATCGCCCACGAGCTCCATAGGTCCAGAGACTCCCAACTCTCCACATCTACTCCCCCTCCAACGACTGGGGCTCTCAGACTCCCACCCCATCTGTTCTCTGTCAAGGCCTTGTCTTTCCAGCTTCTGCCTGTGTCTGTCCTTGAGCCCAGGTCAGCAATGAGGCTCCGGGGCTCCCTGATGCTCTGGATGGGGGAGAGTAGACCAAAGGTAATAGGTGTTTTTCATGTTTTCTTCCCTTTTTGCTTTTCTCTGCTTCTTGACAGGGTCTCAGACTCACTTTATAGCTGATGCTGGTCTGGAGACCCCGATCCTCCTGTCTCTGCCTCCCAAATGCTGGATGACAAGAACACACCACCCTACCTACCTAGTTTCCATTTTTGTTTTAAATCCTGGTTGCATTGAAACTTAAACTAATGCCGGGCAGTGGTGGCGCACGCCTTTAATCCCAGCACTTGGGAGGCAGAGGCAGGTCAATTTCTGAGTTCGAGGCCAGCTTGGTCTACAGAGTGAGTTCCAGGACAGCCAGGGCTACAGGAGAAACCCTGTCTCGAAAAACCAAAAAAAAAAAAAAAAAAAAAAAAAAAAAAAAAAAAAAAAAAAAAAAAAAAAAAAAAAAAAAAAAAAAAAAAAGAAACTTAAACTAGAAACAGCACACTGGTCCCTGCAAGGCTGCCCCCTAGTGCAGACCTCCTGGGACCCCTCACCTCACTTGCATTTGGGATTGTATGTGTGTTATTCTTTAAATATTTTTTGTTTAGTTTTAATTTAGTATTTATTTAGTTTTATCATTTTACTTTATTTTTAGAGATTATCTCACTATGTAGCCAGGCTGCCCTTCAAAATCTCCACAATCCTCCTGCCTCAGCATCTCTAGTGCTAGCATCATAGATGTGAAACACCAAGCCCAGCTTGTTTCTTGTGTTTGAAGGTTTTTTGTTGTTGTAGTTTGACTAAAGGTTTCATTAGCCGAGACTGGCCTCAAACTTACCATTTATTTTAAACTCCTGGTATTTTTGCCTCTGCTCTCAAGGGCTAGAATTATAGGTGTGAGCTACCACACCCTGTTAAAGTTTATTTGTGTGTGTACGTGCGTGTGTGTGCACAGAAATATGGAGGCTGGACAAAGGTCCAAGGGTGAGTTTTGTTCTTTGGGACTGTACATCTTGGGTGTTTGTTTGTTTGTGTTTTTTGTTTTGTTTTATTTTAAGATAAGAACTCTTTACATAGCCTTGGCTATCCAGTAATGTCCTAGAACTCACTATGTAGACTAAGCTGGCCCAGAACTACAGAGATATGCCTGTCTTTGCCTTCTGAATGCTGCGATTAAAGGCATGCCCCAGATTTTACTTTTTAAATGTGGATTTAGGGAAATCAAACTCAGGTG
Organism: Uromys caudimaculatus; assembly: GCA_028551405.1. Taxonomy (NCBI): domain Eukaryota; kingdom Metazoa; phylum Chordata; class Mammalia; order Rodentia; family Muridae; genus Uromys; species Uromys caudimaculatus. The sequence continues at coordinate 17,985,393 of CM052718.1, forward strand.
CTTGTATTTAAGCATGGTACTGATTGAGCCGTCGCTCCAGTCCAAAGCTATTTTCTTTTAAAGTGTAGTTTTAAGATGAAATAATAATAATAATAATAATAATAATAATAATAATAATAATAATAAAAGTGAGTGAGAGGCACAGAAATTTGTCATGCGTGCCCTCCACATGCTTGATGGCTTGCACTGACACTGCCCACAGGATGGGGCATCTGTGGGAGACGGAGACCCGCACTGACACATGGTCCTGCAGAATCCCCTGGGAATCCTGAATGACACACCCACCACAACTGGTTCGTGTGGAGTGGTCCCACTGAGCTAGGCATCCTCCAAGTTCAGCGGTTTAGCCTTCTCTCTGGGAACCGCCCTTCCTCCTGTCTCCACATGGCGTGCTAGAATCATCTAGAAGACAATGCCTCTGAGCATGTCTGTCACGGAATTTCTAGATGAGGTTAACTGAAGTAGGAAGACTCACACTGTGGGCAGCACCATCCCCTAGGCTGGGTCCCAGACTGTTAAAAAAAAAGGGGGGGGACCAAGTATCAGCATCCCTCTCCCTCTGCTTCCTTACTCGGTTACTGTGATGAAACATTTTGATCAAAAGCAACTTAGAGAAGAAAGTAGATTTCATCTTATGGGAGGTCAGTCCACCCCTGAGGGGCATCAGCACAGGAAGTCAAGCAGGGACTTGAAGCAGAGTCCACTGAGGAATGCAACCTACTGGCCTGCTCACTGGCTCATGCTTAGCTAGCTGTCTTATACATCTCAGGGCTCTGGTGGATGGAGCCTCTGATCAGTCAAGACAGTCTTTCACAGACATGGCCACAGGCCAATCTGAGCCAGTTCTTCCCTTGAGGTTCCTCTTCCCAGGTGACTCTAGGTTGTGCCAAGTTGACAAGAAAAACGAATCAGGACACGGTGCAATGTGACCAGCTGTTTTAAGCTCCTGCCACCGTGACTTAACCACTACGATTGTATAGCCCTTCAAACTGTAAGTCAAAATGAAGCCTTCCCTCTTTAAAGTACTTTTGACATGTGTCTGTCACAACAATGAGAAAGGTGATGTCATGGTTTGAATATGCTTGACCCAGGGAGTGGCACTCTTTGGAGGTGTGACCTTGTTGGAGTAGGTGTGTCACTCATCCTAGCTGCCTGGAAGCCAGTATTCTGCTAGCAGCCTTCAGATGAAGATGTAGAACTCTCAGCTCCTCCTGCACCATGCCTGCCTGGCTCTTGCCTTGATGATAATAGACTGAACCTCTGAACCTGCAAGCCAGCTCTAATTAAATGTTGTCCTTTATCAGACCTGCCTTGCCGGGCAGTGGGGGCGCACGCCTTTAATCCCAGCACTTGGGAGGCAGAGGCAGGTGGATTTCTGAGTTCGAGGCCAGCCTGGTCTACAGAGTGAGTTCCAGGACAGCCAGGGCTATACAGAGAAACCGTGTCTCAAAAAACCAAAAAAAAAAAAAAAAAAAAAAAAAACTTGCCTTGGCCATGGTGTCTGTTCACAGCTATAAAACCCTAACTAAGACAGGTGACTAAAATATATTTCAGCCAGTGATAGGCGGGGAGCCTTTCTGGGCTCTGTAAAGTTGCACCCCAGCTTAGTTCTGTGGCTCTGCCCCCACCAGCGTTTTGCTGTCCTGATAAGTGTTCTGTCAATTTAACACAACCTAGAGTAACAGGCAAGTCTGTAGGACATTTTCTTGATTAGTAATTGATGGGGCAGGGCCCCGCCCACTGTGGGAGAGGCCACTCCTGGGCAGGTGGGTCTGGGTCATACAAGAAAGCAGGCTGAGCAAGCCATGGGAAGCAAGCTCATAAGCAGTGCTCCTCCGTGGTCTCTGCTTCAGTTCCTGCCTCCAGTATCCCGACTTCCGTTCATGATGGAGTATAACCTGTAAGCTAAAATAAATCCTTTCCTTTCCACGTTGCATTTCATTATGGTGTTTATCACAGCAACAGAAACCAACAATATATCGTGCTCTGGGCTTGCCATTTTGATGGATGTGTGGCGGTCTCAGCTCATTTGTGGATGCTGAGGCCCGCTCAGGTCAAAGCTGATTTGATTTATGCAGTGAGGGTGGAACCCTGAGTCTCAGATGCAGGAGACAAGTGCTCTGCCAGTGAGCTACACCTCCAGACTTTGATCCTGTCTTTATTGCTGGATTCTGGATTCAACCTTAGTTGTGGTTTTTCTCTGACTTGTGCATTCCACGCTTCCAGCATGTGTGGCTCCACCAAGGACAGCCTTTTTCTCCTGCTCCCCTCTACTTGGACACCCCCTTCTCACCTGCTGGGTTCCAGGTTCAGAACAGCCTCCTCTGAGATATCCCCCAAGACCCTGCCTACAGAGGGCATCAGTCACATGGCCCTCTTGGCTGTGTCAGGTGGAAGGGAACACCCTTATTGTCACTGCCCCCGTCATCGGTTTGTGACGTTTCTGGGGCATCAGCCATGTGGCTCTGGGTTGCACCTTCCTGTCTCAGGATGAGTGTGGGGTCAGTCTGTATGAGTGCCCACTGCTGATGTGACTGACACTGAGTTCCTGAAGGGTAGAGGCACCTGTGGGCTTGCCTTAAAGGGATCCTGGTTTAGGAACCATGGGGATGGAAGCTAGCCCAGATGAAGCTTCTGGGGAACTGGACCCTCAGTTTATTGTTTGTGAAATGGGTATAATAGGCCCTATCAACTACCTCACATGATGTTTGAAGAGTTGCTCAGCAGTGACTGACAGCCACTGTGTGTGTGTGTGTGTGTGTGTGTGTGTATGGGGGCACTGTGTATCTATGAGACTCCTGTCAGCTCAGGCTCAGTCTGGAGGTCTGTCTTCTTTCTTTTCCAGTTTCCTCTGAGTCTTACTTTGCCCTGGCTCAGCACAGGGGCCAGCCCTCAGCCTTCTTCCATCCCCCCTTGGTCCCACTTGGCAGAGGGCTGGTTTGGTTGGGCCTGCTCTGAGGAGGTCCCTGGGGCCCTGAGCTCATTGCTCCTAGCCAGGGAGGCTTGGTTGGGCTGTAAGCTTCAGGCAGAGAGCAACGCTGACTCTTTCCCCTGCGTAGCTCTACTGCTCTTGCCTGGCCACATTTCACCAGACTTGGTGAGTCTACAGTGCCTGAGTTAGCAGGTAGAGCATAGAGTCAATGGTGGGCAGTCCTTTGTCCCCAGATAGAGCTCTGGATGACTTTCCAGGCTCCTAAAGATCCATTCATCTAGTTCATTAATCCATCATCCATCCATCCATCATCCATCCATCATCTGTCCATCTATCTGCCTGCCTCACTGCCTATCATCCACCCATCCATCCACCCATCCATTATCCATTCATCTATTTATCTTCTTTCTTTCTGTCTTTCTTTCTATCAATTTTCCATCATCCATTAATCTACCTATCATCTTTCTTTCTACCTGTCTGTCTGTCTATCATCCATCCATTCATCAACCATCTATGTCTATTATCTATCCATCCATTCATTTATTTGTCTGTCTATCATCCATCCATCCATCCATCCATCCATCCATCCATCCATCCATCCATCCATTCGTAGTCTGTTCATTCATCATTCATTTATCCACCCATCTACCCGTCTTCTATCAATCACCCATCCATAATCTATTCACTTACTCATCTTCTGATCTTGCCATCTATGCATCCATCCCGTGTTCATCCATCCATCCATCCATCCATCCATCCATCCATCCATCCATCCTCTATTCTGTCCCCACCACATGTCTGATGTTGGATTCATGAGGTCACTGTTTTGTAGTGAACACAGGGTTGCTGATATGGCCACTGACTTTGTGAGTGTTCATGGTGGGATAGAAGTAGTCAGACAGAGACCAACCATCCTAATATCAGACAATGCATGCAGAAGCGGGTGTGCAGGGGAGACTGGATGGACCTC
>CM052718.1:17989394-18086287 GCA_028551405.1 Uromys caudimaculatus
GTGTATGTGCGTGTGTATGTGTGTGTATGTGTGTGTGTGTGTATGTGTTGTTGGTTAATATTGCCAATCTGATGGGATCTAGAACCATCCCATGATCTTCTGATCCTGTCTGTAAGAGAGATTTTCTAAATTGGGTTCATTGAAGAGAGATGAGCCCTAACTATGGGTGGCATATACAAAGAAGACAGCAAGCAGAATGCCTGCATTCATCTTTCTCTGCTTCCTGTCTTGAGGAGACGCCTCAAGCTCCTGCCGCCATGTCTTCCCCACCATGATCAGCTGTGCCCTCAAACTGTGGCCCAGATAACCCCTCCCTTCCTTAAGTTGGCTTTGTCAAGATGTTTTTATATCATCAATGAGAAAAATACTAATACAGCACCTGAGTAAGAATGAAGTAGGAGAGGCTTCATGGCCTGCTGGGGAGGTGGGTATCAGTCAGCCGAGGAGTCTGTGGACCTTTGAAAAACCTGAACTGAAATCACATACCACAAAAAAGCCATTTTGGGGGGAATGGGGGCACAGTGTGGTTTTTAGGACATTTATACTAACTGTAGAACTGTTTTTGAGTTTTTCAGACAGGGCTTCATTTAGCCCAGGCTATCCTTGAACTCACTGTGTAGCCAAGGATGACCTTGAACTGCTGAGACAATAGGTGTATGCCACACTCCTTTTAGATGCTACTAAGGATGGAACCCAGGACTTCATGTATGCGTGCTAAGAAAGGGCTTCACCAACTGAGCCACAACTTTAGCCAAATAAATCTTTTTCATATCTCTGGATATCAGAGGTGAAAGAGTAACCTCCCTACCCCACCCTAACCTGGCAAATCACTAACATGATTTCTGCTTCTATGGAGTTACCCACTCTGGACATATCTGGTCTCTGGGGTCTGCTCCACTTGTATCTTTCTCTGCTCCAGGTCCTACTCTCCCTTTCTGGGATCCTTGATCTCTGTTGACTCCCTGCTATGCGGGGACATAACTTGGTGCCTCTGGGTCTCCCATTGGCTACTGTGCTCCTGGGTTGGTGACCTGTGCTTTACAGGATCTGCATGCTTGTTTTTTGACACCGAACCTCAGGTTTGAGTTCTGCAGATAGCTCAGAATTGATGATCTGAGAGGCCAAATCTTTTAAATTCAGACTCCATTTTAGAGAACCTGACCTAAGTGTGAGCTCAGGTAAACTAGCAGGCTGGCACCTAACATTAGTTTCCAAGTTGCTCCCCTAACAAAACCTGAGCCTAGCATCAGTCTCTAGGCTAATCCCCAGCAAGACCAGAGTTTCCAGGTTACATCCTCAACAAGACCAGTGTCTCCAGGTTATTGCCCCCAAAAACCTGTACCCCAGGTTACAAGCTCACTCCCTGCCTAACGACCACCAATGCAGAGGGGAGCAGAAGTTAAGTTTATGATATGACTTCCAGCACCAGCCAACTATGTTAAAGGCCATGGTAGCTTTCCAATTAGATACTTGCACACGTATTCCCTTCTTGCTGCTTACTATAAAGCCTTGCCCCAATAGACACTCGGGGCTCCTCCACCACCAAAACTGTCCTGCATGATGGTGGTATGTTGGGGGAGCCTGAACTAGCTCGAATATAATAAAGACCCTGCTTTGTGTTGCATCAGATTGGCTTCTGTGTGTGTTTTTGGGGGATCACTAACATTTCCCTGGCACAACAGATCAGGCCCCCATGTGCGAAAACACCAATAGCCCATCTTACCAGGGAGGGGATGAAGACTCAGAGAGGGGAATGCAGGTGAATTAGAGTGGGAAGGTGTTGGGGCTGGGATTTGAACCTGTGTCTGACGGTGTCACTTGTGTTTGAACTGTCCTCCTCCAGTCCTGTCTTTCTACCTCTCTCTCCTCAGGCTGGAGAGGTGGCCAGAGGTTCATTTCCAAAAGTCAGTGTGGAGGATTACTAGAGCAGAGTGTGGTTTCTGCTACCACGTCTCCTGTCTATCTGTATAGGAGGGGTGTGCATAATGGAACTAGTGGCCATGTTTGTGAATTCTGGCTGGAGATCAGGATTGAGATGAGCCAGCCTCTAAACTCCCATAAGCCACCTTGGTTCAGTTCTCACCCGAGGAGGACCGGGCTGGAGCTGCTCATGGCATGGGAGGCTCTCAGGGGCCCTGGCTTTAGATGCCCACCTGGAACCCCTTGATCCTCAAGAGCTCAGTTCACTTCCTCTAGGTCCTTTCAGCCACAGAATGACTGACGGTAACTAATCAGAGAACAGCATGGTGGGGAGGGTGGCTCAGTGGTGGGAAACTCCCGAGGAGGACGTTAACCCCTGCCTGGTACCTGTCCCTTCCCACCTGGACATCCCATCACAGCACTTCCTCTGTTCTCCTCTCAGGTGTGAGTTGCCTTCTTTCTGTTGGCCACTAGAGGACACCAGTGCCCTGCAGATGCAGGTTTGGACACAGGGCCGGTTGATCCAGTTCTCCAATCTCTCAGGTGCTGCCCAGCACTTCCCAGCACTTTAGCACAGAATGGGTGCTCAGAGGCAAAGCTGGGGCACTATATTTGCACCCTCGGTGTTTCTGTATGGTCACAGTTTGGGACACTTTCTGCTAGGCCTGGATCTGTCTGTGCTGGGCCTGGTCTAGGGTTAGGCTGGGATGAGGTTTGCTCAGAGCCACCCAGGCTGTGGAAGGAGGCAGGGAAGCTATGGCCACATGACATGCTTTGATACTCCTTTGATTATGGGCTTCCATGGGGAGGCTGTGTTTGAGAGTTGATGGGGCCAGCTGCTGCTTGGGGCTGCGAGGGGTGTAAGTGGGGGCTGGGAAGATCCACAGCTGCGTAACAGTGTTGGGAACTTGAAAAGAAATGGGGAGGTCCAATAAAAATAACCACGACAGCTAGTGTCAAGGACTTCAGTCCTATTTGGGAAGTTGAGGTAGGAAGGTTACTTGAACCATGCGTTCTCAATTGGATTGAACAATCCACCAAGACCCTGTCTTACCACAAACACTAATCCTGGTGTCTGTCAACAGAGGAATGGGTAGAGAAAATACGTTGTATATACACAGGGTTTTTTTTTTTTTTTTAAGCCTCAAAGCAGAACAGAGTTAGGCTGCTTGCAAGAAAACACACACAACTGGAGATGATTGTGTCCAATGCACGTCCACTTCAGAAAGAAAGGTGGTATGTTTTCTCCTGTGCGTGGATCCAAGATTTCATATAGATGTCTAAGTACATGGGTAGGGACGATGAAAAAGTAGAAATAACTGGAGGCAAATAGAACCAATGGGCGGGGAGGGAAGGGGCTTTTTAGCAGGGTGTGACAGAATAGATTGCACCGAGAATATTACACACTGAAGTGAAAACTGGTTTACGAATCCCAGTGTAATGAAAAGAAAAAATCAAGACAAAAATCAAAACACCTCCAGATCTGCAGACACCTTGATTTTGTGTTTCTAGTCCCCAGCGCTGGTGGTGAGGAAATACATTTCTGCCTAAGAAAATAAATAAAACAATAAACCCGGGGCTGGAGAGATGGCTTGGTAGTTCAGTTCCCGGCACCCACGTGGTGGCTCACATCCCATCTATAACTCCGGTTCCAAGGGATATGATGTCCTCTTCTGAACTTCGTGGGCACCAGGCACATGGTGCACAGACATTCATGGAGGCAAAACACTCATACACATAAAATAAGAATAAATAAACCTTAGAAACTGAGCATAATAAAAAATTAAGAATGCTAGGCTCATAAACATAGAGAGCGTCAGGTGAAGCCTGTGGCCCTTCTGGGCGCTGTGCTTTGGGGCTGACTGAGTCTCCTCCTCACCCACAGAGTACTTGCCCGCCACTCTCCAATCCCTCCCGGATAGGGGACAGAGCTGCTCAGATCACCATTGGTAGATGAGCAAGCTGAGGCTCAGGCAGGGGCAGGGACTCCTTGGGACCTTCCCACCTTGACCTGGAGTCTTCTGTCCTGAACATTTCATCTTGCTCCACAGAGCCTGGGTTGTGGCCTCTGGTCTCAGGTCAGGTCTCAGCCCCTCATCTAACCCCGAATCTAGCCCATTGCCTTACTGCAGGGGAGACTTCCTGGGTAGCCAGGGAGCTCCTGGCCCTGAGCATCCACAGATAAGGACTGAGAACAGCTATTGCCATTTGGGGGACCTGGTTCTATTCCCATTTGGGGACGTCTCGTGGCTGCCTCCTATGCCTTGGGCTGGGAAAGGCTCTGGACCTGGGCCAGCAGAGGTCGCCATCACCCTGCTTGAGAGTGCAAGCCTTGGGCCAGGCTTCAAGTTGCAGGCACTTCAAGTGAGCGCGGTGGTATGGTTTCAATGGGTTGGACCGAAGTGACTGTTTTGTCCCTGGCAAAGATGTGCCCTCCAAACCTGTGTCCTCCCAGGGTCCTTCTCTTCTTGGGGACTCTGTTTCCCACAAACTCTACTGGAAATGGGCCTGGAGACTAGGGTACCAGCCTACTAGTCTGAACCTAGGAGATAGCTTGGGGAGAGATAGGAAATTGTCAGTCCAGGAGATGATGGTCAAAGGGTCAGGTGGCAGAGACATCATCCATATCACCCCCTGAAGTGATCTCTGCTGCACCTCCTTGCCCTCCATCGCCTGTTCTGTCCCCTGGGGGACGGTCAGAGCTTGGGTAAGTGTTAGGTCACCTGAGCTCTGTGCAGAGGAGTTGCGGGGGGGGGGGGGGGATGACACCCAAGGACGCCATTAGAGCCTTAGGCTACCTTAGCAGATGACTGTACACTGAAGACTTTAGACTGCATGGATTTATCCACTGAGCTGTGGAGGCTGGAAGTCTGAAATCAAGATCTAAAGGCTCTGCTAGCTCCTGTAGGCCGGGGCATCCCTTGGCTTACAGGCACATGGCTCTGTATCTGCTTCCACTTTCCTGGACCCATCTTATTTCTTCTCTTCTGCTTCATTTAAACACTTTAGGTAGTGTATGTGTGTGGGTCTGTGTCTCTGTGTGTGTGTCTGTGAATGTCTCTGTAAGTGTGCATATGTATGTGTCTGTCTCTCTGACTCTGTCTCTCTGTCTCTGTTTCTCTCTCTCCCTGTCTGTCTGTCTCTGTCTGTTTCTCTCTCTGTCTGTGTGAGTGTGTATGTATGTATCTATCTCTCTGTCTCTCTCTGTCTGTCTGTCTCTCTATCTGTGTCTGTCTCTCTGTCTCTGTCCGACTCTGTCTCTATCTCTCTGTTTCTGTCTCTCTCTGTTTCTCTCTCTCCCTGTCTGTCTGTCTCTGTCTGTTTCTCTCTGTGTGAGTGTGTATGTATGTGTCTATCTCTCTGTCTCTCTCTGTCTGTCTGTCTCTCTATCTGTGTCTGTCTCTCTGTCTCTGTCTGACTCTGTCTCTATCTCTCTGTTTCTGTCTCTCTCTGTTTCTGTCTCTCTCCCTGTCTGTCTCTGTTTCTCTCTCTGTCTGTGTAAGTGTGTATATGTCTCTCTCTCTCTCTCTCTCTCTCTCTCCCTCTCTCTTTCTGTGAGTATGTGTGTCCGTCTTTGTCTCTGTCTGTCTCTTTGTCTGTGTATACTGTATGAGTTTGTATATGTGTGTCTGTCTCTCTGTATCTGTCTGTCTGTCTCCGTCTCTCTCTCTCTCTCTCCCTGTGAGTGTGTGTGTGTTTTTAGGTCAGAGAACAATGCTCAGACGTCAATCCTTTCTTTCCATCAAGTGGGTGATGGGGATCAAACTCAAGTCATTAGCCATGGCAATATTCACTTTTACCTGCTAAACCATCTCCCTGGCCCCCTCTGCCTTTTTCAAAGACATGGACCCCAAGATTCAGAGCCCACTTCACAGTCCAGGATGCTGAGACTGGGCCTTCAAGTTAAGGCCACATCCATCACTTCTAGGAGTTAAGAGCTGAATATTAAACCCACCATGTTCCCAGGCCAGTCAGAGCAGAGCTGCCGAGCAATGGCCGAGCTGCTTTTATCTCATGGAACTCTACGTGCCCTCAGAGCTCCACGATCTCTCCACCCAGCTTGCTAGGTCTCCACTGGCAGGTCGCTACCATGCCAGCCCCATGCTCCAATACCCCCATGGCCTCTGTGGTGCACATCAGGCAAACCCACACTTTGCCGCTGTACCTTTCTCTTTGGAACCCAGACAAGCCACTGCATGAAGGAAAATGCAACACAAACTTAGCTCAGAAACAATAGTAACTCAAACCTCTGGGCACAACAACTAAAATCTAATCTTGTAAGCTTTAACAAAATCTGATTCCTCTGCATGGTGAATCCTTGCAGATCCGCCATGATACCAGGAGACTCTAGCAGCTACATCTTACCTATCTGTTGTCCCCGTTCCAAAAAGACCCTCTGTCTCTCCTGCTTCCTCTCTTCTTCTCTCTGACCTGGAAGTCCCTCCTACGCACCAGTGATTGGCTCCTTTTTCATTAGGGGATTGGCTCACAAGAAGTCACAGGTGTAACTCACTCCTTGTCTGAAGCCCCTCCCAGGAGGGCAGAATTAGCATCCAAATGCAAACAGCCCCAGGGCTATCTACAACATGGAACTTTATTAAAACAATCTCCTTCTTTATATAACACGTCACGATGGCCAGGGGATGCCACCAAGATGAGATGTCAGTGAGTCCTAATTCCATCTGTATGGTACTATTGGAAGATTGTTTTTGGGAGGGAGGGATTGGCATAACTTTGATTATCCCATTTACTAATACAATCATTCTCAACCTTGAAAATGAAAGCATGTTCCATTTCTGGTTGTCAGAGACCTGGAGGGTCTCTGTATGTCTTCACATGCCCAGGGTTATCTGGCTTGTCCCCCAAGGTGGGTTTTCTGAGGCAAGGGAGTTGTTGGATACAGGTCCATCCCTAGAGCCAGCTATTAGCATTAGAGGAGAGACAGCAGGTGCCCAGGACGATGTAACTCAGTTGCCAGGTAACAAGGGTAACCATAGCAACGGCTGCCTCCTTAGAGTAGTAAAAGCCTTATTGCCCCCCCCCCCCCCATCTTGAAGATTGGAGTGAGGAGATGAAGAAGTGGGGTTGACTGACCACTTGGTTGTCTGTCTTCCTGGATTTTCACCATCTTTTGCCTATTTTGAGCCATGGGGTGAGAGGTCCCTCGGACAGACCAGAACTCTGGATCTGTTCCTGGCTTTTCCACAGATTCTCTTACGTTTCAGTCTTGTTGTGCCTCAGTTTCCCCACCTGTCAAATGTGGATGCTAGTCTCTGCCTTCCGTCCCCTATTTACAATGTAGCTGGAACCCCTGGGGAGCTGCAGAGACTGAGGTGGGGTGTTGGGTTCATCTCTCTTTGCCCATCTCTACCTCATCTCCTGGCCTCCTGGTGTTTGCCTCTCCTCCATAACTCCTCTCCGGCTGCCTCCCAGACATCTAATTACATGACTTCTTGTCATCCCACTTGATGTCAGTGTGTCTCTAGACTGCCTCTCTCTCTCTCTCTCTCTCTCTCTCTCTCTCTCTCTCTCTGGACCAGGTGCTTAGCTTGCTTGCTTCTGTCATTTTCCCTATCTTAGCCAGAGTTCCTATCTCTGTGATAAAGACCACAACCAAAAACAGCTCAGGGAGGAAACAGTTCATTTCAGCTTACAGCTCGTACTCCATCGTCCAGGGAACTCACGGCAGGAACCTAGAGGCAGCAGCTGATGGAGAGGCCGTGGAGGACCACTGCTTCCTGGCTTGCTCAGCCTGTTTTTCCATAGCACTGTAGTGCCCCGGTAAGCACTGCCCACAGTGAGCCAGCCCCTCCTACATCAATCAAGAATGTTTTACAGGTTTGCCCACGGGGTCAGTCTGATGGGTGCATTTTTCTCAATGAGGTCCCCTCTTCCAAAATGACTCTAGCTTGTGTCAAGTTGATGTAGACCTGGTCAGCACAGCCTCCACCCTGGTTAGCTACCTGTCTTGTGTTGCATGCCCCAGGACTAACCTATTGCTTCTCTGTGCCTGTGTTTCCCGGTGTTGCAGCTGAAGGTCAGTGTGCATGTCTGCTAATTGCTCAGGATAAGGAGGCACCAACGCATCTCAACCCAGCATGACACCACAATGACAAGCCAATGAGCACTATTTGAGGACAGGCTGCTTCACTCCCTACAGCTTCGGGTTGCTTCATTGTCCCTGGGTGTGGGGCTATAGGAAGAACCAACATTTATGAGTCTCTACTCAAGACTGGCCAGAGTCCATGCTCAGCCTCAGGGAGGGTATTGTCTTGGAGGCATCTGTGTCCCAGACCCTGGACCCCATATCTTTCCTGCTGTCCCCAATTCCACTCCTGTTCTTCATCCTTAAGTCATTAGGTTGCAAGTTGTATGCATTTCCAGGGGTGCTGGCTTCTGGCCATCAGATCTAACCACCTCTATCCCTTTGGGAGTTTCTGGCCCCGAAGTCACTGCCATAGGGGCCCAATTCTGACCCATCTGAATGGGATGTGGCAAGCTGCCAGGCTTCCTTCATCCTCTATTAGTTGCCATGGAAACGTCCTAGCAACCACACAAACAGGATGTGTGCAGCTGGTTTGGCCCAGCTGTAGGAAATGAGCAACTCCCTGGGACCATCAAAGGTTAGTTGGGGAGACCCTATGACCACAGTGGGGACAAGGGACCTTGGCTCTACCCCAGCCACATGCATTACTTTTAGTGACAACATGTTGATTTTGACAACAACCCAGCCAAGGCATGGTGTGTGGACAGGTCCCTCTCCGTCAGACCCGTGTCCTGCCCTTTGACCTGTAGAGGACATCATTAGCTTGAAAGAGGGTGGGCTGATAAGGAGTCGTTTCTAAGAGCCCATGAGCACATCCTTACCAGCCTGCTTCCTCTGAGGGCTCCTTTCCCATCCCATGGGAGACAGCGTCCCACATGGTACACTGACCTACACACACTCTGCACCTCACACGGACACACATGGACACCCCCTCCCCAGACACACAGGTGCAGAGCCTTGCCTTACACTGGCATGAAGAGGAGGGGAAGCAGGAGGTCTCTCTACTGCCTGGGACAGGTGAATTTTAGGGTGACCACTGCCAGCCATCCAGCTATATAGCCAGGTCGTATTCTATCTGGAGGTGACATTACCATTCCAGGGCTTTGGGGTGAAGGGTAGGATCACCCCCCCCTCCAAGTCATTAAACGGTCATCTAAAGTTATCTGTCATCACAGAGTTTCAAAGTGTGAGTGGCCGGCTGTTCTTGTAACTGGCTTACCACTTTTGTTGCATTTGTGACTATCAAAATTTCTTGTTTATTCTTGTTTCTCCAGTCACTGTCATTGCTGTCTTTATTGTTGCGGATCTAATCATTGTGCCCCTCGGCCTCCCTGGCTCTGTGCCAGCTTCTCCAGCCATTGTACACCTCACTGGGTGATTCTGTCCCTAGCAGACACATGACCAGACCATGGCTATTAGAGTCATTTCAGGTTGTCACTCCTGGAAGGAAGAGGCCAACTGGCCTTCTGGGTAGAAGCCAGGAATACTGCCCAAAATATTTCAGTGACAGGACTTGCTCAGTGCACAGGGTCAGTGCCATGTACGGCCGGTGGCATCATTGCAGAGCTGGGTAGTGATGGTGTACACCTTTAATCCTAGCACTAGCAAGGCAGAGGCAGACAGATCTCTTGAGTTCAAGGCCGACCTGGTCTACTGAATGAGTTCTAGGACACCCAGGGTTACACAGAGAAAGCCTGTCTCAAGAAAAGAAAAGAAAAGAGAGAGAGAGAGAGAGAGAGAGAGAGAGAGAGAGAGAGAGAGAGAGAGGCAACAGGAGAACAGAAGGAGAAGGGGCTGGGGATGTGGCTCAGTGAGAGCTTGCCTGGCATGCACAAGGTCTGGATTCAATCCCCTGCACTGCATAAACTGGATGTGGTGGCTCACACCTGTCATCCTAGCAAGAGGTGGGAAAATTCGAAATTTAATATCCTCTACAGTTACATAGTGAGTTCAGGGCCAACCTGGGATCCCTAACTAAAAGAAAACCAGCAACGAATAAGAGAAGAGGGGAAGGAAGCCCTTTCTATGGTGTCTGGTTTCTAGAAGTGGTGTCATTTGGCAGAGCAGTGGCAGGATGTCCCAGCCGAGATGTGGAACATTGTTCTAGCCACAGTTCACAGGGGTGTGTGTGTGTGTGTGTGTGTGTGTGTGTGTGTGTGTACGAGTGTGTGAGTGTGAATTCTATCCAGCTTTATCATGTGCAAGTTGCTATCTCCATCATCACTGACAAAGGTTCTAATACCATGGGAGCCCCTTCCGTCCAGCATAACTGTCACTTCAAGTGTCACCTAAGTGCAAGTGTTACCCACCAGTGCCGAGCCTCTGAGAACCACTTCTTCAATCAGCACGCTGTGATCTGAATGTGTGTTGGGGTATCCTTTCCTCTGCTGGATCATGTTCTTCAACACGGCTGGGCCACTCTACTGAAGGCCAGCTGGGATGAGTCGTTGGCAGGGGCTGGGGCTGGGGGTGGGGGTGGGGCTGGAACTGGGGGTGGGGGTGGGGTGGGGCTGGGGCTGGGACTGGGGGTTGTCACAAAGCTGCTTCAAGCCTTGTGAATAGAGTTTGCTTTGACTTTACGTCTTCATTCTCTGAGATAAGAACAGAGGAATGATGGAATATAGGGCAGCTGCTCACTGAGATTTTTGTTTGTTCGAGAGAAGGTCTCACTATGTAGACCAGGCTGGCCTTGAACTCACTGAGATCCACCTGCCTTTTCTTTCTGAGAGCTGGACTGGATGCATGCCCCACCCTGCTGAGATTTTTAAGAAACCCCCCATGGCATGGTAGAGCCGTGTGAGGCTCAAGGGGATTACTGGGCTACTCTGGGTCTTCAGCTCTAGTCACTGAGTGATCACAGAAGACAGAGAATAAACACCCGGATGAACTTTGGGTAGCGGTGCTGCATGGAGCATGTTCATGACATTTTAATAATATTTATTTAGTAGCTTTACTGTGTGAAACTGTCAACAGAGCGTCACTTTGTCTTGCACAGATGGCAATTTTTTGTGTATCCTTCCAAGACTGCTATTATGAAGGACAAACTGCGTGTAGGAGGCTCAAGCCGCATGGCCCACAGGCCCCGCTCTGGCTTCCTGTCTGGTCTGAATGCCCTTACCTACAGGGTACAGGGTACCACCTGAGCCCTGGGTTCTCTCAAGCCAGAGGCTATTCAGTGAGGTTGGTGGGAGGAGAGGGATGCTCACATCCACCTGTCACCCAGTGGGTGGGAATGCTGCCAGCTTTGCCTGACACTGAGGCCATGTTGAGCCCTAGAGTCCTGACCCAGTCCCTACTCCACTCATCCTACTGGCTTGGTGTCCCACCATGCTGCCCCAAGACTCCTGGTAGGCCCTGCCTTCCTTGTGGAAGTATATTGGGTTAGGGAGAGGCTTGGGGGCGGGGTGGGGTGGGGCATGAACCAGGGCTCTGAACCTGGATTTGGGTCTAATATGAGTCCTAGATTGTTTTTTATCTGAGGTGGCCTTGTCTCTAATGCCATGGGAGACTCTGAAAGCCCTCTCCCCAAGATGGCTCAGGCAGGGCAGTGTGTAGCAATAGCAATGTTGGACAGACCTGAGAGCTGTGTGTGTGTGTGTGTGTGTGTGTGTGTGTGTGTGTGTGTTTGTGTGTGTGTGTTATTAGGTCTGCAACTGCCTGAGTGACTCCTAGTTCAAAGGAAGGGGCTTTGAAAACTAAGCACCAGACAGGGTATGGTAAAGAGACCTGGCCACACCTGGATAATTTCCTTTTTGGAAGCTCATGGGAGGGCCATCCCCAGATTGCCCCTTTCTGAGCCTCCACAGGGCAGCATTCTCACTGTCCCCGTTTCCCTTGAGGGACAGTTCCAGGGACAGACAGGCTGGCATCTCACAGTTGCCTCAACCTGGCCTTCTTGGCTCCTGAGTCCCTCTTCCTGTAGAAAATTCAAGGCTGAGGGCCAGGTCACCTAGAGCCCTGGGATGCAGAATCCCACCATACCACCCCAGGCAGCCTCCACAGCAGGTCTGAGCTGCCTTTGGAAGCTACTCCTGAGTAGGAGAATTGGCCTCCGATTGTCATGCAAATAATAGGCTATTCTGATTAGCATATACGCATATTCATTATGCCTGGCAGGTGGTCCCAGCTCACAGCAGGAGGACACTTCTGGCAGGTTAGAAACAGTTGGAAAGCCTTGGAAGAAAGCCTGCCCATTGTCTGTCCTGCTAAGCCTTAAGGTAGAAGAGAAGTTTGTAGAGACCCTGTGGGATTTGGGGTTCATGGGGTGTCAGGATGAGAATCTAGTGATCTTGGAGATGAGGTATGAAGATACAAAGGTCAGGGCACTTGCATTGATGACCCACAAGCACAGTGACAGTGGGGGGGGGGGGATCCAGAGCAGTAAAAGGAAGCTGGACTGACCTGTAGCCTGAGGTAGAATGTGCCAGTCTCAGGGCGGCGTCACTAGGCCACTGTCTACATTTCAGCTGCAGTTCCCCTGCCCTTTGTGAAATTATGGCATACACCTGTAAACCTAGTATTTAGGATTGAGAAAGGAGGATCAAGAGATCGGGGGCATTCTCAACTGCATAGCTACTTTGAGGCCAGCCTGGCTGGCCCACGTGGGGCCACCTCGAAAATCAGCTGGGAATGGATCTGCGCTTACTATGCAACCGTGAGGACCCGAGCTTAGATTCCACAGCACCTACATAAAAGCTGTGTGTGGTGGTGTGCATGAAATACAGTGTGTGTGTGTGTGTGTGTGTGTGTGTGTGTGAGAGAGAGAGAGAGAGAGAGAGAGACAGACAGACAGACAGACAGACAGAGAGAGACAGAGAGACAGAGAGACAGAGAGAGACAGAGAGAGACAGAGACAGAGACAGAGAAATAGAGAGAGACAGAGAGAGAGAGGAAAACAAGCGAGACTCTGAGCTTGCTGGCAAGCAGTCCTGCCAAAACAGGGTGCCCCAGGTTCTCTAAGAGGTTCTTCCCTGAAAGCAGACAGTACTCCATGAAGAAGCCCGAGGCTCTGAGCCTGAGAGGCAGGTCTGTCTCCCTGTGTCTTGCCCTGGTCCTCTCAGTTGCTAGAGGTTCAGTCTCTGTGGTGGTGACTGATTGGCTGTGACCCACTCCACCATCCCTGAAGGCCGCCTAGCATCTCCCATCTGAGCTTATCTTTCCATCTTGTCCGTACAGCCACACCAGTTACCTGTGTGAGCATCCTGCTGTTCCACCCCCCACCCCCACCCCACCCCCGTCCTGAAATTAGCAGGCTCTCTTCATCATCTCTGCTCAGCTGTGGACCTGACTTTGATGTCACCACTGCACGGCAGACTCCCTCTCTCCCAGCCAGGCTGTTCAGGGAGGGATGGGGTCACAGCTGCTGCTGGGCAGGTAGAAGGACTCTGTGTTCCAAACTTGGCTTTCCCAGAATTACCACTTACCTTCTGACCTTCTCAGATTATTACCAAAAATTAAAATCTAGTATGAATGAGGAGCTATAGACCTAAAAGCACTCTGAACATCTCCTGTGTGGTAGGAGGAGGTAGGAGGGAGGAGAAACTGGGGGCTCAGTGAGCTGTTTCACAGAGACTGCACAGAGGCCCGGCCAGCTCGGTGTAGAGGGGGACAGGCTCCTGTCCTAGTGCCAATGTCCTTTTTATTTAGTTTAAAAAATTTTAAAGTCTTTGTCTTGTTGAGGTAGGGTCTCTCTGTGTATCCCTGGCTGGCCTGGAACTTGCTTTGTCGTCCTGGCTGGCCTTGAACTCATAACAATCTGCCTTCCTCTGCCTCTCAGTGCTGGGATTGAAGGTGCACACCACCATGTCCAGCTTGCCACCGGCCTTCGAGAAGACCCAGGTGCTGGCCTCTGCACCAGAAAGCTAGTTTTCAGTAACATCTGTAGTTTCTTGTCTACAGACAGATGCCTACAGACAGGCTCTTTGAGTCTAAACTTCTGCTAGCACAAGAACCCACGAAGTTTCTAGGAGTCAAGACCTCAAAAAATAATGAAAAAGGAAGATGGGGTCTCGTGGGGGGAGTATCCAGTTAGGGAAGTCAGGCTGGTGTGGACTTAGGCTCTGAGAACCTTCTGGAGGTAGCTGGGTTTGGGGCTGCAGAGGGGAGAGGGTCACCCCTCCTTCTGACATTCCATTTTAATAACATTCCACGGGTTCCAATTAAACCTTCTGTGCTCCCTTTGAAATACTAGCAATTACAAAGATGAATAATTGCATAATAAATATTAATTTGCATCATGGTAATGAGGCCCAGAAGCATCCTGCTGTTAAGTGAGAATTTAGCTCTCTCCCCTCCCTGGGTGGGGGGAGGGGAAGAGGTGGGGATGCTCCTGCCCAGGAGGGACTCAGCGGGAACTGCAGGGATTGGCTGTGCTGGATATTCAGAAGTGAGAGTTCCACCTGTCTCCGCTGTTCGATGCCTGAGTGTGCATGGCTGCCTTTCTCTGGGCCTCAGTTTCTCAAATAAACAATGACAACTGTGGCCAAGGTGAGCACAAAGGCCCCTGAGGGCTCCAGCAGTCTACGTCATGCTGGAAGTTTCTGAGGTTGTGTTAATGAGATCCAGCCCCCGCTCCCCTATTCAGGCTTGCTGGCTATCATCAAAACTGCCAGAGACTGAGGGCCAGGAAGTCTGCCCTGTCTGAAGGGACTGATGAAAACTGTCTTTTCCCCCATGAGCCTCTGAAATACTGCCCCAGGGGAGCCTAGTGCTGAAGGATTGAAGTTTCTTGCTCTCTTCAGAGCCCAGGCCCTCGTTCAGGAGCCTGGCTATCCACTGAGTGCTGACTGGGGAGAGAGCCATGGTCTTTGCATCTGCCAAGCAGGCCCTTTCTACCAAGCCTTCCTTCCAGGCCCCTAGGCCCAAGCCTGGCTTCCCTGACTGCGCAAACCTGTGGACTGAGTACAGATCTGAGAAGGGCCCTCGGCACATGTCTCTCTGCTCTGGTGGTCTGTACCTCCCCCTGCTCTGCCCTGGACAGGCAATTGCAACTTTGATTTGGCAAGGTTGTGTTCCTTGAGCCCAGAGCCTCCTTCTATGTCGGATTTGAAAGGATTCAACCCAGGGTTGGTCTGGCCAGTTGTTTTAGAACCAGAGGTGAGGCTGAATGTCATGGCCTGTGGGAGAGGAAGAAAGCTGCTCAGCACATGGCTGACAGAGGCAGGATAGGAGGGGAGAGGGACTGTACTAGACCCTACCTGCTGAAGTTCCCGCCACCCACAGTAGCCACTTAGGCTAGGAGCATAGCAATGGAGAAGCCCGTGGATCAGATCAGACCATCATGATAACAGTTGCCTCAAGACCCTCTGTGAGAGTTCAAGTCAACACTCGGGTTTTTGGGGTGATTTCTGGATCCAAACACCAGCACCCCGTGTCTGCTCAGTGGAATCTCTAGGAATTAAGTCACCTCAAAAACTGCTTCCGGAATACACAGCTGCCCCTGGGCCTTTCATCCCTCTAACCTCTTTCTCTTTGGATCAGCTGCTGAGCACACCAGAGCGGTCATATACATAGTGTTTTCTGCAGAATCTCAGTCTCACTAAAGTTATAAATCCACGGCTGTGGGTTTTCTTTGTATAGAAATGTAAAGATATCTTTTCCCTTCCAGACTGACAGGGGCTATGGCCTTCTACCCTGGTCTCCCTGGACTCTGGTTGGTGCAGCTATGGCCATCTCCCAGGATCCTCTGGGCCTCCTGTTCTCTACTCTGCCTCCTTTTACCTTAAGAAATCTCCATCCTGGACGCCTGCCTGCCTTTGCTGACGTTGGTGAGTCCTGCTGCAGTTGTGGGGCCTGAGGGTGTCTTGGGGACCTCTACCTGACTAGGGTATAGATGTGGGGGGAGGGGCCGGGGAGAAGCCCAGCTGGGAAAGCACCTGCCGTGCAAATGTAAGGACCTGAGTTGGAATCTCCAGCAGCCATGTTGTACCCAGGCTCATGTGTGTAATTCCACTGTTGGGTGGGTCCCTCATGGGCCAGCTATCCTAAGGGAACTGACAAGCCCCTGTTCAGTGAGAGACTTTGTCTTTCAAAAGTGGGATAAAGAGTGATTGAGGAAGACACCCACTCTCTAGTTTCCACATGCATGTACCCTTTTGTGGGCACGTGCCCACACGAACGTACGTGTTTATGGAGTATGCGTGCCCTTCACACATAAACACCCACATTTACCCGCATTACGAGTGCTGGTTGTGAGGCACATACCTGTAATCCTGGCACTTGTGTCAGGAGGGCAGAGGCAGGAGGATCTTGAGTTCAAGGGCAGCTTAGGCTGCGTAGTGAGTTCAAAGCCAGCCTGTTTATCCCGTGGAGACCAGGCCATGTGGGTCACAGTGTCTTATGAAGAATGGGATGTGTCAGGAAGCAGGAAAGGGGTAGAGGTGGGAGAATCTGCAAACAGAGAGACAGGGTAGGAGACGTCAGCCGAGGAGAGAATTCCAGAGAATAAGACTGAGGACACCGGAGAGCCTCAGAAGGTCCAGAGAAGGATTGATTTAATATAGCAGGGACTCCCTGAAGGTACTGGGGAAATGGCAGACCAGGCTGGCCATCAAGTGGTGCTTAAGAGGGCCAAGGACGTGGGGAGGTGGCTGAAGCTGTTCCCAGCACAGGAGAGCTGCTCCTGAACTCAGTCTTGGGGTCCCTGGGGACAGTGGGCTGCTTGGATGCAGGTTGGCAAGGTGTAGGTCAGTGGTCCTCAACTCCCCATGCCGTGGCCCTTTAATACAGTTCTTCGTGGTGTGGTGACCCCCAATCACAAATTGCTACCCCATAACTCTAATTTTGCCACTCTTATGAATCATGATGTAAATATATGATATTTCAGGTATCTAATATGTGATCCACAGGCTGAGAACTGCTGGTCTAGGTGATATATTCTAGGTGCTGAGGTAGGTGGGGGCTCCTTTCACCTTCCAGAGCCTCAGTTGTACTGTCTATAAAATGGAACGAGCCAGTTTCCTCACAGGATCACTGGAAATACTTGCTTTTCTTCTGTCTTTTGAGTCTCCAGAAGTAAGTCTCAGGCTGTGTACCTAGCCTGAGGGTTTGACCTGAGCCTCTGGGTCTGTCTATCTGTCTGTGTTCCTGAGATGTTGCAAGCTCTGGGATGGACAGGACACAGTAGGAATAGAGAGCACCTGAACACCCCTGTGCTGGCCAGATCCTCTGCTTAGCTTCCCTGAGACCTCACTTCACGGAAGTCCTGCCCCATTCTAAGATGGCAGGGCCAGAGGGGAAGCTGGTGTAGAAATTCCAATCGGGGGCAAATGTGTCCTGGAGGGGCTCTGTGCTCTCCCCTCCCTGCCGGTCACAGATACTCCAGGTGTGTTTGTGTCTGTGGTGGGGTTGCTCTCCAGGGTTTGAAACCTCTGATATTTCCAGTGGGACTGCTAGTTTGGCTTGCAGGGGCCTCCTTCTCTGCCTGGTGTCTGCACCATGGCCCAGAGCAGGGAAAAGAGCTTAGAGGCTGGAGGGGGCCTTGCCTCTGCCCCAGGCCTTATGTGCTCAGCCACGCCCAGTGCCAGGAACTCTGACTTGCTGTCCAGCTCCTGCAGGGCCACCCCTGGTGTGGACAGCCACTTCCCCACTGTCTGCTTTTCAGATTTAGCCCTATGATCTCTTCCCTCAGAGCCACTGCAACTGGCCACAGGAGGCCGGCCTGTGACCCTCTCCTGCTATTTCAGCATGGGCACCTTGGCCCTTCACAGTTTGACCTCTGGCTCTTGACCTCTTCTTTTTGATGGCTTGTTGTGAGTGACTGGCCCTCTGAGTCAAGCGACTGTTATCTTGGGGAGTTCCACTGAAAGAATTATCCCAGAAAGGCTTGCTGACCGTTTGTAGCCACAATGGAGGGGTGGAAAGTTATACAGCCTCACCTGAGTATCCAGACTCTTTATCGCCTGTTGTTTGTAACTCTGCCTTCATCGCACATGACAACAGGGAGGAGCTAGAGTATGTGGACCAAGGAAGATGAGGGGAGAGGGCTCCATCTATGCAGCTAAGGGGAAGCTGTTGGGTAAGAGCTTTCTAGTTGCTATCTGTTAGGGTAGGAATACCCACACCGCTGCATGTAACCCCTCACCTAGGCTGTGTAAGGAAACCCAATAAACTCATTGGTTCCCCAGAGAGAACTTTAGTGGAATTGGGCCTCAGTTTGCCATTGGGACCTTAGGAGAAGGAGGAGCCACTGCTTATGTCTCTCCCTGGGGAGGAATTTAGCAACATGGCACTACTCCAGATCTTGCTGTTCCCAGCAGGCAAGCAGAGGGGCACTCTGGAGACACCTGCTGTGTCTCCCCTAAACTCCTGAGAGTTCATATCATACATCTCTCCAGGCCGAGGTCAAGGTGAAAACCTCTAGGCATCCCAGTAGTCCTCCCTTCCCTTCTCCTTTCACTCCTCCCTTCCCTCCCTTCCCCCTTTACTCACCTTGTTCTGCTGGGTGTTATCAGAAAGACTTCTCTACCCTGGGGAGGGGTAGCTTTGACTGTTCTGAGTTTTGCCTGCTGATTACACTATATTTGTGCTTCTCTCTGGCTTCTGTACCTCCTACACATGGGCCAGGCAGGATCTTCAGTGCCTAGACCCTAGTGACCACAGCAGGCATTGGCCCTGAGGGTAGAGGTCCACATCTGACTCTGTAGAGCTTCAATCTTCCCTGCAGTCCCCACTGATACCTCTAGGGGGAGGCCTTGCACCGATGTGGACAAGACTATGAGTTCTGTTTGCCAGGATCTGGTATAGTTGACAGGTGGGGCAGCTTTGCAAAACCCTTGTTCCCGGTTACTAGAGTCAAGTGTGTCGGGCCACGGGGAGCATGGTGCCATCCCACCTGTCCATCGCAGCCCTGACCTGCTCTGCTACCCTGCCACCATCTGCTGTGCTGTCTTTATCTGCATGCTTGGAGTCTCTGTACAGGGACTGGGCTGGTTACTTCATAGTTCCCAGAGGCTTAAAGGACATTTGTCACAGGCAGATGGAGGGAGTGCTGTCAGTGTCTAAACCATACTCAGGAAGCAGGGTGGTTTGGGCCCTGGGAGAAGGTTCTAGATAGAAACTCACAGATGGAATGCTGGAGTGCAGGAAACCTGAAAGGACCCTGCTCCTGGACAGCCCACTGGGACAGAGTGTCACTTGTGGCTGCACCTTGGCTGCACCTCTCTTCAAGATGTCAGAAGATAGTGGAGAGGCTGCTTCTGAGGGTTGGAGATGTTTACCACTAAACACGGAGATCCTGTCGCCATGGCAACATCCTAATCTCCTCAGATCCCCACATCTGCCCAGCACCTGGCTTTTCTTAGTTTGAGTCTCAGACATTGACTCATGGTACCTCCTGGCATCCGAGAATTCAGTTTGTAATTATCCTATCCTACAGGTAGGGAAACTGAGGCCGAGAGCAGTCAGAGACCCAAGTCTCACATCAGGGTTATGCTCCCTTGGCTTCCGGCAAGGCAGGGGTGCTTCTTGCCAACAGCTTCTGTATTCTTCCTCTACTAGTTTCTTGGCAGCTAGCTCATGGCTGACTTTGGCAAAAGGTCCCAGCTTGCTGTCTTCATGTCCAGAGTGGACTGTGTGGCAACTGCTGGGCCACAGATGCCCCCTGAAGGTCAGAGTGCTGGCAGTGCGCTGCACATGATGAATAACACAGAGGCCTGGGCTTGGGACAGAAGGGGACAGGAAGAGGTGAGGCAGTCTCTCCTTCACACCCAGGTCCTGGGCTGTGTGATCTGCAAATTCTATTCTTGTCTCAGCTGCCCTTGGCTGTGATATGGTCTGCTCTGGTGCGTGTAGGAACACATTGTGGGTTCCTCCATCCTGGAGGGCTTTAGCCTCTTGCCCACATGCACAGCCCTACCTTTTCCTTCAGCTGCGGCCATCCTGAGAGGCTCCCCTGAGATGCACCCTGCCTGGGGGTGACCCTGGAGGGCACATCTGGCTACTGCCCCGTGCAGGATTCTCCCTCCTGGATAGCGCTACTTCTAAGTGCCCAGCAGTGGCAGAAAAGTAAGCCTGGTAGAGGCAGGACCTCCTTCCCCACCCTGACCACCCTCCTAGGCTGTTTCTTCAGGGGGTCCTCTTGTCCTAGGGCATTCAGGGATGCTTCTTATTAGTCAGAACCTGCAGAGGACGAGCCTGCTCCAAAGTCCTTATCCTGGGCCCTTCCCATCCATGGTCCCCAAGGACGGACAGGGAAGGGGGGGCAGCCATTAGCAGATGCTATGTCAGCTGCTGATTCATTCAAGTCACAGGTGTCACTCTGTGGGCCAGAGGCTTGGGCATCCCCCACTGTCCTCTAGGGGGTCTCTGGGGAGCACTGCTAGCAGGACGGTGGACCTCCCAGTCCCACCCCACCCCGTTCCCACCTGCCTCCCAGTCTTCTCCCCCTCCCCACCACACCCCAGGCAGGGATTCCCACTTGCCTTTCACTTCTTCAGCTTCCAGGGAGGAGCAATTACTGGTGCACTGAAGCTGCACCCAGCCTGCGCTTGTCCCATGTCTGTCAGGAGCCGGCAGCCTCATTTACCCTGCTAACTGCAGGCCTGATAAATGTGAGCACCATCAGATGATCCTGGCAGAGGACTGCTCCCTTGGGCCAAGGACAGCTAAACACAGCCTGCTGATTGCTTCCACCCCCAAAACAAGACCTCCTGGCCCCGCCCATCCCACTGTGTGCCCCTAAGCATCCAGGTACAGAGGCACACTTACTATTAGAGCCCCAGCATGGCACACACATCTCGCTCAGGGAAAGGCTGGCTCCTCTAGGGTCTACAATGTGCTACTGGCTCTGGCTTCTTCATCTCCCACCCTTAGCAGGGAGAGGCAAGGGTGAGCTGAGCAGCTATCCAGGGCCTGAGGAGCAGGCTGCACAGGGTCTCTACCCTGTACAGTCTTTGGTTCTTATTCTAAGTGAGGCGAGGAGCCTGCTGGCTCTCAGAGAGAAGCTGGGATGAGGGTGAGAGTTTCAGGGACACCCAGGACCAAGGATGAGCCAGATTAGGGACCATTAACTGGTGACAAGCGGCTGCCTTCTGAAGCAGACTCTAGAGCAGCTCTGACTAAGGGAGACAGGACATAAATAAAGGGAGGACCCAGGATAGCTCAGGTATGAGCCAAGAACTGCAGCCCCACTTTCTGAGATGGGGCAGGGTGGGGCTCTGGTAGCCCCATCTGATGACTCTGATGCACTTGCCATGTCCCCACAGTTTACCTGCTGCAAGTTTAGTCCATGGTGGAACAACACTGTGAGGTGGGGCTGAGTCTTGGGTCCTTAGTGTGTGGTGGCCTCACCTCTCGAAAGTTCTTGCTCTTCTGCCTTCTGCAAGAGATGAAGTAGCCCCAAAGCATGCCCAAGTGTGAACGCCGGTCACCTGGGACTTCCTGGACTCCAGAATCGAGAGCCCAATAAATCTCTGCTAATTATCACGTGACTCAGATGTCTCCTTTTAAGTACAGGTGAGCCATGCAAGACTGGAGCCAGTCTGGGATGGAAAAGGAAGTTTCACCTGGGGCTGCCTCTTCATCTACCTCAGACAGGGTTTTCCTGGGTCATTTGCTGTCAGAGAGTGCCACCAAATCAGGGGACTATGATGGCATAGGCTGGAGGCTGAAAACAGAGGTTCTCAGTCTGGAGGCCAGAAGTCTGAGAGCAAGATACATATCGGAATGTGATTCCTGAGAATACACAGGAGGGTCCCTTCCTGCCCCCTCTGACTCCAGGTTTTTCTGGAAACAGGGACATTTCCCTGGCCTCCTAGTTTCATTGCCCCCATTTCTGCTTTGCAGGCCCACCTGGAGTCTCCCCTCCAGGCATTTTTACATCCAAATCCCCTCTAGTAAGAACGTAATGACGGACCCACCATCCAGCATGGCCTCCTGAGTTGCTGCTCACATCTCTCTTGTCCCTCCCGCACTGGCCTTTTGTTTTTCTGGAACATTCCATGTTTACCACTCATGGTCTCCAAAGTACCAGACAAGCAGTTCTTCATAGTGACTCCGGTGGCGGGGGTCATCACATGGGTGGCCTGAGCTGCAGGCAGGCAGAACCGGAGTCTGGCATATGTGAGCGCCTTGTCTTGCTGTTGCTTCATTCTTGTGAGGCAGGTTAAGGACAAAGGAGGTGATGTGTGAGACAGTGATGGCTCCTCATGGGGCTGCGGCCCTGACTACTCAGCCTCATCTGAGAGGACTGCACTGGTGTCCCCAGAGTCTCCAGTTACTGCTTCCAGGACAACAGGACTTTGCAGAAGTGGAAGGCGGTGTCAAAGCAACACCAGGCTCTTGTTCAGTATTGCAAATATGATGAAGGGTAGAGCCCTGCAGGAGTCCCAGACCGCACAGGGCATCTGCCTGAGAGCTCTACTGTCAGAGGGTGGAGGAGAAGGGGCCCAGGGACGACTCAGAAGCCAGCTGCGGGGTTTCACACATCCTGTCAAGCAGTTATGCCGGACACAAATTGCCTTTTTTCTTTGCAGGCCTATTTCAGGCTTGACAGACCCATGAATATTTGATTAGGGAAATAATTTTCTCAGGCACTCGAGGTTGAATGGGCCCCCAGAAAGGCAGGTGTCTCCTAAGGGACAGGAAGAGGCTATTCAGTGCTGAGAAGAGCAGGCTTAGGACTGGGCCAGCTGCGAAACGTTGCTGGCTCTTCCTGGCTGGTGAGGGCAGTGGAAAGAGGCTTCTCTCTAGTCAGATGCAGTAGTGCTGGCTGGAAGCGGAGAAGCTCCCAGTGTCCAGGTACAGGCAAGGACAGGATACTAGAGGGTCCAACCTGCGGTTGGTGGGGTGGGCATATGCTCTCCCAGTATGTCATTGTAGAAGACAACCCCCACAGAAGTCTTTTGTGTCAGTAAATTCTGCAGAGAATACACTTGAGCCACAAGTCACCTCAGATAGCATCCAAGGCCCTCCTGCTGATGTCAACGCTCCGGCATCTGTGGGAAGATGGCACTGATCAAGCTTTGTGCCTGCACGTGGGCAGCGCTTGGAGCAGGGCTGTGGTGTGTACACACAGAGCCTGGGTACTCAGCTGGCTCGGAGCTGGGGCTGGGAGCTCTTAGCTGCTTCTTCCTCTTTCTGGCTAGAGACAGGAGCTGCTTTCATCTCCACTAAGTGCCCTGACTCTGGTGGGCGGGGCATGGTGCTTGTCTTCCAGGTTAGAGACTTAAGAGCCAAGTTCTCCTTGTTGGTGTTGGGGCAATTCAAGGAGCCAAAACTAGTTCCTGCTGGCTTGTTTTCATCTTCCTACAGGGTTGCCAGCTCCGTCTTTAGCCAGGTGACCCTCCCCAATCCACCCTGAATCTTGCATTGTCAAAGGGACATTATAGAGGTGATAAGATTAGGACCCTGCAAGTAGGTAATTGTTCTGGAGTATCTGGGTGGCCTGACTTGGTCACAGGGTCAGACAATGTGGTCTGGAAGGTCTTAAACATTCAGCATTGTGGGAAAACAACAGATGATGTCAACCAAGTCTGGCTACTGTCATGTGTGCCGTCACTCTAGAGTGTCCACAGGTGGCACGTGGCTCACCCCTGGATGGAGACTTAAGATGCCAATGAGACCCAGGATGCATGAAGCTGGATGTGGAACTACAAGAGAGCATGTACAGCAAAGGCCTGCTCTATGCAAATGAGCCCCAGACCCTTCCCTCTGCATCACCCGAGCTTTCTGTACTCCTCTGCTGGTTGGGCCCACCCCTGGGAAGCGGATCTTTTGAAGATCAGTGGCCATAGCTTCTGCTGTAACTGTGTGTCTCTGCTCAGTTCTTTTGGGGCTGGGGGGATAAGAACCAAGAACCCTTTACCCTCAAGGGCAGGGACAGGGCCAGATTATCTCCCCAGTCCCCAGATTCTACCTGAGCACACCCCATTTTATAGCTTGATGACTACTGTGCAATCTGAGGCACAGTTCACTGGGGCCCCGGGTGGGGTGGGTGGGTGCTGGTGGTGAGTGACAGAGAAGATAAGAAGGTGACCCCATTGTGTCAGGCCTGTCCGCACACACTCCAGAAAACACAGGGAGAAGATCAGCAGTTGTCACTGTGGTCACCAGGAGGGAGCCAATGGAGCCTCTCTGGGTCCTTTCTGTCCCCCCTCACCTTCTGTAGTCACAGTCAATTGCTCAGCTCCTGCCCGGTTCCAGATCTTTTGTCTTTGAACAAAAATTAATCAAGAAGGAAGCCATGCCTTATGTGCTGATTGACAGATGGGAACTTCAACAATTGTGGAACAGTTGGAATGTTTCTGATCCAGAGGCTAATTATAGATTAGCTTGGGCTATCTTTAACTCCCTTTAATGGTCATTATGGATCCACCTTTGTATGGGGCCTAATAGTCTTGTAATTAATTATTAGGTAAATTCTTTAGAGTGTATAAAGAGACCCTGAGCTTTCACCAATCAAAACACTAAGAATATCTCCTGAGAGCATCTAAGACAGAGATGTCCCCAGTCGTCTAGTTTCTACCTGATGTTTTCACCAACGCACTTGAAAGTGTGTTGACTTACGACTTTCTTCGTTCTGTTAATAAAAACTGCATGCACCTGCTGCACCACTAACATAAATGTGTCCCCGGGGCCGTAATCACTCTTATCTGACTCCAGAATGAACTCTCTCTTATCTCCGTGGAGGCTGAGTTTTTGCATTCACAAGTTCCATCTGCACACAGCTACCTGCTGCCAGGCGAGCCTGTGACGTGGGTGGGAACAGAGGCCTTCCTTGACACCTGTTCCCTACCTGGCTGGATATTTTTAGCTCTGGAGTTGTCTTCACATGGGGCTTTGCAGGTTTGTAGTAGCAGTTTGGAAATCTGTTGCCGAGTAGGAGGGGACATAGCTCTCCCAGTCCTTGAAAGGACAGCTACAGGTTTGGGTAGACAGAGACTTTGAGGAGCATGCCAGCTAGTGCCAGGGAGAAATGGCAATAGAGACAGCAGGATGCAGTGCGGATGGTTTGAATCTCTCAGTTCACAGGGGCAAAGGCTGCTGGTGGACAGGATATGGACTATTTGGTGTTGGACAGCCATGCTGGGGTCAGCTCATGTGGTCTTCCCCATCAGGGTGGGGGGGTGACTATCTAAACTCTTCTGAACTTGGAGGCAGCAGCTTGGTGTGGAATCCCAAGTGTCAGGACCATACCTTGCCACCTGTCCTGGGACCCCCAAGCCCCTGCATGGCAGGTCCAGGGGGAAAAGGGGAGGTCCCGGGGCAGAAGGGGAGGTCTCAAGAGCAAGAAGAAAATTCCTTGCAGACCTTTGCTGGTCAGGCCCTGAGGAAACTAGTTTTTTCCTTGTAAACAATTTCCCCCTTGATTTTAAGTTTTAAAAAAATGTCAGTTTTCATGAAATTTATTCAGCTTTTCAGAATTATGAGAGAAAAAAATAAAATAGAAGTTTGTATGAGCACTTAGTCAGCAGCCTGTCTGTTCCTGGCCTCTGCGCTGTGGGGTCCTGATAGCTCATCCTTTCCTACACACTGGGTGGGGCCATCTGGGGCTCAGCAGCTTCCCTGTGTTCATTCTCTTACTCCATGTCTCTGTTCTCTCTCTCTCTCTCTCTCTCTCTCTCTCTCTCTCTCTCTCTCTCTTTCAGAGGCAGGGTTCTTCTGTGTAGCCCTGGCTGTCCTGGAACTCACTCTGTAGAGCAGGCTAGCCTTGAGCTCAGAGATCTGCATGCATCTATCTCCTGAGCTCTGAGATTAAAGGTGTGTGCCACCACCGCCCTTCTGGCCTGTTCTCCAATTCTCTTCAGTTGCTTTGTTTCTTCCCTGACTTTCACTATGATGATCTTAGGCTCATTCTGAGAGGAGACAGCCTGACTCCGTGACAGGCTTGAGAGGTGACTGTCTGCCATCAAAGACACTCTTGAGAAAGAACAAGGACAGGCTGGACACAATGTCCCGGTTGCAAATGCAGGCAGAGGTATAAGCAGACATAAAGATATGTACAGCACCTAGGGCTTGAGAAGACACCAGAAGAGCTTCAAGTAGGATTAGCTCCCCTCCTTTACCAGACACTGGAATCTGTCCTTGCACCCTTACTCGGTCGACAGCCTCCCTAACTATAGGTTTGTAAGGGTTTGATCACTACTGTCCTAGGTAAGAGCCCTGAGGGGGAGGCTACTGGTCCAGGACAACCTTTGGATTGTGCTGACAGGCTGGTGGCAGCTGATACCGGAAAGGACCTAGTCTAAATTTTTTCCTTTCTTCTAATGTTAAGAAGGAAAACCTAACCTTTATGTTCTCAGCTTCTCTTGCAGCTAGACATGGCCAAATGAGTAGACCTTCTTTGGGGGAGAGTACCCATTTTCTAAAGTAAAGACAAAAGCTTCCAGGGAGATACCTCATGATTTTCAGCCTTTGGCTTTGCTCCTCATTCTGCTTTGAATATGATTGTGAAATCTGGATGCACAGCAGCTGTGTTGTACTCTGGAGATAGAGATAGAGATAGAGATAGAGATAGAGATAGAGATAGAGATAGAGAGAGAGATAGAGAGAGAGATAGAGAGAGAGAGAGATGCTAGAGCAAGAAGCTGGAAGGCTCTGGCTCTGGTGAGTATTGTCTTTGTTAGGGTTCCTACTGTGATAAATATGCCATAGCCAAAAAAACCTAGGGGAGAAAAGGGTTTATTTTAGCTTCTAGTTCCAGATCACAGTCCACCATTTCATCAAAGGATGTCAGGGCAGGAGCTGATGCAGAGTCCATGGAGGAGTGCTGCTTATTGGATTGCTCCTCATGGCTTGCTCAGCCTGTTTTCTTATAGAATCCGGGATTACCAGCCCAGGGATGACACCACCCACACTGGCCTGAGCCCTCCCACATCAATCATTTATAAAGAAAACATTCTACAGAATTACCTACAGGCTACTCTGATGGAGGCATTTTCTCAGTTAAGAGTCTGTCTTCCTACATATATCCAGGTTCGTGCTAAGTTGCCGAAAACCAACCAGCACAGTATCTGCTAAGTCTGCCATCTCTGTGCCCTCCTTGTCCACTGGTATAGGAGCTAGACAACTGAGCATGTGCAAGAACAGGTGGTGTATAGAGAAACCCCTAACTGTCCTGAGAGCAGAAAAACTTCTGAGAATGGGTGGAATTTGAAGGCTACTTTGGTTCATGTGCTGGCTAGTTTGGTTTGTCAACTAGACACAGACTAGTTATCAGAGGGGAGCCTCAGTTGAGGAAATGCCTCCATGAGATCCAACTGTAAGGCATTTTGTCAATTAGTGATCAATGCAGGAAGGCCCAGCCCATGGTGGGTGGGGCCAACCCTGGGCTGGTGGTCCTGGATTCTATAGGAAAGCAGGCTGAGCAAGTCAGTAAGCAGTATTCCTCCATGGCCTCTGCATCAGCTCCTGCCTCCAGGATCCTGCCCTGCTTGAGTTCCTGTCCTGACTTCCTTCGATGATGAACAGCAATGTGGAAGTGTAAGCTGAATAACCTCCCCCCCCCCAACTTCCTTTTTGGTCATGGTGTTTTGTTGCAGCAATAGAAACCCTAAGTCAGTACACTTAGAGACTACAACTCTCCCTAGAATTTACCACCTTCCTTCTCTTAGGACCTGCTCCCTGGGCATCCTCAGGTCCTGCCCATTGATAGTACTGGCTCTGAGTTTTGCTGTGGAGTGGCTGGTGATGGTGGGCCAAGCAGCTCGGTAGGTGAAGCAGGACCAAGAGTGTGGAGCTGGAGGCTAGTGGCGGAGGCACAGAATGGGCGTCGTGGTGCTGGGCCTGGGCTGAAGGCTGTGAGAGAATTTCTTAGCAAGCTGTGGGATTTGGGGAGTAGGCAACCTCACTTGGCAAAGGCAGGGAAGAGCCATTGGTTGCAGCAGGGAGAGAACCAAGCATGTGCCTAGAAGCACACTCAAGGGTAAGATTTTGGATATGTTCCCCAGGCTACAGAGCAAGCAGACCCCAGATCCAGGCTCCTAAAGGATTTAACAAAACCATGTTCTCATGACTCGGCCCACTGCAAAGTCCAAGCACACGGTGCCACAGCTAGTCTCTGAAGGCTCCAGGCACCTGCAGTTCCTCCTGGTCCTGGGCCACTCCAAACCATTGATGACGCCCCACACTGTCTTGGTATCCTCTCTTCTTCACACGAGGACCCCACTCACCAAATTTAGCAGCCACTGATCACTGCCTCGTCTTACT
The DNA here is from genome assembly GCA_028551405.1 of Uromys caudimaculatus. Classification (NCBI taxonomy): domain Eukaryota; kingdom Metazoa; phylum Chordata; class Mammalia; order Rodentia; family Muridae; genus Uromys; species Uromys caudimaculatus. The sequence continues at coordinate 18,017,506 of CM052718.1, forward strand.
TGCTAAGACCTTGCTTCTAAACTGGATCAGGAGACTGAAGCTTGGAGTGTCAGTGAGTTTTGGTGGATGTCATTCAGCTTGCTACTGGGACAGGGCACCAGGTCACACATGAACCCCAAAGTCTGCTGAGCACCCCTTTCAGATCACAGGAGCTGGTCTCTGCTCCTAGGCTGTTGGCCACCAGGGCTCGGTTCCTGCCAGGAGCTGGCTGAGCGCTGACGTAGGTACTGACCACAACAGCTTTAATGGTCCCCGTAATTGCATTCCCAGGCCCAGGAAACTCTTGCTTGCCTCCCTGAGACATGCAGAGAAGGCCAGTAATTAGATCTGCCTTCCCAAATCACTCCTTTTTCAGAGTTGGAAGTAATTTTCTGTCTGGGAATAATTAACTTTGAGGACCTGGGTGAAGTCTGCGGGAGGAAGAAGGTGGCTGGAAGCCTTTCTGAAGAGAGCTGGGAGCTAAAGCCTCAGGCCACGGGTGGCTTGTGTCAGAACCGGGCCCCAGGTATCCAATTACCTAGTGGTCCTGCCTGCCACCTCCTGATGACTTCCTAAAACAGCTCTGTTTTTCAATGTCGTATTCCAGGTGGCCTGGGATTTATAGGGTAGTAGATTTAAGTCCAGATTCAGGGCCTTCAAGGTAGGGATCTAGTGGTGAAGTCACAGGGGGCCGTGGGGTATGTGTGAACCAGGACAACGCATGGTAGCTGTTTGGAAAAAGCAGCGAACTTGCTGGTTTTTGACAGTGGTGGTGGGATGGGTTGGGGAGGAGGAGGGGTATTGGCTGTCCTCACAGTCTCCCAGGTGGCCACTGAAGCTGCAGCCAGGCCTCACAGCCAGGAAAGGGCAGAGAAGCCTAGGAAGCTGTGATGAGCTCTAGGGGTGCCCAGGGCTGACTTCCAGGAAGGTTCTGCCCCTTCATTTCCTCACAGGCTGTGGCATCCCTGTTGACCTCAGGTAGTGGCAGAGACCCTCAGTCAGAGCCACCTTAGGCCCAGGGATAACAGCCAGTGAGCCTCTTTCCCCCTCATCCTGCAGACTTAGGCCCTAGGGATATGGGTACATACCCAGTGACCCATAGGGTAGAGCTCGATCCAAGATGGCACCCGGTTTGCCTTCTACCTGGGACTCATGTTGTGCTGTAGCTGGTTCCAGATCCTTCTGTCACCTTCAGATAAGGAGCCTGTCTAAAGAGGTACCAGAGCTGGGAGCCAAGGTGAATGGTGTTTAGCTAGGTAAGGGTACCCACTAGGTCCCTGTGGACCTTGGAACAAGAGTGTGGGACTCCTGTGGTACCACACACACAAGGCTTGAGTGTTACTGAGTCCCAAGTAGCCCATCCTCAAGTGGCCATTGAGAGGCAGAAGCCAGGGTTCCAAGGATAGCCCAGTGCAGCTTGAGTCTCAGGTGTGCTATAGCAGCCCTGAGCGGGGCTCTAGACTGAACAGTGGCCTCAGCTGAGTTGGGGTTTAGGCTCTGTGGAAGACCATGATCTTGGGAGACCCAGAGGTCCAAGAGAGTGGCAGCCAAGCAGAGGTCAAGATGTGAGTCTCGATGGTGAAGGTGGGGAACATATCAGCCAGTGGGTACAGAGCTCATGGCTATGGCTCCATCGGACCTGGGTGGTCCCAGCCACCATCATGGCGGCTGATCCAACCAGGAGGGTCCTCAGTGTGAGATGGGAGTAGGGCAGGATCCAGTGTGGGAGCAAGGCCCCCTGTGGCAGAGAGAACACTTAACACATGAGCAAGACAGGAAGCTGCCAGGAGGCAGCAACCAAGGACTCTGCACCCATGTGAAGCAGAACACGATACCACACATGCTCTAAAGGGGGTGGGCCAGAGAGTGGGAACATTGCCAATCCCAGAGCCTGAGCTAAGAGCCTACAGGCCTCTCCACCTGGCCTCCTCCTTATTTTCATGTCGCTGTGGTGGGGAACTCACTCCTACACCACAGTGCAGTCTCTGGCATCTCTGACCCCTGAGCAAAGTCTACCTCTATATGGTGTCCCTCTGGGGACTTTTCTTCAAGTTCCCAGAGTTACTCACAAGGGTGACCTAGGAGCAATGCTGAAACCTACCTTCGACCCTCACCGTTTCTTGTCTGCACCAGGGTCTATGTGTTTACACCAGTGGCATCTGTTCACTGAGGGCTCTGGGGCAGGCTCAGGACTAGGCACTTGTGTGTCTCAGGCCTTCTCAGGCCCTGGTGCCTCACTTCACAGAGGAGTGAGACTCACCCTGGAGCACATAACAGGGAAACTCAGCACAAGATTGGCAGCTCCATCCCAAAGGCAGGGCACAGGTGAATGTCCTATATCCTGGTCTCCCACAGAGCCAGCTCTCCTTGTGGCCTCTGCATGGCCAGCAGGAGCTGCGTCCTGCCACAGGCACCTCCACATGCACCCACTTTTTACCTGCTGTACCCCCAGCTTTCTTCTTAGGGATCTATCTGTCTCACCTGCCCCAGTCATCTGGCCCCTTTGAATTATTGTATACTTCTCCCAGTGTGCCCTGGTCTCAGATCCTCAAGTGCTAGTTTCTCCCCCAACATGAGCTCCTTGGAAGACTTACCAGTGCCACTGATGGCTTAACCTCCCTCAGCTTTCCCCAGCAGAAGGTCAGCTCCTTGGGAAGGCGATCTTGTCCAAGGCTGGCTGCCGGATGCTTAGTCACACACTAAATGCTCAGCTGTGTCTGCCAACTGCCCTGTGCTTGGAAGTCTGGAGAAATGGGAAGAATGGAGTTTTTAAAAAAGATTATTTATGTATTTAAAAAAAGGTTGTTTATGTATATGGATGTTTTGTCTGCTTGTACATTTGCACACCAGAAGGGGGCATGGGATCCTGTGGGACTATAGTTATAGATGGTTGTGAGCTACCAGGTGGCTGCTGAGAATTGGACTCAGGACCTCTGGGCAAGTAGTCTTGGCCCTTAATCACTGAGCCACCCCACCTCTACCATGGGAAGAATGGATCATGATGAGTGGACTTAGAATTCCAGCAGCTATGTATCAATCTGGATGTCCTGTGCATACCTGTAATCCCAGCTCCAAGAGGCCAGTGGATGTAGGAGGTCACAAGGGCATGCTGGCTTCCAGCCTAGCCCCGAAAGCATGAGGCCCAGGTTAAGGAAGAGACTTTGCTCAATGGACTAGGCAGAGAGTGATGAAAGATACCGGATGTCCCCTTCTAGTCTCTGTACATATATAGGCACTTGAACAGACACACAAACACATGTGTAAATAAGTCTCTAAAAAACCAAACCAAGTCAAAACCACAGTGAATCCTGGCACCAGCCACCACCAGGCCTCTGTATGTGTGTGTGGGTGTGTGAGGGGGACAGCAGAGGTGGCCCTGCCTTTGGGCGGCCAGAGTCCCTGGCCAACACTGGCCATGATCCCTGTGGGCTTGGCTTGCAGCTCCTGCCCCTCCTTCCACCTCCACCACACGTTTAATTTGATTTAGGGAGGGAAGTCACTATTTTCTCCCGTGGTGTTACCACTGATTGTCTATTTCCTGCTTATAGCTGGATGCTGTGTTGGCATTAATGTAGAAAAATTAGCACCATCAGGGCTGTGTTTGGAGCCATCCCTCACACTGGAGTCCCTGACGCGTTAATTAAACGTGATAAATGCTTCTGTGTAAAGGTAACTTTTGAACAAAGGATCCACTCACCCTGTTATTTGTCGGATACATGCTCTAGTAAATTGCTTGGAAGGAACTCGGTGTCCCAGGGGCAGACTCTGGGGCCTGTGGCCCTTTGTCACAGGGAGAGGGGGCTGCCACCCAACCTCAGCTTCCAGACCGATCATGTTGCAATGGGATGCCATGGCTCTTGCAGGCATTCTGCTTGGGGGGAGTTCTATTCACCAGGCCAACAGCAACAGGAAGCTGTAGCTGGGTGCCTCGGCTGTGGAGAGAGAGAGAGAGAGAGAGAGAGAGAGAGAGAGAGAGAGAGAGAGAGAGAGAGATGAAGGAAACATTGTCACTCTTCAGTTTTTTGTCAGTTTCTAGTTGAGTGCACCTGATAATTGAGCCCACTCATCCTGGCTACATAGTTAGGAAAAGCATGGCTCAGGTAAACACTGGAGGTTTTAGGGTTCATCCACTAACTGGGGACCACTGTATGTCTCAGCTTAGAGCTCACTTTGTAGGAAGTCCCTCCTTCATCCCCCTTAAAGTCAGACCCTCTTCCAGGGGAAACTGTTAGAGATACAAGCAAATGAGAGACATATTATCCACCAAAGAGACCCGGGGGTCTCATCTAGAACTGGTATGGTGAGTTCTTGGAGTCAACAAGCTTCCTGGTCTTTCTCCCCTGTGGCTACTCTCCTCACAGTTACCTTATGATCACAAAATGGCTGCTGAAGCTCCCTGCCTCTTGTCTATGTGCTAGACAGGGAGGAAAAGAAAGGAAGGGACCAATAGGACATCATCCTCAGGTAACCATCCCTTTCCACAGTGTCTCCTGGATGTCATCTGTTGGAGACCTGGCTTCAAGGAAGGCTTGAAGATAGCTCTACAGAAGCAAAGGGACTTGGGCTGGCTCTGGAAGTCTGCCTGCTTCTTACAGGCTCAAGTCATCCTCTCTGGAGTCATGTCTCCTTTGCAACTTTCTAAGTTGGGTATGATGGGAAAGGCTTGTACTCTCAGGACTCAGGAGGCTAAGGCAGAAGACTCATGAATTTGGAGGCCTTCTGTGAGTAGCAATTTCTGTCTCAGCCATTTTCTTAAGTCTCTGGTCTCTGTGGTACTGAGGCATAGAGGCACTTCTCATGGTTTCGGTTATGTGTCTACACATTGTCACATCCCAGTGACCTCTGCTTGTACTGTCGTTGAGGTGGAAGGCAGCCTGTTGCCAAGGCTTACCCTACCCCAGGTCTCCATTGCTGATGAGGCTTCCGTTGTCAGTGGGAAGCAGAGACACAGGAAGAAATGGGCCTTGGGGGTAGGGCATAATTGGGGCTTTCCTGAGCTTTGTGCTGAAAGGGTTTTTACTAGGTTAAGTAGTGAGGCCTTGTCTCAGACAAACATTCAAAAGTAAAGAGGCATGATAACACATTGCCCCACCCCCTTCCAGTTCTTTTTCTCTGCTTCCTGTGTGTGCAGCTGAGATGTGATCTCTCAGCTTTCTGCTCTGCCCACTTGCTACCATGTATGCTTCCCTGACATTGGGGACCAGTTGCTTTTGGTCACAGGGTTTTATCATAGCAACAGGAAAGTAACCAATACACTTAAAGCCCACCACTTCCTCCAGAAAGGCTATACCTGACGTTCCATAACCTCCCCAGATAGAAGCACCAGCTGGGGACCAACTGTTGGAACACCCGAGCCTATGGGGGGACATTTCTCATTCAACCCCCCACAGCTTCTACTGGGGAGGCTTTAGCCTCGAGGTGGACCAGCAAAGAGGAGGGAGCCAGACTGATAATATTTTGAGAGCCGAAGGGTGAGTAAGTGAGAGCACACTGGACAGGCTGGAGAAGGTAGACATTCAGCCAGCAGTGTGGAAAGCCAAGGAGCATCAGAGGCTTGCGGCTGCAATGACAAGTTCCCCAACAGCTAAGGAAGAGAGTTCACATCAAACCAAATGGTTTGCTAGCCAAGACTTACTCTCAAGGGAAGGTAACGTGGAGGCCTCAGGACTTAGCAGAAACAACACTGGAAGCTGGGGACTCCTGAGAGCCTTGAACTCTGTCCCTCTTATACCAAGGGGTATTATTCAGCTCAGATCTCTGTCGTGGGTGACCTCAAGGAGCTTGGCCGCCAGGCTGACAACTTATGGGATGCTGGCTGGCAAAAGCCAAGCTCTCAGTGTGACATGGTGGAGTGATGGACCCGTGCCAGGGGCTCAGTGGAGCCCAGTGTTGCCCTGCCATAATCTATGCTCAAGTTTGACTTCTTGCCTTGCTCCCCATAGTGGCCTGGCCATGTGATGAGGTGGCAGATCCCTGGAGGCAGCCATTCCTGTGCACTTGATGCTCCTACCTTGGTGCTCCCACCATGGTGACCAGATATGCACTACTTCTGTGGGTTTGCTCTTCGCCTCTTTTTGGCTCCTCCCCATGACTGTGCACTGTCTAAATCCCAGGGGTAACCTCATCCCAGAGCACTCCTCACACCCCCCTTCCTAGACCGGATGCTAAACAGTAGACCCATGCCAGCCATCGTCCAGGCATGAGTGTGACCAAGATACCACATCGAGTGGTCATGCTGTGTGGGTGTTTCTCACTGTGTTGTGTATAGACTTTTCCCACTGTGACAGATGCCCAAGAGAACAGCTTGACACGAGAAGGATTTGTTTCAGCTCCGAGTCTCAGAGGGCCCAGTGCATGATGGGCTGCTCCACTGCTGTGGGCTGGAGTGAGGCAGAGACTCATGGCAGGAATGTGTGGCAGAGCCAAGCTTCTTTCTCCCATCGTGGTAGCCGAGAAGCCGGGGGGGGGGGGGGGGGGGGGGGGGGGGGGGCCCCCCCAGCCAGGGATATGATACAACACCCAAGGACACCCCCCCCCAAAAAAAACCCTTTTTCCTTCAGCTAGGCCTCCTTTTCTTTCTTTCTTTCTTTCTTTCTTTCTTTCTTTCTTTCTTTCTTTCTTTCTTTCTTTCTTTCTTTCTTTTTTTAAATTTTTTTTTATTTTTTATTTTTGGTTTTTCGAGACAGGGTTTCTCTGCGTAGCCCTGGCTGTCCTGGAACTCATTCTGTAGACCAGGCTGGCCTCAAATTCAGAAATCTGCCTACCTCTGCCTCCCGAGTGCTGGGATTAAAGGCGTGAGTCACCACTGCTGGCCATGGCTTCCTTTTCTAATGTTTCCAGAACATCCCCAAATAGTTGAGGGCCAAGGCTTTGATGTGTGAGCACGGTGGGGGGGGGGAGCACTTCCCATTCAAGCCATCACAGCCAGGAACCTTTGAAGATTAGGAAGAGGGGGCCTGGGGAGGTGTCTCTGTATTTGCTTTGTAAGAGTCAGAACCTGAGTCTGATGCCCAGAACCATGAACCGGACATGGTGGTATGTGCTGTAATCCCAGCAATAGAAAGGTGGGAGGTGGAGGCAGGCAGTTTCCTGGGTGCTCTCTGGCTGCCAGCCTGTCCCCACCTTGGCAAAGTTCTAGGCCAGTGAGACTCTGTCTCAAAAAAAAAAAAAAAAAAAAAAAAAAAAAAAAAGTGAAAAGCACCCAAGGAACAACAAACACCCAAGTTGTCTTCTGACCTCCACATGCATGTGGATCTCACACAAAAACATACACACCCCACAAATTACTGAGAAGAGCTAAGGATGTGGCTCAGTAGGTCGAATGACTGCCAAGCATGCATGAGGCCCTGGGTTTGATCCCCAGCACCAACTAAACCAAATGTGGTGATACATACCTGTAATCCCGGCTCTTGGGGATAGAGACAGAAAGATCAAAGGTTCAAAGTCATCCCTGGCTACACAGGGGGCTTGGGGGCCAGCCTGGGCTACATGAGACCCTGCCTCATACATTAGGAAAAAAAAAATAGGGAAGAGAAAGTTATAGGAACTTTCAGGTTACAGAAACTCTACCTCAGGGAGAATTTTAGGATGTCTCATAGGATGGTAAGGCTGGCCAATAGCCCAGATGTGAGTGCCAGGGGTCAAGAGAGAGCCACAGGAGAGACAGTGTCTGAGGCAGGTGAATGGCTGGAGTTGGGGGTGAGGGCTTAAAACTCAAGAATGAGAATACAATGCCCCAGGTGAAGTCTTTTTAGGAGAAGAATGTGAGGAGGGGAGAGCACCATGCCATCGCTTCTGCCTATAGCTGTCACTGGTCTGTCACAGTCACATGACAATTTCCAATTCTGTTAGGATTATGAATGGACCGTAGCAGGATGCTGGGCAGATGGCAGGGTACGAGAGGGTATGATATGATGCTTTAGAGAGGTCCTTACTTCTATAGTGGATGTCAAGGGAGATGCCCTTGTGTGCAAAAGACACAACTTACAAAATACACACACTACTGAGATAGCACCAGTTGGATCTGTAATAACCCCCCAAAGGCCCATGTGCTAGACACTTATACCCCAATTAGGTGCTGTTGGGAAGTGGTGGGACCTTGGGAAGGTGGAGTCTAATGGGAGATTTCAGGTCATTGGGGATGTGTCCTTACAGGAGAGGGTGAAATCCCTCTCATTTCTTGGCTTTGCTCCTCCATGTGTCCCTTGGTGATACGCCATCTGTTCACAGGCCAAAGCAATGGGGTAAATGGGTCACTGAGCCAAATAAACCTTTCTTCTCGTTAAGTTGATTATCTCATGTATTTTGTTGCCATCATAGAAAGCTGACTAATGCACCAAGATAAAGGCCAAAATAGTCACATAAAAGAGTTGAAATAGTTTGGGGGGAGGGAAGGGGTGGGGAGGGTGTGTGAGATCTGTTACAGAGAAACAGATACAAGAATGACTTGGCTCTTTAACACATGTACTGGTCGGGCTTGGAAAAAATCAACACTAGAAACATTGTAGCAGCCTTGGCTGGCCTCAGACTCTTGATTCTATTAACAGAAACACCTCTTTTCCCCTGGCAAGCACCAAGTGTCAGGCTTTCTGCAGAGGCAATTCAACATGGTCTTCACAGACTCCAAAGTACAGCCTTGACTCCCTCAGACCTGCTACAGAGGACATTTCTTCCAGCGACCTCCCTGAAACGGATTCTCAATGCCTGGTGCTCCCTTTGTGGAAAATGCATCGGGCAGCATGTGTCCCGTTCCTGCCCCTGAACTCGGGCCAAACACTCAAGTCCTCCTAAATCTCTTCACGCCCATTGGACCTGTCACTGGGAATGAGGAGATTTGAGAGTAGACAAGGAGTGTGCTTCCCTGAGCACAGAAATTACTGTGCTTGGAGATGAAGCAGCTGGTGAGGATGTCAACAGCCACAGGAGAGTCCTGAGTGAGTGGAGGTCTGCGCTCTGACGGTGAGGGCTCCACTTCCTGATTTCCCTTTAGTGGAAGCACAGGATGCAAATGCAGACGACGCACCCTGATTAGTTTTCCAAAGCCTGTACTCTAAGAAATGCCAATCAACTGGAGACCACGCTGACTGTAGTTAAGGAAAAGACAAGAGAAGCGGCTTATGAGCCGAGCCGAACAGGCTCAGCACAAAGATTCCAGTCGTCACACTTAAAGAGATAAAGAAACACATTTCAACAATAAATTAGTTCAATAATCCATGTGTGTGTGTATGTATGTATATATCTATCTCTATCATCTATATATCTGAAACCTCATAACTTTACACAAACTTTATTTCTTTCCTGTGAGAAGTGCAAATTAACGAGTCACTCTCCCAGGCTTTGGGTTCCATGCAGTAACTTGCTAAACACTTCCATATTTACGAAAAAAAAAAAAAAAGTAATTAATGAATGTGAATATTATATGTACTTGCTTTGTGTGTGTATGTGTTGTTTATGTGGAGTTAAGCATGTAGGTCTACATGAACATGTCTGCACATGCGTGTGGACATAACCAGAGGTCACTGTCAAGTGCCTTACTGTTTTCCACTTGCGTGTGTGTGTGTGTGTGTGTGTGTGTGTGTGTGTGTGTGTGTGTAGAAGAGGGAGTTGAATCCCCTGGAGCTGTGGTGTGAGCTACCTGTTGTGAGTGCTGAGAACTGACCTCAGGCTCCCTGGAAAGTAGCAGGCCTCTTAACGGCTGAGCCATCTCCCAGCCCCTCCGAGGTTTTTTTTTTGTTGTTGTTTGTTTGTTTTTGTGGTGGTCTCTCACTGAGCCTGGAGGTTACCAACTGGCTACAATGGCTGCAGGCCACTTTCATCTTTAAGATGGAGTTTCCCCGGGCACTGGGGAGGAGGAAGTGGACGCTGGTACGTTCATGGATCTTTAGCTGGCTGCTTTCCAGTGGCCAGAATTCAGGAGTATAACTCCCAACCTTGTGCAAGGGGGCTGCCAGATGCAGCCCAGAAAGGAATGACCCTTTCCAGGGAGCTGCTTTGCCCCACCCTCAGGACCTTTGCACAATACTTCTAAGTTCTGCTGATCTTGGTTCAAATGTCACTTCCTCAGGGAGTAACACCAAGGGAGGGCTGGAAGCTTGGTCCCACAGGCACTGTTACCTGAAGTGGTGACAATTACAGGCTTTATTGCCTGACCCGTGTGCTCAGCAGCAGATGGGAATCTGCCTTTGAGAGGGACCTCCTGGCCGCTGCTGGAGGAGAGGCCATGAAGACATTTCTATTTTTAAGAAAGGGCAGCTCCCCTGGTGGCACCTTGAGGAAAGGGCAGCTACGCATGACGCTGTCTTTGATGAACAATGTTGACTCCAGAGACACATTTTGCTAATGTTCTCCGAAAAAGGCTTATAAATTATTCAGCTGCACAGCTGTCTGGGAGAGGCTCCGGATGGTTCCTGCTAGGCAACTGGGAAGAAGCTGAGGCCCAGGAGAGGCTGGGAGGGCAAGTGGTCAGAGCTGCGGAGACTGCTTGTCTTTCCCTCCTCTTGGCATCCCTATGTGGGCTCAAGTTGAGCCATCTTTAAATCTAGGAGTTTTAGCATTCAGTGTGGGTGACCAGTGATCTCTGGTGACGCAGGTCAGCAGTAAGATTTTGGGTGACACAGAAGGGTCATCCTGGCTAGGGTTTAAAGAATAAGAGTTTACAGGGTGAGCAGATAGTGGGCAAGAGGCACCCCTGAAGGGTGGAACTCTGTGGTAGGTGCGACTGTCTAAAGACGATCATGGCTGCAGATTCAGGCAGACCCAGATCGCAGGTCACTGGTTAACACTCTCCCCAAGAGAGGTTGTAAGGGATTAAGAAGAAACATGGCACAGATCTGTCAGAAAGGATGGCTCAGCTTTTCTAACTGACCCTACATTTGATATCAGAGCTGAAAAGGAGCTTTCTGGATCACCCTGAGAACTTAAACACTTTGTGCTTGTAAGGTTCCATCTGTCCTGCCTGCCTCATGGAGGGGGGGGGGGGGGAAGTATTAAGCCACACCCAGCCTGCAGCTGGTAATCGTATGCCAAAGGTAACTGTATAGCCATTATTGTTTTGCGGGAAGCAGGCCAGCCTGGGCCCTGCTGCTTGGTTGGTTGTGTTTGGGAGCTTTGGTTGAGATGGAGCCAGCTGATGGCTGCCGATGGTAACAGAGCTGGGGCTTACAGACGTCTCGGTAATGTCCTCTCCCCTCCTTGCTGAGGCTCTCTGCCTTCTACTGCTGTTTGGATGCCGTCTTGGGAGTGGGGCCCTGAGTGAGTAGAGATAAGTGGAGATAACCCTCACAGCCCTGACCTCATTGCAATAGCCCATGTGAGTTGAGTCCTGGGGCTGAGATGGTTTCCTGGTACATGGGACCAATTGGTGTAGGTACCAGGACCCCCAGGCAACATACTGGCTAACTGTAGGCCCTGGGGGTCTGACTGCCAGGTCTTGTCTGTAATTTGCTGGATGTTCTACTTTAGACTGGCTTCATCTCTCTGTGCCTCAGTTTCCCTAGATTTGAGTGGCACTCTTAGCTCAGAGGGTGAGTGGAGTGAGCAGGACATACCCAGGACATTCTCAGGGAGTATTTGTCAAGGCAGATGAAGGTGAATCCTTGGGAGCGCTTCTTCCTCCTCTCTCCAGCAGAGGCCAGCCAGGGACTGCAGCTTTGGCAGGCAAATTCTGGCTGCAGTCCCACACTCACGACCTTCTAATTGGCACAGGTGGGGAGTGTTTCCAACCCCTGCTCAGGCCCTGGTGGCTTCTGGGTGACGAGTCACTGTCAGCTGCTTTTAACGAGCTTCAGGTTCGGACCAAGGTACCGCCTGGACCAGGTCTGGGCTAATTGGATCCTTCTGAAAGACCATCAAAGGGATACTGACAAAAGTAGCCCCAACCAAGTCCCACACCTGCCAGGAAGGTATCAGCTGCATGGATCCTAACCTCTTGGGCCTGGCCTTCCTCTGGGGACCCCTCTGCCAGGCCTCATAGCCCCTGGGCAGGGGTAGGGGGTGGCGATGAGGGTGGAAGTAGTTAGAGAGGGACAATGACAGGAAGCTCTCTGCAAACCTCTGCAGGAAGCCACCATCCTGAAGGAGCAGTAGGCTCACGGATTGTTGAGGGACCCCACTGCTCAGCGGCTGTTGAGTGATAAACAGCTGGGGCCTCCTTGTGTCCCAGATTGATCCTGGCACGGCAGGCGCCCAAAGTTTTCTGCTAATTAAAAGCAGGTTTTGACATTTGGAGCTTTTTGCTGGAGACAGCTCACGCTCTGCTGTCAGCCGAGAATGGAAGTGTCAGGTTTTCCCCAGGCTCACGGCCCTGCACAGCTGGGCCTATAGTTGCAGACTTTCAAATGCTTTTATTTATTTACTGACTACATTTGTTTGATTCTCCACACCTCACAGAGGATTTGACTATGTCTTAAGAGCAGCTCTGTCTTTATACGGAGGAGTGGGATGAGGGAGGTTTGTGGCTTCTGAGGACAGAAAGGGCTGTGCGTGAATCCCCTGCGCATGTCGCTCAGTCTCTCTGAAGGCTCAGAAACAGGTCTGCTCCTGTCTTGGTCCAATGGGGGCACCCAATTAACTTCTCTATTGAAGATAACACTAAAGCATGGTCTAGAACACACTGGCTGTTTAATAGAAAGTTCTGAAGCAGGTTTGTGTACAAAGGTTCACCAAATAAGAATGAGGAAACACAACACCTGTAGGTTCTGCCTTGTCCAGGTCCTATAGCTGCTCGTACCTGTGTAGAGCACAAGGCTAGGGAAACTGAGGCAGGGTTCTGCGCTTGAGGCCAGGCAGTGTCGGTGGCTCCTATGGGGAAGGAGATCAAGGATGGAAGCAGGGTGTGAGCTGAGGTTGCAGAGTCCTTCCAGGCTGGCCTCATCCTGGCTTCTCCTCAGCCTTTCCCGAGCTCTGGGCTCCCAGTTTCCGCATCCCCACGCCCCAGTTGCCCAATGTGGAATTAAAAGGGTAAGGAGTGGGAGACTCCATGCAGGCCCAGACATCTTCAGCGGCTGACCTGTGTGTTGGCTTCTAGGAGCACATCCTAGTGACCGTGGGCTGCCCAGAGACACCGAGGGAAGTGCTTCTGTGGGTTCCATCAGCCTCTCCTCCAGAGCAACTGACCAGGAATCTAACATGGAGAGCATAGGAGAGCATAGGAAAGAGACAGTGGCCATGGTGGGACTCTGTCAGCTCCATTCTCATTCCTGTGACAAAATGCCTCTCAAAGATGACTTGAGGAAGGAAGAGTTTGTTTGGACTTGAAGTGTACACTCCACCACGGTGGGGGGGGAGACCAGAGGCAGGAGTGTGAGGTGACTGCAGTTGGGAAGCAGAGATGAATGGTGGTGCTCGGCTCACTTTCTCCTTTTTATTCAGGCCAGCCTGTGGGATGCTGTTACTCATAGTCAGGGTGGGGCTTCCTTCTTCAGTTAAACCTCTCTGGAATGCCCTCACAGACATACCTAAAGCTACAATTCCAGGGTGGGTTTTAAATCCGGTCAAGTTAACAGTGATGATGAGCCGTTGCAGGGGTCTTTCTGGGGAGGCACAAGCTGGCACCCAAAGTTAACCATGCCACTCTCCTGTCTGAATAGTGGCCCCCCAATCTTAGTATGGGCTCCAGCTCACACCCCCTTTCTCCCCTCTGCCATCTGACCTCCACCTTCTTTGTTGACCTTTGAACCTTAAGACCTTTCTCTGTTCCCCTACCTCCCATGGCTCCCCAGTGCCCAGGATGCTGCTCCTCACTTCCTTCTCATCTCCAGTGTCCTGGCTAAGGGTGATGGCTCCTCATGTCTGTCTGTGGCCCCTGTCCTTACAGAGCACACAGCATGCCAATTTTAGAGATATGCTGGTCTGGTTGCATGTGTGATTTTTCTCTGGCACACCCCTGTATCCACAGTGTCTGGTACACGGTGGGTGGTCCACAGATGCTTTGTATTGAAGGGAAAGATGACAGTGGCTTGAGGGATATTTGTGTCACAGGCAAGTGTATCTACACGCTAACAGAAATATTTTTTTCCAAAATGTGTCATCGAAGTTCGTTTATACACAGAAAGGTGTATCTGTCTTAGCTATGGCTGGACACACTGTCACCAGCCACACCTTCTGCCTAGGAAAGAAATCCTCCTAGCCCCTCCAAAACTTCTTACCCTCCCTCTAGGCTGCACTTCTTGTGCAGCCAAAATCTCTGGTTAGCAGATGGAATGAGTGCTTCCAGGCTTGAAGTCCATCTCAGCCACAGGGAACTGAATGTAGTGTCCACCACGCAGAGGCCGAGCCCCACACTGCATCGTGTCCCCAGTGTCCACCCATGCAGAAGCCAGCAGACATGGATGCCTCTGGATGCTTGTGGTGCTGGCAAAGAGGAGGCCAGGCGTCAGCCACTGCCCATGACCAGGTATGAGGAAAGACCCTTGTAGGTGTCCTCACAATGGTAACTTCATAGCAGCAAGAGCCCCAGCAGCTCACACTCCGATGAGAGTTAAAAAGCCGGACAGAAAAAGAAAACCAGAGGTTGGGAATGTGGCTCAGTTGGCAGAGTTCTTGTTCAGCATGCATGAAGTCCTGGGTTCGATCCCCAGTACCGCATAAACCAATCATGGTGTCATATGCCTGTGTTCCCAACACTTCAGACTTGGAAGCAGGAGGATCAGAAGTTCAAGGTCATCTTTACCTTTTTAGCTGTTTTAAGACCAGCCTGGGCTATATGAGATCCTGTCTCAAAAAAGGAAGGAAGGAAGGAAGGAAGGAAGGAAGGAAGGAAGGAAGGAAGGAAGGAAGGAGAAAAGCAAAAGGAACACACTGGAAAATGGCTTTTACATGCAAATCCCAAACACACAGAAAGACCTAATGATTGTGTGTATGTCTCCTCTCCCTCCCCTGCTTCTCCCTCCCCTCCAAAGCAAAGACCTCAGTCAACCTCTTATGCCCTGGAACTGGAGACTGGGGCAGCATGCCTATAAGGATGGCCTGAACTAAGGCCTAGCCCAGACCTTTATACTTGTGTATAGATGGGTCATTGGTTGCCAGCTCCTGGGGTCTTGGCCTTGGGCATGGCAGCTCTTGGCAGCCAAAGTCAGCTGGTTGAGAGAGATGACTGGGGTGGTGATAGGGTGTGTGGGGGGTGGGGGGGAGAGGGCACAACACCAAGTATTCCAGCTGAGGGAACTGCCTTCCTTCTACAAGGAGGAAGCGCCAGCCCCCACCCCTCCATACCCTTGCTGGCAACTTTCCATTAATGAGTGTTCACTGGTGTCGGAGAGCTATTATCAACCGTGATTATACATTCCCAGGACAGTGTGTTTGCCCAAGGTCTCACTGTTGGAAGCAGGCAGCCAGGCTGAGGCCAAATCTCTTCCATCCCAGCAGGCACCTGGTGTTTTCAGCTGCTAAGACCAAACAGAGGTGGGAGGAGGTGGCTCTGCTCTGGCCTGCAAAGGACAGGACTCCCCCAACACTGTTGCAACTTCACAAAATATGGGCAATGCAGGCTGCTGCTGAGGCTGATGACCTGACTGCCAGGCTACGGACAGCCATCTCTCAATGCGCTGCATGTACACCGTCTCCAAGAGGGAAGCAATTTAGAAGATGATTCAGCCTGTACTTTGGCAGATGTTTCCCAGTGTGCTGGGTTTGGAGAGTAGCCTCATCTTTGAAATGAAGCAAAGTTAGCTCTGCTCTGACTTCCTCCCCATCTAGCTGAGGGCCTGCATATCTCTACAGCCAGTCATATTCCCCAGGCCTGGGAGGCAATGCCCCCCTAGTCCCTGGTTAAGAATCAGGGCAGTGGATCTGTGTGGTTGGTAGATTTTACATGGGGCAGGGTTGCTGCATACATGAACCCTGGGTCCTAGGAACAGAGTTGTTGACAAGGTGTTACAGTTTACACGGGGAATGTCCCCACAGGCTCATGTATTTTAAACTGGTTGGCAGCTGGTGGCCCTGTCTTGAGAGGTTGTGGAGACTTTGGGAGTGGGATCTTGCTGGAAGAAGAGAGTCACTGAGGGACAGACCTTAAGATAGATAGCATGGCCCTGTTTCTGGTGAACTTTTCTCTGCACAGAGATGTGAACAAGATCTCTCTCTCTCTCTCTCTCTCTCTCTCTCTCTCTCTCTCTCTCACACACACACACACACACACACACACACACACATACACACACATGCACACATGGACAAACATACACACACACATGCACACACATACACAAACACACATAGACACACAGACATACATGCACACACACACGCACACATGCACACAAATATATACACACGAACACACACATACACACATACACATGTACACACACACACACACACACACACACACACACACACACACGACATCCTCTGTCTTTAGATTTCTGAGCAGGCCAGGGTGGAGACGACAAATATGTCAGGACTCTGAAAGTGGGAATTTACTGTGACAAGACCCTTGACGAATACCTTTAACTCAGACATTATCTTAAAGCACCTTTTGCCACTGGGCACATGTGGGCAGTTTCAGAAGATGCACACAAGATCCTGTAACTGAGCCCAGTGGTGAATTACACTCTACAAAACTGGAAACCACCCAGGTACCTGAGAAAGTCCACAGCAGGAAGTTATTTGGTGGCTGCTAGGAGTCTGCAGTGCTCCCTAACTGGTGGCACTATCTGGGGAGGCCGTGGGACTTAAGGTGGAGCCTTGAGCTGGCGAAAATAGTTGCTGGGTCTTTGAAGCATCCTGTCTTGCTCTCTGCTTCCTGGCCTGTAGTGACATGAACAGCCTCGGCCACGCTCCCTGACCTGTAGTGTGCCGCCATGATGGACGAAACCCTCCATAACCAGGAGTCAAACGAGTCTTTCCTCGCTCAAGTTGTTCCCCTCAGGTCTCTGTCACCACGACACAAAAGTAACAAACACAGGGACGACAGTCATTTGCTCACTCACCCTTCACTCGTAGCAAACAGTCACTGGTGTCACTTAACGTGGAGGGCTGAGTAGTGGGCTCTATGGGTGAGACTTCCTTTCTTAGCTTATATCCCACCAGGGATATAAGTACATAAGTAAACAAGGTGATCAGCAAAGTGAGTGCTCAGTAGACACTAAGATGTGGAATAGAATATTCTAGAAGGTACTGGAGGATGAAGTGGGAGCATTTGGGATGGAATAATGCCTTAGTTACTTTTCTATTGCTGTGATAAAACACCATGGCAAAAGCAAAAAAAAAAAAAAAAAAAAAAAGATTATTATTTTTTTTCAGAGCTGAGGATCAAACCCAGGGCCTGGCACTTGCTAGGCAAGTACTCTGCCACTGAGCTACATTCCCAACCCTTGTCAAAGCAATTTATAAAAGAAAGAGTTTAGCTGGGCATGGTGGTGCATGTCTTTAATCCCTGTACTCAGGAGGCAGAGGCAGATGGATCTCTGTGAGACTGAGGCCAGCCTGGCCTACATAGTGAGTTCTAAGACAGCCAGGGCCATGTAGAGAAATTCTGGCTTCAAAAAAAAATTTTTTAAAAGAGATTTATTTATTTATTTTATGCATGTGAGTACACTGTCACTGTACACATACCAGAAGAGGGCATCGGATCCCGTTACAGATGGTTGTGAGCCACCATGTGGTTGCTGAGAATTGAACTCAGGACTTCCAGAAGAGCAGCCAGTGCTCTTAACTGCTGAGCCATCTCTCCAGTCCTCAAAAAATAATTTTTTTATTTGGGGCTTATAGTTTCACAGGGTTAGCATCCATGGTGGCAGATCAAAAACAGGGGTGAGAGCAGCTAAGAATTCACATTTTGATCTCCCAGTAGGAGAGAAGGAAAGAGAGAGAGACAGAGAGACAGAGAGAGAGAGGAAGAGAGAATGGGGGGGGGGGGACACAAAGCCTGTCCTCAGTGACAACCTCCTCCAGCAAGGCTACACCTTCTAAACCTTCCCAAACAGTTCCAACAACTGGGAAGTATTCAAACACATGAGCCTGTGGGGACCATTTTCATTCAGACCACCACAAATGGTCAAGGAGAGGTCTCTGAAGAGTTGACCTTTGACCTGTATGTTTGACAGAGGGCACAGTTCTTGGTAGAAGAAATTCTACACACTCCAAGGTCCAGCTTTAGTAGCAACCCATGCACTCACCCCACCCCCAAAATACCTACTGTCCTAAGTGCAGATGAACAGAACCCTCCCTTGCTGAAAGTCTCCTATGCATAAACTGGAGACTCTAGATAGCCTTTCATCTCACTGGGAGCTTTGAAAAGCAAATTGCTGAAGAGTCCAGCCGGGAGATCCACACAGATCATAGAGAAGGTGGCAGACAGCTTTCTTGATATTGGATGGCGTGACAATCTGGCAATTCAGATACTGCTAGCATGCTTGGGGCTATAAACACACATCAAAGGGGTTAACAGCTTTAGCAAATGTCGCCCACATCCCACTAAGGGAGACTCTCCTATATCTGAGTTCCAATTCTCCTCTGGCACGTGCTCAGCTCTGGGCAAACCATTTCCTGATCTGTTTGCTTAGCTGGAGAGGGGAGCGTAAACTATCTTGGCTCTGGTTGGGGAGAGCTTAGCAGGCTGAATAGTATCTCGTTCTGAGGATCCGAAATCCAGCACTGGGGATGCCACATATCCTGTGTCCAGAGAGGGTTTTCTTCCTTGTATGAAGTCTGCCTTTCTTCTTGTCACTCCAGTGTGGCAAGAGGGAGTGGACTAGGGAGGCTGTGTGTGTGGCCTGGGTCTCCTCTGACATGGTTAGTATTCCTGCCTGGAGATGCATGCCCTAACACCACGGGAATTGGGCCCCTGTGGAGGCCGCTGTAGCAAGAGCACTTGCTTTGCACAGGATCTGCAGCAATCAGGCAGTACAGGAGCTCAGCAGTTTTACAGTTGCTTCCTATCTCCTTCACTGACTTAAATTTTGGCTCCGATTCCTGCTTAGGTCTTTGGCAGACATGATAACCTTCTGAGACATTGCTTCTCAACCTTCCTAAGGCTTCAGCTCTTTGATACAGTTCCTCGTGTTGTTATGACCCCCCCCACCATAAAATTATTTTTGTTGCTACTTCATTTTACTTCTGTTACGAATCATAATGTAAATATTCATGTTTTCTGATGGTTTTAGGTGACCCTGTGAAAGGGTCTTTCAATCCTAAAACGGGTTGTGACCCACAGGTTGAGAACCACTGTTGTAAAGAGTGTTCACCTCTCCCTTCAATGCTGATGACACCAAGAGGAATTTTCAAGTTTGTGGGGACAGAGTAACCACGGGATGATGTTGGGAAGAATCTCTGGCCACCTCCCTGGGCCTGCAGGAGAGTTAGGTATTGTTCCAACAGACTCCATCTTGCTTTTCTCTCCTGTTCTCTCTCCACCCTCTCCTGCAGTCACCATGAGCTCCAGGAATAAACAGGTCTTGCAATGAACATTTGTGACAAGAGTCCACACTTGTCTCGGGCTGGAAGACTTTCTCATCTCGCTTACCAACTTGAGCTTCCAGGATGTTCCTGAGATAATGACCAACAAGATTAGTTTTAGCAAGACTGTCTGTTGGTGAGGACTTCTTGTGCTTCTTCTGCCTCCCCTGCCTGTTTTGTCTATGCATCCTAAAGCCAAGGTGGGTACCACAAAGCCAGGGCGGAGGATGTGGATGCTAGGCCCTGGCCTCAGCAAATTCTTCTCCTAGATCATCACTAGTTTCTACTTGGATCTTTGGAGTGACTGACCAGATCTGACCTTTGGGACTCTGAAAAGTCTATTCCTGTCTCCCCAGGTCAAGGAAGCCAATAACACCGTCACTATTGGGGATTGAGGTTTTAACATAGGATTTGGTGGCAACCATGTTCAGGCCCTAGCCTACTCCTTGACAACTGGGCTTAGGAGCTACTGAACATCTACTGAGCACACCGGTCCCTTGACACCTCTGGATCATCCTCTGGCCTTCACTTCTTGGGACCCCTGTTGCACTCAGAGCACTTACCATCTGATTAACCTAATGTGTTCTGAAGTGAAGGGACTAGAGCCTATGACCTTGAGCATGCTAGGCAGGCTGCCATAAAGCATCTCTTTTATGTTATTACTGAGGCACACAATAGCGCCAGTCAAAACAAGACCTTGAGTATATAACCCATTTAGATAAGTAAATCAGCCAGAGTAAGGAAGGGCTTACAGGGTAGAGTGCTTGCCTGGTGTCTTAGCTGGGGTTTCTACTGTTGTAAGAAGACACCATGGCCACAGCAACTCTTATATAAAGAAAAGCATTTAATTGGAGCTGGTTTACAGTTCAGAGGGGTTAGTCCATTATTGTCATAGTGGGAAGCATGGTGGCACAAAGGCAGACACGGTGCTGGGGGTGTAGCTGAGAGTTCTACATCTGGATCCGCAGGCAGCAAGAAGAGAGTGAGCCACTGGGCCTGGCTTGAGCTTCTGAAACTTCAGAGCCTCACCCCACACTGACACACTTCCTTTAACAAGGCCACACCGCCTAATAGTGCCACTCCCTATGGCCTGCGGGGCCATTTTCATTCAAACCATCATACCTAGTATGGATTAAGCCCCGAGTTTGACCCCTAGCATTGCATAAGCCTGGTGTGTGGTGCATGCCTGCAGTCCCAGTTCTTGGTAGGAGATAGAGAGAGGAAGATGGGAGTTTAAGGTCATCTTTGGCATAGTGAGTTCGAAGCTAGAATGGGCTGCACTAGACCTGTCTCAAGACCAAGAGCAACAGCATTCTCCATGGCAAGGACAAAGCTCTGTCTATATAAACCTATCTTAACATATGCATCTCCTGGAGACCCCGATAAAAACCAGAGGCTAAAGTTCTTCCTTAGCCTTCTGCAGCCTGGAGCAACACATAGTAAGTTTGCCAGTGCTGTGAGGTTCTCCTCTGTCCTCCGTGGTGTGGGGTAAGCTGCAGGGTCTAGAAGTCCAGCCAGGAGTCTGGGGCCAGCCTGCAGCAGCAGCTCCATTTCTTCTCCGTAATTGGAGCACTTATCTATGGCTGCCAAAGGCCACACCTGGAAAATAGCAGGAGCTACACTGGACCAGGGCTGCATGGTTCATGAGCTATCTTCCTGTGACACGAGGGACTCATTTCTTCCAGCTCTCTCCAAGTCTTGTGAGTTCTAGAAGCTATTCTGAGAGATTTGACAAGTCGCCTGCCTTTAATACCTTGGCAGCAGGGTGACAAGAATGGATCCTACACACAAAATTGATTTCCTGCATCTTTGTCCTTTATGGTAGCTCAGAGGTAAACTGGCAGAATGTAGAGATTCTGGGATGAATTGGCGTCAAATATAGGAAAGCACTGAAGTGGATGTATGTATGTGTTGTGGTTGTTGTTGTGTGTGTGTGTGTGTGGTGCTGGTGTGTGGTGTGGTGTGTATGATGTTGTTAGTGTGTATGGTGTTATGCTCTGTGTATGTGTGATGGCGTTATTTGTGTGCATGATGTGTGTGTGTGTTGCTGTTTGTGTGTATGTTGTGTTGTTGCTTGTGCGTATGGTGTTGTGTCTCTGTGTAGTGTTTGTGTGTATGATATGGTGTGAATGTGTCTTTGTTGTTTGTGTGTACAGTGTGTGTGTGTGGTGTTTGTGTGTATGGTGTGATGTGTGTATTATTGTTTGTGTGTGTGTGTCTGTGGGTGTGTGTGGCACCTCAGAAAGAGGTATTGTGGTAGGGGAGAGCTGAAACAGAAACTCTGCAGCAAGACCTCATGACCTCTGCCAAAGCAGAACGAGAAAAAATACAGGTTTTCATCTTTATCCCTGGCTCCCAGCAGGCTCCTTAAGCCTGTGATTGTTCTGGGCAGTAAAGATTTACAGCTGGATCTCTTGGAGGCATTTTCTCAACTGAAGCTCCTTTCTCTGTGATAACTCCAGCTTGTGTCAAGTTGACACACAAGACCAGCCAGTACAGTGATCAAGGACTAACCGTGTGAAACAGTACACAGTCCCTCAATTAAATTCTCCCCTTTGTAAGTTCCCTTGGCCATGGTGTTCTGTCATAGAACAGTGACTAAAACATACTGTGTCTATGGAGTGGGCTAGCAATGGTGCAGGGGCTCTGCCATTAACAGAAAGAACATTTACTTGAGTGACTTCTGCCTTTCCAGCCTGCACCCAGGTATACACCCCTGGTCCACCCTGCAGTTTTTCCATGTAATGTAGGGAGCCAGGTATGAGAGAGACTTCACCCTGTCCTATTTAAACCAATTTTTAGCTGCAATCTGCTTTGTGTATTTAGCTCCTATTACTTTTGAGGTAGGGTCTCACTGTGTAGCCTTGGATGGTCTGGAACTCTCTATGTAGGTCAAACTGGTTTTGAACTCACAGAGATCCACCTGCCTCTGCCTCCTGAGTGCTGATGTTAAAAGTGTGTGCTCCCAGGCCCCAGCTTAGCTTCCAGTCTAATGCTATGGTGCTACCAATGTCCACAGTCACCTGGGATGACAAGGATGAGCAGGTGTCAGCAGGCTGAGGCCACAGCCTCAGGTCTCTGTTTCCTGGGGACAAGCTTGACATCATTGTTTGCATTGCTGGAGATGGAACCCTGTGCCTCATGCATGCTGGGCAAGTAGTCCACCAACTGAGCCAGTTCCCAACCCCCTTCAACTTCATTTTAAAGTGGAAAAAAATCCCACATGCTAGGACTCTCCTTTAGTCCATGAGGAATGGGACAGTTGGTTCTGATACCTTGCTGTAGTCTGGTTGTGATAAATCAGGCATTTCCCTAGCCTGCCCTCTAGGGACTCAGTACCAGTAGACACCACCGTGCGGCACATTTCCCCATGGCTATATTTTCTTTATGGGACAGAAGTACCCTTTAAAAGGTGTTGTGCCTTCCCCACCAATCGGGCAGTCTATTTCTCTCTGTGTCTTCCAGTCTCCTTGTCTGTCTTGCTCTTATGCCCCAACTATGAGATGGTCTTTTATCCACCCCCCCATAAACCTCTTACATGAGATCTGTTGGGTGGTGTGATCTTTTTGTGGCTCACCTTGGCCCCGACCTGCCAAGGTACTTCTTCCACTAAATCCTAACACTGAGAAGCTTCAATAATGATTGTAAGATCCATTCAATGTAGAAATGTTAACACTTTGAAAGGTTTTGTCTTATTGAAGAATTATTGAAACATTATGCCCACAGAAGCAACAGGATGGAGTTTAGTTGGTAAAGAAGGGATATGAGTCAGACATGGCAGCTCACACTTTAATTTTTTCTACTTATTTTAAAGACATTATATATATATATATATATATATATACGTATACATATACATATACATATACATATACATATACATATACATATATATATATATTGCATATGAGTACACTGTTTCATTACAGATGGCTGTGAGCCACCATGTGGGTGCTGGGAATTGAACTTAGGACCTCTAGAAGAGCACCCAGTGCTCTTAACCTCTGAGCCATCTCTCCAGCTCCGTCACATTTTTAAACGTAGCATTAGGAGAGCCTGAGGCAGGAGGCTCACCATTCTCCTAATTTAGGTCTCATAGTGAGACTCTCAAAAAACTAAGAATAGTTAGTTAATTAAATTAACTTTTAAAAAGAAGAAGAGGGAGGAAGGAAGAAAATGGAAGCTGGAAGCTTAACTTAGTGGGCAAAACACCTTTGTAATAGTCAGGAAACCCTGGGTTTAATCCCTAGTATGGCTTACCCCTGGTGTGGTGTACAGGCCTCAAATGGTGGCACTCCTGTGGTACAGGCAGGAGGTCATCCTTGGTTACATATAAGTTTAGATAGCCTGGACTACATAAGATGCTGTCTTTAAGAGAAAGGGGTATATTAAGTACACACTACTTGTCCCTCCTCCTTCTAAACCACTGCTGTGACAGTCAGGGAATTTTACAAGATGTGATCAAGAAAGATAAAGATAGCTTGACAGCAGAAGTGAGACTCCAGAAGCAAGAAGCAAGATGGCTGCTGACTTGCTCGCTTGGTAGCTGGCAACCCTCAGAAAGGCAAACAGAGCTGCCCCCCAGGGAATCCTCTAGAAAGCAGACCAGTTGGTATCTCCGGAAGGGGGGCAAGGACACCTGCTAAGGAGGCAGCTGAGCCTCTCTGCTCAGCATGAGCGCCCCCCTCCCACACGCTGTGCTGCGGTCTGTGTTGGCAAAGGAAGCCATTTGGTTTTAGTAAGAAAAGGACTTGACTTTAAAGGATCATCACAGATGGGGCTTGAAAACTGGCGAGCTTCTCCAGCTGGAGGCAGAAAGAGGTCTACTTTTATATAAAAGAGCAAGCAGAGCTAGACAGCGTCTGTGTGGGTCAGCACGAAGAAGTGGCAACTGGACTGGAGAGATCCATCAACACTGGCAGGAGGGGAGGTTGGGGGCTGCATGAGGTACAGAGAGCCTTGAACTGTGAGAGAGGAGAGAAGTTCCAGTTTGGTTAGCATGTTTTTTAAAAAAAAAAAAAAAAAAAAAAAAAATCAGTGGGGACAAAGAGGTCTACCTTGTTCTTGATGATGAGATTGCCTGGCTAGAAAGGGAAAGAAAAGCAGAGAAGAAAGTCACTCATTACATGTGAACTGAGGAACTTGAGTTTCTGGATTGCAGTCCTCACTGAATTTCCAGCAGATGTAATTTGAAATTTCAGAGCAACAGAGCCCTCCCTGAGCAGAACAGCCAAAGGCAGAAAGATCTTCTGAACAGAAACACTGTAGCCGAGACCAGAGCGAAAGTTAGAAAGTTAGCCCAGAACAGAGCGAAGTCTTCAGAATTCTGAGAAATCTAATGGGAGTTCAAGGCATCCAAGGTGTGGCCAGATCCTCCATAGAAAAGAAAACAAAAGATTCCAACTCGTCTCCTGTTCTGAGAAAGCTGCTAAAGGACGTGTATTTTATACAAGTAACCGACATAAACAAGAGAAGGGAGGTGGAGGGAAAGTAAGCAGGGGTGGGACTCTGAGAAATAAGGGAGAAGCCTGAGAAAGCGTTGACAAAGGTCACCCGGCACAGGATATGCAGGGCCGCCACACTTGCCATCAAGATGGTAGTGACAGAACGGTTGTGTATGGGCCCATTGAGAGGCTACGTCATCAACATGTATTAGAACACCAGGGAGACACAGGTAACAATGGCAAACTCAGGATAGCACAAAGCACAGGAAGGGAAAGCAGCCATAGAGTGCCCCATGGTTTGGCTTAAATATGTTTATGCAGCCACAGTTATGACCAGGGCCTGATCTCAAGGACAGTGTAGACACCAGGGGAGAAGAAAAATATGAGTGTGTATGTTTGTGTGTGTGTTTGTGTGTGTATGTATGTGTGAGTGTGTGTATATGTGTGTGTGAGTGTATGAGAGTGTGTGTGTGTATATGTGTGTGTTTGTGTGTGTGTTTGTGTGTGTATGTGAGTGTGTATGTAGTATGTGTATGTATGTGTGTATATGTGTGTTTGTGTATGTGTGTGTTTGTGTGTGTATGTGTTTGTATGTATGTATGTATGTGTGTGTTTATATGTGTGTTTGTGTGTATGTATGTTTGTGTATTTGTATGTGTGTGTTTGTGTTTGTATGTGTGTGTTTGTGTGTGTATGTGTGTATGTTGGTGTGTGTGTGTGTGTGTGTGTACACAGTGTTACATATTTTGAGTAACTGAGCTTACTGAGTCTTCCACATCGCTTGGGTTTTGGTCTCTTTAGAGAAAATTCCTAACACTGTGGGGAAAGATTCTCCTGTATTTTCTTACAGAAGTTCCAAAATTTTGTTATTTAGCATTAGCTTTAACAATTCTGTCTCCATCTATTCATCTTAGATTTTTTTACATAGAGGATGAAAATACACATGTCCCAACTGTCTTTTTCTCCCCACATTTCCTAAGGTAGTGAGGAAAGTGTTAACTAAGAAACACATTTTTAAAAAATATTGAAAATGCAGAGAATTAGCACAAATAGCAAGAAACATATAAGAGATGCTGAGAGTGCTAGGTGACAGACTCAGACCACTGAAAACCATAGGTGACAGACTCAGACCACTGAAAGCCATAGGTGACAGACTCAGACCACTGAAAGCCATAGGTGACAGATACAGGCCACTGAAAGCCATAGGTGATAGACTCAGACCACTGAAAGCCATAGGTGACAGACTCAGACCACTGAAAGCCATAGGTGACTGACACAGACCACTGAGAGCCATAGGTGACAGACTCAGACCACTGAAAGCCATAGGTGACAGACTCAGACCACTAAAAGCCATAGGTGACAGACTCAGACCACTGAAAGCCATAGGTGACAGACTCAGACCACTGAAAGCCATAGGTGACAGACTCAGACCACTGAAAGCCATAGATGACTGACACAGACCACTGAGAGCCATAGGTGACAGACTCAGACCACTGAAAGCCATAGGTGACAGACACAGACCACTGAGAGCCGTAGGTGACTGACACAGACCACTGAGAGCCATAGGTGACAGACTCAGACCACTGAAAAATCTTCGGAATTAATGCGAGATACTGAGCTTTAGAATTTGGGAATTAGAATTAGGGAATCCAGTCAATTCCAAAATGACTATATATCCCTCTCTTATCCAACAGAGCTCCTTGCAAAAGTCACAGATACTGCCGTCTCCAACCCTGCCTCCCTTCCAGCTCTCCTTCTCTGTACACACACACACACACACACACACACACACACACAGAGAGAGAGAGAGAGAGAGAGAGAGAGAGAGAGAGAGAGAGAGAGAGAGACTGAGTACAAGTTGAACATTTCCAAAATGTGTGATCTAAAAGCGTGAAGTCTAGAATTTCCAAAACTCCAAACCCCATTAGCACCATTTGGTGTTAGAATTGGAAGGTCATGTGCTTGACCTCAGGGACCCTCTGATTACTGCCTCCCTCTCTCATCTGACAGAGCTCCTTGCAAAAGTCACGGATGCTGCCGTCTCCAACCCTGTCTCCCTTCCAGCTCTCCCTCCCTGTGCACACTCTTTCTGTTAAAACCCTTTTGAGATCTGAGACATAATACACGTGCACACACACATATAGAATACAAATAAGTGCATAACGTTAATAATTGCCAAGAATGTTTGTGCAACTCCGTTTCCCATCCAAACAGTCTGTGTCTCTGCCTGACACTAAGCCCATCTCTTGTGTCCAGGTAGTTGGGGTAGTCATTACCCTGAAGTTTAGTGTAATGGTTTTCTTAATACACAGAACACCCTAAGGCAACAAAGTTACCTTTGCCTGTGAGCTTTATGTATAGAGATGAAAATGTGCTTGCTCTTAGCAGTCACTGTTCCCTCTTTTGAAAGCTTGGAAGACTTATCTTTGTCATGGTGGTGTATCATTTCCATTGCTATGGTTGTTCTCAAGATGGAGTGCCTATTGCAACCAAGCCCCTGTTACAAATGTAAGTTCTTGGAGCCATCCCATACTTACTGAATCAGAGACTCTGGGTGAGAGTCATCAGTCATTGCAGAAAGTTCTGACACATTTACATTAACAACCACTTCTATATCCTATTCCACTTTATTTTTCCAAGCTAGTGTAGACAGACACAGGTTATTTCTGGGTTATAGCTATTATGAACATAAACTCTATAGCTTTTCTAGGATTCAAATTTATGAGATTTTGTGATAGGATTTCCAGCCCAGTTTATATCAAATTCTTTTTGGAAGGGATTCGTATCAGACCCGGTCCAAACAGAAAACAAAGGACAAGCTTAATCCAAGGAAACACAGAGGGGTAATAACAGAGGCAATTTATAATTATGTTTTGCTAACAGGCAATGTTCTCATTGAAATGAATTCCCTCCCAGGAGCACGGACATGCTTGGATTGGTCTAGGTAAGCTCCCTGTTGGTATGGACATCCAAACTGTCTCTAGAATCTAAATAATGGAAGCAGAAGCCACAGTTTTCTGTGTTATAAGAATGTTTCCAATGAGGTGACTGTCAAATACAAAAGCTGACTTCAGCCTCATGGGGCACCGTTTTGGTTCCACTTCAGTAGACCTGAGGGGCACTGGGACCCTGATGACATGCTTAGAACTTCAGTCTGATGTCCTAGTGTGGGACTGTACTTTTTATAAAATAGTCCACTAAACTGTCGCTGCTTTGTGTTCCAAACTGCTGGAACTCTTTCGTCGAAGCATTCAATAGGTGACTGCCAAGGATCCAGGGCTCTGAAGCCTCAGCACGCTGTAATTATTGGAAGAAGTTCATGCCAATTGAGAAACACTGGAATCCAGCTCTACAAAAGAGGAGGAGGAGATGGGGAAATTAAATATGGAGCGCCGCAGTGGTGTAGGAGACCTGGCTGCTAAATCCCACCATTGTGCTCGGAAAGTGTCAACACGCAGGAAGGCTCCTTTCATGACATTCTTGGTTTTAATTGGAAAAATTTATATTTTGCACTGAAATGGAAGAAAATTCTTTTGCAGCATCAAAATTTGACAAAAAATTCAAAGGACTAGTCTTTTTTTTGGGGGGGGGATAATTTTTGGCTTATAAAAGTATTTGCTGACCAAAATTTCTCTGAATAGAGACGTAGTGATTGAGCTTAGGGAGGTGCACACACATCTTTTTGTTTGTGTCTTTTTAAAAATAAACATTTATTATTTATAAGGACTTAAAAATATTTATCTTTGTTTTATGTGTATGAGTGTTTTGCCTACATGGGTGTCCTGTATCACGTGTATGCAGTGCTCATGGAGATCAGAAGAGACTTTGAATCTCCTGGAAGTTAAATTAGAGGCTGCTGTGAGCTGCCGTGTGGGTGCTGGGAATCGAACCCAGGTCCTTTGCGACAAGTGCACTTAACTGCTGAGTTATCTCTCTAGTTCCTATTATCTATCTATCTATCTATCTATCTATCTATCTATCTATCTATCTATCTATTGTGTGTGCATGTGTGCATGCATGCATGCAGATGAAATTATGCCACGGCGCACATATGAAGATCAGATGACAACTTGAGGGGTCTGTTCTCTCCTTCCACTGCGTAGATCTTGGAATCGAGTCTAGGCGGCCAGTCTTTGCACCGGGCACTTTTTACTACTGAATCATCTTGGTGGTTCTGGTTTGTTTTTGAGACAGGGTCATTTTATGTAGCCCAGGCTAGCCTCAAACTGATGTTTGTCCCACCTCAGCCTCCTGAGTGCTGGGGTGAGAGGTGTGGACCATCGTGGTTGGTTTGAATATTTCAATACAAACAAACAACATAGAATTGAATTCATTGTTCACTTAGGGAGTCCTCCCTGACCCTGTATGGCCCCTCAGACCCTACATACATAGGGTCCTCAGTTAAAATACCAAAAAGAGTCATGAGGGCATCAACCAGCACAACTTATTATCACAAAACACAACCTTGAGGGAACTTCCAGCAATTCTGTCTCAAAGGAGAACCATAATTCCACAGTGAAAAAAACCTCAGAGGCCCATCAGAGGACTAGGGACACCAGAGGACGGCCACCATCACAGACTACTGAGCTGAGCATCAGTGATATTTTACAAAACCCACTGTGGTTTAAATGAGAAATGACCCCCAGGCTTGTGTGCTTGAACACGTGGTCTCTGTTGGTGGTGCTTTTGGGGAGGTTGTGGAATATTCGGAACATGACATTTTGCTGGAGGAAGTACCTGAGTAGGGGTGGGCTTTGGGGTTTTATAGTCTGGCCCTGTTTACTGTACATTCCGGACTGTTTATGGGCTAGCCTCATGCTATGAACGCCATACCTTCCCTTCTGTGATGGACTATAACCTCTTTGGAATCATGAGTCAAAATAAACCGTTTTTTTCTTAAACTTGCTAGTATCAGGGTGTCTATCACAGCAACAGGAAAGAAACTAAGACACTTCTGCTTTCTATTCTTGCTAGTAGTGGCTCACTCTCAAAGTGTGTGAGCAAGATAGCCCATGTCCTATGGCAGGCTACAGCCCTTCTTCCCTGAGGCCACTCAGGTCTTCTGAGGCCTCCAGATGCCTGCTTCTCTCTCCCAAGCTGCTTTGCTGGCCCTCCCTAGGCTGTAGACATCTGAGCTGCGGCCTTCCCAGCTCTCAGCCCTCCTCTCATTCCTGTTGACACCCTTTCGCCATGGACAATGGCAAACCTGGGCTTTCAGTATTTTCTCTTGTTCATGGCTCCCCACGGGGCTGCTCTCAAGGTTCCCACAGTTCTTGCCACTGACACTCTACTGGGACCTGGGACATCCTTTAAAAGGCTCATTTACGGTTTGAACAGTTGGTTTTAATAAAAATTCACATTGGGGAGTGGTCGGCAATGTAGTTGGAGGGGTGCAGTCCTTGAGAGCAGAACCTTCAAGAATGGAATGGATACACTCCTTTCTTGTATGAATTACGGCGCTTGAAGGCCCCTCTAGAGTAGGCTTTATAAAGTGTCCCTGCTCTCCCAGGCTTGCCTCAGCTTCACATACTCACTCGCTTGCCCGTGCTCTTCTGTGAACTGAACCAGTGTGTTGCCAGTACCAGGCTCTTAGGCAGTCCAGGTTTTAGAACTGTGTCAGAGTCCCCGCAACCATCAGAGCTGGCAGAGTCATGATCCGTGCAACCCAACTTAGCCAGTGTTGGCTCAAACATCTAGAGTCTGACACCAGGCAGTTTACTTTAGACATATGTGAGTACAGTGCAATCTTGGGAAAAGAGTTTCTTGGTAACAATTTTCTCAATCCCATGTGCACAATAAAGTTTAAGGCATAGCTACATAGAAACTTTGTTGCAAAGTAGTGTGACCTCTTCCATAACAATGGATTCTATAGCTTAAAGGCCTAGTACCTGGTGTGGTCTTGGTCATACAGAGAGTGCAGAGGTCACCAGGCTATAAAGTACATAGGTTCTATTGACTGAGAAACAAAACCAAAGATAAAGGTCTAGGGAGGAAAGGTCTGGTATAAACATAATCGTCTGGGGGATTCACATGTGGCCTGACCCTACAGGTGGCACAGTTTGCCAGGCTGTTAACTACATCCGCCCCAAGCCTTCTGGGTGGAGAACAGGAATATATCCCTTCCATTGAAGAGAGAGACAAGTCTTTGTGTTTAACATTCCTGGTTCTTCTAGTGCTTGTCTGTTGAGTCCAAGAAACTTGTGCTCTCTACATGCGAGACTAAACAAACAAACAAACAACAAAAAACAACCTTTCCCCCCAAAACCCTGCTTTTCCTTGTAAATTATCTAGTCTCAGCTGTTCTGTTATAGCAATGGAAAATGGACAGTCTCTTACAGTCAGCCAGCTGTGATGTCCTCCGCCTGGTGGTCCAGGTGTTCCACATTCTGGGTTCCAGTCAATGGGGTCTTCTTCCTTAAAATGTTTAGGACAGTCCCAAGTCCCTGCTCCCCTTCCATCTGTCTTCTTTTTTTTTAAATTGATGTGAGAAGATACCATGACCAAGGAAACTTTTTAAAGAAAAATTTTTATAAAGAAACTTTTAAAAGAAATCATTTAATTGGGGAGGGGGCCATTTGGACTTTCAGAGGGTTAGTCCATTTCAGTCATGGCAGGGAACATGCAGCAGGCAGATAGGCATGGTGCTGGAGCAGTAGCTGAGAACTTACATCTTTCTCTGAAAATAGGAGGCAGAAAGAGACAAAGTCACGTGACAGAGACACTTGGAAATGGTGTGAGCTTTTGAAAACTCAAAGCCCACCCTCAGTGACACATCCTCCAAGAAGGCCACACCTCCTAATTCTTCTCAAACATTTCCACCAGCTGGGGACCAAGCATTCAGATATATGAGCCTATGGGGGGTTATTCTTATTCAAACTACCACAGCATCCAACTGTTTTCACCTTCAAAATATAACCCTAAACTAGACACTCGGGCTGTGGATACAGCTCAGCAGTAAAGCCCTTCCCTAGAATGCACGGGGTCTTGGGTTTGATTGACAACAACAAAGTGGATCCTTCAAAATAACAAGCGAGGTGCTTCGTTCTGCAGCACTAGCTAGCTAATGCAGCCCGGGGAAGATGAGGATCCATGCTTGGGTTGTCTCCATCTCTCTTACCTACTTTCCACCTCCTCTGTGCTCTCCTCTGTCTTAGGTTTTGCCTCAGTGATTCTTCAGGACTTTCTTTTTGGCAATGTCTACTCTAAACTTACTTTGTCTCAGCTATTTAGTCTTTGTTCCAATGGTTACCTTTCTTTCTTTCTTCCTCTCCTTCTTCTTCTTCTTTTTCTTCTTCTTCTTCTTCTTCTTCTTCTTCTTCTTCTTCTTCTTCTTCTTCTTCTTCTTCTTCTTCTTCTTCTTCTTCTTCTTCTTTTCTCTCTCTCTCTCTCTCTCTCTCTCTCTCTCTCTCTCTCTCTCTCTCTCTTTCTCTCTCTCTTTCTCATTCATTCATTCTTTGTGAAATTCGCATCATGCACCATGTAATGGCTGTTCCTGGTTGTCAACTTGACTATATCTGGAATGAACTACAATCCAGAATTGGAGGGCTCACCTGTGATGGAAGACACAAGTTTCTGACCTGGATCTTGGCATGGAGATCTTAAAGCATGGTGGCCATGAAAAGCTTAGGTCCAGACAAGGTAGCATACCCTTTGATCCCAGGGGACTGAGGCAAGGAGATCTCGGAGTTCAAGGTCAGCCTGGGATAAAGCAAGTCCCAGATCACATACCTTTAATCTGGGCCACACCTTCTGCTGGAGGCCTACATAAGGACATTGGAAGAAGGAAGATTCACTCTTCTTTGCCTGCTTACACTTACTTGCCAGCACATCTGATGGAACCTACCTCTACAGAAGACCGGCTGAAACAACCAGCCTCGTGGGACTGAGCAACTACTAGATTCTTGGACTTCCCATCCACAGCGGCCCATTGTTGGGGTAGTTGGACTACAGACTATAAGTCATCACAATAAGTTCCCTCAATATAGAGAGACATTTCATAAGTTCTGTGACTGTAGAGAACCCTGACTAATACACACCACAATCCCACTCATCTTCCTGTCCCTCCATATCCATCTTCTGCCCTTGCAACCTCCCCTACCAAAAGAAAACAAAAAATAAGAATAAAAATACTACATTTTCATTCTTAAACTCGTTTTTTAGTTGTTGTTGTTGTTGTTGCTTTGGTTTTTCAGCTGTTTCTCTTTTGCTGTGTTTGTGCTGACAATTTTGTACCTGTACACATAGCATTCTGATTACTGTAGCCTCATGCCGTCTCATCTCTCTTTCATCCATACCTGCCCCTGCATCTCTTATACAAGTTCCTTTACCACATTCGTGTCTTTTAAGAATACCCATCGAATCTAACCAGGATCCTTGGTGCGACAATGGCTTTGGAATAGAATTAACCTGCCAGGCAAAATGTGGCCGTTAGTGCAATACTGGCATGATTGATATGGTGGTAACCAACCACTCTTTGCTTAAACATATCTTTTGTTGTTGCTGTTCTTAGATAATGGAGCATTCACATGCTGTAGTAAGAAAGAATACAGGCAAACCCAGTGGGTGCCCTAACCCTGTTACCTCTGAGGCAGCCTCTTGCACAATTACAGTATGATGCCACGGCTAGGAACTTGACGTTGATGGATTCTTGATACCAAAGTCCCTTCCTGCTGTCGTGTCATGGCCACGCGCACATGTACCTCTTACCCAAATTCCCCTTACCTCCATGGACTCAATGACTTATTCTGATTTTCTATAATTTTATCACATGGAGAATTTGATCTGAGAGGAATTCTATCTCTTGGAATGGCTATTGTTTCTTTGTGCCATTTCCTTTTAATCTGTTCAGGTCTCTGTCTGTATTAATAGTCTGCCCCTTCTTGCTGCAGAGTTGAATTCCATTGCATGGGCAGTTCACAAACATCTAATCATTCATTGAAGGGTTTCATACCTTGGAGATTTTGGTTATTAAAAGCAAAACAAAACAAAAAAAACAAAAAACAAAAAACAAACCAAACCAAAATTGCTGGAAATATTTGTGCACCATTTAAAAAATATTTTATTTTACTTTTAAATTATGTGTATATTTGTGTGTGTGTGTGTGTGTGTGTGTGTGTGTGTACAGAAGTGAATTGCATGTGGCACCTGTGTTGGCATTCTGTCTACACTCCACCCCACAGTTACCTGGCAACAGCCAGGTATGCTCCTCCCCAGAGTTGCCTGGCAACATCCAGGTGGGCCTGGCCCACTATAAAAGGGGCTGCTGGTCCCTTCTCTCTCTCTTATCTCTTTCTCTTGCCTCTCTCTTACATCTCTTATCTCTTACCTCTCCTCATTCCCTTCCCCCCCCACCACGTGGTCATGGCCGGCCTCCACTCCTCTACTTCTCTACTCTCTCCCTCTCTCTGCCTTTCTCTGCCTCTACTACCCTCTTAACTCCCCTCCCCATTCCCTAAATAAACTCTATTTCTATACTATACCTTTGTGTGTGGCTGGTTCCTCAGGGGGAAGGGATGCCTGGGCTCGGGCCTACTGAGGCACACCCTTCCCCCACACCTACCTCCCCATAACCCCATATAACATATATCTCTCTATATATTTTTATAAACACAACAACCTGTGTGCTAGAAACCAAACTGCTCAGCTGTCTTTCCAGACCTCCTGTGCATTTTGTGTGTGTGCATGTATGTGCAAATGTGTGTGTGTGTGTGTGTGTGGTGTGCTGTGTATGTGGTGTGTGTGTGCATGCATGTGCAAGTGTGTGTGTGTGGATGTGTGTGTGTGGTGTGCTGTGTGTGGATGTGGTGTGTATATATATGTATGCGTGTGCATGTGGTGTGTGTTGCATGCATGTGCAAGTGTGTGTGTGTATGTGGTATATGTGTGCATGCATGGGCAAGTGTGTGTATGTGTGTGTGTGAATCCATTTTTATTTTCCTGGGGCAAAGGCATACAGGCTCAGGCCTGCAGCTGCTAGGGGACATGATTTCTGCATAAAGCAGTTGCCTGGTTGTTTTCGGAGTGGCTGCACCACCTCACACGTTCCTCAGCTATCTCTCTATTTCTCTGCATCCTCACCAGCATTTGGAATTAGGTGGGTTTTTGTTTTGTGTTGTTTTGACTTCAGCCCTATGTATCCACATGCAGTGGATGCCCACTATGGCACTGACTACTGTTTCCTGAACAGCGTGGTGCTGGCTGGCTTTGCGTGCGTGCTTACCTGCCATTTGGATGGCTCTCTGCTGCAGTGCCTCTTGCCTGCTCCATTGGATCGCTCACTGTTTTGTTCAAGCACTCTTCTATGTCACGGAAACATGTTACACATAGGACTTGTGATTTGAAAATATATTCTTCGGTCTGTAGCCAGCATTTCCGTCCCTACCACCATTTTTAATCTTTTATTTTTATTTATCTATTTTTGAGATGGGGTCTTGCTACGCAGCTCTGGCTGGCCTGGAACTCTCTATGTAGATCAGACTGGTTTCAAACTCAAAGAGCTCTACCTGCCTCTGCCTCCCAAGCACTGGGACTGTGATGTGTGCCCTACCACCCAGCATGGCCTCCCTCAAAGCAAAACCTTCCAAACGTGATGGGCCAAAGGTATCATTTCTCTTATTATAGATTATGGTTTTGGTGTCAGGAATAAGAATTGTCTAGCTGCATATCCTAGGGATTAGTACCACATATAGTTTGTTCTGTGTACATAATTTTATAGATTTAAATTTAGGTCTGTGACTCATTTTGAGGATTTTTTTTTTTTTTTTGAGATGGGAGTCTTAGATCAAGGTTGCTCTTATTTTTAATCTACAGATGCCCAGCTGTTCCAGCATCACTTATTGAGACGATTACCTTTATGCTGCTGGCCTGCTTTTACAAGTAGGTGAAAAAGTTAAAAAAAAAAAATTACTGGTGGGTTAGCGGCTCACCGTTATGGCCAAATCTGACCGCCTAAGTTTCATCTCTGGAACCTACATGGAGGAACCATATAACCACCTCCCACAGGCTGTGCTCCGACCTCCGCACCCCTCACCACACACAAATAATGTAAAAAACTTGTTAAAGAACCAGTTGGGCATATGTGTGTGTCTATTCCTGGCTTTCTGTTCTGTCCTGTTAACCTCTGTGTCTCCGCCCCCACTCGGGTCACATGGTCTCAGTTCGTGCAGCTGTATGAGGCTTGAAATAGGATAGACTGTAATGAGCTGTTTGATTTTTCAACACCCCCTCAGCTCTTCCAGTTCTTTTGTTCTCGGTATATATTTTAGAATGAGCCTCTCTCATCCGAACCCCAAAGACTGCTGCCAGCCTCCTGCGGCCTGGGAGGAATAAACACCTTAGCCAGGCAGTTGCTTGCCAAGGCTCACATCTTAAACAGCAAACAGGAAGCAGGGAGAACAAACTAGAAATGGCATAATAGTCCTTCGTTCTTTTTTGTTCTCTTTCATATTCACGGTTGGACTTAACAGAAATATTCTCCACATATTTCGGTTGATTTATACCAGGTGGTTTTCCACTGAGTATCAACAATACATAGCATTTAAAATGTTTTCCTCCATGTGTTTAGTATATTCAAATAAAATTGATTTTTATATTTTTTAGGTGTGCGCGTGCGCGTGCGCGCTCCCGTACCAAGGACTTTCATTTGAGACATAGACAACTTAATCAGTGTCTACGCCACTGAAGAAAATGTCTCTCTGTGGTGGTGTGAATGAGGTGTCTCCCATAGTCTCTGGCATTTGAACACTTGATCTCCAATTGATGGTCTTGTTTGTGGAGGCTTAGGGGGTGTGGATAGCTTTGTTGGAGGAAGTGTGTTTCTGGGGTAGACTTCAAGACTTCAAAGCCTCTTGCTATTTCCAGGTTGTTCTCTCTGCTTCTTGCTTGCTGTTTAAGATGTGAGCCATCAGTTTCTGCTCCAGCTGCCATGCCTGTCACCTGCTGCCATGATGTCCCCGATCTTAAGGACTTCTAACCCTCTGGAACGGTAAGCCAAATAAGTTGCCTTGGTCATGGTGTTTTATCCCAGCAACAGAAAAGAATCTAATAATTCTCTCTCCAGGACCTTAGGGAGGGGCGGGGCCCCTGGAGCCGGCCTCAGTGGAAAAAGCTGAGCCCCCATCTCCCTGAATCAGGGCTGATCTTGTTCAGTTTATCACAGTAGATTGGATTTTTGAATATCTACCTAGTATCCAGCAGCCAAATTCATCTATAGTCACAGGAGCTTTTTATCCTGCTTTGTAAATGTCTTTCTGTTTTCTGCAGACAATTTTGTTTATGCAAATAAGG
This sequence comes from Uromys caudimaculatus, assembly GCA_028551405.1. Lineage (NCBI taxonomy): Eukaryota > Metazoa > Chordata > Mammalia > Rodentia > Muridae > Uromys > Uromys caudimaculatus. The sequence goes on from CM052718.1 coordinate 18,054,609, forward strand.
TCGGTTTGATTTCTTACCTTTCTAAGCTAAGTGTCTTTGATGGTTTGTACAAGATGTCCACCATACTCTTGGGGGTTTGAACACCTGGTCCCCAGTTGCTAACACTGTTTGTGGAGGCTTAGGAGGCATGGCCTTGCTGGAGGAAGTGTGTCATTGGTGGTGGGCTTTACAATTTCAAAAGCCATCCGCCATTCCCAGTCCACTGTCTGCTTCCTGCTTATGGTTTAAGATGTGAGCACTCAGCTTCTGTTCCAGTCACCATGCCTGCTCACTGCTGTGCTTCCCCACCGTGATGGTCATGGACTCTTATCCCTTGCTAGAGCGGTGGTCCTCAACCTGTGGGTCACGACCCCTTTGGGAGTTGAATGACTCTTTCACAGGGGTCGCCTAAGACCATTGAAAAGCACAGATATTTGCATTACAACTCATCACAGTGGCAAAATTACAGTTACGGAGTAGCAATGGGAATGATTTCATGGTTGGGGGTCACCATAATGTGAGAAACTGTATTAAGGGTCTCAGCATTAGGAAGGTTGAGAACCACCGCTCTAGGACCCTTGGTTGTAGGGCTTTACCACAGCAGGAGAAATATGACTGAGATGGCGGCACTCTCATTTCCATTTCCTGAATGCACAGGTTACACTTGTCAGCACGCTGCTGATCACAGATGCTGACCGTGGCCGTGGCTGCCTGCACAGCCTTAGGAAGAAAGTGTTCTCTCAGCCACCACGTCTGCTCTCGGCTTCTTCTTTTAAACTGTGTTTGTCGCCAGTGTGTGTGTGAGCCATTAACACAGTATGCATGTGGAGGCAGAGGGCAGCTCTGCAGAGTTCCTTCCTTCCTTCCACTTCTCACCAGTTCTGAAATGGAGCTCAGGCCACCGGGCTTATGGGGCAAGGGCATCTACCTGCTGAGCCATCTTGCCAACCCTGTAGTTACTTCATATCCAGTTGTGGAAGGTCTTCGTTGTCCCCACATTTCTGTAAATGGCTATTGGTTGTTTTAACAATGCAAATGAAACACCATAAACAAATCTCCTTATGGTTTGCAGGCTGTTCTCCACATTGTGTAGTCAATCAACACTAACTCCAGAATGATTTATCATTTTCCACCCCAAAGAAAACCTGTATTCAGCTGTGCCCAGTTACTCTCCATCCTCCTCCCCACCCCCGACCTTGGCTTGGATCACTCTACTTTCTATCTTTGAGAATTGTCTATTCTGAATATTTCCACTCCATGTAAGCCTGATTGATGTCTTTGATTTAACGTGATGCTTTCAAGACTGGCCCATATTGTACCACAAACTAGTCTTCCTCTCCTAGAGCTGATAGACTTTGCTTTCCAGCCATTGTAGATGGGCACATGAGCACATTCTCTACTTTTGTGAATGATGCTTGCTTGAAGATTTCTGTTCACATATCCTAGTTAACTGTGTTGTCACCTTGAAACAATCTAGGGTCATCTGAAAGAAAAGCCTTCATTGAGGAATTGCCCAGATCAGATCGGCCTATGGGCATGACCGTGAGGGGTTGTCTCCATAGCCATTTGATCCTGAAGGGTGTAGTCCACTGTGGGCAGCAGAATTCCCTGGGCATGTGGTCCTGGGAGTCCACTGTGGGCAGCACAATTCCCTGGGCATGTGGTCCTGGGAGTCCACTATGGGCAGCATAATTCCCTGGGCATGTGGTCTGGGGCTATATAAGGAAGCTAGCGGAGCATGAGCCTGGGAATGTGCAAACAAGCATCACTCACCCATGATTCCTGCTTCAAGTTCCTGTCCAGACCTCCTCAATGATGGACCATAACCTGAAGTGTCAGCCAACAGACCTTTCCCTCCCCACATTGCTTTTGATCACAGTGTTTTGTCACAGCACAGAATAATACTAGGACTTGCACGTGTGAGTGCTGGCCATTGCCTCAGGCTGTCAGGTTGGATGGGAAGTGCCTTTACGGTTTTTTCCACAGCTCCCTGATCTTGATGTCCTATGCCCTTGCCCTCTGTCCTCTTTATAAATATTTTTCATTCATTGCTCTTATCAAACACCCACGTGCCCACTTCAGAGTCTCTTTCTTCATTGCTCCGTCTGTTTACTTTTATCTGCAGTGAATTCATTTTATGATCGTTGATTTGGCTGCCATCAAACACAGCTTTAGATGTTTCAGGATTTCAGTTTTCTGGTTTATTTGTCTGTAAATCTCTCTCTCTCTCTCTCTCTCTCCTTCCCTCCCTCTCCCTTTCCTCTTTTATCCCCGGTCCTTCTCCACTTCTTCCCAGAACCTAACATGTTCTATTTGAGGCTTGGTCTTCAGTGAAGAACGTGATTTTTTTACTTGGTGGGTCCGAGTCTCAGAGTCTCCCCCTCCCACGATCTTTTCACCCTTCCAGGTGGTAATGGAAGGGTGGTGTGGCCCAAGGGTCACCCCCACGAAGGGACTGGTTTCTCTTCTTACCTCTGGCTTAAAAAGATAGCCTGGCCCTGTTCCCACCCTGGCATCCGTATTACACAGAAGAAAGAACTCAGAACTCAGCAGGCCGTGTCTGTGTTTCCTCCTGCGCTCACAGCAGACACGGGACATCAGATAGATCCTCACAGCAGCACCTGCACCTGAACCAAGGCCAAGTGCCCTCCTCTCTCTCTCTCTCTCTCTCCCTCCCTCCCTCCCTCCCTTCCTTTCTGTAGTTTGAGTTTTGATTTAAATTAGTTAATCTATTTACTTTATACCCTGATCTCAGCTTCCCCTCCCTTCTCTCCTTAGAAAAGGGGAGTTCTCCCATGGATATCAATCCACCTTAGCATGTCAAATTGCAGTAGGAAGAGGCGCATCTCCTCCTGTTGTGGCAAGGTAGCCCAGTTAGGGGAAAGGGATCCAAAGGCAGGCAATGCAGTCCGAGATAGCCCTTATATTAGTTATTAGGAGTCCCGCATGAAGACCAAGATACACAACCATTACATTATATGCAGGGGCCTAGGCCGGTCCCATGCATGCTCTCTGTTTGGTGGATCAGTCTCTGTGAGCCCCTGTGGGCCTGGGTTAGTTGCTTCTGTAGGTTTTCTTGTGGTGTCCTTGACCTCTCTTGCTCTTTCAAGCCTTTCTCCCCATCCTCTGTAGAATTCCCTAAGCTCTGCCTAATGTTTGACTGTGGGTCTCAGTATCTACTTCCATCAACTGCTGCGTGAAGCCTCTCAGATGACAGTTATGCTAGGCTACTGTCTGCAAGTACAGAGGAATATCATTAACAGTGGCGGGGGCGGGGTCTCTCTCATGGCATGGGTCTCAAGCTGGGCTGGTCACTGGTTGGCCACTCCCTCTCCCTCTGCATTTCTTATTTTTAAATTTTTTTTTTAGGTTTGGTGGTTGTAGCCAGGACTCAGTTGGCAGAGTGCTTGCCTAAGCTGGTAGAATGTTTGCCTAAGCTGGTAGAATGTTTGCCCAAGTTGGCAGAGTGCTCGCCCAAGTTGGAAGAGTGCTTGCCCAAGTTGGTGGAGTAGCTTGCCTAACACACATGAGGCACTGTTTGTTTGTTTGTTTGTTTTTAAAAAAAATCCCAAACATTCGATTTACCAAATGAAGACTCAGGAGCCAGACGCTGCAGTGAAAGCCTGCTAGCTCAGAGAGGCAGAGAAAGCACCCGGCTGCTCTTCCCACTCCACCAGCATCCCAGAAGGAAAACACTTCTTCTCCACACTGTCTTAAATATCCTTCAACTCAAAGACCCTCCTTTCTCTGTCCTGGGTTTACTTATGTTTACTTGTTGTCAACTGGTTGCTTGCTCGGCCACCTCTTGACCCTATTTAGCTCTCGTTAACAGAAAGCTCTCAGGTTAAAGGTGTGTGCTACTGCTGCTGAGCCACACCACAACAAGAAACAGGGTTTTCCAGTTCACAGTCTCAGGGTTCACAATGTGATCAAATAATCTGCAACAGCTGGGTTTATTCTCCATTGCAAAAAATAGCTGTGCACCTAGGGAGGTGGGGGCTGGAGGATCAGAAGTTCAGGGCATCCTGCATGACATTTGAGCCAGCCTGGGCTACATAGTCTAGTCTCAAAAACCAACCAACCAACCAACCAACCTGTCTTTGCCTTTTCATTTTCCTTCATTTTTCTGGACTATGACTTATAGCCTCATTGAAATGAGACAAAATACAAGCAAATGTCATGATTTATCATTTCCAAAATTAGGCTGAGCCTTCTTCCTTCTGTAATATACATTTTCTTGGCAAATTGTCATGTGCTGTTCAAGGTTACTGAAAGCTGACTCTGGGAGTAGAGGGGAGCTCCTTTGTGTCAGACCCTAGCATGTTCATTTCAAGGGCCCTCCAAAACTCCCTGTCCTGGAGCAATCTGGCCCCTGCCTCTGCCTGGGAGAAAGGAAGACAATCAGTAGCTAAGGATCTTAAAATCATTGCACCCAGAGGACAGCTAGAAGTCAAATTGTGCCCAGCAGAAGTTACTATTGTTTACTGGGTCATGGCACACACACGCAAGCATACACACACACACATACACACACACACACACACACACACACACACACACACACGTTTAAGTGGGAGTGGGAACCAGAAAGCTCATTGATTGCAAATAAGAGTTCCCACTAAGTTCTTCTTCCTTAGCCATTGCTGGGCAGGGCATGCTCAGCCATTGTCTTAGTCAGGGTTTCTATTCCTGCACAAACATCATGACCAAGAAACAAGTTGGGAGGAAAGGGTTTATTCAGCTTACACTTCCATGCTGCTGTTCATCACCAAAGGAAGTCAGGACAGGAGCTCATACAGGGCAGAACTTGGAGGCAGGAGCTGATGCAGAGGCCATGAAGGGATGCTGCTTACTGGCTTGCTTCCCCTGGCTTGCTTAGTTTGCTTTCTTATAGAGCCCGAGACAACCAGCCTAGGGATGGCACCACCCACAAGGAGCCCTCCCACTAATTGAGAAAATGCCTTACAGCTGGATCTCATGGAGGCATTTCCTCAAGGGAGGCTCCTTTCTCTGTGATAACTCCAGCTTGTGTCAAGTTGACACACAAAACCAGCCAGTACAGCCATCATTGATGCTGTTACCTTGGCCTAGTCTCAACCAGGCTGCTGAAGGGGCCCATGCTGGGTGCTGGGAGCACCAATCTGCCAATGTTTTGCTGTCTGTCTATGCTTCTATTTGCTGCATGCTAATTGTTCTTTTACTTTTGCTTGCTATATGCTCAATAAAAAATGTCCTCATTTGGAACCGACAAGTGAGGCTATTGTAGAACTTTCTCGGCAGCATATGGTACTGCTTTCCAAGGCACTGGGGGAACCTCAGATTTATACTGTCAACCACAGCTGAACTGCAGCCCCTCTGTAGCCCACAGCACCCAGGGACCTGTGAGGTACCACTGTGCTTCTGATAGTCTGACTCACAAGGGGATGCTCAGTATGTTCAGAAACATAGGGTGTGTGTGTGTGTGTGTGTGTGTGTGTGTGTGTGTGTGTGTGTGTGTGCGCGTGCACACATGCATGTGCGTGCATGCACACTGCAGAACAATTTTTGATTTTGAGCTCATTGGCTTCAGTCAAGGTGAAAGTAGCTCTTGCCTCCCCCCTGATTTTGGAGACCTTGCAAAAACGACATAAGGGTGCGTTGTCTTCTTCCTATCCTCTCTTGCTTCATGCTCTGGAGAGTTCTAGATGGCCGCAAAATATACAGTCTGGAGCAAGGGAATGCAAGTGTTCTTTCTGTTAGATTCTGCTAGGCGATTCTGCTAGGCTCCTACCAGGAACCTAGCAAAGGCTTACGTCACCACCTGCCTGCTACCAGGTGCAGGTGGCCTGGCAGTATGTAAGAGGACTGCTTGCTAGCACAGTTCTCTCCCTCCTTCTCCCTCTCCCTTCCTCTCCCTCTCTCCCTCTCTCTCTCTCCTCCCATGCGTTTCTGGCCTCTCCCCCCCCCCCTTTCTGTTCTCCTCTGTTCCCCTTCTCTGCCCTCATGGCTCTGCTCCTGTCTGTCTGCCTCTACCCCTTCTCCAGGTCCTCACTCCCCTCCATTCCCCCAAATAAACTTCCCTATACCAGGTCTGTCGTGTGGCGTGATTTCTCGGTGGGGGGGGGGAGCTTGGCATGGGCCCACCAGGTACCCCTCACAGGTACATTATATTTCATAACACTCTCAAAGTGTGGACACTCTCAACCGCAATCCCTCACCCCAAGGCCAAAAACTATAGAGGGAACGAACACATCTCCACCCCAGGCCTGTCTCCCACCTGCAGCCACTCCTGCCTCCGAGACTGACTGCATCGTAGAAGGGCTTCACAGATGGTATTTTCTCTCCCAGTATATCCCAGTGTGGAACTGACCATGAGGAACAACTGTCAGAGGAAGGGGCTGGGACTCACATAAACTATGCTCATAAAATTCAGCATGCACGGTAAGTTGGCCCTCTATCAAGAGGGCAGGCAGGACTAAAAGGTAGCACAGGGTTTCAGTGAAGCCCTAGGCAGCAACAGAAAGCCATGCTTCTGAAGTACCTCCCCTAGGAAAATCTCAAAACTCAATGTGACTAGGGAGACATGATTGTCTCCAAGGCACAAAAGCCAGTGTTTCCTAGTAGGAGAGTAATGGGGAAATGGTGGGCTACTGAACAAGACTTTTTTTTTTTTTTTTTTAATGTGCAGATAGGACACTGAGGGGAAATGAAAGGTTCCTGTTTTATAAGACTTTTCCGAAGCTGAGGATTCAGCTCAGTGGTGGTGTGCTTGCAGGCATTAGGCCCTGGGTTTGACCTTTAGCACTGTACAGGCCTATAGCACTCAGAGCAAGTAATCTCAGCACAGTGGAGGTGGCAGCCGAAGAATGAGAGGGTCGCGGTCATCCTTGGCTACATTGTGGGTTCAAAGCCGGTCACCTGGGTAACATATGACCCTGCCTTTAAAAAAAGGAAGGGGAAGAAAACTATCCTAATCTGGTGCGGTCGTGAACTCCGGCAATCCAGCACCGGGAAGGTAGAGACAGGAAAGGTTCAAGGTCATCTCTGGCTACTTTCTGAGTTCCAGACCAAACTGAGTTACAGGAGACTGCCTCAAAAAAAATCTAAAATAAAAAATAGCTTTCTTGTCAAGATTTGCTACCATGATCATAGAGTTCATGTGAATGGCATTCAAGTTACAATAAGAAAAGTCAATCTCACTTAAAAGAATGATACTGTCTCTGAGAGGTTCCGCAAGCGGTGTGTGTGTGTGGGGGGATCGGAAGAAAGCTAATCTTTCCAAGATTATCTAATTTCCAAGTAATCTTTCCAAGATTCCAACTGGCAGAAGCCACGCTCCTCGCTAATAGGCTGTTGAGGAAGGCGCAGGTGCGTCACTTCCGGAAGGCAAGGTCCCGGCCACTGCTCGGAGAGCGAGCGGTCTCTATGGCAACCAGCAGGCCCTGGCCCAGTTGCCAAGTTCCCAGCGGCTGTCTAGCCGGCCACGCCTGCACAAAGACCGCGCGGTGACCGCGCAGCGCAGCGCAGCGCCGCGACCCGGCCAAGCCAGCCCCGCGGGAATTGGCACCCCCGCCGCCGCTGCCGGGGAAGCAGTTCCGGCGGCCTCCGTGACGTGCAGGCCGGGAGCGGCCTCGACCCTCGGGCCATCTTGGCAGCGGAGGGAGCGGCGGAGCGACAGGTACACACGCCGCCCTGCCGGGGCTAGCCCAGGTGCCGCCGCCTTTGTTCACGCGCGGTTGGTCGCATGGCACCCGTGGGCAGTGCCTGCATTCGCAGTCCGAGCTCCGGCAGGTGCATCCCGCAAAGTCTGGGAAGCGCAGGTCCGCGCATCTCATAAGGCCTGGACAGGTTCAGCCTATGCATCCTACAAGGGCTGAGCAGATCCCATTCGAGCATCCTTCAAGGCCTGGGCAGGCCCAGCCAGCGCCCCACACTTTGACTCTGCGAAGCCTGCAGAGAGGATCTGCGTCCAGGATAGGACCAGCGTCCCCAGACTTGCCCTCTCAGACTCTGCCTGGGTGCACCTGCTTCAGCACCCAAGACCTTTCACTCTGGTTCTCCAGCTACCTGTAGCTTGACTTTGGCCAGCATGGTCCAACCTCAGACCTCCAAAACTGAAAGCACAGCCTCTGGCCCTGGTGCCAGCGCTCAGATGGATGACGTAGTTGACACCCTGACTTCCCTGCGCCTCACCAACTCTGCGTTGAGGCGAGAGGCCTCCACATTGAGGGCGGAGAAGGCCAACCTCACCAACATGCTGGAGAGTGTGATGGCCGAACTAACTCTGCTGCGCACTCGGGCGCGCATCCCTGGCGCTCTGCAGATCACTCCACCTATCTCTGCCATCACCTCCAATGGGAGCCGACCCATGACCACGCCACCCACCTCGCTGCCTGAACCCTTCTCGGGAGACCCTGGCCAGTTGGCAGGGTTCCTGATGCAGATGGATAGGTTCATGATCTTTCAAGCCTCCCGCTTCCCCGGTGAAGCCGAGAGAGTGGCCTTCCTGGTATCCCGTCTGACTGGGGAGGCCGAGAAGTGGGCCATTCCCCACATGCAACCAGACAGCCCTTTGCGAAACAATTACCAGGGGTTTCTGGCTGAGCTGCGCAGAACCTACAAGTCTCCTCTGAGGCACTCACGGCGAGCACAAATCCGGAAGACATCTGCGTCCAATAGGGCTGTGCGGGAGCGGGAGCGGGAGCGGCAGATGTTGTGTCGCCAACTGGCCACAGCTGGCACAGGACCCTGCCCGGTGCATCCAGCCTCCAACGGGACCAGTCCCGCACCAGCCTTGCCTACTCGCCGCCGGCACCTTTAGGGACCTGCCATCACCCTGGTAGTCTGTGTCCACCCAGGTAGCTAGACTCCGTTGTTGAGAAGAGTTGTCAATCCAGTAGCATTGCCCTGTTTGAGGCGCCCTTCCCACCTCTCTGGTCTATGGGAGGCCATCCTGCCTTCTGCATTGGTCACCCACCCTGCTGTGTGTTTGCTTTTGTTTTGTTTTTTGTTTGTTTGTTTGTTTTTTCTAGCTTTACCTGCGACTCTGCGCATGCTCCCCTTGTGTTGCTTGCTATCCCAGTTTCTCTAACAATGACAACACAGGCCCCTGGGCTGGCGCCTGCCCAGGAACCGATTAGGCTGACCTCCTCTGCTGGCTCAGCTCATGGATACTCAGCTTCTGGAGCACTTCCTACGGGCGCCTTCCTGAGCATTCCGGATAGAAAGAAGCCAGCTTGGCCTGGCAGGTGGCTGATGTATACCTGAACCAGCCTGTCCATATCAGGTCACTTTGCAAGGTGGCCAGGTAGTCACTCTGCATCCCAGGGATACTTTCCTCTGTTGGGGGGAGCCTGCATTCCAGCGTCCTCCATTGCTGTTGCTGGGGAAGTCTCTTCCTTCATTGATATCCTGCCAGCCCCTCTTGTCTGTGGGAGACTCCTTCACATCTGCCCATGCCTGCCAGTGTTCTGATGGCATTAGGGAATCCAGCATCCATCCACCAAGTTAATTGTGGACCTGGGACCCTGGGCAGTTCCATCAGGGCTGCCACAGGCAGCCGATTCCTAAGTCATGCCTCAGCTCTAGCAGACTGAGGGGGACTCTGGGGACCCCATTTGCTGCCTGGATTTCCACTCATTCCTGCCCATGTGGCTCCACAGTGGGCCTTCTCTAGCCCTTTCCCTTTCCACCTAGGTGCCATGTGACTTTCACCTCAACCTTTCAGCTACCCACACCGTCTCTAGGGGTCCAAGGGACCCACACAACATACCCTCTGTGTTCCTGGGCCTAACTTCTAGCCTTTGTCTGAGAACAAAAGACTGACTGGAGGCCAGTTCCTCTGGGAGATACTGAGCACCTTTAGTAGGGTGTGTTGACTTCTTGCTGCCCCAGTCTGAAGACCTGTTGGAGAGTGGCCGGCTGCGTTGGTTCTCATGTGGACACATGTCCCACTTCCGAGGAGCAAAGTCTCACAGAAAGATGACCTCTCGATCATATTCAGACTCTGCCAAGCCTCTGGACAATGACGTTATCTCATTTCAATGCCAAATGGACTGTGTTTACATACCCACCTGGCCCCTTGGGGGAGATGGGTGCCTCTCCTGGGTTTTCCTGCCCTCCTCTGCATGGTCTTGGCTTGACCACAAGAAAAAACAAAACAAAACAACAGAACCCGCCTCTGCACCCACGGAAAGACATCTCTCCTCTTGGGAGCCCAGAGGCTGGGGCCTGGAACCTGGCCTCTTCCTGAGACTTCTGCTGTCATTGGGAAAAGTGACTGACTCTAACCAATGCAGCCACCTCGACAAGGCCAGGAGTCTTCGATGCTTGCTGGGCTCACAGCCCACAGCCACCTGCTTCTTGTTAGCTGTGTTAGCCTAGCAGCCTCACCGGACAGCCAAGGCACCCTGCTGGCACCATGGTGCTATTAAACAGGTGGAAGACTCTGGGGTTCCATTGAGAGTACTCACCTGTCCCCAGCAGCTGAGTCTCATGACCTTCCGGTAGAGGGGTCCCCAGGGAAGCTACAGCTGCACCAGAAAAATGGGGGCTAGGGAGGACGTATCTGTGAGGCAGGGGACAACTGGAAGGTTTCTTTGTGGCCTTCCAAGTTGAGGTTAGAGACCTACCCACCGGGGAGGCAGGTCACCTGCCCTGGTTCCTCAGACCACTGGGTGCTGGCTGTGTTTGCTTTAGGTTCTGCTCCAGAGCCCCGAGTAGATACTGGAGCCCAAGCTGCCTGAGTCAGCCATTTAGGCTGCCTGTCTCCAGGTGTGGCTTCATTACCTTTGCCTCTGGTCTGACCCACCTGGGCCGCTCTGCCTCAGTGGGTTCCTACTGCTGCTCCATGTGGGGTTGCCTTGGAGATTGTTTGTTGATGCTTGTGTTTATGGCGATGCCATATATTTAGGACCATCTCAATAGCTCTCTGTGGCTTGGAGCCTGGAGCCCATGAGAGAGGGTTGAGGCTTGCCTTCTACTTCGGACCTGGAAGAGCCACTTGGAATCTGTTGCTGAGGAGCCCATCGTGACTCATCGGGAGCATGGTTAGTCCCTAGCCAAAACGACAAGATGCAAGGCCCATGCAGCTCCAGAGGGAGACTGTGATAGCTAGGCCTCAATGCTGAGGAGGAGGGGGAGGGGAGGCCTTGTACATCTCTTCAGGTTCTAGTTTCTTGAGCTCAGAAGAGAACAGGGAGAGGGGAATGGAGGGCTGGTGTATGAAGGAGTTATGTCGCTCACGTTGACACGGTCTTGGAAGTGCCGTGCCCGCTCTCCAGACTCTGTGACACCCATCTGGTAAGCAGGGCTTCACTGTATTCAGTGTCTGGCTGATAGTGGGACCTGGCTTTTGGGTGACTTCCCAGCCCACTGTTTACTGTGACCTTGGGATTATCTCCATGTCCCAAAGCATTCAGGGACTTGAGGAAACAATAGAGACCTACCTCCTTATCCCTGGCTATGTAAGTGACAAGGTGTGCATGCTCTGTATGAGTACATCGGGGTTGGCCTGGGACAGGTGCCTGATGCTGCAGAGGACAGAGCCACTATTGGACGAGCATCAGCTTGCAGGGGAGTGAATGACGGTGGGGAAGCTTGCATAGGCATCGGGTGACTTAGGAAGAAAGCCTGGGGCTTAGCTGGAACACACTGGGGACAGGGTGTTGGGTGGCAGATGCTCGGCTGTGTGGCCTGAGTGCTAAGACCATTCTGTGGCCCTTTGCTTGGGAGGTATCCATCAGGAGCTTTGCTAGGTCGCCATGAAATGAGGCTCAGATTAGGAAGTCAGAGCTGGAACGTGGGCTAGCAGGCAAGCTTCCAGTGTCCAGGAGGGCCTCACCTTTGACATCTCTCCAGGACCTCATGTTGGACTTGGTGGCAGCTGGTTCAGCACAGAGGGTAGAGCTAAAGAGAGGAGTCCCCACCCAGTGACATCAACAGCTGGGCCAGGGCTTCCTGTTCTCCACAGCAGCATATCAGGAAATTTGGGGGACCAGGGAGGGGAAAGAAAATGGTAAAATTCAGTGTTTTGGTGTTTTCTTCCTGTCCTGGCCTCACCTTTCTTTGCTTCTTATAAAGCCATGGTGCTGCCTGTAGACCCCCACCGTGTGCTGCCAACCTTACCCTGAATGACTGTGAACTCTCCCCTCAGGCAGAGGGACAGTGCTGGCACTGTCAGATATTGACAGTGTGTCAGGTTTTCCTCCTAGGAAGGAACCAAAGGTACTTCTGTGGGATAGATTCTCTAAGGTGGGATTATTGGATTAATGAACACGGGGCCCTCAGACTTTTACTACCTACAGACAAAATGGTTTCCAGAAGTTTCTGTGTCCATTGCACTGCCACCAGCAAGGGGAACTGTCCCTGATTCAGGGTCTTCTCCAGGGTGGAGGATTCCCTGAATTAATGAGGACAGCAGCACTATGTTTGAGTTGCATCTTTTGGTCCTAGCTCGCTGTGAGTCTTTTTACACCAAGTGACTGCATTTCCTCTTTTGCAGACTGCCGCTGTCCTTTGCTCCATTGATGGGTTGCTCCTGACCAGTTTGTAAGAGCTCCGTATATAATTAAAGATACTAACCTGGTGTGCGTCGTCTCTGCTTTAAGTGTCTCTGGGTTTTTGCTTTGGATGTGACTGAAGTTGGGGCACAGGGGGAAGCAGTGCCTGGCTCTGCCAGGCTGCGCCCAGGATGGGAGGGCTGACTGGGACACAGCAGCATCTTGGGGGATATTGTGAAGTCATTTACACAAAGGGACATACTGCTAGGCCTTGGGGCCCAGGTGTGGTAGAAGGGTCCTCATTACAGTGTTTAGACCTCAAGCAGTTCTTACACTGTTTGCGAGGGATGGTTCTACCAGCTGTGTCTCTGGGGTCTAGCCCAGGTCATGACCTATACAGAGTGGGTGCAGTCCTGGAGCAGGCGATGTGATGGGTGCCCATGTCACATAGCCCATCCCATGGTGCCATATAGCTCAGATCATCTTTCTGGCTCCAGGATCCCTTGGCACATGTAGGCTTTTCAGCCCATGTCATGTCACGGTTTTCAAATGTCATTTAAGCCAGGAAGGGAAACCAAGGATCTGTAAGCCCAAGTATTGTATTTTAATGAAAGCTTAACTTTTCTAAACAAAATAATGGCCTGGCTCCACCTTGGTGGATTCCCATGAGATAGCAGGAGGCTCAGATTGCTCCTTTCCCTAGTCTTTGTGACACTGTGGTGACCCTCTGAGGAAATCCACTGCATGCTAATGAGATGAAGGGAACCTAGGCCAGCACCCCAGTGACCATGGGACTCGTGGTGCCTCCTCTGGGCTCCTCCACTTGGCCTAGTGGACACTCTGATGGTTTTGACTTATCTATTGTCTGTCCATGTTGTCCCCAAGACAGCAGAAACTGTTTCAACCCACCTGTCTTCAGCCCACATCTACCCACTGCCCAGATCTGACACTGACCAGTTGTTAGACCAGCGTAGATCCTTTCCTGCCCCTCAGGCCTGGATAGCCCGTCTTGTTCTTGTTCCAAGGACACTGACACAGATTCAAGGTTACTGTTGGAACGCCCCCTGACCTGATTAGGCTTTTCCTGGCAGCCCCTCCCCCAGCCTTTCAGCTGTCAAATATTTTATGTTGCCACTGAACTTGGGTCTTTTCCACAAAATGGTGCATCATAAAGGCGTAGTTTCTGCCAACAATGTCCCCCAGCGTCTGACCTGCTCAAGGCAGCTGTGATCATACTGCAGGCGAAGATATGGCGGCTCTCTGGTCACATAGCCCATGCCAGAGCAGCTGTCTGCCTAGCACTCTGGGGAAGCCTGCATTACCCCACGCTCACTCTGTCCTACTTTACAAGGTGGGATCATCTGTCCATACTCCTCTTGACCCACTTCATAGATGAGGAGAACCGGCCTTGGAGAAGACAGGACATTGTCTTTGAAAATTACTTAAGACACAACAGTCCGTTCCCAGACTGACTGCATGGATTAAACATTCACTTTCTTTTGCAAATGTAACTTGTTTTCAATTTCCTTTATTACAAGCCCTGCTATAACAGCAACCCTAGGAGCTAGTTTTCCTGGGAACACTTTCTCCCTTGTCAACAGGACCTTCTTCTCAGGCTCAGAGATCAGCGTTGCAGTCTTTCTGATCACACGGGGAGCACAGTTTCTCAGACCATCCACAGACAGTAGCATTCCCAGTTTGTGGTGACCAGCATTCCCTGGACAGCCGGAGCCCCTTTGCCTGAATAGGCTCTTCAGTAGTGACCAGCATGTTACTGAATACTGCCATCTCCAGCAGACTGAAAGTGTGTCCCCAAACTCAAATGTTAAGATCTTCACCCTAGGGGGTTGGAGAGGTGACTCAGTGGTTAAGAGCATTGCCTGCTCTTTCAAAGGACCCAGGTTCAAGTCCTAGCACCCACATGGCAGCTCACAAGGTCTGTAACTCTAGTTCCAAGGGATCTGACACCCTCACACCAATGCACATAAAATAAATTATTTAAAAAAACAAACCCATGCCCTGTTGTCATAGTGTCGAGAAACAAATGTTTTTTGGTTAAACCATAGTCCATGATACACTGTGGTGATTTGAAAGAGCACAGTCATTGTAGGCTCAAGTGTTTGAACTCTTGGACTCTGGTGTGTTGAGCTACTTGGGAGGTTATGGGACTTTCATGAGGTGCAGACTTGATGGAGGGAATAGGTCAGTGGGGGTGGGTTGTGAGGGCGTACAGCCCCACCCCTTCCAGTTTGTTTTCTCTGCTTCCTGCTTGTGGGCAGGGATGTGATCTGTCAGCTCCCAGCTCCAGCTGTCTGCTCTCTCCTTCTCCACAATGGCCTCTCCCTTTGGAACTCTTAACCAAAGCAAACGTCCATGAGTTGCTTTTAGTCGGGGCATTTTACCACAGAAAAGTGACGGATCTGGAGGGCCTCATCAGATAAACCCGGGCTGGCCAACACCATCCTAAAATCTCTGCACTTCTTCAATTTCTAAACCTGACTCTCTGGGTTTTTCCGAGACTCACATCTCTTGAGATAGTGGAGTTTCCTGCGATAGCTGTGCTGGACAGTTTTACATCAACTTGACACACGCTAAAGTCATCTGAGAGGAGGAAACCTCAATTAGGAAAATGACTCCCTAAGACCCAGCTGTAGGCAGACATGTAGGGCATGCTGATAATTAGAGATTGACAGGGAAGGCCCCGCCCATTGTGGGCGGTACCGTCCCTGGGCTGGTGGTCCTTGGTTCTATAAGAAAGCAGGCTGAGCAAGCCAGTAAGTAGCACTCTTCCATGGTCTCCAAATCAGTTCCTGCCTCCAGGTTCCCGCCCTGCCTGAGTTCCTGTCCCAACTTCCTCAATAATGAACAGTGATATGGAAGTGAAAGCCAAATAAAGCCTTTCCTCTAGAAGTTGCTTTGGTCACGGTGTTTCATCACAGAAATAATGTTCCTAACTAAGACAATGGCAACATTGTGCAGCGAATTTTTCTTCTCTTATTGCATCGGCAGTGGCCTGTGTCCCCTCCTGTGTTTGCCATCCTCCCGCTGGTGCAGCTGTCTCTCCAGGCTGTCTGTCCTGCTAGTGTATAACACATAGGTCTAAGGTACCCCTGACAAGGGCACAGAATGTTTTGGTTCCTTCCTGGTTTCTAGTTGACCCTCTACTTTCCATTTTCCAGAATGTCTGCTATCCTGAAGAAGGTACTTGACACTAGGGACCACTACCATACTGCAGAAAATTCCAAAGAAGAGCACATGGGAAAGCAGGTGTCAAAGCACTGGGGTGGGACAGTGTCAGAGACCAGTTGGCCTGGGAGGCTCGAGGTGCCCTTGATGTCCTTGGAATACTTGCTGCTGGCCCACTTACTCTGAGCTGATCCCCACTCCTGAGTGAATGTGGCCCTGTAAGGTAGCATCAGGAAAGGGTGACTATAGCCCTGCCAGGCCCCAGAGACACAGAGGCCCAGCCACATTCTGTATTGCATTTAAGTTGATCATAAGCAGGTATTAAACAAACCCTAAGAGACAGCTCTAAAGATAGAAGTAACACAGACTCTTAGAGTTGATAGGGCACAGAAGCCACAGACCTCATTGGGCCTGGGTTTCCTTCTATATATTTCCATTGACTTGAGCTTCCTTGGTAAACCAGCTACAAATAATCGACTTGGTAACTCAGGAGCTGTGGGTTACTGACCAGAGCAGCAGAGGAACAGTGTGTGTGGGTTCAGGGAGGAAGGGGCTTAAGGGTAGAAAAGCAGTGTGGCAGAGTGGTGCCATACTTGCTGTGCCAGCCGCCCAGACCATTTGGAAGGAGTTCCAGGGTCTGAGTGAGAAATGGCCCCAATGGATACACATGTGCCGAGCTCCTGCTGAATGCTGGCATCTTTCAGAAAGCTGAAGGTGAGCAGTGTCCAACCAGGTCTGGATCTCACAGGTAACTCTTTTCTAGAGCAGTTTGTCCACGATGTGTGAGGGAAGCCGCTACACATTGCCCTGCTAACTAAGGTTGACGTCTACCATGGACCGGATAGTCTTTTGAGGTCGGTGCAATGTGGAGGACTCCCTTCACTGGCAGGGCTTCCCCTTACCTGACCTTGTCTGGGGAGTTCAACCCCCCTTCCCCCCCCCCCCCGCAGAATGTCACATAGCCTTGGTTAAGATTACAGGTTTAACTTCTTTCTCTTGATAAGAACTGTTCCCGCTAGGGCCTGAGAGTCCTGAAATGCTTCCCCATGCTAATGAGATATCTTGGTACTTTAAGCCTTCAGCCTTTGCCCATCCTGGATACTCCTACCCCTACCTGTCCCCCCAAACTACATAAGGCTTGAATCACCCCAAGTAGAGTTGATCTGACTCCCTTGTCCAGGTGTCGTCATCACTGTACTTAGTACTCACAGGATTTCTAAGGCACCAATGGTCCTCTCTGCTCCATCTGCTCTTGTGGACTGATATCGATCAAGGATCTCCAGGAGCAGGGAGGGTTCCAGCTTCAGAGTGCAAGCATCAGGTTTCAGACATGGTCTGAAGGACTGGCACCAATGCAGAGGCCTGTGCAGCTGCTGGGGCTGTAGCCTTGAACTTGGGATGTATTCCAGTTAGGCAAAGCTATTAAAATAGTCTAGCTTTGAATCACAGTGACTTAGGCACAAGTAAATCATATTTTCCAGCTTAGGGATGTTCTGGGCACACCATTAAAATGTTTTGAAGGTTTGTTTCATTTTTATTATGTGTGTGTTGAGTGTGTGCTTGGGTACGTCTGTGCACCACATGCGTGCAGTGTTCTCAGAGGCCAGGAGAGGGTTTTGGATATCCCGGAGCTGGACTTACATGTGTTGGGTCACCTCATACTGGAGTTCCCAATGGCCGTGAGCCACCATTAGGTGCTGGGAATTGATCTTGGA
Source organism: Uromys caudimaculatus (assembly GCA_028551405.1). Taxonomy (NCBI): domain Eukaryota; kingdom Metazoa; phylum Chordata; class Mammalia; order Rodentia; family Muridae; genus Uromys; species Uromys caudimaculatus. The sequence goes on from CM052718.1 coordinate 18,071,968, forward strand.
TCCACTGGAAGAGCTTTCGGTGTTCTTAACCACTGAGCTATCTCTCCGGCTACTGAATGTATCGTTTTTATACTCTTATAGAATGGATTCGGTAGCACACATAGCTTGCTGTTGTTTAGACCGTTACTTTAAAAAGATAACGAATCCACAACATGTCATTACACAGGTACATGGCTTCTGCTGATGTTCCTCCCTGGTTGGTGATGTATGTGGGGTTTGTTTGTTTTCTTTTAAAAAATTAAATTGGAATTTACCCACTGTGAAGTGCTCAGAACCGACATGCACAGTGTGTATGGTGACAGATACGTGCTCGCGCATAGTGTGACCGCAACTACAATCCCGAGCTTTTATATCATCCAGAAAGCTCCAGGTGCCTCTTCCGTCAGCCAGCCTCTCCCCACCCTGCTTGGTAAGTGGCACCTTGATTGTTGCATTGGAGGTTGGAGGTGAGGTTAGCACTGACCCTTCTCCTACTTCCTGTGTGTGAGATCTAAGAGCGTAGGTGGGAGTGACCAGGAGTGCTCAGATCACTGCTTTGGAGACTCCACCCCACAAACATGCTACAGTGGTCTATCAGACACTGCTTCTTTTTTTTTTTTTTTAATTTGACAATCATCTTTTTTTAAAAAAATACTGTATTCAGATGTTTAATCTCTTTTAAAACAGGTTCTATTCGTTGGTGAGAATTTCTTGCCATCTCCAATGAAATAGGATGGCATTCTTCCTGTTTCCTTGCCTCAAGCTCTCCCCCATATTCCCCAAGGCATTCCTCTCCCAACCTCATATCTGCTCTGGGTGGGCAGTGCCACTGGAGCACCCAGAGTGAAGTTGCTCTGTCTGCATCTGCCGCCATCCAAGTGGGTACACACATATGCATCTCCCAGATGCACTGCTGGGACTGGCACGCCTGGGTCACAGCTGAGGGATGCTCAGCTCCCTATGACGTAACCTCGCTATCCCAGGGGCTGCATCAGTCCCAGCGCTCCACATCAGCAAGTGTGAGTCGTACATAGCAACGGGTTTCATTGCACCCCTACATGTGTATACAGGGCTCTGATTAGACTCCCACCCCCCACCTGCGGACCCCTTCTCTTCCCAGCTCGACCCTATTCTCCTTTCTTTTATTCATTCATTTCTTTTTGTCACCCAGTGTGTTTCATTAGGGTTGCGTACAGGAACATGGGTAAGGGGTCATTACAGGCTCACGAGCATCTTGCCAGTAGCTACACAACTGGAGAAAACATCCTCCCCCATCAACCCTTGGGGGGCCCTGGTGACCCCTTTCCCTAATGGGATGGGATATCAGTGACTCAAGATGTGGCTCTCTTGCGGGTTGTCCCAGCTGCTGGGGATTCAGGAGCGCAATGGTCACTTCATGCCTGGAAGACAGTGTTTCGAAGTCTGTTCTGGCTCTCCTGTTCTTTTTACTCTCTCTTCTGGAATGTTCCCGAGCCTTGGATGGGCTGATGGAGACATCTGATTTAGGACTCGAGTGTGGTGACTGATTATAAGTGTCTGGGGCTGCGCCATTTTGTGTGTGTTCTGCTTTGATTATGTAGCTCAACTCCATCTGCCTTGCTGCCTCATGGCTTCATCTGTGCTAATGAAAGATGAAGATGTCGGCTCCAAGACCTCACAACAGTGGTTCTCAACCTATGGGTCACAATCCCCACGGGGGTTGGGAAAGCTAGGCTGATTCCATGACAGACTTCAACTTGGCAGTTAAAGAGACTAGGCCTAAAAACTGGGCAAGTCCAGGCAGGCCCATTAAAGTCAATTTAATAGAAAAACAAAAACAAAAACAAAAAACAAACCCCAGGCTTCAACCTACATGTCCAGGTGGTGGGATGTCCCAGCTACCTTGCCTGAAGCATGGACAATGGGTCAGCAGCAGTTTCCAGACTTCCTCAGCTACTTCCTCAGTAACAGTTCCAAGACCTCCCCAGCAAGTTTCCAGCCCCCACACCCGGGTAACAGAATGTCCATAGAGATGAACCTAACAGAGTAACATAGAGGTGACCTACCCCAGAATTCTAAAATCAGGCCTGCAAGCTCACTTGGTTGTCTCTCTACTCTGGTAATGGGAAACCTCAGCATGCTGGACTTCTGCAGAATAAAATACTCTTTGCATTTATATACTATCTGAGTCCGGGGTATCATTCTTCAGTGAATCATGGACCCTTACAGGGTCACATATCAGATATTTACTTTATGATTCATAGCAGTAACTAAATTACAGTTCTGAAGTAGCAACGAAAGAATTTTATGATTGTGGGGTCACCACAACATGAAGAACTATATTAAAGGGTCGCAGCATTAGGAAGGTTGAGAGCCCCTGCCCTATAGCACGTATCTTCCTGACTAGAGCTCAACACCTGTTAGTAGATCTTTATAGTTCTGGGATTGCTAACTCACACAGGGAGAAAGCCTTCACTTGGAAATGTACCAGTATCCCAGGACCCGGTCAACACGGAGAATACCAGCATCCAGAAATTACTACAGATTCCATCCCATACCCCAAAGTTTTGTCAATATCCAGGACAAATAAATACTCTGATAGCTTCTAGGGTATAGTTTTGTTATTTTCTAAATATTTATATTTATGTGTCTGTGTGTGTGTGGGGGGCACATGTGTGCAGAGAGGCCAGAAGAGGTCATTGGATCTCCTAAGCTGGAGTTACAGATGGTTATGAGCTGCCTGGCTTGGGTGATGGGGTTGGAACTTGGGTCCTCTGAAAGAGCAGGAAGCAGTCTTAACCCTGAGCCATCGTTCTGCCCTCATACATAAAGTTTTAATACTCACTTGTAGGTTCATGCCTCATCTCAGCTGAGCTTTTTGTGTGTGGCATGAGGTGGGTTGACTTGGATTCGTTCCTGTACAGAAGGATGTGTCAATCCCCTCATTGAGAGACTTCCTGGGTCTTCAGCCTGGATGACATCATCAAACTCAGGTGACTGCATGCAGTCTGCATCCCTCTTCACGCCTGCACTGTGTGGACTGGATCACCGAGACCATGCTGCAAGCTTTGCATTCTGTGCTGCAGACCCAGGCTCAAGTTCTTTTGAGATTCTGGTCTGCATTCTTCAATACAGCCAGTCACTGGAGGCATGCGGAGATTGGAATTTAATTTATTAAAATTAAGTAAAACTAAAGACTTAGCTCCCCGGGTACAAAGGCCACATTTGAAATGCTCTCTAGAATACTTCTCTTCTCAGAGAAAATCTCAAAGCGCTGCTATTTTTAGGCTTTTTGCAGCTCCAGTTAAGTTTTAGACCGGTTCCATCAATTTCCACAAAAAAGTCTTTTGGGACCATGGCAGGGAAGACATTGAACAGAGCAGTCATTTAGAACTAATGCTTAAGTGAGACCCAGTCTTCGGTTAACTGAATGCGGCATCTCTTTTTGTTTAGGGCTTTGATTTCTGCCAGCGACGTTTCCTAGTTTTTAGTTAATAATCCCTCAAATTTTTATAAATGGTTTCCAAAGGATTTTGTTTCTTGAACGTTATGGTAAATGGATTTTTTTTTTAAAAAAGTTTCTTCTGCAATAAAGTTTCTTCTTATTTGTTGCTCTTGTAGAAAATGAAAGCTAATTTAAAGAATTTATTTAGTGTCCAAGGATACCCCAGGTTCTCTCCTTCTGAGAGCATATGGGCCTCAGGGATTGAACTCAGCCTGCCAGGCTTAGTGGCAAGCACCTTTACCTACTGAGCCATCTTGCCTGCCCACCAGAGCTGTCTATTCACTTTTATTCTGTGACCTGTCCGAGTATACTTACTAGTTCTCACACAATTCTTGGGTCCTTCAGGTTTCCTACATCCAAGGCTGTATTGTCTGAGTAAAGGGGGTTAGAGAGCTTACAGCCAGGCACAGTGTCACACCTGTAATCCCAGCACCCAGGAGGAGGAGGCAGGAGGAGCTTGAGTTCAAGGTCTTACTCAAAAGAGAAAAACCTCTTGGGGGGGGGGGGAGGAAGGAGAAGAGGAGAGAAGAGGAAGAGGAGGGTAGAAGGGAAGGGGAAGGGAGGGGAGAGGAAAGGAGAGAGATTTCTAGTTTTCTCTTGTGTCCTTCATTTCCTCATCTTTCTGGCCTCCCAGATGACTGTGTACAGTCACAGGCGCTCCCCTTTCTGCCCATTCACCTGGTGTGGGACATGCTCAGTATCTTATCATAGGGATGGTGTCAACGGTGGTTGTTCTGTGTCAGATTCAGGGATTTCCAGTCTGTCAGACTTCCCTCCTTGTTGAAGGTCTTTAAAAATTATTTTTAGTTGTGTTTTTCTGAGACTGTCTGAATGATTCTATTTTTCTCTTTCATTCCGTTAACACAGTGAGTCGAACTGAGTTTTGAGTGACAGGGGAGAGAGCCTGAACTGAAGTGAGTCTGACTTGATGACTGAGCACCCTCCTTCCTGCAGACCTCTACAATGGGTTCTCAAATGTGAATGGTTCATTGATGTTTGTGGTCTAGGGCTTTGCAGGCCTTCAAAGACAGTCAGGGCATGTATCTGGTTTCAGTTTTCTGAGACAGCCTGGGTGAAGTTAAATAGTTTCTTCCTTCCATAGGTTGTTGTGTGACACTTTTCTGGGGAAACATTTACTTTCCTCAGATAGTAAACCAATAGCAGGCTAAATCAAGGATATCACCAAAGTCTAACTTGGTAAACTACTGACTTATTGGGGTTACTTATGGGATTGTGGGTGAAAGATCACTTACAGGAGCAAGAACCACCTAAAGAGAGATATATCATCAAAGCCCAGCCCAGCCCAGCTGACAGATCATGAAAGCTGGAACCTTGGGGCTCTTTGCACAACTCTCAGGCAGTTCAACAGGACTCTCCTCTTCTCAGCAGTCCTTATTGCTTATATGACCTTGGGGAAGGAGAGATCTAGTGTATCTGGTTAGCTTCAGGGACTTCCTGAGACTTGTAAGTTGTTGACTTCCTGAGTCTTAAGGAACTTTCTTGTCAGATGGAATTCAGCAACTCAGAAAAAATGGCAACACAATGCTGGCATGTTCCTTATTTCTGGTGAGCAGCAAGTAGGCTATGGAAAGAAATGTGTGATGGTGCCCAGTCCCGGGGAACACACCTAGACTTTGAGGATGGCTGCCAGCTACCATGCTAGCCCTGTCTTTATGACAGTCCCTCTAGTCTTGTTAGCTGAAGGTGGTGAACTACTTGCCCCTCTCTCAGGGGACTTGGGGCTCACTTCTTTTTGAATCCATGGGGTCTCTGTGGCTCAAGAAAATGATGAGCTGGGAGCTGACAGAGTGTGGTATCGTTGCTAGGTTAGAAGTGACAGTCTTGACTGACTGTCTACATCCTAAGCCTCCTCTGGCATTTTAAAAAAACAAGAAAAGAAGGGAAAATAACTCCTTCTATTCTTGATTCATACTGCTGTCATTTTTAAATATTTTCAAGTTGTCCTTCGTCACTGTGGCTTTTCAAATATGTCCCTTGCTATTTATGCCCACTTGGTACTTTTTGTGAGCTTACGGTTTAATGACATTTATTGATTTGTTCTATTTAGAAGTATTGCCCATGCTCGCTGGTGAAAAGAAAAACCTGTGGAATTATTGCAGGGTCTTCCACTGACCTAGAGAAAATGTGATGGTTTTAACATATGGGCTCTCCTTCTTAGTTTTAAGTAAAACTACTTAAGTACCAAATAATCCATACGAAATATGTATCAAGCATCCAAGCAATGCCATAAAGATACAGAGTGAAATTCGTAAGTGGCTGTTACTCCCTTGAACTTTGTGCTGGTTTGAAAATGATTTCCTCCCACCAAAGCTCCTGGTGGATTTTGGTTGCTGGTGTGCAGTCCTCCTGGGAGATGGCAGATTCTTTGGAGGAGATTAGAAGGAATTAATGCTGTTCTTTCGGGACCATATTCGTGACCACCAGAGCTGGCTGTTGCAGAGCAATTCTGTTTGTTTCTCCCACACACACCTGTTTGTCCTGCCACCTTTATTTCTTTATGAGTTGAAACAGCACAAAGCTACCTCTGGCACTATCAAGCATCCAGAACCATGAGTCCAAATAACCCTCTTTCCTTTTAAATGACCCAGTCCCGAGTACTTTGTTATAGCAACAGAAGACAGACTCAAACACTCTGGAATATCATCTCCAGGATGTGACCACTGTTGGCATCTCTTAGCCCTTGTCCAGCATAGATACACATAATGTACCTGTGCACATATACCCTGCTCAGATGACAGACACTCAGATGACTAGGCCCATGCTCACTCTTTTTCTGAAAGGACAGTGTTCTTAAACTGGTCTCATCTCAGTCTGAACCCTGAGGCTTGTGTGTTCTTCCTAAGATGACTCTTTCCTGTTTCTCCTTATGCGTACTCTGTTTAACAGGCAGCCTGTCTGCCTCTGTGTTCTCAGCCTGTGAACAACTGGGTTCCTTCATTCCCCCACGTGCTGCGACTCCAATTCTCAATCTCATGATTCCAGAGTCTTTCTGTGGCACTCCTGGGCACCTCATCAACTGAGCACACCCATGTCTCACCTTAGAGACTCACCTCACATGGGGCCCACTCTCCACCCTACCCAACTGACTGCAATTCCTGACCCAGGTAACGGAGATGACAGATGGCATTTTTATCCTAGATTGCCCACCTCTACTTCCGGCATCTGGAAGGCTTCAATAGAAGCTATCTACTTGGTGGAGATTTTAAAATTTGTCAGCGTTAAATGGTGTGTGCGTGTTCTCTCGGGTGCAGTCACCATATCTCCGTATCTGTTGTATCTTGACTCCTGGTTTGGTCTGTTTCTGTCTTTGTGGACACAACTCATCAAAATATAACCACGATGCCTATTTATTTTTAACGGATAAGCTACTGGTTTAAACCGGCATCCTGTCTTTTTTCTTTCTTAGTCATTAATTTCTTGCTAAATCTCCATCCCAATCACAGTCACAGCTCAGCAGTGGGGAAGAGCCACAGGCCGGTTGTGTTGTATCATCCAGTCCTCCCTCCCCCCCTCCACCCCATCTGTTGCTAGATCTGGAGAGGCAATAGGGCTCCAGGGCAACTGCAGCCAGAGGACAACATGAGGCTCTGTCTTCTCTCCTGGCGATTGCCTTACATGGATAAAACAAGAGACCACCACAGTATCTGCTGCAGTGCTCACTGGGAACACGGAGTTCAAGGGACCTGGGAGGTCACTGGAGAAGCAAACAAGGAAAATGGCGGAGCCTGGGTCAAGTCAGGGAAGATGCTTCTGGAATCTTGGCTTTATCATTGTTTAAAAAGATTATTAGAGGGCAAGCCAGATGGCTCAGTGGGTAAAGACACCAGACAACGAGGCTATGCCCTGAGTTCCATCCCTGGAGCCCATGTGGTAGGAAGAGAACTGACTTGTGGAAGTCGACCTCTGACCTTTACATGTGTGCCATGATATTCACATACAAGGCACCTATGCACATTAATTAATAATCAATGTAAAAATTAAAAACCATAGTTTACTCTTTAACTTTCCTTAAACGATACCTCATGTACACATGGCACAATCACACTTAACTCTCGTTCAGGCAGGCACCTGAACTATGGGCCCAGCCAGGGAATGTTCCAGGCTAGTAGCAGAATTTCTCTAGCCTGTTTCAAGCTTTCATTCCAAACCCTGAGCCCAGGTAGAGAAGAGGTCTCCCCTTACCAGAGCTGCATGACTCAGAAGACATGGGAGGAAGAAGTGTATGGTGTGCTCAGAAAAGGCTCCCGGGATGTCATGTGAGAGCAGCCACCTGTGACCATCACCCAGCAGAGTTCCATCCAGAAAAGTGGGTCTCAGACCCGGGCTCCATGTCATCTGAATGATGATGTGGTGGCACCAGCATCCCAGTGAAAGGAAGGGCTTGGATGGATGGACTTGGAAATCTTCTAAAAGCATCAAAGAGAAAAGAAATAGCAAGTAAAATCCGAGACAAGAGTGAAGTCCAGGGAGGTGAAGTCTGCAGCCTGGTCTCCTTTGTCCCCAGAGCAACTGTTCCGGAAGGAGAGGACTACAGCAAGCTTCTCCATCCAACATTTAGGGCGGACTCCAGTTAAGTAGCTAAGTAACAGGTGCTAAGGTGGCTTTCCTGTTCCATAGCTCAGCTCAAAGTGGTGCTAACATCCCCTGGGGGCAGATCAAAGCAGCCTCGAATGCTGGTGTCCCCAAACACCCAGAGAAGTGTAAAAGTTCTCCCTAGAGGAAGATAAAGCCATCTGAGCCTTGAAGTCTTTCTTGAAGACTTTTTCAAATACATTATCCAATCCATCGCCACAGACAATCAACAGAGACGGGAATAAGTCAATAGGAAGACGCCCAGAGGCGGTCCACACGACCCGCAGATGTCGATACTGTAGAGCAGGACAGGCACAGTCTTCAATCTGGCTTTGGTGCTAAAAGTAAACCTAGAACTATCAGTGTTAGGGAAGGGCTGGAGAGATGGCCCAGTGGTGAAGGGCCCTGACTGCTCCTGCAGAGATCTCGGATTCTGATTCCCAGAACCCATATTGGATGGCTCCCACCACCTGTAAATGCAGTTCCTGTGGATCTGACACCCTCTTCTGGTCTGTGGGCATGCACGCATGTGGTGCACATGAACTTACACAGGCACACACATGCACATAAAAAAATCTTAAAAAAAAGCCCACAAAAAAATGTTAAAAGCTGGTGATGTTAGAAGCGGGTAAAGTGCTTGTTGTGTTCCACCACCAGCACCCAGAGTGGAAGGCGAGAACAGAGCCCTGAAAATTATCCTCTGACCTCCACACATGCGCTATAGCAAGCACATGCCTGCACACACTCACACACAAACACATTAGTATACATACAATTATACACATACATATGTAGAGAAGTAGAGTAGATAAGCCAACAGGCACGTCAGAAGAGATTAATTAAATTTGACTGTGACACCAGCAACCAATAATAAGAAATTGAAAGAGGGAAAGACTTAACAGTGTTAGGTCTCAAAGAAACCCAGGACAAGTCCCACTCAGTACCTGTGGCTCCTCCCAGCACTTCTCGCCTCCTCTCCCCCCACCCCCCAACATCTCCAATCCAGTGACTGGGCTTTACTTCCCTTCCCCAGTTTCTCAGATTCCTATATAACCCAGCCATTTTGCTTACTCCTCTCTTGGCTTCTGGTTCCAGTCTCTTCCTCTCACTCTCCCCTCTTGTGGCTGGCTCAATCCTGCTGGTCATGTTCAGTCTGGACCCTTCCAGATGCCTCTGGCTGCGCACTCTCTCTTATCTACAATAAACATTCTGCTCAACCTAGGAGCGATTATTTCTTCTTTTGTTCATTTAGACAGCAGAAAAGGCAGCTGGACAACCATACACAGAGTGGAATCTTGAGGAATGGAAGGACTGGAAAGGAGAAAGGGATCTAGAAGAGGGCAACAGAGTGACAGAAGGAGAAAGCATACTGAGCAGGGCTGAGACCTGACGTGATCATCACTGGGGTTTTCTGCTGATACAGACAGATGTACACTGTTGGGTTCTCATAGCTCAACTGTTGTGGGACATTGAGATAGTTTGAATATGCTTGGCCCAGGGAGTGGCGCTATTAAGAGGTGTGACCTTGTTGGAGTGGGTGTGGCCTTGTTGGAGGAATTGCATCACTGTGGGGGTGGGCTCTGAGGTCCTTTGCTCAAGCTCCGCCCAGTGCAGAAGAGACTTCTGGCTACATTTGAATCAAGGTGTAGAACTTTAATCTCCCTCTCCAGCATCATGTCTGCTTGGACACTGCCAAGCTTCCTGTCATGATGATAATGGACTGAACCTCTGAAACTGTAAGCCAGCCCCAATGAAATGTTTTCTGTATAAGAGTTGCCTTACGCTGGGCAGTGGGGGCACACACCTTTAATCCCAGCACTTGGGAGGCTGAGGCAGGCAGATTTCTGAGTTTGAGGCCAGCCTGGTCTACAGAGTGAGTTCCAGGACAGCCAGGGCGACACAGAGAAACCCTGTCACGAAAAACCAAAAAAAAAAAAAAAAAAAAGAGTTGCCTTGGTCATGGTATCTCTTCACAATAACAAAACCCGAACTAAGACAGACATTTTCTGTTCACCCAGTCAGCACAGATCAAGGACACTGACCATGTGGCCCTGGATGGTGAACCAGTGAGTGTTTGGGAGTTACTTAAGGAACACTGGTAACTCAGGGGTGGCTATATCACCAGCAAGTCCTCTCCAGAAATTGCTCATTGTTTTTAAAACCTTGGGGAGGGCCTTGTGAATCCCATAAGCTGCTCAGCCTGAGCCTTGTAAGTCTGGGACGCTTCTTGAGCCTCCCTCCATCTTTCCAGGAGAGCTGGTTCTGTCTGCTCACATAGGAAGGGAGTCTGTCCATCTTGGAGACGGGACTTCCAGGTAACAAAGCCCTAAATGAGAAAGCTGCAGGCTTCAGTGACTGGTGTATTCCTGATGCTGGTGCTGGGTTCACACATGCCTTCTGGTCAGGCCAGAGGCTGAGCACTCACTGAGCCATGGGCCAAAAGGAAACCCATCGTTCTGTGGAATTTTCCATATCTCACTAAACCAGAAACATCCTTATGGCGTTCCAAAGACCTGTCCAACCCGAACAAAGAGCATGATATTGTGCAACTTTGGACCCACTTTCCTGCCACCACCTCCTTCCCAAGGGACCTTGAAAGAAATGCCCTATTGGGGCTTAGTGGTTAAGAGCACCAGCTGCTCTTTCAGAGGATCCAGGTCCAGTTCTCACCGACCCTATAAGGTGGTCACAAGCTTTGTAACTCCAGTTCCAAGGGATCCAGTGCCCTCTTCTGGTCTCCAGGGCCACTGGGCATACATGTGATACACACACATGCTCACATCCAAAACCATCCACACATCAAAAAAATGTTTATAAAGAAGAAAAACAGAAATGCCCTTTTGCTTTTCCTGGACGGGCTGGGGTTTTGCTCCTTTCTCTGTCATAGTGCCGGCTCCATTAATAAATATTTTGCCTGGAGGCAGCTCCCACTCTCTGGCTTCCTTGAATTGAGTCTCGATCTAAAACTAACAGCTTCAATCAAGAGGAAGAAACTCCCCAGCATTAATAACCGGAGCACGAGCCACAGAGATCCTCACCAAGAAGCACCATGGGCTGCCAACAGCAATGAGAGATCTTCCATGTACACGGGAGGGCAGACTAGAGGGACACCAATGGGGTAAGCAGCTGTCTTTGCAGATGACACAGACAAAACAGAAGAGCCGGAAGCTAAGCACCATGGGAGAACTGAAACCATGGCTCTAAAGTTACAGAACTGAAAAATAATAATGGCAAGACTCGGTTTAGCTACCCCCTCCTCTCCACTGGAGGGCAGAGGCAGCCAGCATGTAAAGGCTTGTCCCAGCTAAGATGGACAGGTCACTCCTCTGGCCCCCACAAGCTCAGTGCCCTACATCCCTACACATCCTACACATTAAATTAGTGGAACCTAAGCCATGAAGAACTTGCTTCTCTTGCAGAGGACCTAAACTTGGTGCCCAGCCCCCTTGTCAGGTGGTGGCTCACAACCAGCTGTAACTCCAGCTCACGGGGGTGGGGGGTGGGGGGTGGTGTCTGGTGCCGTCTTCTGACCATTTCAGGCACTGCAGTCAGATACACACACACACACACACACACACACACACACACCCATATACACATGGTTTTTATAAAAATCTAAAAAAAAAAAAAAAAAAAAAAGAACGTCATATGTCATGCTGAGAACCAAGAAAATCTCAAATAAAAAAAGAACATCAATAGGCACAAACATCAAGACAACACAGACGCTGGAAGTATCTGGCAAGGACTGCACAGTAGCCATGGTAACCTACCCTGTGATTACAACAAGAAAACAGAAGACTCCCACAAATAAATAGGTGCTGTAAATAAGAATCAGGCAGAAATCATAGAACTGGAGTGAGAATCAAAAGAAAAAGTTACTGGTTGGTTTCAGCAACAGAGTGAAAAGGTCTGGGGAAGAACCTGGTAGCCAGACACAAGGACTTAATCCCCACAGTCTGCACATGGAGGCACAGACTATTAAAAGCTGAACCTCAGGCCAGGATGGTGGTGCAGGCCTTTAATCTCAGCACTTGGGAGGCAGAGGCAGGTAGTTATATGAGCTCAAGACCAGCCTGCTCTACATTGTGAGTTCCAGGACAGCCACCCATACCTAGTGGGGCCACTGAAGAAGAAGAAGAAGAAGAAGAAGAAGAAGAAGAAGAAGAAGAAGAAGAAGAAGAAGAAGAAGAGGAGGAGGAGGAGGAGGAGGAGGAGGAGGAGGAGGAGGAGGAGGAGGAGGAGGAGGAGGAAGAGGAAGAAGAAGCACTGATCCTCAAGGGCCTATGGAAACACAACAAAAGATCCAGCATTCCTTCCACTAGGAGTTTAGGAGAAGAGAGATTATGTGGGTTTGAAAAAAGGGTTTGTCCTTGGAACTATGACTAAGATAAATCTCCCCTCCTTTAGAAAACTGTGAAAGAATACATATGGAAACTTTCCAGATTTGGTGAAAGACAAACACCTACAGATATGAATAGTTGAACTGATTCCAACAAAGATAAGCCCAAAGAAATATATACCAAGACACGTCAGACAGAGTCAAATGTCCATAAACTAAAGATGAGTACAGGGTGAGGTAGGGGGTGGGCATCTCTAAGGCAGCAAGAAAGAAATGGCAAACATGGTGACAAAGCCAGAAAGAGCAGATCCTGGGAATTGTGCCACCCAGCACTGAGATTCTTGACAATATTGACGGTCGGGGAATTCTATACCTAGCAAAAGTATCCCTTAGGAATAAAGGGGCAATTTGGCCATTCTCAAGTGAAGGAAGATGACAGAATGGCAGTCAACAGACCCTGAAGTGGATCATCAGGACAAGAGAAGAACCTTGGTAGCCTCAGATGCTAAGTAAACGCAGGGTATGAAAGTTTTCTCAGCTGTCCTAAAATGTGTGCAGGGATAAAGTAAAACCTTTCCCACTGTTCATGTAGTTCTTGATGTATACAGATGTACGTAGGACCATTATATTCTAAACAGAAGTGTGGAGCAACTGAAAGGGGGGTAAGGGCCCTTATTTTATTCTAAAAGGTGAGTGGAAAACAATGAGCTTAGTGGGTAAAATCCACAGTATGTACTTTAAAACTCTACTCAACAAGGTGTGTGCAAATCTCCATCAGGCAGCTCAAACCTGATTCTAAGAAGGAATACTCAAGAGTCTCCCAGACGCAGGGAGGATAAAACAGAGAAACAAAACGGCAGAGCAGGAAAGTTAAATCAGCAAACAAAAGCTCCCAAAAGGCAATAGTGTTGCCAGGTACAGCCCAGAGGCGCCAGCTTAAATTACCATCGGCAAAGTAGGTTGGACAAGAGACCTAATTCTGTGCTGCTTGAAAGAGTCTGGTAGAAGGAGCTCAGTATGCTCAGGTGGGACATAATGGGAGAAATTGGACAGTGAAGACACCACAGACAGAAAACCTGGAGCAGGAAGAATGAACCCACACAGTAGGACAGCTTTGTAGTAAAGAAGAAGGTGTGTGTGGAAATCCAGGGGAGAATTGCCATCTTGACAGCACCAACTACAGCACTGACACCCTGAGGGAGTGGCATGATGAGCCTGTGAGATGGTACATGCAGTGTATAAAGGGGCTTGCTGCTAAGCCTGAGAGCCTGAGTTTGTGCCGGAAACTCACATGGTGGAAAGAGACAACTGAGTCCTGCAAGATGCCCTCTGATCTTCACACACATGCATGATTTCCCTCACCTAGGTACCCCCCCATAACGCCCACTCATAGTAACAGAAATGCTTACCATTTAAGCCTGACAACCTGAATTAACAGCCAGACTCATGTAAATAAACCAGATGTATCTGTGATCCCAGCATTCCTGGGGGAGATAGGAAGGTGGAAACAGAATTGTCTAGAAGTGGGGAATGAAGCCCAGCAGAAACAACACAGTACTGAATCCTGAGACAGGTCCTCTGGCCCTGCTCCCCAGGCCTGTTTGCATAGATATAGATACATAGTTTTTAAAACACAGCAAAACTTACTCTCTTACAATCTGTGTTAGTCAGCTTTCTGTTACTGTAACAAAAGACCTGAGATAGCCAACTTAAGGAGAGGAAAAGGTCTCTTTGGGCTCATGGTTTTGAGAACTTCCAAGAGTGATGTGTTGATCCCACTGATTTTGGCTTGTGCTGAGACAACACGGCCTCCTGGAAGTCAAGTGAGGGACTGATCACTTTGCTGCAGAAAGTGAACAGACTGGAAGAAAAGGAGTCTGGTGTGTCACACCACCTAACAGGACATATCTCCAAAGACCCAAGAC